>JAJQQW010000008.1:62851635-64051635 GCA_025583905.1 Ia io
ACTGCCAGTTTAGGCCCGATCCCTGTAAACTGGACATCCTTCGAGGGGTCCCAGATTGGAGAGGGTGCAGGTCAGGCTGAGGAACAGCCCCCCCGCCCGTGCACGAATTTCATGCACCGGGCCACTAGCCCTATATAATAAAAGCCTAATATGCTAAGTGTCCGGTCTTCCGTTCAACTAATCAAAGCATAATATGTTAATGATATGCTAAGGGTGCTCAACTGCTCGCTATGACATGCAATGACCACCAGGGGGCAGATGCTCCAACTGGTAGGTGAGCTTGCTGCAGGGGTCTGGCCAATTGGGACTGAGCAAGATGGGCTGGACATACCCTGGAGCCCTCCCGCGGTCCCTCCCAGCTGGCCAACCTCCTGCATCGCTCCCTGGCCCTGATCATGCACTGGAGGGGTCCCCCGGCCTGTCCTGTGCCCTCTCGCAATCCCAGACTCCTCGGGGGATGTTGGAGAGCTGGTTTTGGCCCAATCCTGCAAGCCAGGCCGAGGTACCCCACCGGTGCATGAATTCATGCACAGGGCCTCTAGCCTATATAATAAAAGCCTAAGCAACCATTACAGTGGAATGACTGGTTGCTATGATGTGCACTCACCACCAGGGGACAGACGCTCAACGTAGGAGCTGCCCCCTGGTGATCAGTGTGCTTCCACAGGGGGAGCGCCACTCAGCCAGAAGCCGGTCTCGTGGCTGGCGAGTGCAGCTGTCATGGCTGTTGCCTCTCCCAACTCTGCAGCAGCAGGCACAGTGGGCTGGGATGAGTGCTAGCAGCTGATTTGGGCTGCTCCCTGGCCGCCTGCCACTTGGCACACTGCTACATCCCCCAAGGGGTCCCGGACTGTGAGAGGGCACAGGCCAGGCTGAGGGACTCCCTCCCCAGTGCATGAATTTCATGGACTGGGCCTCTAATTACAAATAATGCTGATATGAACATTCATGAATAATTCTTTTTATGAACACACCCTACCATTTCTCTTTGGTGAATAGGTATAGAATGGCTTTGTATTTATCTTTTAAGAAAATAGATTCTTGTATTTTCAAGTGCAGTACCATTTTACATCCCCATGAGGAAAGTATAAAAGGTTCAGTTTTCCAACAAAATGGAGGTTTCTCAAAAAATTAGAAATAGAACAGCCTTATAACCCAGCAATTCCACTTCTTGGTATATATTTGAAGAAATCCAAAATACTAATCCTATATAGTAAAGAGGTAATATGCAAATTGATCCTCATGCCACTGCACAAGATGGCCACCTCCATGTGGTCAAAGATGGCCACCACAAGATGGCCAGCAAGGGAGGGTAGTTGTGGGCAATCAGGCAAGCAGGGGAGGGCAGTTGTGGGGGAACAGCCCTGCAGCGGAGGGCAGTTGGGAGCAACCAAGCCTGCTAGGGAGGGCAGTTGGGGGTGAGCAGGCCAGCAGGGGAGAGCAGTTGGGGGGGACCAGACCAGCAGGGGAGGGCAGTTGGGGAGGACCAGGCTGGCAGGGGAGGGAAGTTGGGGGGAATCGTGCCAGCAGGGGAGCAGTTAGGCATCAATCAGGCTGGCAGGGGAGTGGTTAGGGGGTGATCAGGCTGGCAGTCAGGCAAACAGTTGGGAACCAGCAGTCCTGGATTTTGAGAGGTGTGTCCGACTGCCAGTTTAGGCCCAATCCATATGGACATCCCCCGAGGGGTCCCAGATTGGAAAGAATGCCGGCTGGGTTGAGGGACAACCCTTCCCCCCCACCACCCCCTACCTCCAGGGCATGAAATTCCCTCTAGTGGGGATATAAAGTACAGCATAGGAAATACAGTCAATAATATTGTGATAACTATGTATGGTGCCAGGTGGGAACTGGGAATATTAGAGGGACTGCTTTGTAAAGTGTATGATTGTCTAATCACTATGCTATACACCTAAAACTAATTCAAAATAATATTAAATGTAAACTGTAATTAATAAAAGTTAGTTATTCTTTACAATTAAAAAATAAACAATGTAAAAAAGCAGATTAAAAAACAAGGAAGTTCCAGTTCTCCAAATCCTTGTCAACACTTGGCATGATCAGTCCTTTCATTTTAGTTATACTAAAAGGTGTGTAGTGGTAACTCACTGTGATTTTAATTTGCATTTATTTAGTGACTAATGGTTTTAAGCATCTTTTATATGCTTATTTCCAGACTTGCATATCTTCTTTGATGAAGTATCTGTTCAATCTTTACCCCAATTTTTTATTGAATTTTTGTTTCCTTATAATTGAATTTGAGAGTTCTTTTAAGTTCTGGATATATGATCTTTATCAGATAAATGTTTTATCTGTGTATTGTCTTTTCATTCCATTAGCAGTGTCTACTGAAGAGTTGAAGTTCATAATTTTGATAAAATGCACTTCATCAATTTTTTCCTTTATAGATAATGTGTTTGGTTTAATATCTAAGAAATCTTTGCCAAACTCAGGAAAACAAAGGTTTTCTCTTATGTTTTCTTCTTGAAGTTTTGTATTTTTAGTTATCACATTTAAGTCTGTGATCCAAAATCAGGTTAATTTTTTGTATATAGTTTAATATTATTTTTTTGTCTATAGTATGAAGTATAGATAAAAAGTCTTATTTTCCTTTTTGCATCCATTTTTTTCTACCATCATCTGTTGAAAACACTCTACTTTCTCTGTGGAGTTACATTTTATCCCGTGTTGAAAATCAAGTGTCCATATATGAGAGGGTCTAGCTCTACCCTTTCTATTCTGTCCCATTGACCTATCTGTCTCACTTTACTCCAATACCATACTGCAGCTTTATGACTCTCCCAGGCTTGTAGTGTTCGTCTTCCAAGTTTAACTTTTTTTAAAGTCATACTAGAATTTTAGAACATTTGCATTTCCATATGAATTTTAGAATCAGTTTTTAATTTTTACAAGAAATGCCTGCTGCAAGTTGATTTGGAATTGTGTTATATCTGTAAAACAATGTGGACAGAATTGACATCCTAACAATACCATGTCTTCCAGTCAATAAACACAGTATATCAATCCACTTATTCAGGTCTTCTTTAATTTCCTTTCCTTTAGTGATGTTTTACAGTTTTCAGTGTATAGTTCATGCGTATCTTGGGGGGGGGGGGTTTATCCCTAAGTATTCATCTTTTTTATGCTATTCTAAATAGCTATGATGTTTTATTTCTATTAACAAATATTCACTGCTAATATATAAAAATATGATGGATTTTTTGTATACTGATCTTATATCCTATAAACTTGTTAAACTCACTTCTTAGCTTAAGCAGTTTTTTAAAATAGATTTCACTAGATTTTGTTCATAGGTATTCAACTGATCTGAAAATAAGTTTTATTTCATTTTCTTACCTAGATGACATTTTTCTTGTCACACTTTGCTGCCTAAATTTCTAGTACAATAATACTGCACTGATCAGTACTTCACTGAATCCTCAAGAGGGATACTTGCAGATCTCCAGAGTTCTCTGTGCAATCCTCTCTTCTCAGGATCTCCATCCTGAGAACTATAGCCTTGACCTCTGTGTTCTTTCAGCTTTGGATCCTCAACTCAGGGAGTGTATCATGCTCCTCCTTGGTTTCCCCTCCTTGTACTGTGACCTGGAAACTCTCCAAACAGAGCAAGTTGGGGCAATGATAGGCCTTGCTTGTTTTTTTCCCATCTCTCAAGAATCACTGCCTTTCATTGCCTGGCATACAGTGTTTAAAAACTGTTATTATGTATGTTTTGTCTATTTTTTGTTGTTGTTTCAGGCAGGAGTGTAAATCCATTCTTTATTATTTCATCTTGGTTAGAAGTAGATGTATGGATGTATATAGTAGAGGCCCAGTGCACAAAATTTGTGCACGAGGTAGGGTCCCTAGTCACTGCCAGCTGCTGGCTGGGGCCTTGCTTTGTTCCGCACCACCCCCTGGTGGTTAGTGCACATTATAGCAAGTGATCGAACTCCTGGTTGGTCGAACTTCCGAGGGGACACTTTGCATATTAGGCCTTTATATATATACTAGTGGCCTGGTGCATGAAATTCGTGCACAGAGAGGGGTGTCCCTCAGTCACGCCTGCACCCTCTCCAATCTGGGACACCTCGAGAGATGTCCGATTGCTGGTTTAGGTCACAGGGATTGGGCCTAAACTGGCAGTCAGACATCCCCCTCGCAATCTGGGACCTCTGGCTCCTAACCGCTCACCTGCCTGCCTGCCTGATCGCCCCTAACCACTCTGCCTACTGGCCTGATTGCCTACAACTGCCCCCCCCTTCTGGTCTGATCACCCCTCACTGCCTCTCCCCCAACTGGCCTGCTCACCCTCAACTGCCCCGCCCTGCTGGCCTGCTCACACCTAACTGCCTCTGTCTTGGCCCCGCCACCATGGCTTTGTCCAGAAGGACGTCTGGAAGGTCTCCCGGTCTAATTAGCATATTACCCTTTTATTAGTATAGATAGATATATGTGTGTGTGTGTGTGTGTGTGTGTGTATCTATCTATTACACTAAAATATAATTGACAATTATACTAATAATAGAGCATTGATATATTTCCCTTTGAAAATATTTTAAGTAAAATACTAGTCTATTTATTTTGAAAAGAATTACATGTATAATACTGCAGGTGAAACTGATATGGCAAAAAACCTGAAGGTAGTACTAAAAGTGCTGCATTTACTAGTATGGAGTACTACAATAGGGAGTAAATTAAAAGCTGAGGTTGGTGAGGGCTTACACTGACAGGAGATCAACCAGGAAGATCCAGGTGACTCTAAGCAAGGAAATAAAAAATCTGGATACCTTAGGAGTAATTTGGACCTATTCAGTGTAGGGATAAGAAGGCTGTACCCAGCAAAAGTTATTTTAGTAATCACTGTACTCAAGTACACTATAACTTTAGCTCCTAATGGTAATTTTAGATCAATAAAAGGTTAAACTGCCTTCAGAATACTATGCTAATGTAAGTAATCACAATACATTTCAGGGACAATTCAATAAACCTTTGTTAAAACTTCTTGCTTAAAGAGATAAGACTTAGAGATTTGTAGAACTTATGTGAACATCTTAATAGTGTTTCCTGAAAACTACAGAACACGATGATCCTGTTCATTACTTTTCAGATGATTAAGGGCAAAGTAATTTGGTGTTCCAGGTAAACAAGGAGCAATGTTATTGAAAGCCCTGAGTTGGAGCACTCCAAAAGTGTTCAGGCACTGCAACAATCTTTCTGATCTGCAGATGGAAGGAGGAAGGAAAGGAGAAAAACATGAGCTTACCATTAGGGACACTTAGCTTCCCAGATGTCACAACTTATCGTATGAGCCTAAAAGCAGTGCCCTCTGAAGTCCCATAATATATTTGATTTTGTGTAACTACTTCTGGAATAACAGGTGCCTCATGCACGGTAGTGCATGAGAATCACTGCAGAGTGATTCTTTGAAGTCTATAAAGTTGTTTAATACCGAAGTAAATATTTTTTTATAATTTTACATTTTAAAAATACTTTGTCACATATTTTTTTAATTGATTTCAGAGAGGAAGGGAGAGGGAGAGAGAGATGGAAACATCAACAATGAGAGAGAATCATTAATTGGCAGTCTCCTGCATGTCTTCCACTAGGGATCGAGCCCACAACCCAGGCATGTGCCCTGACCAGGAATCAAACCATAACCTCCTGGTCCATAGGTAGACACTCAACTACTGAGCCATGACAGCTGGGCCTTTATCACATTTAATCTCAACTTTAATACTCAGAAGAATATACAGTTATAATTATCCTACATTATTGACAAGAAGGTTCTGAGAGGATGTGACCCATCTACAATCATGCAGTTAAAGTGGCAAATTTGGAGATGAACCCAGACCTTTCTCTCCCAGGCTACTGCTATTTCCAACATGTAGAAATAAGTTTGGGTCTCATTTCTAATTCCATTTTTTATTCTCTAGTAGGGTTAAAAACTTAACCTGAATCTATTGCCAGACTTGAAAGGCCTCTGAATCTCCTAAAATGATTTCATATATAAGAACATTTTTTTAATAAGTGTAAGGTCCAATACTTTAAGACCTAAAAATGAGTTACAAAGTTCTATTTGCTCTAGATAGTTTTGAAATGATCATTTAAGCTGGAGTTATAAATCTCTTAGCTCTGAACACTCCTAATAGTTCCTCCCAATCTAATATTAGGATGAGATGTTGGCTATTACCTCAGTAAACACCAGGAACCTAAGGGAGGCAGAATGGTGTTTCAACTTCTACTTGAGTCAATTTTCTTACTGCCCACTTCTCTTTAGCGAAGGACAGTTATTTTATGCTAGAGGTTATGGCCCTAACAATACGATTTAACTCTTCAACACTGTTTCTATCAGCCAACTGAACCAACACTAGGGATTCAGCTGATAGCTTCCAGATCTGAACCCTGAAAAAAAAGTAAATATTTTCTAGAAAGAATGATTTTGACTAGAAATGGAACACCATTGATATATATTATTTTCTCCTGACAGAAAGAGTTTATCATTTTTCTAAATGGGAAGCAGCAAGTAGATAGCAATATGTGACTAACTGGAAAGGGTCCAGGGTCCTCTATTATCCCTGGAGAGGTTTGCAGTAGAATGATCCCTCCAGCTGTGCATTCTCCCAAGTAAATTTCTCTTAAACTTTTTTTTTTTAATTAGTAGAAGTAAAATAGCCAGACAATATGAGGACAGTGCTGGCTGGACACAAGGCCGGGCTAACAGAGAGCCTTATCTCTTCTCATGTAGAGAAAATTGAATTCAGTTATTTTAATAGTGAGGCACTATGGGGAGACAAGAATATGATACATCTCTGCTTTGTAGGAAGAGGCTGCTTTGCCTGATCCACAGACCAGGCTGGTTCTGTGGAGCAATTTACTTGGCTCCCTTGCCCTCTTCTCCAACACTCTCCTCTCTTTAATTTCCAGGCAATTCCTTCTCCAACAGTGGCTTGCCACTCATCATCTGGCTCCCACCCAGCTCTGTGACCCCACTTCCTACTATTATTTCCCCTTCCCCTCTATTTCATCCATACATCCTGATCTTCTTTCAAAACTGCCAAGCCTTTGGCAACTCAGGGTCTTTGTACCCTGAAGTACAAACACTATCTTTCCCTCAGATAGCCACATGGCTTGCTTCTTTACTTCATTTAGGCCTTTGCTCAAATGTCTCCCTATTAAAGTCCACCCTTTGAAGGAATAGTGACCTCCCTCATCCCGATTTGATCCCATTTATTCTGCTTCATTTTTCCTAGAGTACTTCACAATGTCTGGAATATTATGCATTTACTTATCTCTTTGTTTGTCCTCTGCCTTTCCCCAATTAGAAAGTAACTTCCATGACAGGAGGGTTTTTGTCTGTCTTGTTTCTAGATGATCTATAGCAACTAGAGTAATATCTGGAAAAAACAAGGTATTCAATAAATCTTTGCTGACTGAGTGAATGAATGATGTGTGCCATCAAATTTACTTCCTAATTTTCCATTACATGTTATGACACTTGCCATCTAATTTTAGGCAGTACTTCTGGGTCCAATACTAGTGAGACTTTTGCCATCTGGATTCTTGAATAAGCTGTTATAAAGTGGATAATGAAGTCTTGTCTACAGCTTTTTTATCTGAACGACTGCACCTGAACTATGTGTCACTAAAAGGAAATACATTAACCAGCCTTAGCTCTCACTTACAGTTTATAAATTACTTCTTAAAGTTTTTCACCATTTTATTTTGCGTTATGATAGACACTTAATAATAATGTGGACTACTATAAACGAAAGTATTTACTTATTAAATCATGCAACCATAGCTTAATGTAACTGGAGTAAGCCCTATAGATATGAGGAGAGCTTATTTTGAACTCATGGACTTTTAGATGCATAAGGAACAATCAGACTCACACAACCCACTCAGGAATTTCTTCCAATAAAAATAATAAACAATAACCACCAAAGTGACAGCTTCCATGTATAGAGTCCTTATCTTACTGTTGTCTAATTATCTTGGGTTACAATAAATGTTTGTTTAACTTTGTAACTGTCACGGGCTCCTTCCAGTAACACAGCTAAATAGATAGGCAATGGTCATTGGAGTGGCAGCACCATGTAAATGATTGGTAACTTGTGCACACGGCTGATGGTGCCTATGTTTCAGGGTATGATATTGCACATGCAGATCTGTTCTGTGATTCAGGACCCATCCCACTTAGGACCTTAATCTGCTGTCACAATCTTTCACCCAAGAAGCATGGCTTTCTTGTGGGCATCCCTGGGACCTAATCGGGCAGACTAAGGCTTCTAAAACTGTGTACACTCATGTCTTTCTCACCCACATCACTCCTTAAGAATGAATGACCCCACAGCCACAGCTAGATTCCAGATGGCGAGCTCTGCTCTTGATTTAAAGCTTAAGTGGACTCAGAAAATCATCTCCAGTTGAATCCCAAGGCTGGGGGAGGGGGATAGAAACATAGCTTGAGTGGTAAGAGAAAAATTGCCATCTCCCCCTTTTGGTGCCACTTAGAAGCATGTCCCCAAGTTCTTCCTGGGTATGTTTAACTACAGCAGCAATGTCAACAACAGACAATTACATGAAAGCCTTTAGCTTAAAAATAAGCTGTCAGGGCTGGAACCCATTTCCTTCATGGACTCACTGCTCAGATTCAGTGTGTCAGCAGCCTGCCTTCCTGCAGTGCCCTTCCCAGGCAGACAAGGCCTGAACTGGGAGAGAACCCAAGAGCTCCTTCTATCTTGTGAGCATTTCTTTATCTCCACTCAAGGTCACATAAATATGCACAAACCAATTAAAGCTCCATTAACATGTAAACACAGGGGTAGTGTTTGTTGGCACTGCAGCAGGTTGTGGTGCTATTAGTTAAGGAAAAGTAGAATTACCAAAGATGTCTTGTGAGGTGCATTAATGCCATTTACACTCATTCTTCAGAGAAGTAAGCTAATTAGAAATAGACTTTCATTTCAGCACTTCTCATTCAAAACCCTAACACATTGGGAGAGTGATAATAAAAAGGAGAGGTGAGTTTCTTGCCAAAGAGGTGCTGAAGTTTCAGGGCAAAGGCAGGACTGTTTCACTGAGCTCCTATTGCCAAGACTTTCACTGATTCAGTCCTCCCCACATCAGGCTGCTACTGATGCAACATGAGAGCTGGAAGCCTATTAAGTGACTAAAACCAGAGGCTATTGCTGTTAATGTGTTTTCTTATGTTGTCTCTTCTCAGAATGGCGGGGCACAGAAACATTTACTCCAGATCTATTTTTGGCTTCTGTTTTTATTTACCCTTCAGTGTTTTTATTTTTAAATACTATTTTAATTATATAAAATTGGATAATGTAGAAAAATATAGAGAGGATAATAAAAATCACCTATAAGTACACCATCGAAAGCTACTATTGTTATTTTGCTTTGTTGCATTTACTTATATAATCCTGTCTCCATACTCATATGTTTATACATATGTCCGTGAATTTTTTTTTTACAAAAACTAGGTATAATAAAATATATTTAGTTTTGTGTGTTTCTTTCCAAGGTATACAATAAACCCATATAATTAAGATGACAATATGATTTATAGACTGCATCACAGTCTATCATATACATGTAATATATTTGCCTAAATACTTGTTTGAAATTTAACTAGTTTCTAATTTTTCACTAATATAAGTAATCCTGCATCAAATATCCTTTTTGTATATATCTTAAATATCCTTTTTGTATATATCTTAAATTAAAATAATTTTATGGTTTGAGGTCACCACAACATGAGGAACTGTATTAAAGGGTCACGGCATTAGAAAGGTTTGAGAACCACTGCTTTAGGGTCACATCTTTCTATGGTTGTCTCTTTTCTGTAGTCACTGTTGCCTCACTAGCTGATAAAGATGCTATTTAAGAACTCACACTGCCTTTATGACTGTCCCTATGCTTCCAGGTTACCTACTTCGGAAGGTGGTAATAGAAAATACAGCTAAGCTGCTCATCCTATGCTGACTCTATTTACAATAGCAACTAGTGGCCCGTGGCTGATCAAACATTCCCCCTTCTCTCACCCACCCAGGGACTTATCTCTCTCACACAAACATTCATGGTTTCTTGTTATGTTTTTCATTTTACATTCTACTTTACCCATTTTATTCTTTTTCTTCCTTTGACCTTGCCTGGGACTGGGCATATGTATTTTGCATACAACTATAGAAATGAGTGATGTATCTGTGTATCTGTGCATGTCCACATGCGTGCACGTGTGTGTGTGTGTGCATGATGCAGGTGACTGACAGTCCATTGGTAACCAAGCACTCCATTGTTTTTCTGCCTGACATAAGGCATTCAGAGAAAGGTACTCTCTCATGAAAAGGGTCATTAATTAGGTCAGAGACCTAAGGTGTTGGATAGCAATGGTGATAGTGACCAGAGTCGCTGATGGATGGGTGAGACTAGCATAACTGAGAGGCCAGGCACTAAAACAGCAATCTCTGTTTTCATATTTTCCATGTCCTAAACCTGGCTGAGGAGTCTGTCGGGTTTGTATATAGGTGAGTGAGCCATAGTTCATGGTATTAATAACAGTCCCTATTACTATTCCTTATTTCAGCCAACATTTATGAAATCCCTACTATATACCAGAATCTGTGGACCTACAAAGATAAATAAGACATGGTCTCTGTCTTCATGGAGTACACAAAATATTATGGAACAGAGTTAGCCACAGTTTTCCAGAAATATCAGGGAAGGCTTCTCAGAGGAAATGACTTTAAAGGTGGGTTTTGATGGGCATATTATAAAATTCGATGTGGACACACGCAAGGGCATGTGTATCAAGATACACATGTGTCTCAAGCACACATGCTTAATTATGGACATGAAAGAATGTTTGTAGTATTTAAACCTGTGACTCCCCTTCATGTTGCACAGCTTTATTCTTATTTATGTTGCCCAATTTCAGTCCTTAGCTACGGCAAGAGCATTGGGATCAGAATAGTCCAAGTCATACGTTTAATTTCAGATCCAATCCCAAATGTCACTGACCAATTCTACTTGCCCTTAATTTCATAGTGCACTCTACCATGTTCTAGGCCACAGTGAGAAAAGACCACCATACGAACATGTGGATGTGTCTTGAAATAGTCCAACCGTTGGTCACATCATTTTTGTATTTTAATTTCATTGAGTGAACACTCATGAGCATTGACCTTAACAATGGTCATATATTTTTCTGTGCTTTAAAAGCACAGGCTAGAAATATCTGTGTTTGCCGATGGTCTTAGGCGACCCTGCTAGCGGTTCTCAACCTGTGGATCGCGACCCACAGGTTGAGAACCACTGCTGTAGAGCCTAAGACCATCGGAAAACACATATATTTACATTACGATTCATTAACAGCAGCAAAATTACAGTTATGAAGTAGCAACGAAAATAATTTTATGGTTGGGGGTCACCACAACATGAGGAACAGTATTAAAGGGTCGCGGCATTAGAAAGGTTGAGAGCCACTGCTCTAAAGCATTGTTTCTCAAATGTTAGCGTACAGAAGAAATGTCTTGAGATCTTGTTAAAAATGCAGATAACATAGTCCCTACCCTAAATAATTTGGGTTCTGTATGTCTGTGGTAAAGGCCAAGAAACTGCATTTTTAGCAATCACTTGGGTGAATTCTGAGGTAGGTCTAAGGACCATTTTAAAGGAAACACTGCTATAAAGGGAATGAAAAGAGATACAGAAGAAGGAAGAGGCAAAGAGGTAAATTACCTAAAATCACCAAACAATGCCCACTTTCATATATCCAAATCTTTCCCTGAATGCCTTATGTCAAGTCAGTATAGTGCCACCACGAAAAACATGATGCCTTTGTTACAACTTCATGCTGTTAGTTACATGGCTTATTACTGAGGAGGTTAAGAAAATAGCAAGATGATATTATTCAATTCACTTTAAACACCCCTTCCACCAACTTCCCCTGATCCCTCTGTTTGCTCCCCATTTAAAAAGCTCCATGAGGACAGAATCTCATCTGTCTTGTTCAACAGAGTATGGCCAGCACCAAGAATAGTGCCTGGCATATTTTAGGTTCTCATTTTTTTTTTCTTTTCAGAAAGAATGAATAAACTTTATCTTGAGTGATGAGAATCTACTTCAAGGTGATCTGGAAAGGAGAATCACAAAATACATGTTTAGATTTTCTAAAAGAATAAATGAACTATATCTTGATTAATAAAAATCTACTCAGATGACTTGACTGAACTGAGTATAATGAAATGACAAGATACCAGGGACTGAAATGATAAAACTGGCATAGAAATATTTCCCTTGATATAGAATCCATTGTCACGTCTTTGATGGGTCACTTCTTTCCTTCCTATTCAGCACCAAGTTGGTGAGAGGGTAAGGACTCCAACAAGTGAGGGGTGCATCACCCCTCCTCATTGGAGGAAGGCAGAGGCTGGCCAGCAGCATCAAGGTGGATCCTATACGCAGGTAAGATCTAAGCTGAAGGCCTGACCCGAGGAGGTGCATGTCAAACTTTGGTCACCTACCTGAAGGAATACTGGCACATGCTCTGATGATGGTCTACAAAGGAAATGCTGCACTTTAACCAACAGCAGATTGGGCGTTCTCCATTGTTTCTGCTTTCAGATGAACCTTGTATGCCCTCAAGGCCCAATCAGGACCTTGATCTGCTTTGAAGGAGACTTCCTCCTCTCAGGAATCTCTGGTTTATTGCCCAGCAACACATTTGTTTCTGGGTGGGATAATCGGGAGTTTCAAAGACAGTTCATTCTTTAGTGTTCTGAAAAAACTTCCTTCAAGTACTGTGATACACTCTTGGTTAGGAGTTTATAATTCATGTCAGCTTGTCATCAAAGAAGAGCCTTCATACTCTTGCTAGTTATGGAGTTTTCCTGAGAAAAATCATGTTTCCTCTCTTCCTTGTTCCATCTAAGGCAGTGGTTCTCAACCTTTCTAATGTCGCAACCCACAGGTTGAGAACCGCTGCTGTAGAGCCTAAGACCATCGGAAAACACAGATATTTACATTACGATTCACTAACAGTAGCAAAATTGCAGTTATGAAGTAGCAACGAAAATAATTTTATGGTTGGGGATCACTACAACATGAGGAACTGTATTAAAGGGTCGCGGCATTAAAGGTTGAGAACCACTGATCTAAGGCATATAGAATCAGGAATCAAGATTGGTTTTTGTCTTTGTGCCGGAATTATCAGATTTTAACCATTTGTTCTGTAGCTTCCCTCAGATCTACAAGCTAAGACCTATCCTCTAGAGGAGTGTACACTTGAAAGCTAGCACACCTGCATTCAAACCCTGGTTCTGCTATTTACTAGCAATATAGATCCATGAACAAATTAGCCTCATTTTCCACATTTGAAAAATAGAGATAATGGTAACAAACATCACAGGAATAATTCTGTGAAAATTAAATGAGAAAAGGATTAAAAGTACCTTGATTCTGGCATTTAGTAAGTGTTCAATAAATATTACTTCCCTCCCCTCCCTGTCTCTCAGAAATGGTCTTAGTTTGCCTGCAAAGATCTGCTGAGCATCTCATTGAGACTTCTTCATCCTTTCTCTCACCGACAGAAAGCACTCTCCCAGCATTTCCCAGCCCAACATATTATGCATTCCCTTTCCTTCATGAGGAAAGAATTTCTCAGCTAAGTGAATCATTTCTTTTATCATAGCTTGCCTCTACTGTTTACTACTACTATTTACCTTGTATTCATATTTTCTACTTATAAATCATAAGTTAAGGGGCAAAAGGTATTATCTGAATAGGCAAGTATGTAAGTACAAAGATGTGCTTTCCACTAACATAGTTTTATAAGAAACTCTGAAATATTTAAACAGAAACATAAATTTTACCACAACCTTCAACTCAAGCAAAATGTGTCTAGTCTTAACTAAATATGGTTAACATAGTAGAGTGATCCCTCACTCATGGATTTTAACAAAAAGTTAGAAATATAAGGATCAGGTTATTAGTGTAATGAGAATAACTACTATTTATATTGTGCTTATCATGTGCCTGGCCTCGGCTAAGTAGTTTACATATATTATCTGACTTGACTCTTATAATAATTCTATGAGTTAGATGTGGTTATCAGTATTTTACAGGTGAGAAAACTTCAGAAAAAAATGGCTAAATAACTTACTCAAAGTTACCTAGCTAGTAAGTGTAGAGTCAGGTTGCAGACAGTACCAATGGACACCAAGGCACATACACAGTATCTAAGCAGAATCTGCCTCTCAAAGGCTTAAGCATCACTGCTATAAGGAACACCTGATCACCGAACGGGCATGGTCTCACTATGGGACAGCAAGAACCTGACTCCAGGATGGCTCTTACATTCATGGGATGAACTGGCATAAAACTCTTGCTGTTGAAGCCTGTCTCATAGAAATGGCGCTTTCTCTCCTGGCCAGTGTGGCTCATTGGTTGATTGTCAACCCATGAACCAGGAGGTAACCAGTTGGATTACCTATCAGGGTACATGCCCAGGTTGTGGGCTCTATCCCCAGTAGGGGGCATGCAGGAGGCAGTTGACCTTTGTTTCTTTCTAATCAATGTCTCCATCTCTCTATCCCTTTCCCTTCCTCTCTAAAAAATCAATAAAAACATATATTTTAAAAATTATAAGAAAAGAAACAAAAGAAATGGCGCTTCCAAATGTTCAGGGTGTAGGCCCAGAATCTGGGATATGTGTTTAGACTTTTCCAGAGAGGTATCAGTGGCCTACCTACTACAACTACGTGAATAAGCAGCCTTGTGTGGCTTTGGAAGGGGTAGGTGGAGTGGAGCAAAGAGAATTAATCTGTCATGGGGAAAATCTCTTTCTCACCTGACAAATGACAAACCTCAATCACTAAAACACAAACACCTGCTAAGGAAGTCACTGATATTCCTTCAACAACCAGTGCCTAACAAGCAACATGTTACAAACCTGAATCCCACATTCTGAGCTTCAGATTGGCACTTTCAAAATTCCCTGTCAGATCTACTTTCAAGGTTCACATGGCAACACTGCTTGTCAATGACTCAACTCCTACTAACAAAAATGTAAATGTAAACCAGGTTGCAGACAGTAAGCCCATTTTATAAGAATGGGGAAGAGAAAGATGTACTTCTCACTTGACCTATTTGCAATTCTGATCTTCACACACTAAGTGAATGCATTAGAAAAGCAACACTGCTTGGACAAGCATGGTAAAACAAATGCTTTTAACAGGCCAGAACAGATGGGAAGGAATGATCCTTTTCTTTCTGTTTGGGAGGAGTAATAGAACTGCAGCACTGGTAAACAGCAGTGAGATTACTGGCCTAAATAAAGTGAAATAGCGTTTATTATAACATTTCTGTAACTCCCTTGTCAATTACTCTGACTTGAGATTTTAAGCATGATTGTGAGAAAATTTAGTTCCTGTTGTTTTCATGCCCTGCAGCAAAGAAACTAATGAAAATTGCATTAGAGAATCTAATGGTTTCTCCTGTGGGTGCTGTCCTCTGACTCAGCACCACTTAGAGAAGTTTGCACAAGGACCAGCAGACAGCAGCTTGGTCTGGACACCTAAAGTTAAAAGTAATTTTTCTGGAAAATCTTCTCAATTTCCTACAAATCCAAATCCAATTACCTGTGCTGGCTCTAATAACTAGTTACATGAGGGTGTTTTTCTTTGTCAGTGTGTGTGTGTGTGTGTGTGTGTGTGTGTGTGTGTGTGTGTGTGTGTTTGTCTGATTTTGTTGTTGTTTGTTTTTCTGGTACCTGGGCAACTGCTTGAGGCCGCTGATTCATGTCTCTTATAAGCAACTATCAGATTTTCTTTTTGGCTATACTAGAAGCCCTAAAGATAAAATAACAATCGCAAGTGAAATATCAAGATGTAAATCAGTCCTTTAATGACTTGGCAACTCCTGGCACAGAGGGGGTGCAGGGAAGGAAAGAGCAAGGTGAATGGGAACAGTGGACATTCAGACCCAAGCACCATGGAATGAAGCAGGTACACTAAGAAATGGACTGCTGGCTCTAGGAGCATCATAAAGGTTGTTTAAATGGGAAAGAGTTCTTAAGGTTGTTTTTAGCTTTGGGGAAGAGGCCTTGGTAGGCAATCCATTTTAAAGGGTAGGCATTCCTCATAGTTCATTAGAATTTGTAAAAGGAAATAATACTAACAGATCTTGGATCTGAAAACCTCGACCATAACCTCTTATTGTGAAAGAGTGTGTAAAAGTTAAGGACCGTGAATAATTGAGTGTTGCTTATTCTAGATAAAAACCATGAATTGAGTACGTTGGGGAAGTGATACAAGGTTGGGTTCAAAGTTTCTGCTATGAGGAAAATTTCTGACAGATCAATTTAGAGAATAAATATGTTTCCCCCTGCATAATTATGATGAAAAATTGAGCAAAGGAATTCAGAGAGTATATAAAAATGGTCAAGAAACAGAAAAAGAATATTCCAACAAACTAGAAAACAGAAGTTTTTTTAATGAGCTACTATTCTTTTTCCTAGCAAAAAGATTAAAAGAGTGATGATACCAGTACCTGGAGGTGTGGTGTGCCTGACAGCAGGTGTGCACATACTGCGGGCTGGAGAGTAAATTAGTGCCAACTTTCTAGTGTGATTTTAGAAATTTGCATGAAAATGGGCATGTATTTTGACTCAACAAGATACATTCATCAAATGATTGTCTAGTAGCAAACACTAGAGGCAAAAATCAAATGCTAATGCATGGAATGTTTTAAGTAAATTAATGAACCTCATTACAATGGAATAATAACAACCTTTAAAAATAAGGTTGAATTATATTCACTGGCATGGAAAGATGCACATAATGTATTTCTAAGTGAAAAAAAGCAGATTAAAAAACACTACAGCCTACATTTACTACATCCATTTATTTGTAATATATTATATATACACACATACTTATGCATATTTATAGTGAGTATATGATGTATAGTACATAATTTAAATAGCATGTATTTATATAACATAATACTATATATATCATATACTAGTTGGTTTCCCCATGTTTGCAGAAGAAAATCATTAACCATTGTTAAATAAATAAATCCCTGCTGCTACCCATCTTAGAAATGCAGTAACATTTTCTATATAGATAGCAGCTGATTATGAAGTTTTGAAATCTGCAGTTTTGAGACCTGATTTTAAGTATTTTTATTGGCTGGTTATATTTGAAAAGCCAATATACACCTTGGCTTCTTAATGAACATATACCTCTAAGTTAGATAAACACAGGTCAAGTCATTTTATTCTTTTTAGGTGTAAAAGACAACACCAATTTTATTTTTTATAGATTTATAAATTTATATTTATGATTTATATTTATGAAAGAAAAAGATTTAAGTAAATGCCTAGACACAAAAAAATGTTAATGTTTATCTCAGAGTTTTAAAAATTTGTGTGAACTTAAGTTATATATTTATTTATTGATTGTCTTGTGCTTACTATGATCTTTACATTTGTTTCTTTTGGTCTTCTAGTCTGCATACTTTAACAAACAAAGAAAGAAAAATCAGAATAACCCAATCAAAATTTCTGTAACTTTAGATGTGTGCTTTCTACTTGTTCTGAGGTACCAAAATAAACTTGGAGGACTCCTGTACTTCCACGGGAAATCTCTTTTCTTTTGGCCACTTGTAGATGTTCTTTGTGCCTAAAACAAGATCATCAATAGCATTTCTTAACTCAGAAAGTATTTTGAAGGTACAAACTTCCAGTTATAAAATAAATAAGTATTAGTTATAAAATGTACAACATGATGGCTATAGTTAACATTGCTATATCATACATAGGAACATTATTAAGATAGTAAATCCTAAGCGTTCTCACCATGTGGATAATTTTTTTCCATTTTTTTCTTCTCTTTTTTATTGTATCTACATGAGATGATGGACATTAGCTGAACCTATTGTGGTAATTATTTCATTATACATATATATCAAACCATCATGCTATACACCTTAAACTTGTACAGTGACATATATCAATTATTTCTCAATAAAAAACTGGGTAAAAAGAAAACACACAAAAAGAAGTTTGGTTCTTCATATAACAAAATGAAAGGCTGATGATTTTAGAGGACAAAAAAGAGGAATGGGTTAGTTCACTTCTTTTCTTTTCTCTTTGTATTGACTTTCAAGACTCTGATTGGCCTTTAAGGTACATCTTTCCCAGAAAGTATGGAAAGATGAGAGAAATATACTTACTAGCTAAGTAAATTAGACATGGTTTGATTAATTTAACCTTCTATAATAATGCATTTCTTATATGAATGTATAAATAGAAAAATGGATAGATAGTTGGATGAATGAATGGATAGTGGGTAGACAAAGAATAAGACAGACTAATATGAGTAAGTCTAAAAACTTCAGTGCTCTAACCAATTCTGCAAATATATCAACTTTTGAATTAAACTCTTCTCTTGGAGCCTCAGTAGATATAGCAATATATTCTCTTAGGGAAGAAAGATAGAAAAAATAATTACCATCTGAGGGTAAAACAAAATCACCATTAGGTAAACACCACAGTTTCAGGCAATATCCACCAATGGATATTAAAACTAAGTACAAATGTTTGAGGAGAAACAGAACATTAGCACTTACTAAAAATATCTCATTCAAGATATTTATCAATTAGAAAGAGAAAATTAGTCATCCTACAGTGGAGAAATCCAGCAGATATTACCTTAACCAAGTATCAAGGCTAATACTACCAGTAATAATATACACTGAGTGGCCAGATTATTATGCGTTCAGAGATCATAATAATCTGGCCACTCAGTGTATATAGTACTATACAATACTTTTATAGTTACTCTTTATACTTATTTTTAAAGAATATGATGTAAAACAGTATGCTGTATGCCTCATATCTCTCCTGTTTACCATTTACCATGTATTTTGGTGGAGCCAGATTTACTGTGGGGGTGTGGTGGGGGTCCCTTGCAAGTTATGGCTGGTGAGCAGTTCCCTATGCATGTTTGGGGTGGTATCCAAGGCCAGTCTGGGTGTTGGTGTAGTTGTGCCCCTAGCCTAAGCTGCTTCCCCCTTCAAGATGGCATGGTTTATTTATTATTTCCTTCCTTTTATTTACTCTGAGCTTTTCTTGTTGTTCTCTTTCTAGTTCTTTAAGTTGTAGGGTTAAATAGTTTATTGCTGATTTTTCTTGTTTTGAGGTATGCCTATAGTGCTATGAACCTCCCTCTCAGGACTGCTTTTGCTGTGTCCCAGAGATTTTGGGTTTTTGTGTGTTCATTTTCATTTGTTTCCAGGAAGTTTTTTATTTCTTTCTTGATCTTGTTGGTAACCCATTCACTGTTTAAAAACATGCTATTGAGCCTTCATATGTTTGAATATTTTTGGTGTTTTTACTGTAGTTGATTTCTAATTGCATTCCACTGTAATCTGAGAAGACGCTTGATATGATTTCAGTCTTCTTGAACTTGTAGAGACTTGTTTTGTTTCCTAACATGTGGTCTATCTTTGTGAATGATCCATGTGCACCTGAGAAGAATGTATATTCTGCTGCATTGGGGTGAAATGTTCTATAAATGTCTATTAAATCCATCTGATCCAGTGTGTCCTTTAGAGTCTCTGTTTCCTTGTTAAGTTTTTGTCTTGAAGATCTGTCCAGTGAAGTCAGAGGGGTATTAAAGTCCCCTACTATGACTGTATTGTTGTCAATCTCTCCGTTAAAGTGCTCTAGAAGTTTTATATATGTATAGATATAGATAGATAGATAGATAGATAGATAGATAGATAGACAGATAGATAGATATAGATAGATATAGATATATTTAGGTGCACCTATACTGGGTGCATATATGTTTGCCAGGGTTATATCCTCTTGTTGAGTCGATCCCTTTAGTATTATGTAGTGACCTTGGTTGTCTCTTGAGATGGCCTTCTTTTTAAAGTTTATTTTGTTGGATATGAGTATTGCTACTCCAGCTTTTTTTTCTTTTCAATTTGCATGGAAAATGTTTTTCCATCCCTTCACTTTCATCCAGTGTGTGTATTTTGTTTTGAGGTGGGTCTCTTGTAGACAACATATAGTTGGGTCATATTTTTGTATCCATTCAGTTATCCATTCACATCTAGGGTTATTATTGAGAGGTACTTATTGATAGCCATTTCTTTATGGCTAGGTTTCTCTCTCTGTTTCTTCTTCTCAGCAATCCCTTATAGCAATCCCTTTAGCATTTCTTGTAATGCTGGCTTGGGGGTGATGAACCCTTTTAGCCTTTTTTTGTTTGGGAAGTTCTTTATTTGACTGTCTATTTTGAATGATAGCCTTGCTGGATATAGTAATCTTGGTCTCTGATCCTTGTTTTCCATTACTTTGAGTACTTCATGCCATTCCTTTCTGGCCTGTAGAGTTTCTGATGAGAAATCAGGTGTCAGTGTTATGGGAACTCCTTTGTAGGTAACAATTTTTTGTTTTTTTCTCTTGCTGCCTTTAATATTGTCTTTTTGTGTTTAATTTTTGGCATTTTAATTATGATGTGTCTGGGCATGGGTCTGTTTGGGTTCTTCTTGTTTGGGGTTCTCTGTGCCTCCGGAACTTGTGTGACTTTTTCCTTTACCAGGTTAGGGAAGTTTTCTGTGATTATTTCTTCAAACACCTTCTCTATTCCTTTCTCCCTTTCTGCCTCTTCTGGCACACCTGCTATTCTAATATTGTTATGTTTCATGCTGTCCCACAGCTCCCTTAAGCTGTCTTCCTGTTTTTTTAATTATTTTTTTCTATTTGGTTCTCTGATTGAGTAATATTTTCAACTCTGTCTTCTAATTCACTGATTCAATCCTCAGCTTCCCCTAATCTGCTGTGTATTCTTTCCAATGTATTCTTTTTTTTTTTTAAAGATTAAGAAAGGCTCTGATACCAACACTTTATTTATTTTTATTATTTTTTAAATATATTTTATTGATTTTTTACAGAGAGGAAGGGAGAGAGATAGAGAGTTAGAAACATCGATGAGAGAGAAACATCAATCAGCTGCCTCCTGCACGCCCCGTACTGGGGATGTGCCTGCAACCAAGGTACGTGCCCTTGACCAGAATCGAACCTGGGACCTTTCAGTCCTCAGGCTGACGCTCTATCCACTGAGCCAAACCGGTTTTGGCCTTCCAATGTATTCTTTATTTGTGTATGTCATTCATCTCAGACTGTTCTTTTTTCATAGTTACTATATCTTTTTTCATGCTGTTGAGCATTTTTCACATCATTACTCTGAACTCTGTTTCAGATAAATTTCTTATCTCTACTTCATTTATCTCTTCTTCTGGAGAATTCTCCAATTCTTTCATTTGGGGGGTTGTTTCTTTGTCTCCTCATTTTGGTTGTCTGTTTGCATTTGTGACTACACTGAGTGGCCAGATTATTATGATCTCTGAATGCATAATAATCTGGCCACTCAGTGTGTGTGTGTGTGTATATATATATATATATATATATATATATATATATATATATATATTTTGTGGGGGGGGGGTCCAGCCAGCCTGGCCAGGGGGAGGGGATATGGGCGGTTGGCCAGCCTGCTTGCTAGTCAAACTCCTGGTCAAGGGGACAATTTGCATATTAGCCTTTTATTATATAGGATATACACTGAGTGGCCAGATTATTATGTGTTCAGAGACCATAATAATCTGGCCACTCAGTGTATGTTCTAGGTAGATCCTCTACACCTCTCAATCTCTAGTGCAGGACAGTGTTAAAGGCTATTTCTGACAAATTGGATCAGGCAAAGACTCAAATCCTCTGGAGACCACCTCTGTCTACAGACTAATAGCATTCTGACTTGAATTGCCCCCAGGCAATTGTCCTCAGGTGTAGTGAGAGTTTTTTCAACAGGGTGGGGTGGTTGCTTCTGCCTGGAGGCTAATTGTTACTTTTAATCTCTTAAGTGGCCCCAGGGCAAGGTGTGTCAACCAATAGGATGTGTGGACTGTCTTCTCCCCAGGCAAGGCAAATGTCTATGTGAGAAAGATGTCCTCCACTGCATGAGGGAATGACTCAGCCCAGGAAACTTGGGGTGTCTGCCTTCTGAGCTTTACCTCCCTGAGTACCCAGTGTTGGGTTCTACTCTCACAGTTCCAGTCCACTTCACCCTCCCTCTGCCAGAGCACAAGGTGGGTGGCTCCACAGGGACGTTTTTTGTGTTAGTCCTTCAAGAGGGTGCCCAAACTTTCAGCTGCCATGCTCTGGCAGACAGCACCCTGCTGCTTTTCACAGCTAAATGTTATGTGGGTACCCTCCTCAGATTTGGTGCTCTCTGCTGGGGAGCCCAGTTTGGGGATTAGATCCTAGAGTTCTCAGTAGCCCCTCCCCCACAGCTAAGTAATCTCTCAGGGACTTCAGTTGCTGTCTGTGGGCACCTGGCCAGCCCTTTCACACCTCCATGCCTCCTACCAATCTATGTAGTCTCCATCTTTGGTCCTCAGGTATCAGGGTTCTCTCCTGTGAGTTTTCTGTTAATTATTCAGGAAGCCTCTCCATATTTCAGTTGTAATTCCAGCTTGTTCCTGGGAGCATGTCCATGCAGCATCCACCTACTCTGCCGCCATTTTTAATCTCCTAAAATGGCATGGTTTCCATGCCAGAGCCTTGCCCATTCCAGGATTGCCTATCTACCATGTATTTTGATTGTATCATTTTCTCTTGCCCTTGATTTAATCTCATGCTGATTTGTACAGTAAAATGCTAGACAATCTTGTAGCCTAGGAGGTAACAATCTATACCATACAGGATAGGTATGGAGTAGGCTAAACCATCTAGGTTTGTGTAAGTACACTCTGAAATGTTCAGACACAACAAAATCACCTAACAATAAATTTCTCAAACATATCTCCATCATTAAGCTGCACATTACTGTAAGTACTTGTATATCTTTATACTGAAAAGGTAAAAATGATTTTTCCTGATAAAGAACTAACACTTCTTCACATGTATGTTCATTATACTATGGGATCATTTTTTATGAGGAACATACATATGATGTTAGTAACACATAGTTTATAAAATATGTTCTTCATGGAGAGTGAAAAATGTAAATAGACATAGACATCATATTTCTGACTCTAAGATTGTGGTTAATGACCACATTTTTTTCACTCAGTAAATACTGTTGAATGATGACTGATGAATGTAAAATACTAGTAAATGTATTCCATTATCTACCCCTAAAGTGTCCAGGCAAAACCCTTGGCTGTTATTCTTTGCATCCCCTTTTCAGGCAACTCCAAAGTCTGCAAGTTGGATGATACCAGTTCTGTCTTATTTGACTTAGTGAGAAACAGAGCCAAGGAGTGAATCCTTGAGACTATAGCAGGCTCTCCTCACCAAGAAGAAGAGCTTTTCCTGGTTGCACTAAGTTAATGAGACCTTGAATACACACACACACACACGTGTATATACAGATATATATGTATATATATACATGTATATATGAGTATATATATGTGTGTGTGTGTGTATCTATATATGTACAAGTGTATATATATATATATACACATACACATATATATACCTATATATGTATTATAGGTGTGTATATATATATACATATATATATACATACACACATGTATATATCAGTAGATATACACACACACATAAGTAACTTATTAACTTATGTTTCAGTATGAAGGCCAAAAATAATATTTCTAAAGTAATCATAGAGTATATAAGTATCAAGCCATGTAGTGAGGTAAATATATCACTCAACATCACAGCAAACATCCATATATTGAATCACTGTGCTCTCTGTCACAGACACTGCTTGGTGTTAGGGATATAAAAATAAACACACACTTACTCTACCCTCAAGGAATTCACAAGCCTAAGGGAAAAGTAAGATAAATGTTTTTATGAAGTAATACAGGTAGTGAAATATAAAACAAAAGAGAAGGCATTTTAAACTCTCTAGGAAGAAGGAAGACTCTGAAGTGGAAGTGATATTTGAGCTCACACTTAATGGATGAATGGGAATGTTTAAGGAAAGAACACAGGTTGAGAGAAAGGGCCTGCTAGGCATAAAGAATGGCAGCTGTTAAGTCAGAAAAGCATACAAGGAGGTAAGCGTGAGGAGTTATGAAACCTGTGGATACCTATAGCAAGGGTAGAAGTGAGTGAGAGTTACAGCTGGAGGGGCAGACACAGACAGGCAGAAAGGACCTTTATGACACATTGGGGAGCCCAGGCTTGATAAGGTGGATAATGAGGAATCACTGAATATCAAGTGAAATTATGTGATATAACTTTCACTATTGCAATGGTAAAATATGAAACAGGGCAGTATAAGAAAGAAGACAAGTCATAACATTATTATATATTATTAACAACAGAGCCCTTGGGGTGAAGAAAGAAGATGTCAACAATGACTGGAAGGTTTCTGGCCAGCGCTTTTGTGTAGATGGTGCTGGGATGAAGAATGTAGAAAAGAAGTTCATGAGATCTCCTTGGATGTGTTGAGCTGGAGGAGCTTGAGAAGCATCCCTCCAGACATAGTCAGTTGGTAGTCATTAAAGCAGTGGCAACAAAAAGGTGGAGCAAAAGAAAAAAGTACGGCCTAAAAAGTTCTAAAGTTGTGCTGCCCAATAAGGAAGACACTAATCCCATGGGATGGGCCTGGGCTAAATAATATGTGCTGATTCCAAAGATTTCACTTAAAAAGGTAAAATATCTCAATAATTTGTATGTTGATTATAAGTTCAAGTAAAAATAGTATTTTAAATATACAGGATTAAATTAAAATATTATTAAATTTTGTACCTGTTTATATTTACCATTTTTAGATTTAAACATCAATGATGAGAGACCCTTCAGTGGATAGAGCACCGGCCTGCAGACTGAAGGGTCCCAGGTTTGATCAAGGGCACATGCCTGGGTTTCTAGCTCGATCCCCAGTGGGGGGCATGCAGGAGGGGGCCGATCAATGATTCTCTCTCATCATTGATGTTTCTCTCTCTCTCTCCCTATCCCTACCTCTCTAAAATCAATAAAAATATATAAAAATAAATAAAATAAGTAAATATATAAAATGTTAAGTTACACATGAAGCTAGCATTATATTTCTATTGGACAGTGTTTGTCTAAAGGCTCCAGCCATAACACTGAGGTAGAGTTTAAGGATGCAAGGGCAGTCCAGACATATGTTTTGAGATAGAAGCTATTCAGGGACTGAGACAGGAAACAGAAAATAGGGAAGCACTCAAGACATGATCAGTTATTATCCTGACAGGTCATCATGAGGAAAGTGGCCTGACTGTAGCAGATGTGCACAGAAGGTGAACATGTAAAAAGAAGGGAACTTGTTTTTGGAGAATGATTATGGCCAAACATGTATGTAGTGTAAAATAGAGAGCAACTGGAAAGGGCAGTGTCTTGATGAGAATATTATTTTAGGAAGAGCATGAATCATTGGTACACATGATGAAGCAGAGAGAGGGAGAGACTGAAGCCATAAATGCAGAGGGAGCTATAGCTGTTGTCTAGCATGAAATGATGTATTTTAAGATGAAGGTGAAGGTAAAGTGAAGAGGAAAATAAAACCCTAAGAAAGATGCCTAAGCAAGAATGAAGGCTGTTAATTGCAATTGTAATTTAAGCCTCAGGCCATCATTGGAATAGTCAAGTCAACATCACACTTAGAGCTGAGACACCAGAGATGCTAGGCCACACCAGGTCTCCTGCTTAGCAAACACCTGCGAGTTGCTTTATTGTATCTAAACTGCTGAAGATGGCCAATTGGAATGTTTCCTCATGGAAGCTGCAGGAAATGCCAAGGTCACAGAAGATAGCACCATAATTAAGACCCACTGCCGGGTCTGTCTCCTTAGGCTTTTAGCTGCTGCAGACATTTGGTTTGCCTCATGTAGACACAGGATAAAATTCACCAAGAGCGATTTCTCACAGGCAACCAAGAAATGCGAACAGCTTAGAGTACTTCTTGACTTTTGTTGCTAACTGCTGTGTGAATGAAAAAGCTATATATAGGTGTGTGTTTTTTCATTCCTGTTTCTGAAATTTTAATGAGACCAAAAGTTAAAGTAAAAAGATTCACATTTTCAAATACAAAAGATAATTTTTAATTTGTAAAAAAAGATGGAAACACATATTTTAATTCATGGTAAACAACACTGTGCTGATCTGCAAGACAGACTGATTCTAGAACTGAATATATAAAAATATATGTAAAAAGAAATCCATGTAACCACTCCTGCAGGTTACATTTAATGTGCACACATGGTCCCCTGTTGGCTCCAAAGTTGATTATATTCGAGAGTCAAGAGGTGAAAATGCTTGACAAACAAAGGTATTAAAATGACTGCTGAGACAGCAATTGCATTACTGACTTCTCCTGAATCTTCAAAAAAATCAAGTTAGTTCTCACAAAGGGTGCAAATTGAGTGCACGGGCAACTGAATCCTATTTTACCTTTATAAACTTAATGTTATGTATCCTCTTGTTGACGAAACCAGCAGATCAAATCTCAGTATAAAGGGAAAAGTGCATAGATAATGTAATAAAGCTCAAGCTCTTTGGGTCAATTCTTCCCATGTAGTGCTGATAGGAAATCCAGAACAGGCAGTAAGACATTGTTGTCTTTAATGATTTGTCCTCAGTTGAAATTCCAAGTCAAAGTGCTATCACACTTTGGAATTTTACCTCCCAAGTATGCATTGTATTGTACCTTTGATCAAAGTTTCAGCCAAGAAATTAGGCGATATGTGATATAATTAATCCTAATTAATCAAGAAATGTTGTGCTGAACTATGGCCATAAACTCATAGTAAGAACACTTATATGAATTTTTTAAGAAAAGCAATGGAGGAACTAGAATTTATATGTCTGTTTTCTACTTCTGCAGATTACACTCAGATACTTCTTTCCTTCTGATTTTACCCCAGTCATGCAGTAGACCGTGATGCAGTGTAACATTTGGAAAGTAGCTTTGTGATCTTAAGCCTCAGTTTCCTCATAGATAATATATGGAAAATACCATTTCCTCTCATGTAGTTGTTATAAAGATTAAGTGAGATGAAAGTGTCCAGTAGATAGCTGATTCTTCATAACAATTCACATATTATTCATAATAATAATAATATATTATTATTCAAAGGGCACATAAGTTTTGGTTTAAAAAATCAAGAATGATATTTGTATATGTTTAGAGCATTAATTCTGCTCCCACCCCCAGACAACACCTTCAGAACTTTAAAACCCCTTCAAAGTAGTCTACACATTGAGTAGACCATGGTAACAAATGTGAAAGAAGCAGTTGGCCCATTTTGAATAAGTAATGTAAAAAAAAAGAGAGATATACCTACTCAACTGAATGTAGACAACAACTTAAATAAAACCTAGACCAAGATTTTAGCATTCTTTTCATCATCAGCTTCCACAGCCTCTGCCTTACCCTACACCCCTTTGTGACTGGCAGCTTTTATCTCATTTTCCAATTCATAATTATGACAAAGTATATAGTTTCTAAATGTAAGCTGAGCTTGTAGCCCTTCCTTCTCTAAGTCAGTGTTGGGCTTATGATTTTGTCAGTACTGAGCAAACACTTGTCACATGAAAAGGATGCACTTAATCTATCTTTTTACTTGACACAGACCTGAAAGGATGTGTTCACACAGCTCTCTCCGACACCACACACATACCAGAAATTTAGAAGACTGAGGAAGGAAACAGAAAATAAGTTATGAAGATAAAACATATTCCCATATTTACAGTATAGTCAGTCAGGAGTTCTTCTGAGAAGCATGACCTTATATTGTAATTTATAGTTTTATATGTGTGCATCTTAAAGTAAATGTCAACCATGTAGTCAAGCTAGAGGGCCAACATGAATGCTATGCTTGAAAGACATTAGGGGATTTGGCAAACAGATGTGTCTTTTAACTTTGACCATATCCATATCATGCCACACCAATAAATGACAGAAAAGAGAATAACAATTTTCAAATGGGTTAGTTATAGACTTTATAAACAATGAGAGCAGACTCAGTTGCATGATTTCAGTGTCTGTCCAAACTAGTTCCAATCTAATGGAGAAGAATTAGCACTTATATCATTTTCCCCCATGAACACTCTTTCTACAGTTATAGGAGAAAAAGGGAAAAATTTGACTTTGATTTTCTGTCAATGATCACTGTGGTCTTTTTAAAGCGATGCATGAAGAGCCTGCCCCAATATTTTGATGTCACTGCCAACACTGTTATGTCAGAGCATCTGGGTCATTTGCCCAAAGGTCACACTCTGAGAGATGATTATAACTGATCTGCCAATGAGCTTCTGTGCCTCAGTTAGGGGGCTGGCTCTAAATATTCCAAGGCAATTTTCTTGGCTTGCTCAATTAAGAAGATGGGCTTCTCAAATCTTCATTTATTTTAGAGATTACAGGTAAAGAACAATGACTAAAAATTCAACAGGTAAGAAAGGGTAAAGTCTTAATATTTAGTAAGTGTATACTACATGCCAGATGCAATAAATATCATTCTCATTTAACTCCAAGAGAGCACATTCCCATTTGACTCAGAAGGAAACTGAAGCCTGAAAAGAATGGTATTTATCCAACAGTATATAACAACTATGTGGTAGGGCTGGGATTTGAACAAAGGGTTTTCTCAACTATATGGAAAACATATGCAAGGGAGAAAAGACTACAGTTAGACCAGTACTTAAATATTGGGAGATT
Organism: Ia io; assembly: GCA_025583905.1. Taxonomy (NCBI): domain Eukaryota; kingdom Metazoa; phylum Chordata; class Mammalia; order Chiroptera; family Vespertilionidae; genus Ia; species Ia io. The sequence continues at coordinate 62,880,384 of JAJQQW010000008.1, forward strand.
GTTCTTTTGGTTTCTTACGTTTTTATAAACTATGCCCTAAAATGTATATTAGTAAAGTTAATGTCAAATTGCTTACTCCTAAACCATCTTGAAAAAAAAAAAAGTATCCAGGTCAAGTCTGACATATTTTTACAGGCAGCAAATATGCAAAAACTCATCAGAACTTCTCTTCTCATCAAAACATTTCTGGTTAAAGAGGTAAATAAACAATAGCCCAGTCTGTATGGCTCAGTGGTTGAGCATTGACCTATGAACCTGAAGTTTCCAGTTTGATTCCCCATCAGGGCACATGCCTGGGTTGCAGGTTTGATCCCCAGTAGGAGGCATGCTGGAGGCAGCTGATCAATGATTCTCTCTCATCATTGATGTTTCTATCTCTTTCTCCCTCTCCCTTCCGCTCTGAAATCAATAAAAATATATATTTAAAAAGAAGTAAACAATATACGCTTTTATCAGAATGTCATAACATATAGACCTCTTTTAATTCTTGTAAATCATCTTTGAGAAGATGGCTTTAAGTAGTGAAGCATAATTAGTATAATTGCCATATTGCAATAAAGAGTCAGTTACTGTCTTTTACTCAGTCATTTGCAATCACTCAAATATATTCAACAACAATATTCATTTTTGCTGAATTATTAAGTAAATGTAAAAGATTTCCCCTGACCATCTCTATTCATACTTAGATAAGAATCTATAAGGCAAACATGAATATACCCTGTGTTGTTATATTCATATCTGTGTTTCATTTATAAGAAAATGAAAAACATTTTAGAGATGAAGAGGAATAATTGACAAAAACCATTAGAATTTCTTTATTTTCCTTTTTACACCCCCTTTACATAACTGATAGGCACATATATCAAACTGCTAGGCTTAAATGAACATTCTTTTCATAGTGATAGCCACAATCTTTCCTGATTTACGTTCTGAAGTTTGGGCATTTAGAATTTTAGTTTAAACTCTGTGAGTTTCCTAGGGACCTTAGGCGGAAAACCTTATAATAATTGAGCTGAGAAAGTTCATAATACTTTTCCCTCAGTCTGGGATAAAACAGAAGTTGGCAGGGAATACTGTGAAGAAAAATTCTGATAGTTCCCACAGATTTCATCAACACCTATCTCTCAAATGTATCTCATCTTTTATTTTTCTTCTAGGTTCTCTTGACACTTGGTCTTCAGTGCTAGCAAAAAAGTGATAACATAAGGGACTAATTCAAGAGATTCTATTTGCCCAAATTATATCATACATTTTCAATTAACAAACTCTTTTAGTCTAAATGTGAAATAACAGAGAATTAATAATAACAGCTAACATCTATTGACTATTCCCTATGTGTAGAACATTTTTCTAAGTGATTAACATATAATTTTCTCATTAATCCTCACAACAGTCCAATGAGATAGATGCTATTATTAATTATCCCATTATACAGATAAGAAAATGAAAGCACAGGGACTCTAAATTGCCACTTTAGGTCACACATCTATTTACAGGTAAAGTCCAATTTGAATGCAAAAAAATTGGCTCAAGTGCTTGTGGTTCTTAAATATTACAATGTATTGCTACCAGCAAATATGCTCATACACAAGTTTTTTTGTCAAAAATATCCATATGTTGCTGAAATTGCAGATACATCTAGCTACACTGACTTGAAGAACCACATATCTTCTATAAATTATACTATAGAAGGGTATGTATATAATTTGTTAAAAGGAAAATGCTACCGAGTGCCTCTACTTGAGACTGAGCTCTACTTTTAAAAATATATATTTTTATTGGTTTCAGAGAGAGGAAGGAGAGGGAGTGAAAACATCAATGATGAGAGAGAATCTTGGATCAGCTGCCTTCTGCACACCCCCTACTGGGGATTGAGCTCTACTTTTATTTGCATATGCATACGTTTATTTGTTATTGTACTATTACTTTTCACAATGAATATGTTATTCTTGCACAATTAAAACAAATTTAGAAAGGAAAAGCAGAATTTCTAGGGGAGCCCTCTAATACCAAAGGCAGCTGGAAGATGAATTACCACTAAACCTTGACTTGCTTCCCATTGGAAGTCCAACCTACTTTTCATTTTACATAGCACTTCAGAGTTTATAGAAAGTTTGCAAATGTTATCTAAGAATTATCCATTAGAAATTTTAGTTCCATTTAGCCTTCTTTCTGACACAAAGATCAGAAGAAGGTCCAGAGCAAGTGCTAGTACAAAGAACATGGAATAATATGTGATGGCATGGACAGGAGCAGGCTGGGATCTATATGGAAAGAATCATGGCTGCCTTGGTGGTAACTTAACTCTCATACAAGCATCCTGGCCTCTGGTCCCAAACCCAGAGCTTCTGTGTAGTCAGGGAAGGTCAGAGTATGCAATGCTTCTTCAAAGGAGAATTGTTATGATGGTGGCAACAAAATTGGCAAGTTAGGGACATTCTTTAATAAAATGTTCTTTATAAGAGAAAAATAATCAGCATTGAATTACAGCATGCTGCCACATAACAGCTTTCCCATTATTAAAATAATCTAGTCACTGACGAAAGGGGTGATCTTTTTTCCCTTTTTTATCAGATGATGCAGGTGACTAGTGATATATCATGACTTTTTTCACAACGGAGTTTTGGTGCAGCCCAAAGAAGTATAGCTAATAAATCATTGGTATGCTTCCCTAGAGATATTTCCAATAGCTTTGCTATCATCAGGTCATCCCATGGGCCACCCATGGAAATCTACATGGCAGTACCACATCAATCCACCTAGTCACTGGAAAGGTTGCACTATATTCTAACCCAGTGAACCAAACTTTAAAACTTGTAATAAAATCATCTGTGGAGCTTGTTTAAAATACAGACTATCTGCCCAGCCAGTGTTGCTCAGTGGTTGAGCATCAACCTATGAACCAGGAGGTCATGGTTTGATTCCTGATCAGGGCCCATGTCCGGGTTTTAGGCTTGATCCCCAGTGTGGGGCAAGTAGGAGGCAGCCGATCAATGATTCTCTCTCATCATTGATGTTTCTGTCTCTCCCTCTCCCTATCTCTCTGAAATCAATTAAAAAATAAAATAAAATACAGATTATCTAAGCCCTACTCTTGTAGAATTTGATTAATTTGGCATGGGGAGAGCCCTATAAATGAAAAACAGGTGCTAATATAACAACACAGAATCTATTTTTGTTTACGTTATAGATTTTCATCTAAGTATGAACAGAGATAGTGAGGGCAAATCTTTCACATTTGCTTAATTAATAATTCAGCAAAAAATGAATACTGTTGTTGAATATATTTGAGTGATTGCAAACTTGGCAGGTCCTGTAGGCAAATTTCCTCCCATATTTCACATCTTCAGAACAGCCTTAGTCATTGGCACTATAGCAGACTGTACATTCACTGGAGGGTGATGAGGTGTGAGGTTGTAGTTCAGATAAAAATTTTGTCCACACTTTCAATTCAAATGCAACTGAGAAAAGAAAAATATGCATGCATCCTCACAACAAGAGAATATATAGCAATTTGAAACTTGCACATAATAAGTAACTAAGAAATATTAAATTGTGTAGAAGTTTAAGGTAAAATTTGAGTATTTTGGACTCTTTTGGGAAAATGCCTAATATGGACAAGACCTGGAGTAATTATGTCAAAATCAATGTATTATTATCCATGTTTTTATTAGTCTGTCTCTGGTTTTGGGTCCCTTTTCATGGGAGAAGAATATGTGCCTTCACAGTGAGCAGAACAGTCCAGATGTGGCATAATCAATTCAAATCAAGATGAGAATAAATACCAGGCAACCCTATAGACTCTAACATAAGCTTACATGCACAAATTCCCAGAGGTGCTATTTATAGTATAACTAAGATAATATGACAACTTCATTCTGGAGAAAGAAAGTGATTTACACATAATGGTGTAAAACCTGTGTTAAAACATTGTAACTAGTCTGAATCCCTCAGGCAGTGTGTTTAAACGTGATATCCTCCACAATCAATCAAACCTGCATAATATTAATTCTCCATGTGATCTGACCCGTCAGAGAGTGATGTGGGGTAAGGGATAGATGGATGTGGGTGGGAAAGCTCATTTTGACATCAAAGGAGGTGGCAGAAACTAGCCTGAGCTCTCAGACCAAAGCAGTTCAGGATTCCACCACCTGATTGATTGTTCCTGGAACTGAGAAAACAGTGCCATCACCAACACTGGGCTTGAACTTGTATAGCGAGTGACATCATTCAGAGGGGAAGGCTTATGCTTCTTCATCAACACCCCCCCACCACCACATACATACAAAAGCCTAACAATTCTTTATTCACTCAATAAATATTTATTATATACTAAGTGCCAGGCAATGCTGGGAATGCATAGATGAACCAAACAGATAAAAATTCTGCCCTTATGAAGCATATATTTTAAGGGGTGGAGAGAAAAAGTTAAGAAAATAAATGTCAGACATAGTATATCAAGTGGTGACAAGGGCCATGGAAAAAGAGTGAGAAAGGGGTAGAGAGTCCAAAGGTGGATGATGGAGACATAATTATAAATAGAACAGTTAGAAGAGAGTCTCACTAAGGTGACATTTAGGCAAACAAAACAACAACAACAAAAAAAACTGAAGTGAGGAAGTACACCATGTGGAAGTCGTTTGGGATAACATTCCAGGAGATAGGAATAGCAAGTTAAAGAAACACGGCAATCACAAGAGATTTCAGTATCTGAATTAGTGGTGTGGCTTCACAATATAGGCAACACCTATTCTGAAGTTCAAATCTATGCATAATATCAGATGGTGGGAAGTGTGTTCTCAGTAATTATACAAGTTCATCAGTTGCCTTAGACTTATGGAAAGCAAAAGGGTGGTGAAGTTTGGTTTGTGTATATCTTGGGGAATTTGTCAGGTGTACTTTTGTTCCTTTCCCAAGAAAGGACAATTTTCTCACATAAATCTGAAGAAGTAAGATAAATTAAATCAGAATCTTTAATTTATCCTGAAAAGAACAGCATAAACCCAGGACCAGCTCGATTTCCAGAGTGGGAGCCATGAATCCTTGAAGTGAATACTTCTGGTAAATTTATACTGCTTACTATTGGTTAGCACACTTGCTTTTCATGGTTACTGTAACAAATTACCACTAACTAAGAGTCTTAAAACTATATACATTTATTATCTGACAGTTTGGTAGGTCAGCAGTCTGACATGGGACTCTCCAGGCTTAACTCAAAGTACTGGTAAGACTGCATTCCTTCCTGTAGAATAGGATCCATTTCCTTGTCTTTTCCCTTTTCTAGATGCTGATGACATAGGTTGAAAGTCTCTCTTGCTCCATCTTCAAAGCTGGCAAAGATGGGCTGAGTTATTCTCATATCCCTCTCATTGTTTCTGCAATCACATCTCCTTCTCTGACTCTCAGACCTCTCTCCGTCTTCCACTTCTAAAGATTCCTGTGATTATATTGGACTCACCCAGAAACCCAGGATATCCTCTAAATCTTAACTTAATAATATCTGCAAAGTCCTTCTTACCATGCAAAACAGTGTATTTATAGATCCCAAGGATTAAGACTTCGACATATTGGGGGCCATTATTCTGCCTACCACATTAATTATACTTGTCTTTATTTTTTTTCACATTTCAGGAGCTGATCAAAATGTTATAAAAAAGGTTTGCAATAGTCACTGCAAAACTAGCAAGAGACAGAAAGGCCTTTTACATATGGGCAGCTATTTGAACAAAAACTATCCTACCTAATAAAATGGCAATATGTAAATTACCATCACTCCGCTATGCCCATGATTGGGCCAGAGGGAGGCACAGGGGGCGGGATTCGGGGTGGCCGGGGTAGCCGATTAGGCCGGCAGGACTCTGAGCTTTCGTCGCCAGTGGTGGCGCGAGCTCAGCGTCTGCGCCAGGGCTGTGCTGCAGAACAGAAGGGGCCTCTGGGGCAGCGAGCTCACGTCCCGCTGCAGACCATCAAAAGAGGGGGAGCTGGGTGCCTGTCTGCTCTGGCACCAGGCCTTTCAGACGTGTCCGCTGTGCCGGAGGCTTCCTAAAGGCCTGGTGCACCAGCGGACAGGCACCCAGCTCCCCCGCGATCAAAAGCGAAAGCATGTAGGGGACCCTACACGTGTGTGATTCAATCATGCACTGGGCCTCTAGTTTTCTAGAATAATATTTACTAAAGGAGAGAAAAAGTAAGAATGAAGCAATCAAGGGAATCATTGCCTCCTTGGATATTATACTAATGTGTAAATTGGAGCAAATTAAGTGACTATTGTGAACCTCAGTTTCCTTAATTCGACCTTTCAGGATTATGAGAATTAAAGAGGGTAAACTGTATACCATGTGGACTAATATAGCACTGACCCACACTGGCCATTTATTTTGTCATTATTGCTTTTGTTCGTATCTTCAGCATCAACATTTTTTTTTCATTCACTTGCTTCCTAGTTCCTCTAATCTAGTTTCTGAATGAAAACTTAGATTTTAAACTATGTTCTATGTAAACTAGTCCTAGATATTGCATTTGACCTAAATAAATATTGCTGCTTTTCTCTCCTTTTGCGTTTAGGGGACTCTTGAGCTCACTATGCAAATTAAATCCACCCAAAGGCCAAATCAGTATGCTGTGGCACGAACCCTGAAGCTATTTTTACGAGAACTGCTCTGTGGTCATTGCCCCTCTCTTTTCTTCCCTCTCACAGCTGCTGCTGAGAGACAGTCACCTGGCAGAGAATGGCAGCAGCTGTCTGTCCAGAGAAAGGTTGAGGCCCAGCAGCTACGCTCCCGCCTCCTGCAGAAGGCTGCTCACAAGCTCAGATCAGGTGAGCAATGATGCTTGGGACCAGGCTGCCCCTGGGGCAGCTGGACATCTGCCTGGTGACCTTCTGGGCCACCTGCCTCTTCAGAGAAGGCCCAGGTGGAGGGAAGAGCAGCTGCTACCTGTTGTTGCTTCTGCTCTATTTCTGATGAGTCTCGAGTTCATCTCTTATGTTGAAGTAAAGCCTCCCAATGCCTCAACATTAGATATCTAGTATGTCTAGTATCTGACATATTAGGTAGTTTGGATGACATGGACCCTGCAGCTCCCTCAGGAGGAGACCCATGTCTAGACCCATGTTAGCACTGGGATTGATGGAACTCTAGCTGTCACTGTTTACACCTATTTACCTTTCTCTGACCTTTCATCTTTGTTGACATGGATGACAGAGCCATTAGATGTTAAATATGTGCTATGAGATCACTGAGGCCAGCCACCTACATGAGGGACAAGGAAATGGAAGCCTAGAATGGAAGTGGTTTGCCCAAAGACAAGACTAGAATCGTGCTTGATCTGGCCCCAATTCACTTTTCTTTCTATGGCATGTCCCTCACCCATTCTTTGAATCTATACTGCTTTTCTTATTATCTTGAGATATGCTTGCTGCCTGGAGAAAGCAGGTGAGTATCCAAGTTAATTTAATAGTTTAAAATTAAATATTCGTTTCTTGCAGATGAATGGATTGCTGGCAATAGAACGCAGTAGCCCTCTGTGGGTGGTTTAGAGAGATGGCAAGGATGGTTAGGGACAATAATGCATTTATGATGCAGTACCCTAGACTGGGGTTGGTGGCTACCTTACACACAACAGCTGTGTTGGCCTAACCAGCCTTTGGAAACTGAATAGAAGGCAGATAGGTGGCAGAAGGAAAAGTTGGTGAGTGATCAGAGGAAAGGCAAATAAACATGTCCCTCAAATTTCTCTAAAAAATGGATTCACAATTTCCATGGTCCCAAACACCCACCTATCACTGATTAATAAAGTGAAACCTATAGGTACCAGAATGTGATCCTCAAAGGAAATAATTTTAAATGTCAAACCAATCTAGTCTATTTTTGAAAAACAACCCACATAGCTATAAACATAGAAAAATAAGAGTTTTAGGACATAAGCTTGTGTGTGATTTAATGATGGGGGCCATGTTAAAGTCAGTTTGTTTGTTTTCTTTCTGGAAAAAAACACATCATCCCTCCCCTTCTTCCTCCAGGACTCAACACTTTGCAGCACAAGTAACAGGCACTCACAAATATTTTAACTTGATGGCATTTTTTTTACATTCACCCAAAATAGGCAAAACTCTCAATTTCCCCTTTTCATGATTTTTCAAGTGGCCCAAGTTCACTTGGCACAACAGGCAATTCAAGAGCAATCAGCCAAGAATGAAAAGCCCTAAAGAGTAGAAAAGCAGACATTAAAAATACTTGCTGGAGAAAGTCCTCAGCATGAGGAGCAGGCAAGCACTGCAGCCAAGCCATGGAGGGCACAGGCCAGGCAGAATACATCTGCTCCCAAAGAGCTCATGATTCCATTATTCTCCATGTTTGCTCAGATTAATCAGAATCTCTAAGCCTTCTGAGGCTCCTGAACACCTAACTAACAGCTACATCAAGGGTAAAATATATGCTAATCTGTTAATGTGCACACCCCATCATCATTAGCTGAGGAGACTGGCTCCTCTACACAACTGCTAAGGGTTTTTTAAATAGAGAACTAATGGAAATGTCTTTAATGATGTTCCACGCTAACTCTGTGCTGTTTTTAGTGCTCACACACATGCACCTGCCATTTTTTTATTTATTTTTTTGTAATTTTGCAATATGGCTTCTAGTAGACAGTAGCTTCTAAGAAGAAACAGCTCTATGAAGCATGTAGGTTACTCAAGTGCATTTAATAAACTGCCATTGAGGGCAATTTGTCATCAAGAATAACAATATAATATTATGATTTATGTCAGACTCATTAATTATATTCATCACAGTCCATATTTTGGAGTAGCTCCATATACTGAATTTACTTGTTATTTTCATCTTCATTTAACTCAGAGCCCTCCTGCCGTTCGGACTAGAACTGTTGTTTATTGGCCATGCAGATCAGCTTTACTTTCTCTGCCAAAGGTAAATACCCTAAAGGAATCCAAAATTACACTGAATGAAAATTTGGATGAGCATCATTTGTGCTTTAATTTGAGTAAAAACAGTCTTCAAAGGTTATGTGCTGTGAGGGAGATTTGGCTTATTAGGTAGGCCCGAGGTTCCTAAATAATTGAAGCTATCCGAAGTGGACTGGAATCCCAAACTGGTTATTTTGTGTTTACCTACACCAGCAATAAAACAATTACTTTGAAAACAATAGTGTGCCTGGTTTGGTCTCTGAGGACCATATGATTCATTTACATGCTAAGTGTCAATGTGGCTAGGCTGGCCATGTGTTCGCCTGCATCCACCCAGAGAGCAGTGACCTCAGCATCTCCCACCCCAACCTTCCTTCTGCTCCAGATGTCTTTGCTTCCTTACCTATCCCACCGGTCCCCCCGGCCTTGAACAAGTCACAGTCTTCCTGCTACTCAGTTTTAATGTTAAAAAGGGGATAATTTGTACCTTTTAAATTGCAGAATGCCTTTAGGAATAAATGAGATAATGCAGGCAAAGCAGCATAGTGTCTGAAACACAGCAAATATTTAACTAATGCAAGTATTTATTATCATCATCATCATCCTCACATCATCATCATCATCCTCTTCACCAACTGTCCCAAAGTAAGGGGCATGGAATGATAATAACAGGGTTATGGAGAAGTAGGGACACAGAGCTGGGTCGGGAGGATCCTTGCATGGGAAAAGGGATCTGGGATTGAGGCCTGAAACATTACCATACCCGAACTCTCAGCAACCCTTCAGCCTACTGGAGGGCAGATGTGAAAGAGAGTTGATAGAGTACTGATGTAATGGGCCATTTCACCACTGGGCAAATATGAACACAGCTATGGCAAAGGCTTGGGGTGAATGTTACATTCAGTGGATACAATTCATTCCTTAAGTCACGCTGCTAAAAGCTCTATACGCCAACTTATTCCATATTAAACAGCTGTTTCCTTAGGTAATTTATGCTGCAAGCTGTCCTAAATGCCTTTGGTACTTTTTATTTCCCCTTTATTGATTTAGAATAAAGGTATGTGTGTCCAGCTAGAGAAAAAAATGTTTTGTCTACATTAAGCTAAGCTTTGAAATTTCCAGGTTGGTCACCAACAACCACACCTAAGTGCTCCACAGAGCTATGTGATGTCAGTGAATGCACAGTCCTTTCCCTAGGGCAAACTCCGCCCCTCACCTTCCTGGGTCCTGGACCAATCTCATCACCTATTCCCATTACTGTTACTGCCTTGCTTATAAAATGTACCCTTTGAATGTTAGAGTATAAACCAAATGATGTCACTCTGCCAATGTAAAACCATTATATTTTAGAATAAAATCCAAAGTTCCTACTATAGGCTGTAAGGAGCTCTGGCTCTTCTTCACACCTTCAAACTCATCTGGAACTCCTCTACCTCTCATTCCATGTCTCCACCGGTCTACCTTCCAACGCGCCAACCCCTTTCCTACCTCATTTGTGTCAGCATTTCTCTGCGTGTGGAAATCTTCCCCATTCTCCCTCCTGGCTACTTGTACTCATCTCAAATGTCATCTTCTCAGGTGGCCTCCCTGATCAGCGTTTTTATTACCTTTAGAGCCTTTTTCACAATGGGCAGTCATTTTGTGTATTTGCTTGTTTACTTGTTTAGTAATAACTACAGTTCCTTCTGAGGAAGAGCCTCTAAACCACTACTGTCTCCACAGCACCAGGCCACTGCCTGGAACAGAGCTGACACATAATGTCATGAATGAATTAAAAAATGCTTCCTTCAAGACTGTCTCATTTTATGCCAAATAGCATGATCTTTTATAATTATCCTCACTATTTCTTTATAAAAATTTGGGGGGATAGAAATGGGATCACACAAAACAGGTTGGGATTATATAAAAAGGCCAGAGAATCACTGATAGAGCTAAATCACCTGATGATAGTTGCTAAAAAGAGAGTTTCCAGAACCTTGTGCAAGATACAAAACTGAGAACTAATACATATATGTAGGTAAAACGTCTGCTTTATAAAGCCATTGAGAAATCATAAAAATGTCTGTACCCTCAGGGCCTAAATACTCCTCAAACATTTTTTTTAATGTTACTTATTCCTTTTAAAAGAATCTGATTCTGCATTTCACGGTGCATCACTAATGATAACCAATCCACAATTGGCTTGCAACAGGGATTCTGGTGAGGTTCTGTGTGCCCTTGAACAAGGAAAGATCCCTCCTCCCTGATGATTCATTTTGAAAAGTGGGAAGAAATTCTCAAAAAGAGCCTGAGAACTGTTTTGGCAGTAGGTGGGGGAGGTGTGTTATAATTACAGTTCTTTTATTTTCCTTTTTACAGAAAAAATTGTAAAGATGATTTTTAAATTCTTCCTTTTCTATCCAACCACGTGCCTACCAACTGCCCTTACTGAACAGTGAGCTTTAAAGGGATGCAGGTGTTAAAGCATATTCATATGGAAAATGTTCCTCAAACACAGTCCTAAATTATACCTGGTGACCAATCGTGTGGATATTTATGGCAGAGTTTGTTCACCCATTAAAGGAGAGTATTTTTCCATTATAATTCTCATATCTTGATAAAACACTCACCATTTTATATTCTGCCTTTCTAAAGGAATCCTATGTTAAAACAGTATGTCTAGTTCTTTACTTTTGCATTGTTATAAAATATGTTCAGGAACATAAATTGTCTCCCAGTTAGTAGTGCCTCTTGCCTTATTTTGTTTCACATGCAGAGACTTCAATGAATGCATAAACGTTATCTGGACAGACCATGGGTTTTTGCGACTATTTAATTTTCAGCCTATTAGTCCAGTGATTTTCAACTGGTGTGCCGTGGCACATTGACGCGCTGCAAGAATTTTCAAAACAGGCATTACTTGGCTGACTGTTGAGTCAGTGGCACCAACTTCTGTTCCCTTAGATTGTCAAGTAAAACAGTGACAGCAGCCAACACAACAATAGCCATCTGGAGTGAATGAATCCAAATTATACCTATTTGTTTTGTCAGATCAGCAAAAACTATATTTTTTTTGGTGTGCTGCAGAATTTTACTAACTAGTTTATGTGTGCCATGAGATGAAAAAGGTTGAAAACCACTGTGCTAGACTAAAGTTATATTTATTTTTCATAATGTCATAAAGCAACTATCTATTGAAAAAGGAGCAATATGGTGGCAACTGTTATTTCTAAAGGCAGCCATACTATGGTGGAGTTAGGCTAATTGCTGTATACAAACAAATACATCTGTATACATTCAAACAACACTTCTCCAACTTTCCAAAAACTGTCATTAGATTGTTCTGTTCTATAGCTTTCTGACCTCCTATATTGGATAACAAGTCTTCTACACATAAACAATTAGGTAAGGAAAACACTGTGGAGTGGACAGGTGTAGGGATGGAGTAGAATTTGAAATGCAAGTCCTTAATTACACTAGAAACTTGACACATAGACTTCCAACTCTCATTAGCATAAATACTTTATTAAATCAGCAAAGTGACACCTGGGATGTTTGGGGTCAAGAGTAGTTCAGTGATACCAGCCCAAGAGAAAACACCACCAATTCCAGTCTGCAGGCTGGCAGGTGGGCAGCAGGCTAGTCATGGAGGTATATGTAATTGGAGAATCTTTCAGGGGTGAAGCTAAAAATAGAACAGACTTGTGACAGGTATCCGAAAGGCTAAGAAAGGCTTAGGTAATATCAGAAGAAATAATATCTTCTGGCATTTGTTTTGGCCGCCAACTTAATAACTTTTAACTGTAGGATCAAGAATATAACAAACCAAAATTTTAATTTAAATCTGATTAGATCTGCACCTCATTTCTAACTTTGTGCTTAATTCTAGCATTTGACTTTTTACATTATAATTGCACAGCCCTTAACAAACATTTTGTACCTATTATTGAATACATCATTCCTAAATCATTGTCTAAAGACCTCCATCTCTCTGCCATAGGAGCTCTCCTCATTACTGCAACAGTGGCTATTTCAATGGATGGGTCTTGCATACTCTCCCAGTGACCTACCGATAACTCCGGAGTTTGGATCTGTAATTCATAGTGATAATGGGCTTTAAAAAGGATCAAACTGTTTGTGTCAAATCATGTGCCTATTTAGAGAGAGGAGTAGCAGGGTAGAGGGAAAAGAGCATCTTCATTCTTCAAACTGTGCAATTCTGGCTGCCACTAAAGTTGGAAAAATAAGGTCAATAATGTACATTTTAATTTATCTTTCTCTAGCCAATGATTTTTTTGGGTTAATCCTCACCCAAGAATATTATTTTCCATTGATTTTTCAGAGAGAATATGAGGGAGGAGGAGAGGGAGGAGGAGGAAGAGCAAGAGAGAGAGAGAGAGACATTGAGGGGTTATACCTCCCACACACACCCTGATTTGGGCTAGAGATCAAACCTGGAGCCCAGGTACTGCAACACAAGTATGTGCTCTTGACCAGGAATCAAACCCACAACTCTTTGGTGTGCGGGGCCCATGCTCTAATCACCAAGCACACCAGTCAGGGCTCTAACCTATGATTTTTAAAATAATTTCTCATACATGATCTCTCTTGATATGCTCACACATGCAAAAATATAACAAAGGATTTTTGAAAACATTATAAGATAAATAATTGCATTTATTTGCCTCTGTTGTACAGTTGGCAAAACTGCTGCACAGAATATAGGCCTTCCTGCTGATACCTGCCTCCAAGGTCCCTCTTTGCAGCCCTGTGGATTTTTTGCTTCTCTTGGCTCCCCCTGCTCTGTTAACAGCCGAGGGCGAGGCTAAGGCTGCAAGTGTCTTAATGATTCCTTTCAAAACCAAGTCAGCAGAGACAGGAAATATTGCAAAAGAGAATTAAATGTTTCAGGTTTTGTTCCATTCTGGAAAGAGAATAAGCGGTATAAACATTCTCAAGTATTGAGATCGTGTTTCCCATCTCTGTCTTTGTTAATTGTTGGCAATAGCTGAGAAGGAAAAGAATAAAAATTTAGGCAGTATACCCATTCCACCTCACACCTACCCTTCTGCTAGAAGTAGGAAAAGGAAAGGTCTCTGCAAAGTATAGAGGTAAACTATTGCAGGAAGAGACCCAGAGGCATTTTGCCAAAAGAGTATACTGGGCTGTTTTAAGGGATTTTTTTTTTTGTTTGTTTGTTTTGTTTTGTTTTTTTAATATATTTTATGGATTTTTTTTTACAGAGAGGAAGGGAGAGGGATAGAGAGCTAGAAACATCGATGAGAGAGAAACATCGACCAGCTGCCTCCTGCACACCCCCCACCGGGGATGTGCCCACAACCAATGTACATGCCCTTGACCAGAATCGAACCTGGGACCTTTCAGTCTGCAGTCCGACGCTCTATCCACTGAGCCAAACCGGTTTCGGCAAGGGTTGTTGTTTTTTCTGCATAAGACAGATTTGCCTCATCCTATCTAGTAAAGAGGGAATGTGCTAATTGACCCTCACACCATCGCAAAGATGGCAGCACCCACAGCCAATAAGGAGGGAATATGCTAATTGACTACCATGCCCTCAAAGACGGCGGCACCCACAGCCACAAGATGGCGGTGCCCAGTCCCCTCAGCCCTGCTGAGGTGGCAGGCACGTGGCAAGGCCGGGCCCACCTGGGGGTGGGCCCGGCCTTGCCATGTGCCTGCCTCCAGAGTCCCCCAGTCCCCTCAGCCCCCCAGCTGCCCAAGGCCAGCCCAAGGCACAGGCAAGCCTTGGATGGCAGCTGCCCAGCTGCCCAGGGCCGCCCGAGGCTCAGGTAACCAGGGCCAGCCTAGGCTTGCGCTGCTGGCAGTGGCAACATCAGAGGTGTGATGGGGGCATAGTCTTCCCCTGATCGCAGGGTCGCCTGCCTCCCCTGAGGGCTCCCGGACTGTGAGAGGGGGCAAGTCAGCCTGAGGGACCCCTCCCTCCAGTGCATGAATTTTCATGCACCAGGCCTCTAGTTATTTATAAGGAGAGTTGTCCTCTTCCTACTCCAAGAAGAAGCAAGAAACTGAGAAACCACACAGAAGTTCTTTTTGTAACATTTTAAATTTTATGTTGTAGTTTTTAAAAGAGATTTAAAATGAGCTAGCATTGTCACTAAGGCTGGGAAGGGAGAAAGGTTCCCACAGTCTTTTTCTTCCTACTCAGAACTAAAGGTTCTTAGCTTCTCCTGTAATTCAGGGCTCTCAAAAGTACTTTCAGAACACAGTTCCAACATTTCTTTTCAGGCAGTTTTTTTAAAACATATTTTTATTGATTTCAGAGAGGAAAGGAGAGGGAGAGAGATAGAAACATCAATGATGAGAGAGAATCATTGATTGGCTGCCTTCTGCATTCCCAACTGAGGATCGAGCCTACAACCTGGGCATGTGCTCTTGACTGGGATCGAACCCAGAACTCTTCAGTCCACAGGCCAACATTGTATTCACTGAGCCAAACCAGCTAGGACCAGGCAGTTTTGAGAATGTTGGAAAGTGAACAACAACAACAAAAAATGTTGCTTCAACTGCAGCCTTCACTCTGCTTTTGGCCCAGCACTGCTGACGTTGCAGAACAAATACCAGCAACACCACATGCAACTTGAAAAAAAAATTTTTTTGGACAAAGTGCATGTTATACAAGACTTAATTGAATACACTTTCTACATAGTAACAGCACAGTGTTCACAGGGTAAAGGCCAATCAATTGAATACAACAGGAATATTAATTATAGAAAATTGGGTATTCTTACCATAATTGTTTATAATAACCACATTCATGTGTATCAAAATCAAACCAGTTCTGATTTTACGACTTAAGTAAATGAGAACCAAACACACAGACTGATTTCCAACTCCCTGTTGCCACTGTAGACTAAACAACTATTGCTCATTAATAAAACATCAAGGTAAGATATAAATATACACGTCACCCTTTCAAAGGCATCATGGCTAAGGCCCCTATGCATAATGAAATTTCTTAGTGCATTTCTCTTGGAAAAATACAAAGTGCAACCAGCTATATCCATCTTGGACCTAGAAATCCAGCTTTCATTAATCCAGCATTTAGGCCATTAAGTCACCTATCATCAGTAGGGAAGAGTGGGGAACTCAGGGGGAATTCTGACCAAAATGGCAAGAATGCACAATTGTAAGGGCACATAGCCCAGCAAGGATTTGTCAGGGTGCATAGGAAATAAGACCAAGAAAGTTCAGGTAATTTTAGACCCATAGTAAGAGAGTGAAAAGCTACATCCAAGCAGGATGCTTCTTAGGGTGGGAAGAGGGGGCTCAGAGCCCAGTGGGAGGAAGAGCATTGCTGGCAGAGGGTGCATGGTTCATGAGGGGAAGGACCCAGCAGGCCAGGAGATGCGGACTCTGCCTCTGTTACTGGCATTCTCCTAGTCAACTTAATGCTGTGACTGGGGAAAAAAAACAACACACACACACAAAAAAAACAACCACCACCGCCACCAGTCTCACAAGTCAGACTTTTTTTTTTTTTCCCAAGAATTGAGTTATTCTACTCCAAGATTGGATTCAGTAATCTCAGGAAGAGATGCAAGAAAATCAATTTCCTGATAAGAAAAAATTTCTCATCAAGAGCACTCTTGGGAGACGGACAGGAAGAAAAGACTGCCGAGCAACATGAAATGAATAGCAAATATTTAAATTGGTATACCCATCCACTCAGGAAATGGGGTTTCAATGAAATAGCTATCAAAACTAATAATAAATGTTTCTCCATCTGAGTCAGGTCACCCTCATTGCTCACCCTGTGCACAGGACCCACACCCCGGCTTGACATGCCAGTCTTCAGTGGAGCTAAAAAATAAGTCCCGCGGTTTGTAACTCAAATGGTGCAAGGCTAATGTTTGCCCTTATCATGTCTGCTTGTCTATCTATGTACTTGCAAATACCAGAACTTCTAGGCCATGCTATGTGCGCCTAGCTCACAGTTCTGATTTCAGGACCTAACTCACCAAACCCATGGTTTATAAGCTCTCTTCAAGATTCTAAATGCAATCATTGTTTTAAAAACTCATCTACTTAAAATAAAAAGAAAGCATTGCCAGAAACTGCTGAAAGGCAAACAGAAAGGTTATTTAAATTTTTTAACTTTGCCCATCAGCTGCCAAGAAAACTTATTAAGTCTTTGTTTTATGAGGAATCATGAAACATGTCCAAAAGCAATTTTATATAGCCAGTAGGTAACAACCAAATATACTGCCACTCACTTTTACAGGTTTTTCCCTGTTTCCCACTGTAAACCTCTCAAAATGAAGGTACATTTTTCAGACACTCCTTTATTTTCTGCGGTCACAGTTTCCTGAACACGGTGGTCTTCCAATCAGTGTTCACAGTGGCCCTACCATCAATGCCCAATGTTCAATCAGTGTTTCAAGGAGAGAAGCAGTACATTTTCCAATCACACATTTGTTTTTCTATTTCCTAAAACTAACATGAATTATTTATCCATTTTAATGTGTTCTTCCTACATCAAAAAAGATTTCCTGATAAATAAGGAATATAAATTCTGTATGATGTGTGCAAACACACAAGATTTCTTTTACATAAAAGATATCAACAATGCAGCCGCAGTGGCTCAGTAGTTGAGCATCGACCTATGAACCAGGTCATGGTTCAATTCCCAGTCAGGGCATATGCCTGTGTTGTGGGCTCGACCCCCAATCATGCAGGAGGCAGCCGATCAATGAATCTCTCAACACTGATATTTCTATCTCTCTCTCCCTCTCCCTTCCTCTCTGAACTCTATCACACAGTTGGAGAATGTTAACTTGATCTCTCAGGAGATCAGAGGCCAACTTTTACTTAATGCTGCATACCTTGTTTTGACCTAAGATAGTATATTTAAAAACCGACCTAGCTTAGACAGACATAATCACACAGAGCAAGAAGCCTAGCACAGTGTTAAGATATTATAAAAAAAATGATAATAGTAAAAATAACTTTCTAAAATAATGTCAGTTGTGTGAGTGGTGGGAAGTGTAGAGAGAAAACTATTTCAAGACTTACAGATACTGGTGGGTCAACAGCATGGGCTAGAGGGCAGAGTAAAGAAGAATTTGGTAGTAAAAGTGTTATTACAAGGAAGTGATCTCTATTCCCGAAAACTCTCACAGGAAGAGAACTACAACCAAAGCTTCCAACAAAGGAGTTGGTTGGGAGAGAGGAAAGGGAAGGGCAGACAATATGGGCTTAGTAAATTCTCCAGTCAGGTTGTTAGCTCTGCCCCGGTGGCAGCTGAGTGAGTCCTTTGCTGGAGTTCTCAGCCTCCATCCCCAGGTCCCACTTTACAGGGATGGGTTTGGAACCATGTGTGTGAGGTAGATGGAAAAGGTAGTGGGGCTTCAGATAATGGACTTGAGAACCTGGGCATCTGCTCAGGTGTCTCCTCTGGCTGAAATATAGGAACACAAAGGCAATGTAGGGCCTGTAATCTGACATAAAAAAAAGGAGCTCCCTCTGCCCTCCCAGCACTCAGGACCTCCAAACAGGATCGTTCAAATTTCCTCGGCCCTTCAAGCAGTTTCCATCTTAGATCTGAGGCTTTTCCCCATGCCTTTGAATTTTCCACACTGGATATTTTATCCAGTAAATGCTTATTTCATCCCAATCTTCATGCACACCTTTTGTTTAGAAAGAGTGGAAACTACACCTAAGCCAGACATCCTCAGGGACAATAATACTGATTTTTACTTATTTTTTATTTTTTAGACAATGGTTGCTCTTCACTAATAGTCTTTTAGACAAAAAAAAAACAAAAAAAAAAAACAAAAAAAAACATATCCTGGTAGAAAGTCCTTTTTGTATGTATTTAAAAGTCTAGACTCCACAGTGCAGATTTTGTTGGTCAATGAAGAGGTGACATTTGAGCACAGAGCTAAAGAAAGAGAGAGACATACGTAGGGAAGAACAAGCTAACAAGAAGCAACAGAACTGAGAAATCCTTGGGATAGGAGACTGCCTGGCATATGCCAGAGCAGCAAAGAGCAGGGGTGAGGCATGTGGGGTGAGGGAAATTGCAGAAGCTTTAAGAATAAAGGCAGAGGTGCAGGTGGGAAAACATAGGTCCTAGTAAGCAATTGAGAGGACTTTGGCTTTCTTTTGATTGGTACAGGAGCTGATAGAAGGTTCTGAATATAGGAGTAATTTGGTCTAACTCATGCTTGATAAATTCCCCACTAGTCACTTTGTGGGAATTAGCTGGGGGAGTGTGTGTGTTGGGGGGAGGCAGATAAGACGGAAGGCGAAGAGATCATTTAGGAGGCTTTTATAATAGCTGAAGTAAGAGATGTTGTTAGCTTGAACCAGGTGGTAGTAGTGGAGGTGGCGACTGACAGTGACCAGATTCTGAATATCTATTGATGATAGTGTGAAGATTTTTTAAGGATTAGATGTGGTATGTGAGAGAAAAGAGTTGAAGGGAGAGGATAGTCAAGAGCTAGAGAAGTCTGTAGGCCGCCTTAGGCTTAACTGTATACTTTTATTTGCAGAGCTTGAAACTATAGGTGAAGAATAAGGAAGGATTAATAAAGTACTGGGACACATTTAAGTGAATAAATGGACTGTCATAATTTCCTGAACATGTCTCCACTTTAAGAAGTATCATAGTTGCATTATTATTATTATTATTATTATTATTATTATTATTATTATCTTCACTGCCTCTCCTCTCCATGAGGACAGGCATCATATCTTATCTGTTTTGCATCTACAGTACTTGACTTAAAGAAAGTGTTCAATCGTTTAAGTAATTTATTTCAACTCATTAATTTATTTACATTATTGTGACCAGAAGTCTCTGAGATCACAAGAAATATTTTAAGGAGGTTGACATAATTGTGGAGATAAAGCCAAAATAACTCCCTGGCTATTTTAGAAAAGAGCAAAGGGAGGATAATTTAAGGTAAACATCCGTATTAGTCAGCTTTGCTTTACTAACAAACAATCTCCACATCTCAGTGGCTTACCAAAATACAGGCCTACATCTCATTCATGTTACCAGCTGGACACAGGTTGGCTATGGCTCTATTCTACCTTCCTTCTCATTCTAGAATGGAAGAAACCGCCCAAATATGAAACATGCAAGGGCAAGAGCAAAAGTGGTGGCAGAAACGTATGATGCCTCTAAAAGCTTCTGTATAGAAGTGGTATGGGTTACACATATTCACATTCCACTGACTAAAGCATGTAATTTCTCCAGCCCTCAAGTCAATAAAGGTAGGAATGTGTAATCCTCTTACAGGAAACCAGAGAGTGAATCATTGAAAACAGTAACATATCTACTACTAGATACTTCCATAAATATAAAAAGACTGTGAGATTTCTCTAGTCCCCTGGGTCCCAAATGGGACCATGGCTAAGACTGGTGAATCTACTACCATAGGCGTCTGGATCCATAAAGTTTGGATTTGAATGCCAAAGAGACCAATGGAAGACCAATGCTAGTCTCAGGGAACCATACTGGCCTCCTATTTCTTATGGGTCAACAAGTAATGATAATTAAGTAAATTCAAGGATCTCTGGCTTCAGAAAACCCTGCAGATCACCACTCAGACTGCATAACCTGGTAAACTTTCTTTTGTTTAGCTTTACAAGTATTTATTGATTCCTATAGGGATTTTGTTCTGAATTGTGAAAATGGGGGAAAACGGGTTAAGTGTCCTATTTCCACGAGTCAGTTCCTTCCAAATTTCTCATCCCAACATTGAGTATAAATACTACCTAGGTGGAGAAACTGCTTAAGCTTATAACTAACAAAAGGCAATTGACCAATTTTGTGCTTATAGGTCCTATGCATATATTAAAAAATCACTCATAATGTCATGACTTTTAAACATGACATGTTGACAAGGACATAGGGAAATAATGAATCATTACTCTAACATTCAATGATTCTACAACTTGTGGTATGTTTTCATCTAAAGTTTTACAGAGCACCTCTTTTAATTTTTTTAATTTTATTTTTAAGTTTTTAACATAATAAAATATGCATAACATAAATTTTGTCATTTTCATCAGTGTGAGTGTACAATTCACTAGCATTAACTACATGCTCAATATTTTGTAACCATCACCACCATCTGTTTCCAGAAATGTTTTATGTTCTCCAACAGAAACTTGTGCACATTAGACAATCCCTCCCAGCCCCTGGTAACCCCAATTCTACTTTCTGTCTGTATCAGTTGCCTATTCTAAGTACTTCATACAGGTGGAACTATACAATATTTGTCATTTTTTATCTGACTTATTTCACTTAGCATAATGTATTTAAGGTTCATCCATGCTGTAGCATGAACATGTCATTACTTTTTAAAGCTGAATAATATCCCATTAAATTCATATACCATATGTATCATCCGTTGATGGACCCTTTGGTTACTGTGAATAATGGCACTATAAACACTCCTGTGCAAGAATCTGTTCAAGTTTTGCTTTCAGTTCTTTTGGGTCTATAGCTAAAAGTGGAGTTGCTACATCACATAATTCTGTATTAACTTTTTGAGGAACTCCATACTGTTTTTCCCAACAGCCATACCATTTCATATTTCCACCAGCAGTGTATCAGTTTCCAATTCCTCCATATTCTTGTCAACATTTGATATTTTCTTTTTTTTTATTATAACCATCCTAATTGGGATGAAATGGGTGGTTTTTCATTTCCCTAATGATTAACAATATTGAATATCTTTATATGTACTTGTTGGTCATTTGTAAATTTTGTTTGGAGAAATGTATATTTAAGTCCTTTGCCAATTTTTTCATTTTTATTGTGGTTTAAAATTTATTTAGCTTTTTAAAAACATGTTTTTTCAACTTGAATTGAGATGGTATCAGTGTGTGTTTTTTAAGATAATTTTTAATTTAATTATAGTTGATATATAATAGTATATTAGTTTCTGATGTACAACCAGTGATTAGACATTTATATAACTTATAAAGTGATTATCCCAATAAATCTAGTATCCATTGGACACAAAGTATAGTTATCACAATATTATTGACTATATTCCTTATGATACAGTTTATAACCCATGACTATTCTATAACTATCAATTTGTACTCTTAATTTGTATGCCAAAAGGTCCTCTATATCAATGAGTCTATTTCTGTTCTGCTTGCTTATTTTGTTTTTTAAATTCCACATATAAATAAAATCATACGGCATTTGTCTTTCTCTGTCTGACTTATTTTACTCAGCACAATACCCTGTAGATCCATCCATGTTGTTGCAGATGGCAAGGTTTTATTCATTTTTTATGGCTGAGACATATTCCATTCTATATACACACCACTTCTTCTTTATCCAGTCATCTACTGATGGACAGTTAGGTTGCTTCCATATCTTGGCTATTGTAAATAATGCTGCAATGAACATATAGATTATGTCTTTTCAATTTACTGTTTTGAGGGAGCACCTTTATTAATGTGGCACCATGAAAATATTTCTGATGCTAAATGATTGTGTTTTATATGAAGAAAAATATTATGCTGTGAACCTTTCTCCCAACGCTGTGAGAAACCCAGCAGAACACCTAGACTAGCTGGGGTATACATTGAAACAGAGAAATTAATTACAATAAAAGAGGGCTGTTTTCACATCAGTACAGAGGGTCCTGAATAACAAAACTCTGTTCTTTTGGCTAAAAATTCCTTACAAATCACCTCATGAAATAAATGGTTTTCTTACTCTGTATTCAAGTGTGTGTGTGTGTGTGTGTGTGTGTGTGTGTGTGTGTGTGTGTTTCTGGTCCCACATATTGGCTATATCTATTAGAAAAAAAAGAGAACTAATGGAAAGTAGTAATTCATAAAGCTGTGAACATTTTAAAATACTTATCATTACTTAATTAAAAGACATACAGTTTATATTTCAACCAATACATTATTGTATTTACATAGAACTGGACAATTCTCTTTTTTAAAACAATATCTTTATTGATTTCAGAGCAGAAGGGAGAGGGAGAGAGAGAGAGAAACATCAATGATGAGAGAGAACCATTGATTGGCTACCTCCTGCAGGCCCCACACTGGGGATCAGCCCTCAACTCTGGCATGTGCCCTTGACTGGAATCAAACCTGGGACCCTTCAGTCCGCAGGCTGACGCTCTATCCACTGAGCCAAAACAGTTATTGCTAGAACTGGACAATTCTTAATCTTTCAGACTCTCAATCTCTCTCTCCCTCTTTCATTTCAGTTATATTCCCATGGAAGTGGTAGAAGTAATTGCCTTTTGAGAATATGTTACTGGAAGTTAAGTGAAGCATTCTCATTTTATTTTCAGGAAAAATAATGTTTCATTGTTTTCATATCTGGATTAGTGCTTGGCATGCCAAAGGTTACATAACGACCCTGGTGGGCTTTAGAATTTTAGCTTTAGTTAAAATCTTTGCAGCAATTCCTGCAACTTCTGTTATGTATCGGCCTTAACCAGAGATGTGAATGTATCCTTGTATTTCTTAGGTGAAAAATACCTCTGTCAAACAGGCAGCACGCTGCAGACATATTGCAGGGGCTCTAAAAAGAAGACATTTCTTACCCAAGATCACCAGAAGATTTTTATTTACTTTTAGTTTATTGCACTACCCTTCCCTTCTACACTCAACCAATGTGTCTGAGAGGAGACTGTCTTTCCCAGGCACTTATTTTATTCCAGGATAAAGCTATTCAGGTCTGGCCCACCTTCTAAGGATCAGCCTGCCACCATCAACACTCTGAGCATTAACATGGAGAGGGATTGGTATCTAGAATTATGGGACTGGGGCATGAATGCCTGCATTCCATTTCCTCTCTTACCTTTAGTATCTGTATATAATGCCCTGATTTCCCCCAACCCCTGATCTGAGAAAGTATTTATTTAGTTACTTACTTACTTACTTACATCTCTACAATATTAGTATTTCCTATAAGCTCTGGCCCCCTGCTTTGTGTTTCTGAAGTTTCTGCAGGATTAAACACACTCCACTGTTTAATCCTCTTCTATAGAAACAATAGTCACCCCAGAGGAAAGCTGCCATTTCACGACCACTTTTGCTTTCCCCGAAGCCACACATTTTTCCTTTCACTCAAAATCTAATCCCCTGGGCTCTTTGTTGCCACACAGCATCAGAAGAAAAATTAGATTATGCTAAGAATATAAATAGTGAAAACAAATGTTCCTTACTGAATTTAGTTCACCTTTCTAATGTTCACTTTGGAATGATCTGTTTGTTCCCTAAAATAAAGTCTCTCTGACATTTGATTCTCATTTAATATTCACCTTGGTTGAAGCTTCTGGGTCTCCATTCTCTCCCCAGCCCCCCTCCCTTCAGCTCTTGGTTGCCCGGCAACCTCAAACAGCTGGTTGCCCAAACAGGAAAAGTAAATGGGATTAACTCTGGAGGAAACTAATTGAAGGAAGCATTAATACGCTCCCAATCAGAATTCTTTCAATACTAGCTTATCAAGTTGTGCTTTGCTGTCCTAAGTAAGAATGTGGACTGTGGAGTGTACAGGTGGAAGAACTGTTTCAGAATCAAAGATTAAATATCCACAGCAATTACTATAAAATAGCACTTAACAGACCACAGTCCCCTACTTGCAAAAGGACATAAGTCCTCTTTCATATATTCATGCGTAAATTCATACATTCATTCACTCAGTATCTTACTTATCCATTCAGTTATATATTACTGAGAGATAGCAGGATATTATACAAATTCTATAAAATCTGAGGTGAACCAGATTATTGGTTTCCACCCTTGCTCCACTAGTTTCTAGCTTTTTGATACTTGCAGTAATTGTCTTAAGCTTTATAGGCCTTTATTTCAACATTGGTAAAAATCAAATTATCAATACCTACCTTAAAGAGATAATGTAAGAATTAAGTAAAATGGACTATGCAAAACAACCACCACAGTGACGGCCCAGATTAAACCTTCCCCATTAAGTCACCCCCCCTTCTAGCACATAGCACTGCAATGTGGGAGGAAAACTGGAGGTGTGCCGGCTAGTTTGACTCAGGGCTGTAGAGACCTGACTTTATTAAGCAAAAAGTCAAGACAAGAATGGAATTTCAGCAGTGGTAATTGAGACAAATAAACAGATGTGAGACTCTTTTTTTAATGAATTAAATTCAGTGAATGATGAATTAGTGACAATTATCAAAGGTACCTTTGATGTTTTGGCACTGGATAACCTCAGAGATGTCATTGAGGAAGAGAACCACGGAAGATACGTTAGTTTGTCGAATAATTTAGACCAAATTACTTGGAACAGAGCTGACTGTGAGGTACAAAATGAAGGCCAATACCTTGACTTCTATGTGCCTTGTTTCCACTCTGCTCTCAGAGGGAAGCTAGCTAGAACAAAGGACACACTGTGGGCAGGTGAAGAAATAGGTATGGTCAACTGCAGTCAAAAGAACCTCAGCTGCTTGTATGAGTTAGAACTCTGACATCTAAAGACGTAGCATCAGCCTTTTAGACTATTTTCAAGATTTCTTTTCCGCCGGAGCAAAAAATTTGGCAGCTACTTTCTAGAGAAATTCAGGTTGTTCATGTACATACAGCCCCCTCAGAACTTCTGTGTGCCAGAAAAGTTCATTCAGGGGTGGGCTCCAGAATGCTGCAGACTTGAAGGGCCTACTCAGAACCTAGGTTCTCATATTTTCTTCAAGTCAGATAAGTGGACGCAGAGATGAAAGAGATAAGGAACCATGAGCGCTAAACTGGTCCAATCTGCAGTTCTAAACTTCAGACAAGTCCTTTCAGGGATGTGCATTTTGAGTGAGGCACCAAGCTGACATGACAGGTGGGATGAAAAGATTTAGCTGTGAACAAGCCTAGCTTGGTTTTCCTTTGTTCATTATCATTCATTACAGTAAAAGTTAAAGAAGTGGTTAACAGGAAAAGATAACGAAGTATAAAGATATGATAGAAATGAGACCTGAAAGAAAGGCAGGAACCTGTGCACTGATTTTGCAGTTGTAATTTTGAGGATTCTTGAAGGACTTTAAAAGAGTGATAAGACTGTGTAGGAGCGGCTGCCTGGCAGTTTCATTCCTCAAGATGAGGGATGCCTTTTTGCATTGCTTCTCCTTTTTATTTACTCTTTAAGAATGCCCTTGCTCAATTTATTCACCCTTTATCTGAATAATAGTTCTATGGGGGAGGGGATGGTCATAATATATAACATAGGTGTCAGGATATCTGCCCAGTTTTAAGGTTGCCATTGTGGTAGAATATCTTGCTACGTTCTCCTCTCTTTTCTTTTGCTTTTTTTTTTTCTTTCTATATTCTCCCACTGCTTTCTTGTAGAAAGAAAAAAATGTGAAATTCTCTCCCATAAAGAAAGAACTCATTTTTTTTTAATTCCACAAAAGATAAGAGACAATCTTTGTAATCTGTCCTTGTTGGAGATTATATATTCCCCCACTCATAATCAGTCACTAGAAAGGTTAGAAAAAAGGCAGATAGTAGGGCTGTTTAAACTATCCAGAATAAATAAATAATTCAGTGATATTAACCTCTCAACTACCTGCAAAGCATCCTTTGTAGCTCAAATGGTAAGCTGGCCTTGTGAGAGAAATGGTGTTTATCATTTATTTAATACACATGGCTGCAGCCTACGGAAGAAAAGTTTAAAAGTAATGTCAACAGGCAAAGGATCACACTAGTAGGAGTCATGGAGCTCACCTTGCGTTTCTCCCTGAGGCAGAGCTGACGTGAATTCATTCAGGGCCATTCTATTATTCATGCAAAGAACTGTCTATCACAAATGCAATATGAAAAGGAGGTGCGCCCCATGTGAGGCATGAAATATCATCTCTAATAACTGGCAGTTTAATTTCAAGATTTCGGGCCTGCTCATTTAAAAGCACCTGAAGCAAAAGTTCCAAAGTATAGAATGATAAAGGAAATCATTGTTGTTATACTTTAAGGAACTGTGTCCTATTTCTGCTAGAAAATACAGAAAATTGGGTTAAAGAGGAGATATAGAAAATAATACAAAACCTGACAAAAGAATGTCAGGGCAGCTAGTACCTCAGAGTAAGAACTTTTGTAACTTTGGGGCACAATCACTAGGACAGTCTTTGTAATTACCTTGGGAAACTGGTCTTATTCTTTTTGAATTCTAGAAACTGAGAAGAGAATTCACAAAATTTATAGTAGAATCTAGAGTTTACAGGATAACCTGGATTTTTAAGCATAACTACTTTTGTCTGCAGACAGAGTCAAAGAATTTCTGACTTAAACACTTAGAAAGGACCTAAGTAATACCCATTATAATAAATGTGTGTGAGTGGTTAAGAAACTGAGATCCCGTGACAGGCATACGAACAGAACTACAGACTAAACATACTCCAATATTCTTTCTCTATGCCCTGTCACTTTTTAAAATTATCTTTTAAAACTCATATGGTATTAATGATAAGTACTAAAATTGCACTATGTAAAATAGCTTCAAGTACATCTTCTGACACATGCTCATACCCCTTGACATCTATGATGGTATATGCTCTGTTTAATGAATGTCTCTTGTGCTGGTATTAAAGAAAAAGTCTACTGTCTAACACCCCTGGTTTAGATGTTGTAGAGATGGGTGGTGGTTTTGGTGGCAAATTTGTGGGATTCCCAGGGTCAAGATGCTATAGGAGAGCCAAAATTAGAGCAGTGGGGAGAGATGATAAAATCAAAAGAAGCCAAAGCCCACTCAGTCAAGGAAGGGAGTTAACAATAGGAGGTCAAACAGAAACTGTGCCTATGGACTCAGGACTTCCTGTCCCAGGGAGGCAAGTGCAAGAGCAGCAGCAGATATAATGAGGACCCTGGCTGGGACAACGGCCTGGGGCAGATGCTGTCTGTGAATGGTTTGCATGTGTCAGCTGTGGCAGGGTGGTGGGTGGGCTGGCTATGATTAAATGCAGGGTAGAGACAGACTCACACATATGGGAAGTGTTTGCTTGCTGTATTTCTGGTCTAGTCCCAAATTTTCTCCAGCTGAACACGTCTCCTAGCATAGTGGGAGAGCATAAGCAACAACCAGAGCCCCTGCCCACCCACTGCTGATGAGGCTTGGTTCTCCTCTTGGGGTCAACTAGACCCAAGTGTGCCTCTGGCCATTCCCAGTAGAATGTGAAAGTCATCTAACTAAGGGATTTGTAGGAGAAGTGAAGACTATGAGAAGAAGACCAGCAGCAATTGACTGAGAGAAGACAGATGTTAGCTATCAGCAAACATCAAAGCCTCTGACTTAAAGTCAAATGATGATTCAACCAACCAACCAGGTCTCTACCTATAGTCCACAATGACACTTGTGGTGTCACAGCCTCTGTAGGTGTTTAAATTTAGTAAATTAGGACAGGTCGTGTGCTTGAATGAAAACACACACACACACACACACACACACACACACACACACATTTCCTCCTACTGATTTTGTTCAGTGTGTCTGTCAAACAACAACACTCCAGGTCCTGCCACTTTGGGGTTCAGAGAGTTTAGGAATTTAGGAAAAAGGAAGATGGGGATGAGATAGAATATGGGACACTTCTGTTCCTTGAATGAGAAAAAGGGAACCACTGTGGAGGATTTTTCCAGCAGTGTGGCCTCTGAGACACCAGGACTAAAAGTCACTCTGGAGTAAAAAAAAAAAAAAAAGATCCTGTTATTCTGAATATCAGAGAACCATAGTGGATAAACAGAGGGGTAAAGAGTAAGTATTTGGAAGGAGTTGAATACAATAGGGAAGAGGGGGCAGTGGCCAGAGAAACAGCTTGGAGACAGGGTTTAGGAGAGCAATCCAGGGAAAGGCATAGTTCCCTGCCCAATAATGTTAGTAAGAGGCCACCTGGAAACAATAAAAAACAAACATGGCTTGAACCTAGAGACTGCTTTTTTGGAATGGTGGCATAGGAAAGACAGAAGCAAGAGTCCACAGCATTCCCTACTTTAAAGCTGCCCGGAAAATATCCAGCAGAATGTCTGGTACACAACAGACTCCTAAAACACGTTATCACCTTTCTTTTCCATAAAATTTCCTTGAGTGATATTGAAATATGATAGTCTCCTCTCCACAGTTCACAGAACATTTAAAATACCAAAAAACTGGAGAGATCCAAGATGGCAGCATAGATAAACATCTGGGCTACTGCCTTCCACAACAATTTCCAAAACTACAACTAAAAGACAGAACATCTATCACCCAGAACCACGGGAAAGCTGGCTGAGCGGAACCTCTACAACTAGACCGAAAGAGACGGGTGCAATCAGCACACAAACACTGAAAAACTGAGGTACAGGGAAGCACGCGCGCGTTACGAGCTGGCAGCAGAGCCCAGCTAGAGGCGGGCGTTGCTTTCTTCAATCTGAAGAGAGACAAGCCCCCAATCTCTCTGAAATCCAGTTTCTGGGGAGAGACTGGGCTGTCTGCCATCGGGTCGGAGTGAGGGTGGCTACTAGCAGAGCTGCGTGGAGGTAGAATTGCTGGCTGTGCCGGGGCGTGTGAGATGGTGGGGACGCAATTGCGGGAAGCATTTGGAGGCGGCTCACTGCCAGCCATTGCTGTTTGACACGCCCTAGCCTAGTGATGCCCTGAGACTCCGCCCCGCACAATCTACAAACACACCCAAGCTCCTAGCAGCGGCTTTTGCATATGAATGGCCTTCTCTATTGCAGTTTAAACTAGTAAACTTGCAACCCGATACAGACAGCTCCAAGGCCTCCAAGCTCCAACCAGGGAGGAGAGGGCCGCGGTTCTAGCTGTAGCTCCTGCAGGGTAGCCTCAGACAGCAGCTGAACTGCACCCCATTGGAGATCCAGAAGCCAATGCACCTAGTGGCCAGTGTGAGGCACCAGATTTCAACTCCTCACATCCATAAGGGACACACTCGGGAGGCGGACTCAGTGAGCACCAAAGCCACACTCAAACAAGCCCTGTACCACAAGCATGTCTCCAGCGCAGCAGTGCTTCCATTATAGACACAGCGGGTCCTCACAGCCAATTGGCCTGGAGGTCAATTCCTCCCAGTGTACCAACAGCAATCAAGGCTTAACTACACCAAGACTTTCCACTCAGCCCACAAAGGGGTGTACCAAGAGCGACCACCTAGGGAGATTGGGGAAGCTGAGCTACCAGCCCCTATAGGTCACTGACCACACAAAGCCACTCCATCAACACAGGGAGGCAGCCAAAATGCGAAGACATCGAAGTACGTCATGAATAGAAGAGATGGAGAAAAGTAAACTAATGGATGACACAGTGTTCAGAACCACATTTATAAGGTTACTCAAGAATATTTTAAAAACAGCTGAGAAACTTGAAGAGACCTTCAAGGACCTTAATGAGAATACCAAAAAAATGGAAAAGGACCAGTCAGAAATTATGCATACACTGTCTGAAATAAAGAATATACAGACACTCAACTGTAGATCACCGTACCCCAAGAGTCAAACCAAAGATCTGGAACATGAGGAAGCAAAAAACACCCAACCAGAGAGGCAGAAAGAAAGAAGAATCCAAAAGTGTGAAGATAGTGTAAGGAGCCTCTGGGACGGCTTCAAGCGTACCAACATCCGAATTTTTGGGGTGCCAGAAGAAGAGAGAGAGCAAGATACTGAAAACCTATTTGAAGAAATAATGACAGAAAACTTCCCCCACCTGGTGAAAGAAATAGACTTACAAGTTCAGGAAGCACACAGAACCCCAAACAAGAGGAATCCAAAGAGGACCACACCATAATTAAAATGCCAAGGGCAAAAGACAAAGAGAGAATCTTGAAAGCAGCAAGAGAAAAACAGTTAGTTACCTACAAGGGAGTATCCATACAACTGTCAGCTGATTTCTCAACAGAAACTATGCAGGCCAGACGGGAGTGGCAAGAAATATTCAAAGTGATGAACAGCAAGAACCTACAACCAAGATTACTCTACCCAGCAAAGCTATCATTCAGAATTGAAGGTCAGATGAAGAGCTTCACAGACAAGAAAAAGCTGAAGGAGTTCATCGCCACCAAACCAGGATCACATGAAATGCTGAAGGGTATTCTTTAAGAAGAGGAAAGAGAAAAAAAAAGGTAAAGGTAAAAAATTATGAACAACAAAAAGACATCAAATACATACCTACCAACAAGTGAATCTAAAAATTAAGTGAATAAAAAATCTGAAGAATAGAATGGACTGGTGAATATAATAGAATCAGGGACATAGAAAGGGAGGGGATGGACAATTATCAGGGGAAAAGGGGTCTGAGGGGTGTGGGAAGAGATTGGACAAAAATCTTACACCTATGGATGAAGACAGTGGCGGGGGGTAAGGGCATGGGGTGGGGTGGGGAATCAGGTGGAGGGGAGCTATGGAGGCAGGGAAAGAGGAACACCTGTGATAATCTGAACAATAAAGATTTATTAAAAAATAAATAAATAAATAAATAAATAAAATACCAAAAAACTGAATATATGTACCTTTTATGTCTATGTCACTCCTAGTGATATATCCAAAAGAAATGTGTCCATACATTTGCCAAAATACATTTATTAGAGTGGGTATAGCAGCAGGACTCATAATAGCCAGAACCTGAATACCACCAAAATGATCCATAGTAGCATGGAGAAATAAACTGTAATGAAACATAATAGGACACCATGATTATTTATTCTCATTACTATGTAGTATTCTATTGCAGAAATAATGATAAATCTCACAAACATAATGTTAAGCAAAACCAGCCCGACACAAGAGTATATACTCTATAATTACATTTATATAAAGTTCAAGGACAGATAAAAAGCCTCTATACACCTGGAAGTCAGTATAGTTATTATTCTTGATTGGGGACGGTGGTGACAAGGAGGGTTTCTAGGGAGTCAATAATGTTCCTAACAATAATAGGTATGTCAATTATTAGCCAACTAGTGGCCTGGTGCACAAAATTCGTGCACTTGGGGTAGCGCGAGGGGTCCCCCAGCCTGGCTTGTGCCCTATCCCAGTGCGGGAGCCCCGCGATCCATCACCCCAAAGAGGTAGGCCCATCCACCCATGCGGGGCTCCTCGATGAATTGCCCCAAAGAGGTAGGCTGGAGCCAGGGGAGGCCTGCCAGACCCCCCGGGCCAGGTCACAGCGGAGTCCTGCGGACCCCCGGCCAGGCGCACAGCGGAGGGGCCTCTCTGTGGGCCTGAGGACCCCCGGCCGGGGTCACAGCAGAGAAGCTTCTCTGCTGTGGCTGCGGCCCCTGCCCCCATTCCTGATGCTGCAAGTCCCTGCCCACCTGCGCCTGCTGCACATGCAGCCTGCTGGTTGGTCATTACTGTGACGGTGTCCTGACCAATTTGCATATTACCCTATTATTAGTATAGATGTCCTATTTTTAGAGAGACAGTGTACATGCATAGGCACATGCATTCTTTTACTAAGCACACTATTATCATGAAATTTATAGTAATACAGATAGATGTAACCCTTCCCTGGTAGGCAGCATAGTATTATGTTAGTGAAGGAATGGGTACCAATGTCAAACAAAGCTGAATTAAACCATGATTCTGTGGCTCACTAGTTCTACAATTTGGGCAACTTCTATGTGCTTTGATTTTCTTCTTTGTAAAGTGGGGATAAAAATATCTACATCATAGGGGTGTTGTAAAATTTTAAAGAGATGATAAATGACATATACTAAGTGTGACTGTTAATAATGTTAATTTCATTCTCACCTTCTCAGTCAGCATATAGACAGTCTACCTTTGTGACAAGATTACAAGAGTGCTTTTCAAGGCTACTGTATCTCTTGGTAACAGAAAATGCAGGCAGCCTTTACGTGAAATGTGGCACCCTGTTTCTGCAACACACAATTTGTCAATGTCATTTCTTCTTTCTGGACAACCACCACCATAGTTTCTGAAGTTGTATGTCAATGGATCTGTTAATGTTTTTTAGCCTATTTAGTTTGTGGTTAGTTAATTGCTTTTGGCATAAGTAGCCTGCTTCATTCTCATTAATACTCTGTGAATCACATACACACACACACACACACACACACACACACACACACACACACACACACACACACACCCTTCTCAATAGATCTAAATTGCAACTTTGGTGCACACAGTATCCACAGGCCTGTTTGGAGATCCTGCCTTTCTGCTAGAAGGTAGGTGCCGTTCAGGTAATGAGTGATTCTCCATCTTCCACCTGTGTGAACACTGGAACATGTTGAAATATATGGTCCCGGGAGGAGAGAGAGAAGAGAAAACCCCTGAGGTGTTGTGCAAAGCTGGGAAGCAGAGGCAGAAAAGGGAAAGGCAGGAAATGAAGGTCACTTCTCTGATACTTTCCCTTCCTCACATGCTTTATGTACCATTTCTGAACCCTTCATAGCAGTCCCATTCCCTGATTTCTCATCCCACTTTTTTTTTCACACATCCTATACTCCCTTCTGAAATCTGATTCCTTTTAAAAATTTCTTAGCTTTACGTTTCTATTTCTCTATCAATCCAGATTTGGTAGTATTTATCGAGCTCATAAATAGAATGCATGCCCCAGAGGAACATCCTGAGAAATTAAATACATTGAAAGTCAATTTATTTTAAAATAAATATGACATCAAGTGAACCAAAATTGCATTACTGTATCTACAGTTTAATGAACTCACATTTTGGCAGACATGAAAGCTTCTTTCAGAACTTTTCCTTTCTCTTCTTTTAAAGTCTTTTTAAAAAGTAGCTTTATAGGCAAGTTTCAGTAGGGGGATGAGGATGGAAGTTTGATACTACAAACCTTCCCTTTTCTCTCAAATCTCAAGCTTCCCTTCTTTTGCTGAGCATCTTAAACAAGCAGGCGGATGTTTCCCCTCTTTTATTTTTTAATTGCTTATGTTGATGTGCTAGACAACAATTTCAATGAGATGCCAACAGAGTTGCCCACACAGCAATAATGGGGGCTTTGTGGGCTGCGCAGCAGGAGCTATGTTTCTCCCCAGCCTTTGGGTCCACATCCCCAGCTCTACAAAGGGGTCAGTCCATTTCAGCTTCCCTCCCTCCATACCAAAGAGATGCTCTGACTGTGAGAAAAACAGCAGGTAGAATAACCAATGACAGAAGTCCCCACTCTGCTATGCATATCACTTCTTTTCCACTAACAGTCAATTATTACATTTCAAATAATCAGTTGCACTCTCTGAGAATTTAATGAAATGCTGCTAGGATATGATAAACCAGAGCTGACTGAAACAGCTCTTTCACTCAAGGATTTTTTTGCTATTCAATTAGCTTTTCCTGTTAATACATCATGATAGCAACTGTGATTAGAAAAAAAAATAACATTCACTAATTTACACCTGAATGACATATAAAAGATTGCTAAGTGCTTTGGAAGTATAAGAGGATTATTTTTCAATCTGAGGAGTAATATATTTTCTGGTTAAGGATAGAATTCTGGCTAAAGTCTACAAATAATCAAATATAAATTATCTATCTTGATTCAGTGTTATTCTCAATGCTACCATTTAAGTTAGGATTTTACCATCTATATGACTATTAGCACTTGGAAGACTTCTACTTAACACTAGTGACACAGTGCATGGATTCATGCACCTTGAAAGGAAATTAATTAGAAGAAATATTTTAATATCACTATTCGCCCTTACTATATAATAGAAGTGTCAGAGATGAAAGAAAATTAGTAAAATGTATATGAAAATAATATATAAATTGATTAATAAATAAACAATAACAATATTATATAACAACAAAGACATGGCATAAAAACAACAAAAACATGACATAAAAACAACATTGATAAAAACAATGACTGATAAATTTATTAAACTTATTATAATATCTTCCTGTATACCACATTAAGAGTAAAAACATTTTCAGAGTGCTTGACTAATTTCCCTTGTGATGAAGTGTTTACAACTTTAACTTTAACATCACACGCTCTTCAAACTCGAAAGAAAGCAACATATAACTGACCATGTCCAAAAACAGGTTCAGGTAGGAATATTCCTACGCTGTCTAGAGTTTGTCCTTGTGATTTATTAATAGTCATCACAAATGATGGCATCATGGGAAACTATATTTGAATTAATTTAAATGGGAGGCCAGTGTCAGACAGGGCCAGTTGTGCCAATAGTTGGTCTTCAGACATATTCTATCAAGGATGCTACTTTCTTTTAGCTTCAGAATGTCAACAAAAACAACCAAATTCATGATCAACAATGACAGATCAAAAAACACACATGCAATTGGCACCAGTGAGAGCTTTATATGTGTCACGCATGCGCAAGTCAATGTTTATTTTTAAATTGCCAGTGCATGTCATACGTACTGGCTGGTTGGTCAGTCGGACAGCCAGGCAGACAGACAGATGGTTGATCGGTCACTTAGTCTTTTATATAAATAGATATATATTAATGGGCAATATGGACTAGTGATATCTATTCTTTCTCAGGTTCTCTTACTATGTTAAAAGTACCCAAACCCAAGAAACCTCTATTAAAATTTGTTATGAGGGAAGAATACAGATACTGTTGTCTGGGTAACAGGCTTGGGCACTATAAGTATGAGAGAGAAACTTCTGTGGGCCTATTTTTTAAAGGCAGGACAAAAGAGGAGTCCTAAAGGCTTAGCTCACTCTTGAGACATTAAAATAGGAAATGAAGTGTGAAAATGAGGGCAAATATTCCCTTAGAATTCACTGTGAGACCCTCAGTAAATGGTGCATCCCAAACTAGTGAACAAACAATGGTATAAATCAGAACAAACAAAGGTTCTCAACTTCACAAGGGGAGTAAGGCAGGTCATGCCAAGAATCTTAGAATATTCTGGGGACCTTGAGAGAAGAGGAATTCACCTAAAATTCCAGGTATTAAGGGTGAAGTCAGGTAGTTTGTTCTTTGCTTGGCTGGCTATCCTTTAGAGGCTTTTAAAAGTCCAACATTCGATTCCTTATAAAAATTTTCAGCAAAGCAAATTTAGGTGGTAAATTACCATTCTTTCTGCATGTATGTAAATAATCAGGCAAAAATCTAATGTGACCATCTAGTTTTGTGATTAAGAGCAATTTTTTGGGGGGATTATTTTTTATTTAAAAAAGGGGTGACTATAGGGTCTTTGAGCTATTTTGCAACTTTGTCAATTGCAAGTATCTGATAGATATGCAAGCTCTATCCTGTCTGGTAGAAATCTAACTAACTTCCTCTCCAATTGTATGAAAAACAGTTTTGGTATCTAGATGTAAATTGGGCTGGATTGTCATGTACAAGTTAACAATTCCTGCCACATTTTTAATGCTTCCAGTTTCTTCCATATCCAGCTACAATTCTTCAAATTAACTTTTCCAGTTTTTCTCCCTTTCTCCCAGTGACTTGGCATCACTGAGATCTAAAACCTGACTACCCAGATCCCTTACTGGGTTCCACAGGGCCTTACAAATTTACTCAAGATTTGATGAAGCCTGGCAATTTGAAGCCAGGTACCCTGGCATAAGCCCCAAGAACTCACAATCACTGAAATTCATTTATGGGACAAAATTCTCCTTGGAAAAAAAGGTGTGGCAAAATACTTGGGTCATACATGCCTCTAAATAAGAATG
The DNA here is from genome assembly GCA_025583905.1 of Ia io. Taxonomy (NCBI): domain Eukaryota; kingdom Metazoa; phylum Chordata; class Mammalia; order Chiroptera; family Vespertilionidae; genus Ia; species Ia io. The sequence goes on from JAJQQW010000008.1 coordinate 62,916,896, forward strand.
TGCATAACCACCAAAAGCATTAACATACAGTTTGAGGCTTCAAGAAACTCAAGGAGTGGTGCTGCCCAGCCAAAGGTTTTCCTCCACTCACCTCTTAGAATCCACTGGGCTGATTACCCTCAAGGATCTCTGGATGAAAAGGGGCCACATGCTGACCTGACGAGCTCAGGGAAGGCCTGCATGGCATCCTTGCAAAGTCAGAGACCTAAGATAACCACAAAGGATGATCTGAAATTAAAATGTTTTTAACTAAAAAGCAGTTTATGGTTGGTAGTCATGTCCTAGGCCAGCATCTTCCCTGACCAGGGTCAGTCTTCACCTTAACTGAGCTGGTCTATTGTCTTTTTGCATCTATGATAACATATCGTTGGAATGTCAAAGTAATTTTCCTTTTTCAGGACCCCACAAAGCACAGGCAATACTCTGCAGAGACCACAAATCCCCTTGTTGTTATTGACTTAATTGTTGACTGTTAACTATCCTTTACCCACCTAAGTAAAAGAAGTATGTGTCTATCATTTTACTTTTTATCCAATCCCAGAAGTTCCTTTCTCCTCGCCCCACTTTGCTTTCTCCTGCCTCCCTAATCTACCACCAATGGATTTCATGTAACACACTTATGTCTCCTCTTTTGATTGTAATGTATAAATGTATAAAAAATGGTGCAAAACTGCCATTCTCCAGAGAATTATCTCAATCCATTGAGATTCTACTTTCTGGCATTTGTCGACAGTTTGGCTCAAGTAAACTCACAAAAATTCTTCACAGATTTGAATGTTTCTTACGTTGACAGATCCATTCCTGACTCTTTTTTTTAAATATTTTTAAAATTGATTTTTAGAAAGAGAGAAAGGAGAGGGAGAGAGAAACATCAATGTGAGAGTGAAACATCAATCAGCTGCATCCTGTACGCCCCCTACAAGGGATGGATTCAGCAACCTGGGGATGTGCCCTAATGAGAATGGAAATGGCAAACTTTCAGTGCTCAATATGATGACCAACCAACTAAGCCACACTAACCAGGGCCTGGCTCTTTAATACAACATTTTAAACTAATATTTTCTCATTTTTATTTCAGGCATTTCTCTTTTAGAATACCTGATCTCTAGGAATCTGAAACAACTGACCTTTGCCACCAACTCTCAAAACATGACCTAACCAATTATACAGAAATGACAGCAACAAGAGTGCTTGAGGGACTATTTCTTAAACACGTCTTTTCCCCACTAAGGATGCTTCTTTACCTTTTCTGAGTATACAGCAATAACTATCATTCTTCTAAAACAAAATGAAAACTGACAATGTTGAATTTTACTTGAGACCTGTGTTCCCCCAAAACAAAGATGGTTAAGAATCTCCCCTTTGTTTACCTGGCAACAGCTATCCCCAAATGATCACCCTGCCCTCCCATATTTCTAGATAAGACCCATCTCTATCATTCCTCATGACTCCCGTAACACTTATGTATGACCAATTCCTTTGTTTACCTACCGCTGTAAAATCCTAAACCCACATTATTTCATTATTTTCTTTGAGGTATTCCTCATTAATAAATGTTTTCTCTATTGCAATAGCCTGAATAAAATCGTCTCTTAATCATCCAGTGCATTTTGTCTTCCACAATAGTTGGTTGCACAGATGCTTGCACTTGTCAAAAAATAATGAAATTATATAACTCAGATTTGTGTATTCATTAAATATAAATTTTATCTCAAAAGAAAAAAAAGCAGAATATGAATAAGCAATGAACCATAGTTAATGATAATGCACATTTAGTTGTTTGTAGGTGAGGTGAATGGATGTCTGCAACTCACTTTCAAATATATGTATATTTTAAAAAAGAGATGGCTTGACTCATCCATAGAGAGATGGGTTGCTCCCTAGTTTGTGATTAAGCAAATATAGTGCAAGGCTAATTACTAATTAGGTGAGTTATTTAGTGCTCACATCAAACTTAATGGTGAAATACTGAATTAGTTTTCTCTATGATTGGGAAGAAGGCAAAAATACCCTCTCTTGCCTTTTTTATTCTAATTTGTACTAGAAGACAGGGCAATAAGGAAAGAAAAAAAAAGGTGTAAAGATTGGAATAAAAAATAAAAACTCTTTCAATTTTAAATAATATAACTGTTTACACAGAAAATCCTAAAAAATCTATAAAAAATTACTAGCATTAGTAAGTGAACTAGCATTATCAGCTCACAGGATAGAATGACAATAATCAAATATTAATTATAATTTATATAATAGCAAAAATAACAAGAAAATAAAAAATTTAAAATAGCATTTACGATAGTACCAAAAAAGTCAAATGCCTAAGAATAAATGTAATGAAAGATATTTAGAATCTCTATTTTGTAAATTATGAAACATTTCTGGGGAAATAAAGATCTAAATAAATAAAGTTATACCATGTTCTTGAATTAGAAGATTCAATATTTTATGTTAATTCTCCTGAAATTAATTCACAGATTCAGACAAATTTCAAGTGACCTCAGACTTATGATAGTAAAAATAAAATAATAAATTAAAATGTATAAGTGAGTTATTCAAATATTTATAATCTTTGGAAACGTTTAAAGATGATAGAACTAGTTCTTAACAAAGCTTCCTTTAATTTGCTGCTTTTGCAAAATATCATTAAAACCAGGTGCCTTATTTGAAAGAGCATGGAATTAGTGAAGGAACTCAGATTTCTTGTCATTTGTGCCCATAAATCTTATTAGTAACTTTAGACATATTACTGAACCTTTACTCATTAGATATTCAGTTGGTAGAAACTTGTTAACCCAGAAAAACTTTACAGAAAGCTGACAACACAATTAATAAAATTTATATAATTTAAAAAAATGGGGGAAAAGGGATTTATAAATAAAGTTTAAAAAGCACTTAATATACAGGATGTTAAAATGATCTAACTTATTGTGTAGTAATATATGAATATAATCTGTAATGAGATTCACTTTGGTTTTTAAGAGTGAGGGTATTTAGCTCTTTTGTTTTAAATTCAGCTCTATTTTTAACTGTTAATGTTTTTCTTTCTCCAGTAATGAGCTACATTGTTATTTAAATTCTAAATCAGCTATTTTTATGCTTGGTTAGATCTCATCTATTGTATTCACAATAGCATCAACATGAACACTCCTGAATATGTAGGTACTCCTATTTGAAAGACAAATTATTTTTATATATGTGCTATAGTGCATACACAGTTTCACAATATTTATAATTATAAGATTGAGAAATAGGTCTACATTGCTTGAATAAACTAATAATAAGTTTTTAAATTAAATCATTGATAATAAAAGCATAATATAAAAAACCATCTAAAATCAAATATAAAATGGCTGAATTTAAAGAAATTCTGACTGGAGTCCTGGCCAGGTTGCTCAATGGATTGGAGCATCATACCATACACCAAAAGGCTGTGGGTTCAATCCCCTGTTGAGGTACATATGGGAGGCAACTGATCGATGCTTCTCTTTCAAATCAATGTTTCTTATATTAATGCTTCTCTTTCTTTCTAAAATCAATAAACATATCCTTGGGTAATAATAAATTATAAATTAAGAAAAAAGAAATTCTGACTCTCCACTACAGTTTACAGCCTAATGTTTACCAATAAATGCCAAGTATATTTGCTCAAAACACAAATGCAAATTTATACTGCATGAATAGCCATATAGCATCTAGATTAATGGCAAAATTATGCAGGGCATCTCTAGACAATTCCCTAATAAAATGAAAGAAAAAAGAGCAAAAATTCACCAGCAGTAAAGAATTGAGTAGTGGTAAACCTTGAGTCTTAAATATTAAAAAATAAAATTAAAAATTCTGTTATAACATGGATTAACCTTTTGCACTCGGATGTCGAGATTAAAATTACTCTTTGAATGTATCAATAATTTGAAATATTAAAAAATCCAAATAAATAAGTTTGTATGAAAAGAAACTCCAGTTTTTTATTCTACTGCGGCGTTTTGTAAAATCTGGGGTATTTAAAAAATTAAATCCCAAGTAGAATAAAGGAATTGAGAAAAAAGCAAGCAAGTGCAAAGGGTTAATATAGCTCCTAATCCCACCATCAATCCACAGAAGTAGTACTAAGAAGTCAACAAATCCTAAGAATTATTCACTAACTTCATACAATACAGGGAGAAGTAGGTCTAGAAGATGCATAGGTCATTGTGAGATGAGTATAGGACTCTTAATCCTTAAGAGTGAAAGCTCCAGCATTCCAATGGAATAATCCTAAATATTTGCCATTTTCAAAGATGATATACATAAGAATTGAGATCCATCCCTGACTGGTGAAGTTACACATTTAATGGGATCTCAGGAGTAAGAGCTGAATCCAGGTCCACCATTAATAGCTGAACTACTCCTCCTTCCCATCTATCTCCATCCTCTTAATATTCACTCTCAGATTACAGAATAAATAGAGAGCAGTACCCAGTTTGTGGGTGTGTACAGAAGAAGGAAGAATGAAAGGAATAGATGACACACTAAACAGATTGAGACAAACGACAAAAAAGAAGTAACCTACACAATATCAGAAATAAATGGAAGGTCTCAGTCTGTGGTTATCACAATTTCCTGCTATATGATCATGTTGGCCAATGTCACCCCAATAAATTTAATCCTACCTAATAATAGACAAATATGCAAATTGGCCATACCTCTGACACACCCACAAGCCACACCCACAAGCCACGCCCACCATCCAGTCAGAGCGAGCATGCAAATTAACCCAAACCAAGATGGCTACAGCCACAGAGAGCAAGGTTTCCTAGGTAACAGAGGAAGCCAAGCTTTCCGCCTGCCTTTGCCAGGCCTAAGCCTCCACTCAAGCTACAAAGTTTCAATAATAGAAGGTAAACAAATTCAAACAAATGGCGGCAGAATGGAGCTTGAGAGAGCAGGCCAGGGTTGCCGCCGACAACAGGGGAAGCAAAGCTTTCCGCACACCCTGGCCGGGCCCACCCGCTTAAGCTACAAAGTTTCAATTATAACCCCAACAGAAATGGCTGCCAGCCGGAGGGAGCCCCAGGCTTGGCTCTGCTCCAGGCTACAAAGTTTCAATTGTAGAAGGAAAATAAATTCCAGATACGAGGGCCTCCGCTTGGGTTGCCAGGGGGCGTGGCTGGCCTGCAAACCACCACAGGCCCCTCAGGGCTCAGGCTGCCCCACGCCCCAAGGGGACCCCACCCTGATCAGGGACACCCTTCAGGGCAAACCAGCTGGCCCCCACCCCTGTACCAGGCCTCTATCCTATCTAATAAAAGAGTAATATGCAGATTGATCATCACTGCAACACACAATATAGCTGCCCCCATGTGGTCAAAGATCCTTCCCCCATGTGGACACAAGATGGCCACCACAAGATGGCCAGCAGGAGAGGGCAGTTGGGAGTCACCCGGCCTGCAAGGGAGGGCAGTTGAGAGGGACCAGGCCTGCAAGGGAGGGCAGTTGGAGGTAATCAACCCTGCAGGAGAGGGCAGTTAGGGGTGACCAGGCTGGCAGAGGAGGGAAGTTGGGGGCAAACAGGCTGGCAGTGGAGTGGTTAGGGGGTGATCAGGCTGGCAGGCAGAAGCAGTTAGGGGCAATCAGGCAGGAAGGCAGGCAGGCAAGCAGTTGGGAGCCAGCAGTCCTGGATTGTGAGAGGGATGTCCGACTGCCCATTTAGTGGGATCGGACATCCCTCGAGGGGGTCCCATATTGGAGAGGGTACAGGCTGGGCTGAGGGACAACCCCCCTCCGTGCACGAATTTCGTGCACCGGGCCTCTAGTTTAAAAAATAAAACAAAACAACTCATGTCTTAGCCATATTCCATATTGATTAAATCATAATCTCAGGTCAGGCATTAGTATTCTTTAAATCTCCCAGGCTACTTCAATATGCAGTAAAGTTTGAGCTGTGCCTCTCCAGTATGAATCTGTATAAGGATCCACCTGGGAATCTTTGTTAAAATGCAGATTCTGTTTCAGTAGGTCCTGGGTGGAGTTTTTGATTCTTCATTTCTAATAAGTCTCCAGGTGATACCAACCAATATCTCTGGTTTAAATACTGCAGTGTAAATAGTAAGAGTCTAAATAAAACTGATGATATGAAACTGAGAAAAATGAAAGCAGAAAAGCATGAAAATTATGCAATTAAAAAAAAGAAGTAAAGGTAAAAAATCAAAATCTAAGGCAGTCAAAGAATCCAGTTGGAAAACAAATACAAAGAAAGAATAGCAAAATATGGAATGTTGCTTTGTGCTCCAAAACTCAATAAGAATTTTAAATGAGTAAAACATCAGCTCAAAAAGATAAGACAACAAATTTTTAAAAATAGATATAGGGACTGCCAAGTTAAGGAAAAAGATGGAGAATCAAAACACTATCAGATATCTAAAAACTGAGAAAAAAATAAAGAATAGATTAGACAGGGGAAGGTCAATGAGGAAAAAAAGGAGACATGTGTACTACTATTTGTAATACTTTAAACAATAAAATAAAAATAAAAAATAAAAAGAATAGATTCGAGTTTTGAAATAACCAGGGTGAAATACAAAAATAAAAGTCAAGGAGATTCACACAAATATTGAAAAAATTATAGATATAAAGAATATAGGTAATTCAATTTGGATAACTGGTATGTCCTAATTAAATAATCCAATATGTAAATTAGAAAAAAATCAGGGGAAGCAACTGCCCTCTCCTGCTGGCCATCTTGTGGTGGCCATCTTGTGTCCACATGGGGGAAGGATCTTTGACCACATGGGGGCAGCTATATTGTGTGTTGCAGTGATGATCAATCTGCATATTACTCTTTTATTAGATAGGATAGAGGCCTGGTACAGGGGTGGGGGCCAGCTGGTTTGCCCTGAAGGGTGTCCCTGATCAGGGTAGGGTCCCCTTGGGGCATGGGGCAGCCTGAGCGAGGGGCCTGTGGTGGTTTGCAGGCCGGCCACGCCCCCTGGCAACCCAAGCGGAGGCCCTCGTATCTGGAATTTATTTCAGAAATGTTCTCTGAAATAAGGGAAAAAATAAAAAAAGAATCCATATATTGAAAGGATACAATATACATCAGGATGTACTGGTAAATAGTTAAAGTTAAAATATATTCTCAATAAGTTCCTTAATTTCCAGAATTGATAAAAAAGAGGCAGAACAAAATAGATCCAGAGGCACTGAAGCATGCAATAGACTGATGAATTTCAGAGGTAAGGGAGGAGAGAGAATAACCATATTATATTCATAGTAGAGGCCCAGTGCACGAATTCGTGCACAGGTGGGGTCCCTCGGCCTGGCCGGTGATCGGGAACAATCAGGGTGCGGGAGGTTGGCCGGCCACGGGGAGGGGCTAAGGGAGGTTGGCTGTGGGTGTGCATTGACCACCAGGGCAGCTCCTGTGTTGAGCATCTGTCCCCTGGTGGTCAGTGCGCGTCATAGCGACCAGTCATTTGGTCATTCGGTTGTTCGGTCGCTTAGGCTTTTCTATATACAGATTGTGGTAAATGCCTGGGAGGGGGAAGAAGAGGGGTAGAGAGAGTCAATGTAAGGGTGAGGAGGGAACATCTGTAATACTTTCAACAATAAAGATAAATTTTTTTAAAAAGTTGATACTTCAAAGTGCAAAGTGGAAAAAAAAAAAGTTCCAGACTTTTCCATAACATCCTTTAATGTCAAAAGACAACAGAAGAAGTTCTATAAAGTTCTCAGGAAAAATAACGTAAACATCAAGACTGTTTTAAGTGGCTATTCTTATTCAAGTACAAATACAAAAGGCAGATATTCTTGATTGTGAAAACTCTCAGAGAAAAAACATCACCTCCTGTTGGAAAGACAAACAATTCAGTGACCACATGTAGCACCCAAGACATAAAGCAAAATAAGGAAGTGAGGAATGAAGAAAGACATGTTAAAATTACTGAAGCTGTTTCTGCCTCTGGAATGATACACAGAGGAGTTTTGCGGACCTGCTTCCCAAACTGGTGTAAATTATTCAAAAATATTATTTACGTTATCTAGAAATTGTACTAATTATATGCTGAATATGAGGAAACATTTATTAAAGAAAATCCACAGAAACATGGTAAGGACAGCCAATATCTGTGCTATTGTAACCACTGCCTGCTCCTTGCCTTTCCCCTTGCAGCTCAGCAAGAGAAAACCCCAATACAGACATGTAGCCCAGAACACAAGGCTTCCTCTCATTAGCTCCTGAGTGGAGGTTATCTTTCATGAGACAGGAGGGACAACAGGAAAATCTTTACACAGTACGCTTCTCAATAGCCCATGGTTCAAAGAAGAAGTCTACCAAAAACACATCATTAAAAATGAAAATACAACACATTAAAAGAGGTGAGATGAAGCTTAGGCAGTGCTGAGAGGGAAATATATAACACTAAATGCTTACATTACAAATGAGGAAGTGTCTCAAATCAATAATCTAAGTTCCTATATAAATTAGAAAAAAAAAAGGCAAAATAAAGTTAACACATGCAGAAAAGGGAACTAATAAAGATAAGAGCAGAAGTTAAGGACATTAAAAATATGAAAGCAACAGAGAAAAGCAATGAAACCAAAAGCAGGGTGTTTTAAATTTGTTTTTGTGTATGTGTGTATATATGTGTTTTGGTGTTTGTTTGTTTTTTGAAAATATTAAAAGACCTCTAGCAAGCTGAAAAAAATTTTAAAAAGACAAACAGATCATCAATATCAGGATTGATCACTCATAAATTTGACAAATTAGTAGAAATGGAAGCTTTCCTAAAAAAACACACACAACTGCCAAAACTCAACCAAGAAGAAATAGATGACCTGAAATGTACTATAACCATTAAAAAAAAAAAATAGAACTCATAATTAAAACCTCTACAACAGGAAATTTCCACACTCAGATGGTTTCACTGGACACTTTTACAAAACAGTTAATGGAGAATTACCATCAATTCTACAAATCTCTTTCAGAAAATAGAAGAGGGAATACTTCCCAACTCACTTTATGAAGTCAATATTACCCTAATATTAAAATTAAACAAAGACAAAACAAACAAAAAATACAGAACAATACAACTCATAAATTTAGACATACAAATTCTCAATGAAATATTGGCAAACCAAATTCAACAATGTATAAAAATATACCTTTATCAAGTAGAATTTATTCTAGATATTCAAGGCAATTTTAATTAACAAACTAATTCATGTAATCCACTATATCAACAAGCTAAAGAACAAAAATTAAATTATATCAATTAACATTGAAATAACACTTGACAATATCCAACACCCATTCATGATAAAAGTTAGGAATAGAGGGAATTACTTCCACTTGATAAACAGCATATGAAAATAACCCTCAACTAACATTACACTTAACTAGAAGCCCAATGCACGAAGATTTGTGCTAGAATGGGCCTTCCTTTCCCTGGCTGCCAGCACTGCCTTTCCACTACAGCCCAGCCCCTTTCCACTCCAGGAGCCGCCTCTTTCCGCTCTGGCCCTGCCTTCTCACTCTGCCCAGAGGCCCTGAGAGACCAGGGGTGGTGCAGAATGCCTGCATCATCGCCATGGTGACGATGCAAGCGTCCCGCCCACCCCCATCACTCGGTGCCTGTGTATGCAAATTAACCACCATCTTTGTTGGGTTAATTTGCATATCACTCCTGATTGGCTGGTGGTGTAGCGGAGGTATGATCAATTTACATGTTTGTCTATTATTAGGTAAGATATAAAAAAAAAAAAAAAAAAAAGTGCTTTTCCCTACGATGAAAAAATTTGTTTTTAATCATTACTATTCAAAATAGTACTGGAAGTTCTAACTAGCATAATAAGAGGAAATAAAAATCAAAACAAACATCATACAGATAAGAAAGAAAGAACTAAAACTGTTTTGATGTGTAAATGACATGATTTTGTACATAAGAAACCCAAAGGAATCTACAAAAGAATCTAGATTTATTAAGTGCTTCCAGCAATGGTCACAGGATACAAGACCAATATACAAATATCAGTCACATTTCTATGTATTAACTGTCCATGTGCAAACAGAATAAAATGCAATACTTAGGTATCCTATATAATAAAAGCATAATATGCAAATCGACCAAATGGCCGAACAGTGGAACGACCATCCAGACGACCATCTGGGACCACGCTATGATACCCACTGTCACCAGGCCAGCCAAGGCGGGTACGATGCAATTGGTCGGGGGCCCCACCATTGCCCCATAATCGCCCCAAAGAGGGAGGCCCAGGCCACTGACAAGTGGGCTGCAGTGAGTGGGTACTGGAGGGAAGCTGGTACCGGGGAAGGAAGGCCTACTCTTGCATGAATTTCATGCATTGGGCCTCTAGTACACTTACAAAATTGTTATAGAATGTGCATGCTTTAAATTAAAAAATGGTGATGAAAGAAATATTGAAAACCTAAATAAATGCAAAGACATACCAAACTCATGGAGTGAAAGACTAACCATACTAAGGATATTCATTCTTCCCAAGGTGATTTCTAGATTTAATGCAATTTTTAACAATATCCCAGCAAGTTTTGATTTTCTTTTGTTTTAAGAATAAGATAGGTTTATTTTAAAATTCATATGGTAAGACACAGACCCTAAAATAGCTAAAACAGTCTTGACAAAGAAGAATAAAGTGGGAAGAATTATTCTAACCAATATTAAGACTTGCTCTTTAGTTACATTAATCAAGCCCTGTTATATTAGTGGAAGAATAGACACAAAAATCAATGGGACATACTATAGAACTCAGAAACAAACATGCATAAAAATGTTTAACTGATGAAAATGGTGAAATAACAATTCCACAGAAGAAAGATAGCCTTTTTAATAAATAGATGCTAAATTAACTGGGTATACACAGGCAATAAATATAAACCTAAATCTAAATCTCATACCTTACATAAAAATTAATTCATAATGGATCACAGACTTAAAGATATAACATAAAACTATAATTTTTTAAAGAACCATAGGAAAACATCTTAATTTAGGACTAAGCAAAGAGTACTTAGACTTGACACCTAAGGGATGATCCATAAAAAGAAAAATAAGTAAAATTAAAAACTTAATAAATTTTAAAATTGTTACAATTGTGAAATACCATGTGAAGAGGATGAAAATATAAGATACAGAAGGAAAGCAGAAAATATTTACAAAGCACATAAACAAAAAAGGACTAATATCTAAAATACAAAGACATCCTAAAACTCAACAATAATTTTTTTTACAAATCTAATTAAAATAGGGACAAAATACATTAACAGAGATTTCTGAAGTGGGTATTCACTGAAGAGAATATACAGATGGCAAATAAACACATGAAAAGAGGTTCATCATCCTTAGCCATCAGGGAAATGCAAATTTAACCCAAATGAAGTATAACTACACATTTATCAGAATGCATGCAGTAGAAAATAGAGAAGAAAAAAAGTGGAGATGTTTAAGATATAATTTATAAATACTGTCAACTGCCTATGTGCATGGAGAGATGTTAAAATGATCATCAACTGTTAAAACGAGTTACTTCTGGGTGGAGAACATTTGGTTAAGACTATTTTCTTTGCATTTATTTGTATCACTTGAATTTTTATGATATATTGTTTAAAACAATATATAATTTGGAAATAAAATAAAGTATGAAATAAGTGATACTTCTACTCAGATTATATCTTGAGTCCCTTACATACAATTTAGGAAGGAAACTGGAAATAGCACAATCCGCAAAGAACAAGTAGGATAACATGTTTGAAGAAACCTGAACTAAAGTATTTTGGGGAAAGAGTTGGTCATAGTCACCTTTAAATTAGTATTTGAGGGCTGTCATATAGTAGGGGAAGTAGATATTATGCATTATGTTCTGGAAACAAGAGTTATGAGTAGAACTTCCAAGGCAACATGTTTCCTGATAATCAATTTGTCTCACAAAGTACAGGATGAGTTCAAGCAGAGGCAGGATAAATTGATACCAGGAATGTTGGACAAACAACGCCTGCAGTTCTGAGGAAGGCTAGAATAGTGGAGCACTAAGGTCTATTTAACTAGAATTCTGCTTTTAAAAAAGGAAAGGCCTCTGGCTACTTTTAATTGCCATTTATCTTGTATATAGGGTTTCTGGCACTTTCAGGCGTATCCCTTTGTTTCTGCTCCCTCTGGGAAATGCTCTGGTATCTTTGATCTTATGCTTCAAAATGAAAAACAATATGTAAATATGAATCAAGGAAACTATACGTTTTAATGCATCAGTGTTTCACATCATTATCTTTCTACATTATAAACTAGAGAGAAGATTCTCTTCAAGTCATCCCTCCACCTTTCTGAAAATGTAACTGGAAAATTTCTAAGGCAAACCATGCATCTGTTCATGGGAGAGTCCCCACAACTGTGTCCAATACACTTGGCCTGAGACAGAAGAAAGCCACACGTGGTGGCCTTCATCCCTTCTAGTTCTCACTTACTCTGGGACAGACCTTCAGGGCACAGTGGAGACTATTTACTCCTTTGATTCCTTAAAGATAAAGTTCAAACTGAGGGCTAGTGACGGCAATTTCTGTTTAAAAGAACTGCTACATTTTATCGACAGTATGTCATGACTTACATACACTTTCATTAATATATAAATCATCCTGTATGTTCCTTTAGGTATAAAATACAGACAATTCCCCACCTTGCAGGATAACAGGGTAGATTAGAGACCCTGCAGGTAAGAAGTCTGGCAGAGAGATTAGTTTTATGGGAATTATCTTTCTAGACTCTAAGCTCCTCTAAGGCAGGATGCGTCACCTACTCATTTCTAATGGATATAAATGTGCTTTACAACTCTCAGGTGTATGAATATGTCTTTATTTTATGTTTTAAATTTAAATTAAATGTTGTCCAAATCCTCACCAGGATTCTGCCCTGCTTGACACTGCACATTCTGTTTGACAGTCCCAGGATGTTTAGACTTACGGAAGTATGGGGAGTGTCTCTGTTCTTAGTTCTTTGAGCTCGTTGTTGAGAAGCTTATTTTTTAACCTTTATTTTTTCTGTTTGTTAATATCAGGATTCAAGACCTTGTCTTCTGAGCTTTACCTCTAATCCAGTTTGGCTACAGTTTGGATTTTTTTTCTTTTAATTAAATTTATTGGAGTGACATCGGTTAACATTATATACGTTCCAGGTGTACACCTTTAGAATACAATGTGTGTATACTCCAATGTGTGCTCTCCACCCAGAGACTAGTTTCCTTCTGACATCATATATTTGCCTCTTTTACCTTCTTCATTCTCCCCCACCCTCCTTCCCCTCTGCTAACCACCTTTCTGTTGTCTGTATCTTTGAGTTTGTTTGCTTTGTTTGTTTGTTGCTTTCTGTTTGAGATACCACATATGAGTGAAATCATATGGTTCTTGTCATTTCCTGTCTAACTTATTTCACTTAGCATGACATTCTCAAGATCCAGTCACATTGCCACAAATAGCAATATTTCATGGTTTTTATGGCTGAACTTATTAACCAATTCAAGTGGTCTGATTAAAGACAAAACTCCTCTGCTCACAGAACCCCTTCCCCATCCTCATTTGGCCAAGGGGTTTGAATCACCATGTTTCTCAAGATTAGTAGCTCTTCTATGCCACCTGTCCCCATACCCTTACTCTGATCCTTCCCCCTCTTGGGACTAGAATCAGCCACCTCTTGGTTCCTAGGTCCACAGCCTAGCCCCTTATCTCCCTGAATACAGGTCTTCTAGATCACAAGCCTGAGCTCTTTGCTAGAACATAGAACATAAGAAGGCTTAGAATCCAGGATGCCACCTTCTCACCTTCATGAAGAGTGTGCGGTGGGGTGGGTATGGGACAGAGAGTTTATAATGAACCCACAGAAAAGTAAAACCACTATTTTTTCAGGTTAACCTTCACTTTCGTGTCCCCAGTGCTAACACAGGACTAACATTCTATGCCTGGCATAGAGTAAGGCACTCGTGAATATTTAATAAATATGCAAATGAACCACAGGCAACACAGTTGAACTATTAGGCATGTCCACTGTAATATCCTAGAACACAGCTAGCCCACTGTTCAATTGTTATTAAGCACACATGTCATAAACCTGCTCAACTCCTTGGCTATGACACTGAAAGTTCCAAGTTTTAAGCCAGGGTAAGCCACACTTCTTCAAGCGAGATGACAGGACACCCAGCACTTGGAGGCTACTGTTCCTTCATACTGAATTCTGTAAATATACACATCTTAGGAAGCCAGCAAATGACTGATTGTCATGTCCAACATTCTACATTGTAAATCAGTGAACTAGTCTAATAAAACTTCAGCTATTAAGAGCTGTTTTCCAAATAACCCTCTAAGTCTCCCAATATCATTAAAATTTTAACCATTTTAAATGAGTATCTTTCTAGAATACATAATGTATATCCCTGCTGTCTTGAATAAACATAATCTAACCTTTCTGTGATAATTTAATGTAACCATTACAAACATTCATTATTCCAGCCCATATAAACAGCGGTGCCTTCTGGGTACTTTGGAGGAAATTGTGCTCTTTGCTTGGCAGGAAATGACCCTGACTGCTAGATGTTCCTAGACCCACAAAATCTGTGTTTCATTACTTTTGAGTGTTTTTCTGTAAGCATTTGTCTCACTCCTTGCATAATAATGGGATATGATGCTTTGTTGGATGATAGCTGTTATGTTTCCTGTATAATTGTTAATTACTTTGCTGAAAATTAGAATATGGGAAATCAAGCTTCTTTATTGATTTAGGAACATATAAGAATAAATAGACTCCGATTTTCATTGGGCTTATATTTTGTCACCTATTTTTGCTAAACAGGTTGTTCAATTTGGGTTCCTTTGTGTTCACGGCTATGTGGAGACCGTGGTGCATGTATTTGCCCGGCACCCTGAATTTTTCAGAACAATGTCACAGCTCCGAACATTTGCTTCTCATACCAGTCCTGTGAATACTATTTTATATATTCTATGGATGAGAACTTGAGGTTTAGAAAGTCCACATAACCATAGTCAGTGAAGGGGATTAAAACTTCATCCCTTCCCTCTTGACCTCAAAGTCTGACACAGTTCACAGCACACTTCACACTGCAAATGATCTATCGAAAGCTAATTGACCCGACAGGCTCTGATAATCTCACGAATGATGAAATGGCAGATAGAATTTTAAAACTTAGATAATTTCTTCTCATATATTTAGAATAAAATTTTAACTATTATTCTAGCTGCACATATACACACTAACTATAGGTTTGGACACCAGAAGAAATTAAGCAATGTCAAAGGAGTAAGAAAGTATTAGATGGATAGAGACATAAATAGGCAAGGAAGTGCGTTTATAGTGATGCTTTTACTACATTTTCTCCATCAATGCTTCTGATATCAGTGGTTATGATCCATGATAACAGGGATTCCCCCCTGGTTGGTAGTTTCTGGGAGTGTTTCTAACCTTTGTTTGTGCATTTAACCTTTTGCACTCGGATGTCGAGTGTGACTCGACACGGTTAGCATCGGTAGCAGGAATCGAGAAAAAAAGCAAGTGAGTGCAAAGGGTTTTATCTCTGCCCACACCTCTGCTAGTGGTCCCCAATCATTCATTTTTTATCTGAACAGTCTGGGGTGAATTTGTTTCCTGTTAGGACACCAAATGGAGCAGCCTTGTTTCCTTAAAGCTTTATGAAAGGTTGCTGAAAGTTCATGTGAACGTGGGAGCGGAACATATAGCAGAGAGATGGGAGAAGGATCATGAGAAACCATCTGACCCCTGAAAGCAGCTTCAATTTCTTATGACTTTTCCTTTCCCATGAGGCATGTCTATGATTCTGTGATGTCCCTGTATCCTTGCAACCCCGACACCCACGCCTCCACTATACACACACAAATATTTTTTCTTGATTGATATTTACTCTCTGTGTTTGCAATTTCTTATACTTAGAATTCCCTTTCACCTTTTAGTATTTAATGTTTAGAACACAAACACATCTCTGAAAACAAGAGGATCAAGTTCTCAGAATAAGCATCACAAAGATCATCAATTTGTCTGTGCCAAGCTACATTCCATACTAGGCATAGGCAAAATTGGCACATTCATGAAAGAAAGGCTGTGAGTAATAAGATGGGTCTATAATAGCAGGGCACCTTCCTTATCAGTATAGATATCCAGGTATTTTAGATCATTATGAGCTGTGGCAAGAAGCTGACATTCCTGAACATCTGGCCTTTCCAGATGTCCTGGCCTTACTTCCCAGATAAAATCTACTTTTTCACTGTACTTATAGATCATACCAAGTGAATGGACTGTCCTGAGATACTATCTACTCCAGCTCCTTCATGTCATATATGAGGAAAGTAAAGCCTAAAATGCTGTGGTGGGTAGGTAGGTACAGTGCTTAAGGGCTTGGGTCACTGAATCAGGCTTCCTGGGAGTTTGAAATAAAGCTCCATCACCTAACTATGCAAACTTGGGCAAGTCACTTAACTTGATTGTATCTCAGCTTTCACTTCTGTACAATGAGGGCAATAACAGTATCTACCACATGGTTGTTGTAAGCATTAAATGAGTTAATATTTATAAAGCATTTTACAACATACAGCTATAATCAACAAATGGGTTAAGGATATTTAAAGGAAGATTAAATCATGCATAATTAATCCTTAACAATCATGCAGAAAAAAAAAATTCTCCTTTACAGTTGATGAAACTGAGGCTCATAGAGTTGAAGTAACTTGACCCAAGTTGCAAAGTTCTTGTTCAATGAAAATGATTCAAACTCAGATCTCCCTGAACCTACAACTGGTGCTGCTCATTCACACTTTCCCATGCTCTGACCTCTTTATTCTGAAGAGTTAAGTTTGTCAGCTTCTCCCATGGCCCTTCCCAATGTTTAGTCAATATCCATGAGGTTCATTTTCCTGAGGTTACTGTCGGCTTTTCTCTCCTCTCTAGTTCAAATATTCTATTTAAACTACCAAACTACATACTTTTTAACCCTTCCATTGCCTTGTTTTCCTTCAAACCACTTCATACCTGATATCATATTATATATTAATTTGCTTATTTTCCATCTTACCCACTGAGATGATAAACTTCATGCAAGTAAATACTTTTGTCAGTTTTGTCCACTGCTGTATCTGTGTATCTATAGCATATAAAATGCAGCCTAGAACATAAAAGGTGTTCAAAACATTTTTGATGAAATACGAAAGAATGAATAAATGACTAAATGGATGAATGAAATTCTGTATCTCAACCAATACTGTACATTAAGTAAACTAAACAAGAACAATCTACATATTTATTGGTTTCCTTTCCAGGCCCGTAATAACAACCATTTACCAGGGCATAAAACGCACACAACGGAGATATCCCTTTATTGGGGTCTGTCATTTAAAGTCATTTTCCATATCAAGACATTGTATACAGAGCAGTAAAAACTTTCTGCCATTTTATTATGCTCCATTCCTACTTAAAAACTTACTGTGTTTGATATTTGCAACACATCTCAGATCTAATCTACTAACCATTGCATTACTGTCTCTTCGTTGGCTTCCCTATTTTGTTTTAAAACTAACTCTTCTTAGTTCCTTTTTAAAAATATATTTATTGATTTCAGAGAGGAAGGGAGAGGGAAAAAGACATAGAAACATCAATGATTAGAGAGAATCATTGATCAGCTGCCTCCTGCATGTCCCCCACTGGGGATCGAGCCCGCAACCCAGGCATATGCCCTTGACCAGAATCAAACCTGCAACCCTTCAGTCTGTAGGCCGACACTCTATCCACTGAGCCAAGCTGGCTAGGGCTCTTCTTATTTTCTGGTATGTTTCAAATTCTAACTATTATTGCCTGTTTTGTACACAATTATACTGATTTGAATTAGCCTAATGAAAATTTCCATTTCTTCCTACCATACAGCTATTCAAGTTCAAATCAATTCTTCCCAAAGAGCTGGGTCCCTATAAGATCATTTCAAATCATTTTTTTTTAAATTTCTATTTAAAAAAAAAGAAAATTAAATTGTCCCAGTTCTTTCCTTCCATGTTCTTAAACATTAACACAAATAGTGAGGCTGTAATAAGTTAGTTGTATTGGAACACAAACCACACACCAATAACCAGTTCATGACTTGATTCCATGAGAGGTAAGTGGACTCTGAGAGTAGAGTCAAACCAACCTGTTTACCAGCTGAGGTATGCACATGTGAGATGTCCTACTCTGGTTTTTACTGTTTGCTGTTTGTTCTACTTTGACTCCTCTTCCACTTTTTTGTATTAATATGGACTTTCTCCCCAGTTGGCTTTCCAAATTCCAAACCCCACTCAGGCATGGAGGTTCTCATTTTTTCCCAGCAGCTCAAAACAAATAAATAAACAAACAACAACAAAACAAAAACAAAGGTGCTCAATAGCTTTGCAAGTATGGTAAGTGCTTGCTCAAATGTGATTCCAAGGTGCTGGAAGTTTACATTGGGAAGGTTTAAGAAGGTATATATGGCTACTCCATCCTCAAACAATTTATGATAAAGAGGTTTAGCTATAGACCACAACTGCTATACAAAACAAAACAAACAAAAAAAAGTTTAACTTAAGTTTTCAAAAAAAATGTTTATATAGTTGGTATACAGATATACTATGCATAATATATTTGCATGAATAATGTACTATGGTAAAAGGTAATATACATTCTTGGTAACATGATTACCTACACTTGTCTAAATTGTCTATCATGGGATTGCTTTTTTAATCAAAAGTAATATTATTAAAAAGAAATGCCCCTGGGCCCGGGTGAGGCTGGATCCCAGGTCCGGGTGAGGCCGCGTGCCCCTGAGTCCAGGTGAAGCCGTGCCCCTGGGTCTGGGCAAGACCAAACCAGAGGGAGTCGGACCTGCATTACCAGCATTTGTCCACCATCCAGAGCTGAAAAGTCAGTGCCGACATGTACACATAAGGAACTGGTGGACATTGAAATTGGGTCTCAAAAGAACTGTTGGTCCAGAAAGAAACTTACTACAGACTGATTCATTTGCCTGTCAGCATAACTATTATTGCTCGTCTCACATTCGGTTCTTATAAGTATATTTCTAGTAACACATGATCTCACTCATCTAGGGGAAATGATGAACAACATAGACTGATGAACAAGAACAGACCCAGAAACAAGGAGGCATCGATCCGACTGTCAGGCCTCAGAGGGAGGGTAGGGGAGGGTGGGGGTAGGGGGGAGAGATCAACCAAAGGACTGTGTGCATGCATACAAGCCTAACCAATGGTTAAGGACAACAGGGGGGTGGGGTGGGGGATGGGAATGGGGGGGGGGATGAGGACAAATATGTGACACCTTAATCAATAAAGAAATTTAAAAAAAAACTAAAAAAAAAAAAAAAAAAAAATGTATTTCAGCCTGCCAGTGTTGCTCAGTGGTTGAGCATCGACCTATGCACCCAGGAGGTCATGGTTCAATTCTCAGTCCGGACACATGCCTGGATTTTGGACTCGATCCCCAGTAGGGAGCCTGCAGGAGGCAGCCAATCAATGATTCTCTCTCAGTACTGATGTTTACATCTCTCCCCCTCTCTCTTCCTCTCTGAAATCAATAAAAATATATTTTAAAAAAGAAATGTATTTCTAATCCAGCGTATATTTGACTATAAGGGTATCAGTAATCTTTTCTCTGTAATTGTTTTTCCCATTCAGACCCCTCAGCAAATTACCATTAGTTTGCAACTTCACTCAAATACTGTTTCTTGCAGATTTAACAAAACCTCATTCCTGACCCTCAGAGTTGGCATATATATGCATATGCCCTATGGCTCCTTCTTCATCACATACCAACCACAAGTCATTAATTAGAATGAAGACTTACTTGATTGAGCCTGACCTAAGTTTATAGAGCATTATGCAAAACTCAAAGGAAGAGCTGGGAAGAAAATTTTGATTAAGCAGCTCAGCTTTGAGAACCTTAAAACTTTGACAAGCAACCACAGAAAGTAAACCTAGGTCATCAGGTAAGAATGAGTTGATACTTCAACATATCTAAATCCATGTTACTTATAATAATAATACCTTGTAATTATTATTAACCTGTGCTAGCCCGAGTCAGCTCCTTGTAGCAACACTGTGACAACAACATTGTGAAGTAGGTACTAGTTTTATGCCCATTGTAAGGGTAGGTTTAGGATTCCAGACTGATTAAGTGACTTGCCCAAGGTCACATAGGTAGTAGGTAGCCAAACCGGCATTCACACCCCTGTATCCCTGAGATCCTTTCTTCCACTCCCCCCTGCTCCCCAGCCTAATGGTTCTATAATCTAAATTAAGGCCAACTCTGAGTCATGTCTGCAATATTTCCTCTCAATATATTTGGCCTTAGAATATATTTGGAAGTAGAATTTAAACAAACAAACAAAAGACACATAGGGACTTTTTACCCTACAGGTGGTGACCACTTAAGCATTGTCTAGCCATGCAAACTATTTGTCCCTTTCCCTTTCTTCCTTATTATCATTTCCTTTGTGAAATCCAGGGGGTGGATTCTAATTCCCAAGGCCTTTTACATGTTTGACATTCTGTGGTTCTTAGAATGCCTACCAGAGTTAAATAGCTGAATAGGAATGGATTATTGAAGAGTAAGAGGAAAAAATACACTCCAATAGGACCATTTAACAGTCAGAATGTGGGTTTTTTTTTTAACATACATTTTGGATTGCACAATGCTTTACATAAATCTGGATAACAGTGCCATCTGCATTCTAATCCCGGCTCTGTCCCTGCAGTGCTAGGAGATAGATGAATCTCTCATTCTTTTGGTGTTTTAATTTCCTCAGTGGTTAAGCAAGGACGATACATCTAACCTACCTTTCAGAATTTCTGAATGGATTATAGCAAAACCTTTCATAATGTTTTTGGCTTAAAAGATTTCTCTCTGAGCCACATTTATGTTTTCATATTCTATTTTCCCCAATAGGATTCACAAAGGAAATATAGCCATATAATTGGATTAATTTCCCTAAATCCTTGGATGATCTCAACATATTTGGCCATGACTCATCAATGAATTTGAATTTTTGGCAAAAGGCGATGATTATGTACATGTTTCAAATATCTGTCCTTTTCTCCATAGTCAGAGCAATCTGGTTTAACTAATTTTGAGAACATAAATGTTAATATTCAATAACATTAAAACACTGTTTGTTTAACTAAAATTCCCTGATGACATAAGAAATAAAGATGCAAAATTCCATGTTGATGCCAAAGCATGAAGTATACCAAATCTACAATATTATATGAAGATCAAATACTGAAGTTGGAAATGATCTTTAAAAGAAAAAGAAAAGAATAAAACTAGCCCTAGCCAGTTTGGCTCAGTTGATAGAGCATGGACTGAAGAGTCCCGGTTTCCATTCCGGTCAAGGGCATGTACCTCGGTTGCAGGCTCCTCTCTGGCCCAGGCCCTGGCCAGGAGGCAACCAATTGATGTGTTTCTCTCACATCGATGTTTCTCTCTGTCTTTCCCTCTCTCTCCCACTCTCACTAAAAATCCTCTTGTGAGGATTAAAAGAAAAAAAACTTACTGAAAGGCTTAATGTTACAGATAAGGAGAGTAAGGAAATAAGATTTTCTGAGCAACCAGAGGTTTGTACTAAGTGCTTTACTGTACTAGCGCATTGACTCCTCATCATAACTCCACTACGGCCCTCACTTTACCTAAGACTAATCTGAAACCCAGGAACGTTAAAGAACTTACCCAAATTCAGCAGCATGGCTGGAATAAAACCCTACATTTTCTGTGCCCCTTTTTGGGGGATGAAAAATCACTCTTTATGTAGGAGGACATCAGGCTTATTCCAACTGCACATCATACAACTGAGATCAGAACTTATAATAATGCTATAAAAATAAGAGCTTTCACTATGTAAAGATTTATGACATGTCATGGATTTCAAATATATTATTTGAAAACCTCATGTAACCTTTAAAATAAAAATAATAGCCCTAACCGGTTTGGCTCAGTGGATAGAGCGTCAGCCTGTGGACTGAAGAGTCCCAGGTTCGATTCCGGTCAAGGGCATGTACCTTGGTTGCGGGCACATCCCCAGTAGGGGGTGTGCAGGAGGCAGCTGATCGATGTTTCTAACTCTCTACTCCTCGCCCTTCCTCTCTGTAAAATAAAAATAATAACCTCATTTTAAAGATGAAGTAACTGAAGCTTAAACAAGTGAATAATAACAACAATAATAGCAAATATTCTTAGAAGATTTACAATGGGCCAGGTACTAACTCCTTCCTTATATAGTATTTATGCCTTACATATATAATATTTAATGTTCATAATAACTCTGAGTCAAGTAGTAGTATCATACCCATTTACCATATGGAAAATTATATACAGAGAGGCGAAATAACTTCCCAAACCCAGACAGTCTGGCTCCTACAGCCAGGCTCTTAAGCATTGCTCCCAACTTAATACCATAAAGCAGTGGTTTTCAACCGTTTTTATCTCATGGCACACATAAACTAATTACTAAAATGCTGTGGCACACAATCTGACAAAAAATATGAAAACATGCTCAAAGTCACTAATCATCTGAGAGCTGCAAATCAAAATGACAATGCAGTACCATCTCACACCTGTCATCACCAAATCAACGAACACCAAGTGCTGGCGAGGATGCGAGAAAAAGGAACCCTCGTGCACTGCTGGTGGGAATGTAGACTGGTGCAGCCACTGTGGAGAACAGTATGGAGTTTCCTCAAAAAACTAAAAATGGAACTCCCATTTGACCCAGTAATCCACTTCTAGTAATAAATTCCAAGAAATCAGAAACACCAATCAGAAAGAACACAGGCACCCCTATGTTCATAGCGGCACAATTTACCATAGCTAAGATTTGGAAACAGCCTAAGTGCCCATCAGCAGATGAGTGGATTAAAAAACTGTGGTACATCTACACAATGAAATACTATGCTGCGGTAAAAAAGAAGGAATTCTTAACATTTGCAACAGCATGGATGGAACTGGAAAGCATTATGCTAAGCGAAATAAGCCAGTCAGAGAAAGATAAATATCACATGATCTCACTCATTTATGGAAAATAATGAACAACATAAACTGATGAACCAAAACAGATTCAGAGACAGAGAAGCATCTTTTAGACTGTCAAACCTCAGAGAGAAGGTATGGGAGGATGGCGGTAAGGGGGAGAGATCAACCAAAGGACTTAAAGGACTTGTATGCATGCATATAAACCTAACCAAAGGACACAGACAACAGGGGGGTGAGGGCATGAGTGAGGGGGCTGGGGGCAATGGGGAGATAAGGACACATATGTAATACCTTAATCAATAAAATAAAATAAAATAAAAAAGTAAAATAAAATAAAATAAAAATAGGTATACTTTTGATTCTTTCACACTGAATGGCTATTGTTCTGTTGCCTGTTGACACTTTTTATTTGACCATCTAAGGGAAAGAGGCCAGTGCACCTGACTTAATAGTCAGGTATTGAATTCTTTAAAAATTCTTGTGCACACTGGTTGAAAATCGCTGTAATAAAGAGTAATTGGCCATAGAAAGAACTGAGCTTTGGACCTGGATGCTTGGACAACATTATTTCTAAGTCTTCATGTTTCTCAATCCTGGCCGCTCATTAAAATAATCTGGGGAGCATTTGAGGGTAGTTCCATTAAAGAGATATAATAATTTTATTATGCATGCAAACTGAAGGACTTTTCAGTTGAGATGCCTGTTTTTCTTACTTGTTAGTGAATCTGCAGAGTGGAGGATCACCTTTCCTGTTGCATGGAATGAAAGTTTTCATCAGTTTTCAACTAACTCATTAGTTGAACTGTGGGTATGCACAGAGGCAAGGCCATGTTCACTGGCCCCATTCAGCCAAAGTATGGCTGCCTGTAACCTGAGCCAGAAAGTCTATGCGGGTTCTGCAGAAATGCTTTTACGCCTTAAGCTGAAGTTTTGATCTACACTTCCCTTACCTTTTCACTTTGACAAACATGCACTGAGTTCCAAGTATGGGCAAAATGCTATGAAATACTATGGGAGGCACTTTGGAAAACTCGGATTTCTTCTCCTTAAGAAAAGCTCAATCCAGTGGGAGAAATATAAATATTGGCAACTAATTTTAATTAATATTATAGTGCCCAAGTTTAAGTTTTTGCTTATGTGTAAGAAAATTTGAATGGGTTCTGGTATACTGCAGGGGTCAAAATAAGTCACATAAAGGTGAGATATGGGGCCCTGCAATGTGCTTTACTCTCATAAATGTATTCAGACAGCCTTGTGTGTTTTTAACGTACCCTGGAGAATTAGGTAGATGGTTATTATTGTTGTTGCTATTTTATTCTCCAACTATGAGTTTTCAACATCTTCTCTTCAGTGGTTTGTGTCCCTGAGAGCAAAAGAAACTCAACATTTTCTTCCTGCAACCTCTCATGAATATTAATGTCTTCATTTATTGTTTGGGAAAATATGACAAAAATAAAAATGCACTACAGCGAAAAAGAACACGCATACCCCAAAAATATCTCGCTTCTGTCAGAATACTTGTGTCATCATCATTATCAGTAAGTGCACACTTGACAAGCATGCTCCGTAAACTGCATCCCACAATTCCTTCTAACACTGACCTTTCTTAAAGGGTGCTGCTGGTTCTTTGGTTGCTACCTGTAGAACTCCCATTCATTTTAAAGTTGTACAGTTTTGTCATGCTAAAACTAGAAACACGGAGTTCAGTAACAATCAGCCAAGGAGATGTAATAACAGCAGTCTACAGACATTCAGAGCCTCAGCATCTTCCATCAAAGAGCTTCAGATCCAAAAGCTCAAATATATAAAACAAACAAAAGTTGAACTGTTCTGGTTGAAGGGAGAACAGAAACGGAATTCCACCTAGACGATAGCTCAGACCTCTCCTCACATCCTAGAGCAGCTTGTCGCAACTTCACAGAGCCCTTTGAGTTCTGTGCATCGCACTTGAACAGCCACTGATTCAGGGCATTTATAGATGCAGGACCAAAGAACCAAGTTACCAAGCCAGTTAAAGTGGCAAAGGCCACAGAATTAGTTAGCAAACCGGGGACTAACATTCCTATACCCTTTGTCCTCATACAGTGATCTTTTTACACTACTCCTGATTCACTACAGAGTTTCATTCAATTTGAAGGAAGGACAAGTAGGACAGTTATTAGAAAAATTATCATGACAGTTTGTTTTCCAATGTTGGCATGTTAGAATTCCTCTGAGGTTTGTCAGATGCTCCTGGGATAACTATTGCATGTTGGACCAATAAGTAAAGCAGACAGTCTCAAGATATCCACCCTGTGTTCTTAGACTTGGAATAGAACATATGAATCCCACTGACCCTGAGCTCTGGCAGCCAAAAGTATGGCCATACTGAGAACCTGACCAGGATTTTACTTAGTGTGGCTAGGCTTGTCTTCAGTTCCATCTTATTCCTAAGAGTGGTGTTGAATTATATAACCTGGCCAGTGGAAACACTCTAATAAAACTATGTTAAAGAACACACATAATTCTAAATGCTGGTGGCATTATGTTGCAAATGTATTCATTTGAGCAAATAAAAGACAAGCATTATCCAGAAGAATGGACCCAATGTCACTGTCACCTGTTTGCAGCTTGGGTCTAAATAAATCCCTACAGTAGCTATATGATAAACTGAACTTTTCAGTGTGAGACGCTATACAGTAAACTACTGATACAGTCATGACTTGGAACTGTATTCTGATTCTCTGTCCAGTGCCATTTGCCCAAGTTTCTTCATAATCAATGTTCTTCTTCTTCCTATAGAAGATGTTAGATAATATTCAAGATAAGCACAGACTTTCAAAGCATTTTTCTTATTCCCTTCTACAGGGAGAAATAGATTCTTAGCCTAATCACACCTGTAGTATATTTTCTCCATATAAAATACTCTTGAGCAATTAATCTTCCTGGTAACCTTCAGCAATACTAGACTTTATCTTAAGGTAGCCAGTTATTTTCTCATAAATATATTTTATCCTTTATGTTGGAAGGTTAAAAAAACATAACTACTTTCTACAGTATGGTAGAGAGATAAAAATAAACTGATAATATGTAATACTGTGGTTAGAATTTTAAAAGGCTGCATACATTTATGATTTAGTTATTAATTGCATAATTACTGATACTGGTCATATAAAATGTTATCAATCATAATATTCAGTACTTAGAATTCTATTATATTCAATACTGAATAAATATGGAGACATGGAGATAGAGATAACCCCATGAGAATCCTCCCTCTTGTGTTAGGACTAAATTCATCTCTCAAGATATCCAAGAAAGGGACATCTCATCTTCTTTCAAGAATCAATTCTCAGATGTTATAAAAAAATGGTTAAAATGGTGAATTTCTGCTATGTGAATTCTGTGCTTAAAAATAAGAAAGAAAATCAATTGCCAAGAAAAGGTTCTAATTTTTATCTATCCTATGGCTTACCTTCAGATAGTTTTTTGAAAACAGCGAACAGAGGATAAGAATTAGGAAATATTTCTTCTTCTAACTGACATTTCCTGAAGGGATAAACTGCTGGTGCACAGTTTCATGTAATAAGAAATAGAAGAATTGTTCTATGTAAGAAACAAAAGTAATTACAAATTAGATATATAGAGGCTTAGTGAATGGCCAAATCTGTAAAGTATAAGCGACAAATTTCATTTCCTGAAATATGTGTGTGAATGTAATGGCATCTCTGCCTGGAAAAAGTGCGAGTATGGGTGATGAAAAGTGGATTTTAGTGATGGTAATGCATATATCATGTGGGGATTGTTTGTTGGGTGGTGATTTGCTAGAATAGCCAGTACCAGCAGAAGTATAAAAGATTAAGACAGAGCAATATGATAAAGATAGGAGTGTTTGGAAGATAGAGAACTAGAAAGGAGGACGTAAAAAGGCTGGTTAAGAGCAGCCAGTTCAGGTGAACTGAGAAGGAGGTTTTAGCATTAGCAAAGAAATGTTGGTCCAGGGTTATATATGTGAGTGAAAGACAAGGATGGAAAATTTGCCTGCTTGAAGGATTTCAACGACTAAACTGGGAATTTCAACCAAATAATATAAAAAGAAGAGCAGAAGGGAGGAAAGAGGAAAGAGGAGGAGGAAAGAAATGATGAAGAGAAGGAGGAGAGTAAAAGAGGAAAGATGACCAGATGACCTTTTCTTTGCAACATACCAACTTTACTTTGCGAGGAAGAAGATAACAGGAAAGGAGAAAGAAAAACAGAGGAACGGTCTATTAAAATCTGAAAAGTGACCTAGATTTATTTGTATCAAGTAGATTTATTTGTATTAAGCAGTGAGATAATTACCCATGTATCAGTTACTTGTATTTTATACTCAGAACTAGAGGAAACCATTGGCTGTCCAAGTGCTTCTTTAAATAGAGCATCAGAATCACCTGAGGGCTTGTTAAATCCCAGATTATTGGGCTTGCCCTTAGAGTCTCTCAGGCAGTAGGATGAGGAAAGGGCCCAAGAATGTGCATCCCTAACAAATTCCCAGGTGTGGCTGAAAGTTGCTGGTCCAGGGACCACACTTTCAGAACCACAGACTTAGAAAAGCAGAGTACAACACAAGAAATCCTGATTGCCTGTGACTCTGACTTCTATAGAAGGATGGAGAAAGTATAGAAGACAGACTGTGAGGCAGTTTTTTAATAGAGCACCTGCTAGGTCCTAGAGAACAGAGACAGAGGACAGGAGCACAGGCAAACCTTTATCCTCATAGAGCTCACAGAATACTGACGTTTATGCACTTAAATTTCAATTGCTAGCAGTGGGTTTTTTGGTCTGATTTTTACATATTAATTATTCTTATATGTAACCACAGAAACTCAGGGGTAATAAAATATATTATGATTTTCAGTCCAAGACATACAATTTCCATATATCAGATTCTGTATAAGAAGAAACCCCAAGGGTGAATTTGTATAGGAGAAGCCTGAAATAAAAATACATTCAAGTTAGAATTTCCAGAATTACCAAATAAAAATATGAGGCAACCAGTTAAATTTGAATTTCAAATAAACAACAAATTTTAAAAAGTATAAGTTTAGTTTACTATTTGGGGTATATTTATATAAAAAGATTTTTGTTGTTTATCTAAAATTAAAATTTAAGTGAGTGTCCTGTATTTTATCTGGTAATCCAAGTAGACTTTGACAAAGCATTCATTCAATGAATGTTTAATATGTCGTCAGTTTTATAAAGAAGATAGGAGTATAGAGCATTTTCTGTGCCACACATGAAACAACAAAGAATAAAAGGATGGCCCAACATCAGAGGTTTGCAAAGAAGAGGAAGACCAATATGACTGGGATAGTCAAGGACAGGGAGCTTCATCAGCAAATATGACTTAAGCTGAATGTGGGTAGAATTTGATTAGCCAAAAGCTCGTTCCAAGACTATGCAGATGAAGTGAACATCATGACTATGAAGTGTAAAGTCGGACTAAGGAGAGCAGGAAAATACGAGCGGAACAAGATCATTTGTGGCAGACTCAGCCAATTCCCTCACCAGCTGCATAGCACAAGGTCTCTTAGAGCACAATGACTGTCCCCCATCAATATTTCAATGTACATCATGACCATCACATCAACCCATTTTTTTCTGCTTTATGAAACCACATGGAGAAATCTGAATACAAAGCACACCACAGAGTATCCAGGTATTTTAAGCCCTTAAGAGAGAAGTAGAATGCTTGGGGTGTTTTCAGTCAGAAAATAATTAGAATAATTAGATCTCTGGTTCCAATACATTTTCTGATTCTAGTTCGAAATTAAGGGCTGTGCTCCAGTGTCTGGTCTCAGTCTTGGAGTCAGTAGATCTGGGTCTTAGTCTCTGGAGCATCATCGCAAGTGAGACAGTTTCTTCTGGGCTTCAGCCCCCCAGCTGTAATGTTACAATTTGGGATTATATGATCTCTCAGGGCTCTTCCAGTTTAGCATTCAGTGATTAATTGACTAAATCATTCGTTCATTAAACATTTACAAAGAATCTTCCAAATGCAAGGCAATTTGCTAGGAGCTGTGATAGATAAAAAGAGAGTTATTTATTCATACTTATTTATTCATCACTAGGCAAAACTATGAAGCAAGTAGTTTGCCCCTTTTCCCATCCCTACACTGAGAAACCCACTTGGGCACTCCCTAGAGGCTGGCCCCTGCCCACTGAACTCAGGCTGCCAGAACTTCTGCTGCCGCCTCTCCTTTATCTTTATTTCACTCCCTCCCCTATATATCCTCAAGGAAATTCCACCTGTCTGCATTTCATTCCCTAGGGAGTCCTAGTCTCAGCCTTCCAGAGTGAGAATTAATTCATCTAACAAACTCAAAAGTGTCAAAGACTCAAAGAAAGAAATGAGGGCTACATCTAAGTAACCTGAACGTAAAGGTGGACTTGGATCTTTTTTTTTCTTTCCACATATGAGTAACTTTATTCAAAAACTGACTCAGATTGAACAAAGAAAAAGAAGAAAGGCATAGTTATCAGGCTCATTGGTGCTATCACATATCATCTTATTTCATCTGCATAACCATCTTGTGATAACAGTTTATTATTCTCACAGATAAACCTGAGGCAAGAAGTAGGCAGCAAGCTTGCCCCAGGTCAAAAGCTCCAGGGCCAGGAGTAATCCAGATTTGTTTTACTACTAAACCAAAGCTCTTCCCAGTAAACCAGCTAATCCATAGGCATGATTCCAGGCTGCCAGTGTGTTTCAACTAGTTGTGTGGTATATCAGCTAATAATAGTTGAAGTAACAAAGAAGTGTTGTTGTTTTTTTTAAAATAAAGTAGATTCAATTTATTTATAATAATGTCAGTTTCAGTGACTTCACTCCAGCATGTTTTGTTGTTGTTGTTGTAGACTTACAGACCAAGTGAAAGGGTTACGCATAAATCCTGCCACAGGAGTATTTGCTCACTTAATGGTATATATCATTTGTATTGTAGCTGAGAAAAAGAGTTGGAAAGTACTACATGGTGATCAGGTGACTGGCAAGGGATTCTTTTGGGTAAGTCTGTTACAATCCTGTGCATATGTACTGCTGGTCCCACATCTTTAAAAAGGGTGTGTGTGTGTGTGTGTGTGTGTGTGTGTAAAAGAGAGAGAGAGAGAGATGGGTAGAGGAAGTGGTAGTGGGGTAAGGAGAGGTAGAGAACACAAAATGGAGAGAGGCAGAAAAGCTCTTTAATACCCATAAGGAGTTCATTTGGACCACCATGAATTTAAGACAACTGGGCTTTTAATGATTTGTAAAACAAAATTAGAAGCTTTTCTAATTTGTATTATTATATATGTAGCTGTCTTTTTAATATCTTTATGACCCAGGGTCATTGTGATAATCATATAGTATTTCACAAAATACAGAGATGCCCTTGAGGATAATAATGTGTTCAAGTATGTGTAGCTATAGCCTAATGAGCTCCTGATTACTTTGCTTTTTGTGGTTTTGGGCATTTTAACTAATGAGTCTTATTTCCCTTGGCTGGCAGAAAGGAGCTTCTCAGAAAATCCTCTTTGGGTATGAGACACTTGCCAGGTTAAAAATTCATAATGGAGAGCATGGTTGAGCCAGGAAGGACAATTTTAAAACAATAAATAAAAACCACAAAATAAACCAGCAAACCAAAGCAAATATATGGATGAAGGAATGGGTTCTGGGATGTTAGAGAGGAATATTCTAAGGCAAAGTCTAGGGACAATGAGCCAGGCCCAGTGTTGCTTCCTATAAGCAGTGATGTTTCTTAGTTGTTTCTGACACTATTTACTATTCATAGGTTTTCCTACTCCTACCTTGCTATCTTACCACTATCGCTAGAGGCCAGATGCACGAAATTTGTGCAAGGGGCTCAGCCCTCGCAGCCCCAGCTGCCTCAGCCCTTGCATCCCCCGCTTCATCCGGAAAGTCGTCCAGATGGTCATTCTGCTGTTTGGTCTAATTAGCATATTAGCTCTTTATTAAATAGGAATTGTCTACATGAAAACTCCTCTTGGCCCTTTTCA
The DNA here is from genome assembly GCA_025583905.1 of Ia io. NCBI lineage: Eukaryota > Metazoa > Chordata > Mammalia > Chiroptera > Vespertilionidae > Ia > Ia io. Next base: position 62,947,969 of record JAJQQW010000008.1, read on the forward strand.
TCATTGGTTGTAGCTATAGATTTGAAAAGTATGAAGATAATTGATAACATTTTTAAAAAGGAGCCCTGGCTGCTGTGGCTCAGTTGGTTGGAGCATTGTACTGTAATCCAAAAGGTGGAAGGTTCCATTCCTAGTCAGGGCACATACCCAAGTTATAGGTTCAATCCCTGATTGAGACATATGTTTCTCTCTCACATGGATGTTTTTCTCTCTCTATCTCATTCCCTTCCTCTAAAGATTAATTTAAAAAAATTGTTATGAAGGAATAAACAAGCTCTGAGTGAGGGTCTACTGGTAATAGAGTACTTGTGTTTGGGTCTGCCTATGACATCTATTGTGGCTACCTGGATAATTTCTTGGTTTATTACTGGATCTCATCTAGGCTCTAGACAGGAAGATATCCAAGTGTCGATAGATAATTGCATGTGTTTCTTCAGACATCCATAACAGAGTATCAAAAACTAGATGGATTAAACAATAGAAAAGTATTGTCTCACAGTTGTGGAGACCAAAAGTCTGAGATCAAAGTATTGGCAGGGTTGAATACTTCTTGGGCATAGAGGGAAAAATCTGTTCCATGCCTCTCTCATAGCGTCTAGTGGTTTGCTGGCAATCTTTGGTGTTCCTCAGCTTAGATCTTTGCCTTCATTCTCACATGGCATTCTCCATGTGTATCTCTGTGTTCAAATGCCCCCTTTTAATAAGGAGACAGTCATATTGGATTAGGGTCTACCTAATGATCTCGTCTTAACTTGATTATATGCAAAGATCCTATTTCAAAATAAGGCAATTTTATAGGTCCTAGGGGTTAAGACTTCAACATCTTTTGGTGTGTATGGTGGGGGACACAATTTAACCTATAATAATAATATTACTCTGTGTGTGTGTGTGTTCCATAAAGGAAAAAAAAAAGCTCTTTTTAGGCTCCTGTACAAATGTAACCTTTGTGTGGTGAGCCTTTTTTTGCTAAAGTCTCCAGAGATAATGGAATTCCCAGTGACAAAAGACAGACCCATCAATTCTGAGTAGAAGACATCCATTGAGTAGACCACACCACTCAGGGGCATGAAGGGAGGAGGACACTAGGGACTCCCCAACCAGGGTGTGATGGGGAAGGGGAAGAAGGCACTCAGGACCTCAAAAATCAGAACAAAGTTCAGCAATTACACAACCAAGCAAGGTCTTCTCTGCTATCCCCATATCTTCACTGAGCAGGTAGAGGGGCAGAAAGTACCTAAAGTGAAGTTAGAAAAGATAAAATTACTGGTTTGGGGTGACAAGAAGTAGGAGATCCAGATGAGACTAAATAAAAATAAAAGAGTAATTTTTGTTGAGTTGTGGTTGTTAGTAGGTCTCTGATTTATACTTGTAAATTCAATGGAATACTTTTTATTAATGTGAAGCATTTCTTTTCATACTCCTTCAACAAATAGTCACTGATCACCAATCATGTGACAAGAATTTTGGTGACTGGGAATAAAATGGTGAGTAAACTACAATCTTTCCTTTGAGGTAACAGTCATGAGTGGCTGCTAAGGTTTTCAGGTCGAAGAAACCTGAGATCAAGCCTCATTCGCATAATCTTTCTGCAGTTCAGTTTCCTTATGTGTAAAATGGAGACAATGATGATATTAACTCACAATGTTATTGTTAAAATTAAGTTAACTATATATGGAAATTAGTTAACATAGTGCCTGGAAAACATTAAGTTCCATGAACACAACTGTCATAATAATAATAAATTAATATTATTATGACTCTATAGCACAGAAGAGGGAAGAATTAATTTTGATGAGAAAAGTATAAGAATTGATTCACCAAGGAGTTGATATTCAACCTGGTCCTTAAAGTCAGAGTTAGGATGAGCGATGTTGTGTGTGGTGGGGGACATAATTTAACCTATAATAATAATATTACTCTTTGTGTGTGTTTGTGTTTGTATGTATTTCGTGAAGGAAATGAAACAAAAAAAAAAAAAGCTCTTTTTAGGCTCCTGTACAATGCATGAAAGCAATGGAAATTTAATAACACTTAATAGTATTCTATCTTTTCTACTTTAGACACTGAAGTTGTCCAGAATTGCAATGCTTTAGCACTTTAATCACAACCTTATAAAATATTTTTTTAAAAAAGATTTTTATGGTTATTGCTGAGAGTTGTAAATTATAGATATTACTTGAAAAGGTAAAGAGAGTACGGGAATATAACTGGAGATGTAAAAATAATGTTTCAAATAAATGCATGTGCCATTTGTAAATCCAAGTGTTATATATTGCAGTACAATACCCTCTTCCATCTATTGTTTTACTTATCAGACAGAATTTGAGCTTCACAATAAGGATAATGATCACACACACAAAAAAAAAAGCAAGACAGAGCCACATGATTACTTTATTTATCAATAGAGGGCACGCACAAGAAGGCAATCTTTAAATCTCCTCCTTCCAAGCTGAAGGGTAGCTTGGAGCCATCTGACAGGCTGCAACAACACAGGAGTTTGATGTCAGAAAACTGACCATGTGAAGCACAGTTCAAAATACAGGCTCCAGTGTAAACATCCTTAAAGAGTGCTGCCACAAGTGACAAAAAAAAAAAAAAAAGAAAAGAAAAAGAAAAGAAAAGAAAAAAAAAAAGAAAAAAGAAAAAGAAAATCAAAGGGAGAAAACTTGGAGAGATCTCAAACTTCAATAAGACCCTTAAAAAAAGATTCTACAAATATCTTTGAGAGGAAAAGCTGTAGACAGAAACAGAGTGAATAGAGAAAAAGTAAGTATGGTAGAAAAATTAATTGGAAAAGATACAAATAATTTACAAATTGAAACATTATGTATGATTCAAAGTACTTTAATAAGAAAATTTAGAAAGAGAATTTTTCATATTCCAAACAAATCATTTGGTTACAAAGAGAGGTGTGCAAAATGAGACAGGATAATTAACCAAAAGATAAATTTTGGAATATTTACATATAATATAATATTGTATTTATATTATACTATCTTCCATATGTGTATTAAAAGAATGTGACTATTTTTTTAAACAAGATAAGAAAGAATTATTTTTTGTAAGCTCAGCCTTAGCATAAATATGTTTCAGCATTAATCTATAGGGGACCAAAAACAAAAGAAAAAAACAAAGCAGAGAGTCATAACTCTTGTGAAGATTTTTGTCAATATCAGAAAAAAACAACATTCAGGGAGAATGGTCAGTGCAGTAGTTTATCTTTCTAGAGCAAACATGTCAAACTCGCAGCCCACAATGAATATTTTTATGGCCCAGCCAATATAATGGAATGTAAGAAATGTTTTAATAAAAATTTTGTAACTTAATTTTTACACTATACTGTCATTTATAATTATTAATAACAAACTACAACATTCATTAATGACTGATTACTATAATCGTGTTGTATTCATTTCCCTTCCGTGCCTTACGCGCAGGCGCACCATTTCTCTCCACTAATACTAGCAGCGAATATTTTAGCAGCCAACTGCCACATCATTAGTTTTGTACTGACTTGTTTGGTGTGCACAACTAGAAATAGTTTGCTTTGGAGAACAAGAAAAATAGGTTTATTTGTGTTATGCTTATTAATTTGTGCAGTTATTCAGGGTCTGGTAAGTTAATGTTCAAGAAAAAATGTTAATTTTTATTAAAATGTTCTATTATTTTATGTTAATGATTACTCATTTATTCAACCCTTTGTATTCAGCATGTCTCTTATGGAAATAAACCTACGTTTCTATGAAAATTGAAGCTTTTGTTTTTTTGCAGCCCACATAAACTTAAACTTTGTTTATTTGGCCTGTGTTAGCCTTTGAGTTTGACGTGCTTGTTCTAGAGGGTAAATGTGTTAACTCTGGCTCTGACTCTGAGACATGAATGGAACCTGGAACCATGGCCTAATCAGTAAGCATCCAAAGCTATGCACATGGTCCTTAGTGGGTCTACTGATGAATAAAATATGAATGCTATCCTTAAAGTTCCTTTTCAGTCACCAAATCTGTTGACAAAGCAGAACCACCTTGCCCTGGCTTAAATTTGCATCTCATTTATTCATTCAGTAAACATAATTGAACTCCTGATATTAGGACCCAAGAATCTACACTAATAAAAGAGAAAAATGCTAATTGACCATACCTTCGCTACGTCCACAGCCAATCAGAGCGAGTATGCAAATTAACCCAACAAAGATAGCTGTTAATTTGCATACATGGAGGGAGGGAGGAGTGAAAACTGAAGACAGCATAGAAGAGAGAGGGAAAGTGGAAAGCAAGGCGACTGCTGGAGGGAAAGCGCTGGCGGTGCGTGTGGGGCGGGGCGCGCAGCAGCGGTGGTGGCGGCGGCGCGCAGGCACAGTGGGTCGGGGGGGCGGGGCGCGCAGCAGCAGCAGCTGGAGGCGCGCACGCGGCTGCGGAGGTGGCAGTGGCCGCAGGCTCGGTGGGGTGGGCGGGACGGGCGGGGCGCGACCCGCCCGCCCCGCCCCACCCACCACAGTGGGAGAGGTGGGGGGGCAGGAGAGGTGGCTGTGGCAGGAGGGAAGCCCGCTGGAAATCTTGCAGGAATATTCCTGCAATGAGTCCCTAGTCCTATATAATAAAAGGCTAATATGCAAATTGTCACAACAGACAGGAGTTCAACGGGCCAGGAGTTAGACATGCACTGACCACCAGGGGGCAGCGCAGAACATGGCAAGTGTTGGCGAAGCAGCGCCGGCAGCAGGTGGCAGTGGAGGCGCTACCGGCCCCAGATAGGCTCCAGGAGAGCGGGACTAGATGGTGGAGCAGGTGAGCGGGCTGCAAAGAGAGGCCAAGGCGGGTGCAAAGAGAGGCCAGCCAGCAGCGGCAGCAGGCAGCCAGGGAAGGAAGGCCCCGGCCAGCAGCCACTAGGGACCCTACCCGTGCACAGATTTTGTGCACTGGGCCTCTAGTACTAAAATAAATAAAAGGGAAGTGTTGCTTCCAAAGAGCACAGTTAATGGAGACCATGCCCTTGTAATATCACCACAGTGGTCATCTCTATCTCTTTATGGTTAATTAGTAGGGAACCAGAGATAAAGAAGAAAAAAATGTGTGAGACGTTTGACTGTCCTGACAGGACTAAATTATGTCCTCTCAGTTGCTATTGGGTCACTGTTTTGTTTTTGGTGTGTTGGGCTGTAGCCTATATTGTAATTCATGAGTGTGTTCTCACCATGGGAATGAAAATAAGAGGGCTTGTGAAATAGGATTAGGAGCAAAGAGAGGGATCAAACAGAGATGACAGAAGAAAAGGGGGTAGGTGGCCAGAGCATGGAACCCAAGAGGAAAATATGAGGCATCTGGAGGGAAACAAGTTGGGGAAAAGTACAAGTAACAAAGTCTGAGAAGCCAGAGTCCTGTACCAGTGGGACTTAAGGGGCAACAGTCCCTTTCTGACCAGATCTCCATAACTGGAATCTCATATGATGGGTCATTCCTGTGCTATAACTTTTCCTAAGTGTGTTTTGTGATAGACTGGTTGCATGAAATACTAATGCATGAACATAAACCATGGGTTCCCTGGTCAAATAAATTGGGAAGTGCATGTTATGTCAGCCATGGCTCCTCAGATGATTTAGTTCTTAGTCTCGTGTGTGTTCGGGAGGGCAAGTGCTCAATGAAACTTTTGGGGAGTCTTGGGAAGAATACAAAACTATTTCAGAAAACACATAAAATGCAAAGATTACAAAAGGATATCGATTACATTAAAATTCAGTTAAAATATTTTAAGAAACAAATATTTAGTATAGGAATAAGTATGTTTCTTTACTAATCCATTTAAATAATATGATCCAGCATCTGATCTCCTAATTAATACCCTGTCAAACTAGTAATAAGAAATACTATTTCAAGATATCAATGAAACGTGCAATGTGATATGAAAATATCTGTGATATCTGTTACTGAGAAAGTTAGAGGTACTGCTAATGAATTTTGCTTATATTCATAACTGAAGGAAATGCTAAATATCCCTTAGGGGTTAGTGAAAATAAAGGGGTGAATATTTTACTAAGCAAGTTGAAAGTGTTTTTTCCCATCCAAATTCACCAATCCTATTTTCTATCTATAGATGTCACTGGGGTCCTTGGACCCCCAAGCTAAGATCCCTAGGAATAGACTTTAATGAAGGGACTGCTTAAGGAAGTGTAGGCAGAGTTAGTCACGGGATGCAGAAGCAACAAGGGAGTAGCAACAATAGGAAAGCCTGAAGCTGAAGTCAGGGGAGGAAAAACACTGTTTCTAGACCCCAGTGAGGGCTGGAGCCATGGGGAGGACTCCCTACAAGAGCTGTGGTCATAGAGGAAGCCAGCCATTGCCAAAGAATTGGCACCAGAGCCACAAAAGAAGCTGGTAAGAAAAATCTATTCTCCTCCTTGCCCTTTTTATCTTTTGCAGATGTATTCTATTGGCCAAACCCAACACAAGCTCTGCTGCAATGCCTGGTGAGTCTTTTTTTCTAAGTTTTAAAATGTTTTTATTGATTTCAGAGAAGAAGAAAGAGGAGAGAGAGACAAACATCAATAATAAGAGAGAATCATCAGTTGGCTACCTCCTTCAAGACCCCTGCTGGGGATCAAGCCCACAACCTAGGCATGTGCCCTGACGAGAGATCGAACCCTGACCTCCTGGTTCATGGATGGATGCTCACCACTGAGGCACACCAGCGGGGCATGGGTGAGTCTTTTTACAGGGGTTAGGCTCAAGGGGGTATAGAGGAAGACAGAAAAGGGTGGAAAATGGGGTGGTGTGAGGGAACATGAGAAAAGCTTTCGCACTAGGTAGCTATGTTTCTTTAGGGCAGATTTTTCCAGATACTTCAATATACTAATATGCATTGAGGTCATTCAATATATTATTTTTTATTGTTTATCAAAACTTTTATCTTAGAATCCATTTTTTTAAGGAACATCATAGAAGATTAACATTCTACAGAACAAATGTTTGCACATGCTGCTTTAGGATTTCCTGGGGAATGTGTATTTTACCTGCACCAGTTATTTAATTGTCTAGCCAGGGTAGCATATTAGTTAGCAATCACTTGTGAGAAAGACCTGATTTCTGGAACAGCTATTATTATTTGGCAGCAGTGAGAGTTGAGAATTGAGCATTGTGGAAAGAAAACATTTATACAGCTTTGATACCCTGTCCTGATTTTTAATTAGAGATAGTTGAGAAAGTGGCCATACCATTATAGCTATTTGGGTGCCCATCTCCTCATACCTAGCTCAGTAACTCTAAACTCCTCCAGTGAGCAATTCATGCATCCCACGTAGTCAGCTTGGGTCCTGTGCAAATGAGAGTGTTCTACAGCTTTTCCTATGAGGACATCAGCTTGTGGTGACCATGATATCAAACTACATCTTTTAAACATCAAAAATAAGCCATTGTACAGTATCTGTTACATAAGTTACCTAGTTCACCAGGACACCACCTTGGCACAGATTAGCAAAGAGCTAAAAATTACTTTGTTGAGAGGTAGAGAAGAGCAATAAAGGAGTTTCAGTTAAGCTCCTTATTTCCTTCAATTTTGAATGATAGCCTTGCTGGATAGAGCATTCTTGGATTCAGTCCCTTGCTTTGCATCACTTTGTAAATTTCCTTCCATTCTTTTCTGGCCTGATGTGTTTCTGTTGAGAAATCATTTCAGACCATCAAACCTCAGAGGGAAGGTAGGGGAGGGTGGGGGTAGGGGGAGAGATCAACCAAAGGACTTGTATGCATGCATATAAGCCTAACCAATGGACACAGACAACAGGGGGGGTGAGGGCATGAGTGGGGGGGTGGAGGGGCAATGGGGGGATAAGGACACATATAATTTCTTTAATAAATAAAGAAATTTAAAAAATAAATAAAACAAGTTTTGGTTAACTGCTTGCAAAAATTGGGGGCCCCAATTCTTTACCTCTTCCTGCATCCATACCACTTGCAATGTAGCTTTGTAGCTCCTCCCTTTAAGGGGTGGAGTCTGTTTTCCACTCCCAGTATTAGGATTCCCTTTCAGCTTACTCTGACCATTAAAATATTGCAGAGAAGACAGTATGCTGGCTCTGAGCCTAGGCATTATAAGACCGTTCCTGGATCTGCTTATTCTCTGGGACACTGCCCAGCTGCTATGTGAAGAAGCCTGAGCTAGCCTGCTGGAGGATGAGAGACCATATGGATCAGAATCAAGTCAGACCATTTGTTCGAGCAAAGGCCTCAGACTTGTGAGAGCCGAGCCAAGATCAGTAAAGCTGGGCCACAGCTGACAAGAGCTGACCACAAATTCATAAAGAAGTCCAGCCAAGACTAGGAAAAGTACCCAGCAGACTCCCAGCTTATATTTCTGACCTGCACAATCATGAGCAAAGTAAATGAATGTGTTTTCAGCCATGACATTTTGGGATCGTTTGTTATGCACCAATAGCTAACTGATATAGTCAAGAACAGATTATAACTCTATCTGGCCCCGTGTGCTGCACAATAATGAAAGGAATGTGCGTTGCATAAAAACATCAGGTTTACTGTGCTTGATAATGAATGGAAGATTCTGACAGGAAATACAAAATGGAGGTAGCACAAAAATTCAGCTCCCAACACTTCAGTTACAGATTCAGGTATAGTACACAGGAGGGTGGTACCCACGGTCCATAAAGAGAAGGGGAAATAAAAAACACATTCATTAGGGATTCTGTATCATGTTGCCTAAAACCTTGGATTTCAGCATGCTAGAGCAACAGTGTTTATCACCTGGCAGCCTCTAGCCTCCTCATGGAATCTTAATGAATGAGCTTGTGTGTATGGCCAGGAGTCTTATGTCCACTGCTGGCATCTGTGGAAAAGGGTGGTGAGCATCATGACACAGGATACTTACAGGAAATCCACGTCAGCTCCTTTAGTAAGTGCATGGGTAACCATACAAACTAATCGCTCCTGCCAACCAAAAACATGTTCTTATATCCAATAGTAATTCAGAAATTTCTCTACCAAGGTCAAAAAAGCTTCACTTCTTCAAACAAAAAGTTTAAAGCTGTACAGGACTGTATATGGGTTAAATGCTGTAATGCCAATAGTAACAAAAATAAATGAAGAACACCTTTGGATATAAGATGTAAAAATCTTTGGAGTGGCAAACTTCAATCAGTTAACATTTTTTGAAAAAGCATGGGCTTTGGCACAGATAGATCTAGAATTGAACTTTGGTTTTGCCCATTACAAGCTAAATGACCTTGTCCATGTTGCTTAACTTCTCCGAGCCTATTTCCTCTTTTACAAGATAATTAAAGTAATTATTTTTCTCAGAGGGTTACTGTTAGGATTAAATGAAATAACATATCAAACAACTGACACAGTTTCTGGCACATAGCAAATGCTCAATAAATTTACATAGCTAGTTCCCTGTGTTGAAGGCAAAGCATAATCTCCATGAATAATTTGTTGTGGCTATCATAGTGTTTAAATTGAAAGAGTTCTATCAAGAGCTCAATCATACTCTTTGAGGCAGTGAAAAGCATGACTGAGTTGCAGATAATAAGCAAAATGGAGAAGAATGCATTTTTGTTTGATGCTATTAGTCACAGTCCAGGTACTATCCAATTTCCAAAGATAGTGTTCCAAAACTTAATTTGTGAGTCACTTTCTGGAAACAATTTCATACATGGTGGTTAGATTCTCAAGCCACCTCAGAAGAATATATTTGACCCATAATATGGTTGACTAAAGTACTTTTAACTTGGTCCCAGGAGCAGAGCTTCATGTGGTAGAAAAGAAAGACATAGTAAAGGAGGAGAGAAGGGGCATTATGAAGGGGGGAAAACAAACATAAAAACAATAGATGAGTGAAAAATAACTAATGTTTATGATTTGTCCTTTAGTTCCAGGTTTTGAACTATGAGGATAGAAGTTTTATTATTTAACCTTTATAGCATCTCCTTAACAGGCATTCTCCTCATGCTATCAATAAACATAAATAAACCACAACAACAGCAACTTAGAACCTCAGAAAGATTAACTTGTCTAAAGTTACATAACAATCAAATCCTACCTAATAATAGACAAATATGCAAATTGACCACACCTTCTCTACACCCAAGCCACGCCCACCAGCCACGCCCACCAGCCAATCAGGGTGGCTATGCAAATCACCCCAACCAAGATGGCGGTTAATTTGAATATCAAGAGGGTGGTGTAAAAAGAAGCCAAAAGCTGCAGAAGGGAGCAAAGCTGCAGAGCAAGCTGGGGGGAGGAGAAGGGAGGAGTGCAGGCGGGGCTGGGGGACAAGGAAGGAGAGCAGGCAGGGTGGGGTAGAGTGTAGCAGGAAGCCCTATTGCAGGATTCTTCCTGCAACGGGAACTCTAGTAATGAAAGAAGAGCCTTTTGAATGCAGTGAAGTCAGTAACTAATCACGAAGTGATGAGAAACAAAATTTCAGCTAATAGACTTCAAATGGTGCCATCGTATGGGGGAAGATCCTTTCAATTTATTTGGCTGAGAAATATTTTACCAAAGTTTGTGTGCTTGCATGTGTTAAGTGTGTGTGTGTGTGTGATGTGTCTATTTAAATATATATTTGGTTGTAATTAAATAAAATCTAGGCAAATGATGTAAAACTTTTCATATAATATAGGAAATGTAAAATAAAGCTAAACATTTCACACCACCTATGGTTTTACTGTATTCTTCTAGTAAAACTACTTCAGCATACTGTTGCAAAAGCATAATATTAAGGTCATTAAAATTACATATTAAAATTTTTTATTAATAATGTCAAATTTTCTTTCAAAATTGTTGCATCAGTTTCTAACTCAACCCATATTCTCTGAGATGGCTTCTTTCTTTTCATCCTCACCAATAAATATTATTGGATATTTAAAATTTTGCCAAACTCATAGGATAAAAATCTTATTTTGATTTTCATTTTCTTAATTATGTGTGAGATTTATCATTTTTTAATTGTTACTAGTTATTTGTACTTATTTTTGTGAACTGTTTTCACCTATTGGCTATTTATCTTTTTGTCCATTTTTAAAATTGACATTGTTTTTTCTTATTGATTTTTTAAAAATATTTTTTAAATATTTGTATTGATTTCAGAGAGGAAGGGAGAGGGAAAGAGAGATAGAAACATCAATGATTAGAGAGAAGCATTGATTGGCTGCCTCCTGCACACCCCATGGTGGCAATCAAGCCCCCAAGCTGGGTATGTGTCCTGACCTGGAATGGAACTGTGACCTCCTGGTTCATAGATCCATGCTCAACCACTAAGCAACACCAGCTGGGCTTTTAAATCAAAGAACTGCCTCTTTGTTTTACATGGAGGCAGCATATTTTTCATTGGGAACACTTTTTACCAATAAAAGCCACTTCTTTGACTTCAATTTCATCTTTGTAAATAAATTTCTGATTATGACTTGACTTTCTCTTACATTGGCTTGCAAGAGAGTGTGTTCGGGTTACGTTATTATAAATATTCTGGCATGTGTAGCAGTTATATTTCCTTTTCTGAGTAATAAATTGGCAATCTGCTTTTAAATATATTACACAGGACTGCATGTGTTTGTGTGTACATGTTTGTTTTTGAATCTTTGTTCATTTGAGGCTTGAGAGATTCAATTTTAGTGAGCTAAGAAGTCATTTTTTGATCCTGTCACATTAAGACTACTACTACATGAGTCACTGTTATGCCATGTTCATGCTACTCTAAAGATGCCTTGGTGTGTCTCATATGTCAAGCCAGTCATCTTATTCTGGCAATGCCCCAACCCTTATTTCACCCCTTCATTCTGAGTTTTATGGAACATTCTTGGCATCAATGGGGAAAAATGTAAAGGCAGGGCTTAGGTCAGTGCTGATCTTTGTTAACCAGGAAGCATTCTAGGGAGATGGATTGTTAGGAGGCATGAGGCAGCTATTAACATTTAAAGAGAAGATTAGATGCTGCACAGGGAGGATTCCACGGGTTTAGAATACTGAACCTCTGACTCTGTCCCCCTACTGAGGTCCTTGTAAAGGTTCCCATTTACTCATCTCAGTTCAAGATTGTGAATGATTAACATTGTTTACATATTTTGCAGCTTCAAAACCATAGTCTGTCAAACAAATAATTAGGAAATAAATACACAATTCGAAGACCTTGATGTGTTATTCAGGCTCATGCAATATGTTTGTTAAATAATTTAAGCTGATTTTCCATTAAAATCTTCTCAAATAATAAAGTAAATCATCTACGCTAATATTAAAAATAAAAATGATTATTCAACAGGTTAGTTACCTCTTCAGGACTGTAAATTAGATTACAGGACTGATTTTAGACAGAGGTATCATGCCATGAGAATTTCCTGTCATTTTATAAATTGCCTAATTCATTTTAGGAGAAATGCTAATCATATAATTCTATAATCCTACCTAATAAAGAGGGAATATAGTAATTGACTGCCCCGCCCTCAAAGATGGTGGTGCCCACAGCCAATAGGAGGTAATATGCTAATTTCTGCCCTGCCCTCAAAGATGGAGGTGCCCACAGCCAATAAGGAGAGAATATGCTAATAGACTGCTCCACCCTCTAAGATGGCAGTGCCCACAGCCAATAAGAAGGGAATATGCTAATTGACTGCCACACCCTCAAAGACCGCCGCACCCACAGCCACAAGATGGCAGTGCCCAGTCCCCTCAGTCCCGCCTGGCCTTGCCACACGCCTGCCTCCAGAGTGCCCCAGTCCCTCAGCCCCCCATCTGCCCAGGGCCGGCCCAAGGTTCAGGTAACCATAGCCGGCTGAGGCTTACGCTGCCAGCAATGGCAACAGCAGAGGTGTGATGGGGGTGTGGCCTTCCCCTCATCGCCGGGTTGCCTCCCGCCCCTGAGGGCTCCTGGACTGTGAGAGGGGGCAGGTTGGGCTGACAGACCCCCCCTCCAGTGCATGAATTTTCATGCACCGGGCCTCTAGTTTTAAAAATAATACGTATAAGTGAATTGTATATGTCTTTGCCCATAACCCTGCAGCAACCCTTGAACATTGATTCTATTCCTGTATCATTATACTTTACATACTTCTCAGGTGAAAAGCACAGACATTCTTCAAGCATTTGGCAATGCGTGAACACACAGCTCGTATGTAATCTATATTATCATGTGGTCTGTAAGTGAATGAGAGTTATTTAAAGAAAAGCAAAACTCCCAAAACTATGAGCTATAGCTAATTATTTCCAGTCATGAAATTTTGAAATATTGACTTATGAAATACATGTCTATCTATCTATATACCCATCTGCCTATAGATAAATTATGGTTCATATATATGAAGTATAGCTCTAAATAAATTTATGCATGGCTATAGATAGAATCGATATATTTATGTATTGAAATGTAATTATGAATTTATATAAGCTGAATTCTTAAATAAGGCAAAATCTGAACAAAAATATATGAATTGCATAACATGAGTGTTATTCATTCAAAACACATATATTATTTGAAAAATGCCAAACATTTTTAACAGTTCCCTTTGTAGCAAAATGTAGTTGTGCTTATTTGAAAACCCCTTTAGTATATTTGTGGATAAAGGGAAGCATCCTTGATGTTCAAGGGCAACTACAGTCTGGTTCCAATAATAAGGGTTTAGAAAAAATGCTCTTTTTTCCTTCAAACTCTTCAGATTACAAAGATTCTCTAGATACAGATCTTGAATAGCTTCGGTCTAGATTCAGGTAGATTGCATGATATAAAGTATAAATAGCAGATGTTAATTTGAATTTAAATGCAATTGAATTGTCCATCAAAAAGAATATCGTTCCAATTTATAATTAGCCTCCAAATAAATGAAAACCTATTCCCGTCTAAAATGAAGCTCAGGTTTGTTTATAGAACAGTCATCAGATCATGTGCTTCCACTGCTTACAGACCGAACACACTCTTCCCTAATGGGCTCTTAAATCCATGTAACTGTCAGGAAAGAAAGAAAGACTAAAGGGGCAGATGATAGCACACTAGCCAAACTTTCTCTTCCCCCAGCAGTCAGAAGGTCTGCTATGGTCTTTGTGTCCTTCTGCCATTTTATAGAATGAACTTATCCTAATAAAACTGGAAAATATAACTCTTCTGATGCATTTTACCTTAATAACCATATACATTAGATGTGATCAGTTTTGCTCAGGATGAAACTTTTTTGTAGATAGTCATTTATTTGTATCTAGGCTGAAAGATTACAGTCCAATGAGAATTCCTAACATGTTATCTTTTCTATAACAATTTTGTTCTGCCCATAAGTAAAATAATGGAACCAGACACAAACAGATGCCAAATTCCCTCATTATGTTTATTATAAAAACATGTCTTCAAATATACAAACAAACAAACAAACAAAACAACCCTGAACACATTCAGGGAACTCAGTTAAATAATCATTTTGCATGCTGCCAGCAATACTGTATTACTTCCTGACCTTCAGCCAGGTCTTTGTGTGACCTTTTCCTCCTTTTCCATTAAATGTTTCAACCGCTCTTTGCTTGTGAAGACTTCCAGACTCGGTGCTTTTCAACTTTGTTCTAATCTCCCCTAATATCTCTTGCTCTGCATCACCTTTCCATTCTGTCAACAAGATGAATCCTTGACCCTATTTCACCTTAAAAATGTGTTCCTTTAAGTCAGACACTTCACACTAAAACAGTTTAATGACTAAATATCTGCCATCTAATTTTTAAAAAACAAGATTCAAGCAGTGAGAGAAAAATGATCAGTCCCCATGACCAGGCATCAGTACAGTGTATTGCTTGGCATCATGTTGCTTAGGGTGCTTTTAACAGTTTTCTTCATGGTAACACACATGGATGACATCCTGATCAGTGACCCAATCCCATAGGTGAACCCAGGCAGTAGGCAGATATAACCCCACATTACTTTTCTTTCCCACTCAAGAAAGCATGACAGAATGTAAATGAGTAAGACTAGCATCATCATACCAGTGATCAAGACTGTTTAATTTCTTAAAATAAAAAGGGGGATAATTTGCAAATGCTGACACTTTATTAACAGCAACAAATTGCTTGCCCCACACCTTCTAAATGATCACAGCTCATCAGTGTGTTTGTGCCTCTGTGGGCAAGACCTCCTACTACATACAGGTTGTCATTTTTTCATATATTTTCTCTGAACCTTGTTATTTACTAAACAATGTTAGGCTTATAAAAATGTCCTTTATTGATTTTATAGCTAGGTTCAAAAATAAGTGAGACCAGTAAAGTCCAATGAGATACAAGATTTTTTTGTGTGTTTTTTTTTAACTGAAAAGTTGCTCTTACATGAGAACATCAAAATGTGGGCTGAGTTTAGCCTAGTCATAGTGGAGAAAAGGGAATCAAAAACACATTACACACACTTCGAGTTGATAGATTAATCTACCCATTTCTCAGAATCACCGGCTTGAAATGACATCTAAACATGACAATTAAAATCTGCAAAGCTTCTGACAAGCGCTTGTGGTACTCGATAATGACATTGTTTGAGGTGGCAGCCAGTAGCCACTTGTGGCTATTTAAATTAAGATAATAATGTACCAAAATTAAAAATTCAGTTCTGCAGCCACACTAGTCACACTTATTGCCTATTTCTGGAAAGCAATGCTGCCCAATTGAACTTTAAGGAAAGGAAAATATTCTGTATTTGTGCTGTCCAATATGCATAGCCATTAGCATCGTGGTTATTGGGCATTTCAAATGTGATCAGTGCAAAAGAGGAACTGAATTTTACTTTAGTTCAATTTAGATAGCCAGATTTAGATAGTGGCTACCATACATAGATATAGAACATTTTCATCACTGCAGAAGTTCTATTGGACAGAGCTGCTCTAGAACCACAGCATACCTAGTGCTCAGGGAAGGAAAGAATGTAAGGAATAGAGGTGGTGCTGTGGCAGAAAAATATTTTCTCATCTCCTACTATCTGCCAAGCACTTTGTTATGTGCTTTTCATATGTCACGTCATTTGATCCTCACAGCCCCAAAACTGCTATTGACCTCACAGCAGACTTAGAAAAGATCTGAATTCATGTGTACCTGACATCTCATATTCTTTGCACTACTCCTTGATATCAATATAACCACGAACAACATTCATATGGTCAATATAGATTTATTAGAGAAAAGGAAGATTAAAGAATGAAGTGTCATGCCATTAAGGCATGTTAAAAGAAAGGAAATGTTACTTTATATATCGGGCAGCAAACGTATCAAATGTGTTATTTTGAGAGATGGAATAGACATAAAAGGAAATAGAATTATGGCAAATGAGTGACGGATGATTTCATTATTAAGAAAAACTAGAAAGAATGAATTGCCAAAACTAAAATTGTGTAACAGTGATCATCATAACAATAGTTGTCATTCATTGAATCCTTGCTGTGCTCAATATTTCATGCTCATAATCACCCACTCTCAGAAGTGCTGGTGAGGATGTCACTGTCAGAGATAAAACAGCCTTCTGGAAAGGAGAAAGGTCTGACTGATTAACCTCTTTCTTATCTTCTTATGCAAAATTTCCCAAAGCCTTCTCACAGGTACACAAAACAGAGTGATGAGAGAATAGATAATGTCCAGTATCAGTCAGTGAAGAAATGCATTGCCATTGTTGAAAGTCCTCATTTAAATTCTAATTTGCCTGTTTTATAATTATCCCTGGGTATGTCCTCATTTTTTTCCCCTAAACTTTGTATCTGATATTCACAATCATTTGCAAGGCTGACATTAAAACTTGCTATGTTGGTAGGTTTGGGTGAATAACTTAATTTTCATGCACCTTTTATGTTCCTGACAGGTTATTGTTGATGCAGAAAAATCTCAGTCCATCTTCACCTTCTTAATATTATCCCCTTTTTAGTTGTTTTTATCATCAGTCATAGAGGCAGAACTGTTATAAATGAGAGCACATTTAAGGAAATAATCAAGACTTGACTGCAATATTCATCTCACAGTATCTGGAAATAACTTCAGTAAGTTTAACTTTATTAAGTAATCAATAACAATAATCCCTTAATTAAAGATAATGTACCTGTTAACACCTAACTCAGTCCTTGGCACATAAAACTAACTCAACAATATTTTCTTTTTTGCTTTTTCCTACTCTTAGCTCCTTGATTGTCAAATTGTAATAAAAACTGTGATTACACGTACGGTAAATTTGGCTAAACGTCTTCCTCTTTGATTCAAGGTCACCATGGGAAGCATTTTCTATTTGAAATCTTCTATAAATATGGCTTTAGGAGAAAAACTATTGATTCTGACCTTCAAATCTCTTATACTTAATATATGCTAATGGATACTTAGGCTACATGTATTTCAGAATATTGTCAATTTAGAACCATGCAGCTAAAGATTATATGTATATCTTAATAAGAAAATATATTATTGGAAATATATTCAGGGTTCTACTAAAGTCTGGAGATTATATATATATATATATATATATATATATATATATATATATATATATATACACACACACACACACACACACACACACACATTAGTGAAATCACCCTTTATTTTAAGAAAATATTATAGAATTTAAGAAGCTAACTATATTCAAAAAATATTAAAGTTTGAAACACAAAGGATATATTGGTCATGGGAAAAAGATCCAGAACACTTCCAAAAATAGGACACCTATCACAAGTAAATACTTATTTAATTTTCTTTATCCACCCCCCTTTTTAAAGAAAGGGGTTATAATAAGTTTTCTTAATTCAGGACTAAAGTTAACATCCACACTGGAACGAGGACCACCAGCCAATCCACTGCAGGGGTTGATGGGCTCTTGGCAATTGTTCCTTTGGCCCAATGAATCAAGCATGAGTAATAATTTCAACTTTTCCTCTTTATACAAAAAAGACTAAGCCAGGTTTGGCAGCCTTTTAGAAACTGGGTGTTAAGAAGATAAGCCCCAATTTTGTTTGGCATATGAACAGCAGTGAGGACCAGCACAACAGACCTGGACAGGTGATAGGCACCAAGAAATGAATTGACCTTAAGCTTTCTTCCTCAGATCCCACATTTTTATACATTCTTAAATAAAATACTCAGAAAATTTACAATGTTCCTGAGACCTTTGAAATCAAATAATAGAGTGTGTTATCGTGTACTTCTGGATAAATATATAAAGTTTTCAAATTTGCCATTTTCAATGAATGTGTCTTTGGACCTCAGATAGAAAACTTGTTTTTTATATAGTTAACTCCAGTTTAGAAAGCCAAAACTGGTAAATATTCTTCAAACATCTGCAAAAGTATACTCCATGGAATACTGATCCTGTGAGATATTTCTTGAAAGTTAGGATTCCATGATCAAAATAGTTTAAAAATATTATGTATTATATTCTCTTATTGAAAATTCACAATATACATTAATGTATTACAGATCTGAGTAGTCAAAAATTAACCAGTTTAAATTCAACACATTATTTCTCAATCTTTTTTTATCATGAAAATATTTTCCTCATATACTTGTTAATATTTTATTGAGTGAGTATTCTATATAGAGGATAGTTTGGGAAACACTATATAATCCTCCCTGTTAGTAATAATGAAATGGCTTTGGGCCCAGCCAGCAGAGAGTGTTTAAAAAAGAAAAAGAAAAAAGGGGACCTAGACATCTACATGCTAAATCTATGGTCCAGTAAGCATCCTAAAATTGGACCAATTAGACTCCTTATTAGTGGATATTCTTGCCTTATTGTGACTCAGATTTACACAGGAGGCAGAGATAAACCCCTGAGAGAGAGAGAGAGAGGCATACTCTTTTATTGTCTATAGAGATCAACTCAATCTCATTAATACATGAAAATAACAAGCCCAGGGCTATTATATGACATGCCCAAGAACACTCTGTTGGTCAGGAGCAGCCCTGGGATGAGAACCCAGTTTCTTGAATCTGATGCCACAGTCCTTCTTAGCAGCCCACACCAATGTCTGCCCAGTGATGAGCAGAAAAGTTATTGATTGACATAAATGTAACTGAACATTAATATTACTTTTGGTCTAAGGCCATGATGATATATGGGTAATTGAAGAAATTTAAAAATAGTTTTTTTCTGTGCTTTGTAATTGACATTTTTCTCAAGGTGTTTGAACTGAAGAAATGGAAAACAATAAGAAGTATAGCAGTGCAATGTAGTGATGACTGTAGGGCTACTTATCATCCATCTACTGAGCACAGAAAATACCAAACAGCCTATAATCTTCTAAAGAACCAGAAGTTAAAAATAATTTATTCTATTATATGATGAATTTAAAGCATCCCATGTACTTACCAGTAGTTTTTTGCTTTATATACTCTGGGGGTTTAATAGAGGAGAACTCCTATCCCTCATCTGTATTTTTTTAAGACTCAAAGCATAAATGCCCTTAATAATAAATAATAATAATAAAAATAGGAGGAAGAGGAGGCACTCATAGTAGTAGTAGTAGTAGTAACATTTACTGGGTATTTTCTATATCTCTGGCAATATTCTAAATGCTAAAATACAGGATGATTCCAAAAATGTATATACACGCTTTGAATAATTATAAAAGCAGTGTTTATTAAAATGCATTCCATTTTCATTTAACCGCTATAAGCTGTTAAAATGTGTACACATTTTTTAGGATGCCTTATATATATTAACCCATTTAATCCCTATAATAACCTCTGAGGTAGGTAATTTTATTTTTCTCATTTTACAAAATGTGGAAACTAAAGTCCAGCCATATTTTAAAACTTGCCCCAAATCTAAGTGGCAGAGACAGAATATAAACCCAGGCAGTCTGATTCAACCCGTGATAGTCTTTAACCATTATGCATACTGCCTCCATATGAGTCTTCTGATGGTTCTTTACCTTGTCCATTTCCACAATCACTCCCTCTTTCCCATTATGGATTCCTCCTTTCTTGGTTTCCAGCCCTGATGAAGTATGTGAGTCATTGAGAGAGCATCTTTAACATAGACTTCCCAGTCCTCTCCCCAAGATACTCAGATCTATACTAGAATAAGCAGTTTTAAAAAGCACAACCTATTACTCTAGTGTTACAGATCCAAGGACCCCTGTTTGGAGCCACTGTTTTAGGGCCCTTCTCCCCTGAATGGCTGCCTTACTAATCAAAGACACTGTCTGAATTCAAAGGAGCCCTGAGAAGAGGAAGAACAAACAGGAGAGCCCGATAGATTGGCTAATCAGTTCCTTATCAATCCCAAGAAGTCTTCATATCCCCTTCTCGCAGTATGACATCATTGAGGACAAGGACAAAGCATGACCCAGATGCGGACTTTCCATGTTGGCTAGTCTGGTGCCTGATTCATAGTAGTCAATCAATTAATATGTACTGTCTAGGTTTCTGGGTGAATATTATTGAAAAAATGGCAATAAAATAGTGGTTTTCTGAAGAGAATAAGAAGGGTTTTCTGACTAATAATTGCCTATTTCTCTGATTATAAAAGAATCGTAAAATTTCCCACAACATTGTAAATGAGCTTATTCACCATATTAACAAGAGGAAGAAATAAGAAGGGCAACATCAAATGGAAGCAAAGGAGGAAGCCATGTTTAAATGATGCCTGGTTTGACAAACTATGCATCAATGTAGAGATTAAATATAATAATCAATGTTCATTTTTAGCACATTCACTCAAGTGAGTTTATTTTTAAAATTCTTTCAAGGCTGACTCCGTTGGACCATCAAATCTAACCACTCATCCTCGCTTTTACTGTATTTTAATACGCCCACCACAGGCTAATGGGCAAACAGTCCTCAGCAAACATTTGTCTTTTTTGAACTCTTCTGCTAGAGCCCCCTTTAAAAATAGTGGTATGTTTTCCCTTGAAGCTATTTTTGTTGTATTTTCAAGAATTATGGAAAGGCTTCTTTGCTGTTTGTTTCTGAAGCAAATCAGGAACATTAATTTGTTCTCTGTGGATTTTTGGAAGCTATCCCAGTGGGAGCAGCTTACTGTGACCAGGAATTCCGCCTGGGGATGGTGAGGAGGGCAGGTGCTGAAAGCTACTGAGACCTATAGGAATGCTATGGCTAGGTGGAAAAATTAATGCTGTAGAGATGACAAGTAGAACTCCTGATTTTGAGGAGATGCAACCAATGAGAACATGTACACAAGACTACTGAAGAGCCATGCATTTACCTCTGTGCAATTGCATGCAGAATAGCAATTTCTGGCTAAGCAGGAAACCCTTATTTTCCTTATACCTGGGAATACTGTACAGTGCAGATGTGACGCTGTAAGTAGGGAAAATCTTCATGGGCTCTGAAGCTGGAAGGAAGCTGACTGCTCATTTTAGGGTGATGGGAAAGCATTCTGTGGGGTGAAATGTTCTCAACTCACTCAACTCAACTCTACCATTAATTGGAATGATAACCCTGCCCAACTCACTCATCTCCTGGCCTTCCAGAGTTCCCACATCTGTAAAAGCAACAGGTCCAACCTGTTGGCCAAAAGTTCCTTTCCTTTCCATTATAATGTGCTACCTCCAGATTAACAAAGATACATATACATGTAGGCCTTTTGATTTTTAATTTATGTTGACTTTCAGGGAAAACAAACAACAAAAATGAATGTACATTGAGGATTTATTTGTTTTTAGAACCTTCAAAATATATAGTCAGAGATCAATATAACCCAGTTATCTACGTATTCCAAAATTTCAGTTATTGGGATCAGAGCAACTGATAATAAGTCTCAGGCCCTGTAAAGACACAACTATTATAAGAAAAGGCACAGTTACACTTACAATATCTATTTTGACAAAAAGAAAATGAGATATTTTTAGAAGTGTATTGAAAGATAATATAAGATGAATAAAGTCTTTAAAATACAAAATCACTTATTATCCTGACACAACTACTCATTTTATTTATACACTAGAGCCCCAGTGCATGAAATTCGTGCACGGGGTGGGGGATCCCCTCAGTTCTGCACCCTTTCCAATCCGGGACCCCTCGGGGGATGTCGGACTGCTGGTCTAGACCAGCAGTCGGACATCCCTCTCACAATTCTGGACCGCTGGCTCCTAATCGCTCACCTGCCTGCCCGCCTAGTCACCCCTAACTGCCCCCGCTGCTGGCCTAATCGCCCCTCACTGCCTCTGCATGCTGGCCTGGTTGCCCCTAACTACCCCCTACTGCTGGCCAGGTCGCCCCCAACTGCCCCCTCCCTGCTGGCCTGGTCGCTCCTAACTGCCCCCCCGGTCACCCCTAACTGCCCCCCCGCCAGCCTGGTCACCCCCAACTACCCCTCTCTGCCAACCTGGTTGCCCCTAACTGCCTCCCCTGCTGACTTGGTTGCCCCAACTGCCCCCCTACCAGCCTAGTCACTCTTCACTGCCCCCCCCACCAGCCTAATAACCCCCAACTGCCCCCCCTGCTGGCCTGGTCACCCCCAACTGTCCCCCCTGCCAGCCTGGTCACCCCACGCAGCCTGCTGTTCAGTAGTTTGGTCATCCCTCACCAACCCCTCCTGCTGGCCTGGTCGTCCCACACAGCCTGCTTGTTCAGTTGTTTGGTCATCCCTCAGGCCAGCCCTGGGTGGCTGGGGGGCTGAGGGACCTGGGGAACTCTGGAGGCAGGTACAGAGTGGCGGGACATGCCTGGAGGCGGGCCCGGCCATGCCACGAGCCTGCCGCCCCAGTGGGGCTGAGGGGACTGGGCGCCACCATCTTGTGGCTGTGGGCACTGCCATCTTTGAGGGCGTGGCAGTCAATTAGCATATTCCCTCCTTATTGGCTGTGGGTGCTGCCAGCTTTGTGAGTGTGTGATGGTCAATTAGCATATCCCCTCTTTATTAGCTAGGATGTTACCTATACATATGTATTTACTTTATTAAAATAATTGTATATATGGTACTTTATATTTCACTATTTTCACTTACATGGCATCATAAACATAACTTGATGTTTCTACATAATGATCATTTTAGTGTCTTCATAATAGTAAACTGTGTTGATAAATAATAATCTATAAAATCATTATTTTGTTCAACTTTTGTCTCCAATTTTTAGCTATTATTGATTGTAATACTTTTTTATGTTTAGTTTCTTTTATTTCCATTCAAATGTTTCTCATTAGAGAAGGAGAATTTCTAAGGTAATGGATGTGAATATATTTTGTGACTTATGCTATAAATGTTAATGTTATTTTCTAAAGGGGTTATCTATTGATAATGCCATCAGCAAGGAATGTATACATCAATTTTACAAAATGTCATTTTCTTTGATGTTGATCATTTTTGTGAAGTAATATTTATTCATTTTAGAACTGAAAGAGTAACAATGACGTGTCTGACAAAAAATCGTCTATAAATATGTTTTGATCTTGTTCATAAAAACCATAGACTTAACTTGGAGATTCATTTATTCATGCATTCACTAGAACTCATTCATTCACTCATTCATTCATTAAAAATCTTGCATCTGGCACAACTATTTATTGGCACTATATTAGGACCTGGTTATACAAAAATATACCTCCTATTTATGGTTTCTTTTCTCAAAGAGAGAAATCTCTGTGAGTACAATATGTGGTCATTGCCTTAATCACATCATGTTCCAGGATGCATAAGGACAGAGAGGAAAAGACAAAGAATAGCTCATTATTTTTCCTTAATAGCATACTTTCAACAAAATATACTAGGTATCTAAAATTATCAAAACTGTTTTTCTAAGCATTACCAGGAGTGAGCAAATTAGCTCTAAAAGTGCAACCCAGATTATTTTCTGAGGCAGAAATTTTTGCAAAGGAATTGGTAAGACCTATAATTGGGTAAATGTTAATTTTGATATTCTCCTACTTCCTCTTATTTCTCTTCTTTCATGTCCCTACTAAGGTGTCCAAAACATAGTACACACTTAATAAATTGTGGTTTTTAAAAATTTGATTCGGTCCCATACCCCAACAAATTTAACTATTCTTTGACATTAGTCCTCCCTCAAAACAACAAAAATTATTAACTGAGTGCTTAAAATGTATCATGCACTGTAGTAGATGTTTACGTATATTACTACATTTAACTCATGTAATCTGCATTATACTCTGTTTACTAGTATTAGAGAAATCATATAATTTGACCAAGGCCACAGAGCTGATAGGTAAGAGAGTTGGTATTTCCATCTAGATGATTTCTACCTTCCTCTTTGATTCTATATTGTATTACTGTAGTGTTTCAACTTTGGAAAAAGGACCAATACCCATACCCAATCTCCCTGTAGTATTTCCTATTCACATGAAAACGACTGGATGGTATTAAGGTGAAACAAAAAATGGAAAGAAAAACACACAGATAAATATGTTAGGCAGACATCCCTGTGATAAAATAAGTGCTCAAATATGACAATTCACAAATCCACACCTTAACTAAGTGACTTACAGTGGCCATTATTAAATAGTCACCAATTCCAGAATGATTAACTAAATTGGATTTCATTACGAAGATATGACCTCGATCTTATTATAAGCAATAACCTCTGGCCCCTCTTGGCTCATTAATGATCCCTCACACATATGAACTGTCTTCTGAGAGAGTATAATTCTATGGTTCACAGTGAAGTGCCAAGTCTCCATGCATAGTGCATTTGGAAGATGTAGCGCCACAGTGGGTGAAATTTTGCACTGAATTTGGCCTTACTGCTCATGAATATCTTAAGACGATCATTTCTGAACCACAGGCAAAATTAAAAAACGCTGACAACTAAATTGAAAGTTCCTTACAAATCACCTTGAAAGAACATTTATAGAAATTGAAGTTTTATAACAATTTGTCCCTTACCTCTCTTACGTCTCATCAAGTTACCATGATACTTTGGCGAGTACCATGCTACTCCCTTAAGTCAAAAGGGACATTAATTACTATTAATGTCTATGGCTAGTACTGGACTCTGTATTACCAAATTATTTTGTATTATTTACTCCACAAATACTTTTTTTTTTTAAAAAATTATATTTTGTGCAAAAATACTGATACATACAGTATGACACTAACTTATATTTTAACAATCAAATTAAATAAGTAAGTGGAAATATGTTAATTCTTATAGTATCCACAACACAATGAGATTCATTTAATAAGTCTTAAAATGTACAACATATTTTACTTTTGGTAGTGAAAGGTGTCATCAACTAAGTGTGTTCAAATAGGTAGATCCAGAATATGTTGAAGATACTAGGGTCCAGATTCTTTTTGTAAAACATTTTCTATATATTCAGGCATCTAATTACATAAACCTTTCTCACTATGCTTTCGTTGAAACGAGAGGGCCAATTTTGTTGGAGGAAATTGTGTCTGTGATGTATTTTATATGCAGCAGATAGAACATACCTCTTAGAAATTCTTTGGTTACAGAATTTCCTGCAGTTTGGTAAAATTTATTTCTCTTATTGGTGTAATGCTATTAGAAGTTCGGCCATCCTCCAAACCACCTACTCTAGGAATTGATGCTGTCACAGTACTGGTGAGCTTGAATAATTTCTATATCATTAAAACAGTCTTTCTGGTGTGAATCTTAAAAAAAAATAGAAAAATCAGGGTCACAGGAAAGATTATTAATGTGTTTTTAATGTTTACTACATTTTAAATTTTTCCTTTGGCTTGAAAGTATTATCACTCTATTTCTTTGATAAATTAGTGCCTATGAATTTCGTAAATAAGCTTGGTTACAACAGACCCTTTCAGACATATGGTAGAAATTTCTGTAATGCATGCCATTCATCCTTAATGGTTTTTATTTTCAAATTCTCTTTGTAGAGTATAGTGTTAGTTCATTTTATTTCATGAATCACTGTATAGTATTGTTCTCTGCAAACAAAGAAGCCTAATGTAGAAACAAATTATTTAGAAGTAAATTAAAAGGCCAGAACATTTCAAAATGCAAATCACACAAGCTTTCTACTAGATGAGGAAGACAAAAGATTTATCTTAGTTCTACAGAGTCAGAAACCACCTTGAATGCAGCTCACACATTGACTCTTCATGTCCTTCCTCCCTTCTTCCTCTCCCTTTAAACATGCTCAGAGAAACCACGCACACTGTGAAAGAAGGAATCATTAAGTCATCATATGGCTCTGGTAATTTTCTTAAAAAAAAATTTAAAAAATA
Source organism: Ia io (assembly GCA_025583905.1). Classification (NCBI taxonomy): domain Eukaryota; kingdom Metazoa; phylum Chordata; class Mammalia; order Chiroptera; family Vespertilionidae; genus Ia; species Ia io. The sequence goes on from JAJQQW010000008.1 coordinate 62,974,081, forward strand.
CTTTGTTAGGCATAGAAGCCAGGAAACTTAGGGCATCATTTTAAATAAACTTTAGGAGATATATATATATTTTTATACTTATAAATGTGTTGACATGATGTTCATAGGGAAGTTAAAACAAAACAAAACACCAACTGCCTTGCATTTTTAACTCAGCCTCAAAATGCCAGCACAAGTGAAATGACATAATTACTGGGTTGAAAGTTTTAATGATTTTACTCCAGAAATTTTCAATGGTTAGAATAGTACATAATTAATTTTTGTTATTTTAACCACTACTAGAATAAAATAGTTAACAACAGTTAATAATGACTGTGATGCTAAGGACTATAAATTAAAAATAGCATTTTGAATTTACTCCAGACCTATTTTATGTTTTATTGCTAAACATTTTTACCCCAATAAATACTTAAATTTTATAAAATGTAATATCACAGCCAGGGGAGGACTGCCAACTCCCCCACAAATAAGTACCACTTAAATTTGCTTGGTCAGTTGGTTGTACTTTCTTTCTTGGTCCTTTATAGTCTTACAACACTTTTCATTTAGGGGCTTCAGAGAGGCACAAAAACATATGGCCATATAGCTGCCCTCCCTCCTGTCACCACATGAATTTGTTATCCTTAGCTATGAACAGTTTATAACAATATTGATGCCAACAGAACTGGAATTAAAATTTTGGCAATAGGACTACTCTACTGCCGATGTGGATAACTGGAAGTAGTATTCAGAATATTCAACTAATGTGTATGGCATGTCATGAACCAATCAGAATGCATGCCAATTCAAGAAGAACCACCAGAATAGACACTAATGTAAACAAATGATGTAAGCATGCCGTTGCAGACCTGCTAAATATAAGCCCTGTGGATAACTACTGAGATTTGACTGTATCAGTTAGTCTTTAAAATAACCTGCTGATGTCCCTCATTGGTGTCTATAGGTACGGCCATTTCTCCTAGTCCCTAAGGCTCCATCTGTGGACGGCAGATCTCATTAAACCTCAGGTCTCCACTAGTCTGCTGGCTACACCTTCGTATCTCACTTCCCTCACTGGGATATGGCTTTTGAATCCCTCTTTGGAAGTTCATCTGTCAAGCTGACTACCATCACCACTGCTCTACTCTTGCCCATGTTATATGAGGGCTCCTCCTAGAATCTTACGGTTTCCCTTAAAAATCCTAAATTCTGGGAAGCACATCACTGGCATTCCTACTGAATCCTACTCTTTCTGTTCTTGAACGCATAAAAGTAACGTCAGGATCTTAAATAACCCACCACCTGGTTCCCTAATTCCATAACCATTTTTTCCTGCCACAATTCCTTAAGGCCAAAGGAGTTGGCTTACATTCCCTCCTCTCATCTTTAGTTGGCTCTACCCCCTGGAATGCACTAAACCCTCTCATCTATTCCACCAGTCTTGATTTGCTGAGAGCTAATGGATTTAGAAAATCCCTTTTCCTCAACAATACCTGACTTTCAAGAGCATTATTGTGCTTCTTTTCTTAAAAGAAGTCAAGAAGTTAAACTTTGAAATGCAAAGTTGATCAGTGGGCCCTCTGTTTAAAGTAGTACCAACTCCGACCTTTTCTAGGGCAAAAGCCTCTGGCTCTGCAAGGAAATTATTTAGACATATCCAAAAACTGTTCCTTTAAAAAAATACAAATTAGATATTGACAAAAATTTGTAATCTGCTTTTGAAAAATTAGAAAAAATATAGAAGTTATAAATGATAATACTTAGCACGCTATACTGTGTTTATATATAAAGCAGCATGATAATTAAAGGCAGCATGGAAATAAAGATCTCTACATCAAGTGATGAAATCAAGACATTTTTGATAAATTGGCCAGAGCAGGCAAATAAATAGAAATTGGTAGGCTGGGAAAAAACCCTTTAGTGAGTCATGGATCATTAAGCAGGATTTTAGGCTAGGCTGGGATTCTTTCTCTACTAGTCTTATTGTTGTTAGAGTTAAATCAGAGGCTATAAATAAACTATTGTGAACCTATCTCAATTAACTTCCCATCATCATCCCTTATTTTTAATCCCTAGCCTAGGTCTTCATCACAAATATACTACTGCAACTTCAAACTCTGGGATAAATTTTTTAACAAAGTAAAGGAAGCTAGAATAGCACTCTGTATAACACCTGAAATCTGATTTTTTTTTTTTGAAATAATTTGAGGACCCATTCTAATTGTTCTTCTGATTTTCTACTCTATTCTAAGATTTTAAAGAGTCTAACTTCACTGGCTGCTAAACTTAAAAGTGTCCACACATGGAGACCAGTTAAGTTTGGCTCTCTAAACAACTAGAAGATACCCTCCCACACAGAATACAACTTTAAGTCATTATGGGCTACCACAGGAGAATCTTCTGGGATGAGAGTCAAATCTCAGTTTTAGAGGAACAACAATTATTCTCAAAAGTACCAAAGTGATATAAAAAGAATTCACTGAAGAACTTACAAACCACTGCCTACAAGCAACCACCAGAGGCATGTAAATTCAAACTACAAAAAGGTAGAGGTTCAGATTTCCCATTTAGTTGCATAGACAAAAGTTTTTTGAATCTGTAAGTCATTTCCCCCACAACAGTGCTAAGATCTATAAGTATATCCTATTCATGACACTGTTTCCCACTGTTTAGAACCTGGCGTTTTTCCCAGTTACTAAAAACTTCATGAAAAGTAGTCATACAAACCCAACCCGACAGGCTTAAAATCTTTTGTTGGTTGTCTTCTGTAATTGCTATTACATGTATATTTAGAATAAAAGACACTGTACCCTGATGTTGCTCATTCTAACGTGTTTCCCATTCTTTTGAACTGTGTGCAACTTTAGAAATTCCCAATCATCTTACTTTTAAATACCTCAGCTTACAATATAAAAGGGCTTACCGCTTATTTAAATAAAGACATTATACATAGCTCTGCCTGCACTCTTTTGAAATACTCAATCAGCACAAGCTACCTTCTAGAGGATTTGCTTTAAGTCAGGTGGAAAGGAATATTATCTCAGAATCAAAGAAGGAAAAAAGAATATGGAATGCATAGCAAACCAAACATCTAAAAAACATTAATACAACTTCCTCGTATCTTGAGGGTGCTGGTGGTAGTCCCCTCCCCCCACCCGACACCCCCCACCTTAAAATATTTTGCCAAAGATTGCATTCTGGGCACAACAAAAAGGGGTCCAGGATGTCTTTGAAAGGATATAATGTTCAAAATGTTACAGTCACTTTTATCAGACAGAGGCTCAGGAAGACTCTCTGCAGCCTCCAAAATACTGCAGGCTCAATTACCCTCAGGGTACAGTGAGCGGCAGCACCATTAATCATTCCCAGGGCATTAAATGCCCTGAAAACAGTACCGAGTCTGCTGCAGCTTAAGGACTGTCAAAGAACTGAGCTGGTCTCTGACAGCTGGGCCATGCTGCCACCTGGAGGTCAGCAGAAGACACAGCTCCCGTGATGCCAGTCTTTCCCTCCACTTCTAGAGGAGCTACAAGGTGGACTGTGTTAAATATCCCCTTCTTCTTGGACGCTTAACCCTGTTCTTCTTCTGTCCATCGCTCATTGTTCAGTTGGTAGTGTTGAGCAAGTGAGGCCAATAGCAGTAGGTGAAGGCGGACAGTCCAAAGGTCCCTTGCTTTCCATGTTTTCCTCATCCATATCTTCACACACCGAGTAGCCCTATCTTTGGGTGCACCTTTTCTCTAGTTCACCCACCCAGTTATTCAACATTAGAGGTCTCATGTTCTGTTCTAGAGATAGGACACTATATCCACCCTCAAAGTGCTCCAACCCCAGGTGACGAGGGACAGAAGAAAATAGAGGGTCGTGGCCCAGTCATGACGAGTGTTCATACTGGGTGAACACCAGATATTTTGGGACACAGGAGAAGTACTTGAACTTGTCAGGGGTGAAGGGCATTAGGAAGTCTCCAGTGGGAGGGACTCTTTGGAGACATAAAGGAAGACGAATGGTGTGCTTTTGAAATCTGATGAGTCTATGGTCAAATCATATCTACAAATACAAATCATGTAACTTTCCTAATTTTAATTTTCCTCACCTGAAATTTTTTTTTAGGAATGACACCTAGTTTATAATGTTATCATATAGGATACAAATTATATGTATTAAGGACCTGGAACAATGTATTAACTCAACACCAGAGAGTAATTTTGTTTTAATTATAACTGTTCTGGCAGAGCAAGCTAGACTTACCTGGGCAGAAAAGAAGGGCATGGAAGAGACAACACAAGCCAAGGCGGATGGGTGACAAAATACTGTATTCAGGGATTTTCAAGTAGCCTGTTATCATTGGAAACATATCTGTTTTACTCATATTTTCATGTTTCTGTAGGTCTGTCTTTCCTCCATTATCTTACTCTGTGTTTTTTTTTCTCTCCACTGCCCCCACTCAACAAAGGAAAAAGGAAAAATTCCACTTTAGTTTTCAGCTAGTTCACAGTGAAAATATTTATTTCGTGGAAAAATAGGCACTTGGAAAGAATTCTGTTTTCATCAAATTTCCTTTGGACAACTTAGTAGAGAACTTGGTGGGTAATACATTCTAATAAAATTCTAGTCTGTCCCTACAGAATGCATTGGCGAGTTTGAGTGAGCTGTAGTGACACCTCCTGGCAAAAGAAAGGGAACATCATTTCATACAAAACTTTCCAGGCCTCTACAATTTTATGATCAAAAGCAATACATGAAAACATCTTTTCCAGAACTGTGTTTCTATCTAAAAACAACCTAAAGGTATCCACACTCACATGTACAACACATACTCTGGTTTGACTAACTTCCATTTTAAAAACCAGCTGAGTCAAAGAAAGAAAACAGTTGTGGTTGCTTTTTTCCCCCGCAAGGCATCAAATAATCAATTTGACTTTTTAGAAAGTCTTTAATCCACATATTTTGACATTGTGACAGAGTCTTATTCAACATTCTCTGGAGCCAGAAGTAAAATGCAATTGAAGTTAATTTATAAAGTATTTTAACCTGGTTCTTTGTGAAACACTGGTATGATATTTCACCTTGAAGGCTGAACTTCAACACTCCAATACCTCACCCCAAACCAACCCAGCATCCCCAAAACTGAAGCTTCCACTTAGGCTATCCCTGACCTGAAGCATGTGCAGGTATATAGTCCACCAATCCATTCGTCACTCCCCTGCACCCTCTCAAACTCTCTACCTCTTCAAAATGCACGTGTGTTCTGATAAGCATTTTTAAAGTCCTCTGGACCTTAAAATGTAGTACCCATAAAGTTCTCTACTAAGAAATGCAACTCCCTGATTATAATGGTTAGACTCTCAACCAGCCAGCCAATATTTATTTATTCATTTGCCTAGTACTACATGCCAGACCTTGCTAGGTAGTGGGGGAAACAAATGTAACCATGACAGGCATTATGCTTACTTCACAGAATTTCAATTCTAGTGGTCAAACACAGGGGAAACAGTTAACAAGCAAAACATTCAAATAGTAATAAGGTCAGTTAAGAAAAAAAATAAGGTGTGGAGAGTGAACAAGGAATAGTAGGAATTGCCCTGTAGATGAGTAGAAGTCAGGGAAGGGCTCTTAGAGGAGGTGGCAGAAGCTGAGACATGAAGGACAAGTTTTCCATGCAGAGGGAATATCAGGTGCAAAAGCCCTGTGACAGAATGAACTTGGTGTATTCCAGGAAATAGTAAGGAAGTAGAAAGTGACTAGAGTTGAAGTTGATGCAGTAGATCATAAGGATTTAATTCAAGGTGCAATGAGAAGTCCTTGGATGACTTGAAATAAGTAAAGGGACATCTAACTTAGGTCTTGACAAATAACTAATACATAATAGTGCTTACTTTGTGCCAATCATGTGTTTAATCATCCTACTAACCTTATATAAGATAGGTACGAATATCCTCAATTTTATTGATGGGGAAAGGGAAGTAAAGAGAAGTCAAGTAACTTGCCACCAGTCTCACAGGTAGCAAATGGCCATGCTGGGATTCATACCTAGGCAGCCCATGCATGGAGTCCATACCTCAAACACTGTGCAATACTGACTTTCAGATCCTCAGTTCTGCAAGAGCAAGAGTGGGGAAAACCTGCTGGGTGCTAAGGTGCTGATCCAGACTAAAAATTACAGTGTCCTACTGCAGACAAACCGCAGTGGAGAGGGTGGAAATTCAATAGATTTGTGATATATTTTAGCCATAAATTCTATGGGTTTTGATGGCTTGGCTGTGGCAGGCAAGGGGAATGCCTGGTGGGGGGCAAACATTTCAATGACAGTTGCAGCACATTACAGAGATGACTTTCACTATTGTGTTTATTCAGGAGACATTTTCTATGTCATTAGGCCCCTCTCATAAAAAGGTTCTCTCTACTAAGCTGAGTGTATTTTCAAAGGACTTACCATATATAACAATTTTCATCTCACTGTCCAATAAGACAACTTTCTAGCATGGTTCGCTTTATTTTTCTGGTCTTTTCCATGTACATACACAAAGTTGTATCATATACTATGTACAGTTTTGAGTTTTTTTCTTTTTATATTACATCATCTATTTTTACCTTGTCAATAATTTTAAAAAATACTTTTAAATGATGCTTGCTGTATTTTATTGTTTGTTCTTTCTATCTTTGGGCAGGTATATCCTTTCTAATTTTTCACTATTCTAAGTAACATACTTTATATAAATCATTGACTCTAACACTCATTATTTCCCCATGCTAAACAACTAAACATGGAAGTTCAAGGTCTAAAGAAATAGTTTTATTCACTGATAAATTGTATTTACATATTTCTACATCATATTACACTAAAATGTAATAGATTGAAATATCAGGAAGTGAATAAATATGGCAGGTGTCTATGGAAATTTTTTTCTGATTGCTTTACTTATATCAGTGAATAGGAAGCCAGGCCGTCACTTGAGGGTGTGAATAGAGATACTGAGTGTTTAAGGAGAGGAGGAAGTATGATAGTCTTCAGGAGAGTGAGTAGGGTAGGCAGTCGAGTAAGATTACTTGATAACCTCAAGAACCTATTTAAGATTAATGAATATGAAAAGAAACTATAGTTGTATATTTTTCCTTAGGTGTGTTTAGCGAATGTTCATCTGTGTGGGTGCAGGCGTGGAGTATAAGATTAAATTTCCAAATCTTGATCTCTACACTGCTCCGCTGGTCTTGGGTCTAATGTATGGTTCTTCTTCCCTGGACCCTCTGGGTCTTCCATGTGTGCCTCACTTCTCTCTTTTTTTCCAGCAGCTCTATGGCAGAGAACCCTATCTATTGCTTCTTCACCTCTAGACTTCTACTTGTCCTTTTTCCTTCAAATCCCCCATGAAACTTTCCCAGTCCACCATCCACCCACTGTCATAGCTCCCCAAATATCCCATAGTGATCTGTATCATTTCATTCACCACATTTATTCAGTATCTCTAGTCCATCTCTAGTCCCCATCTGATTCTAAATTCCTTCAAGGCAGGGATCAGTTTTTGTTGTTTGCTTTTCTTTTTTATCTCAATATCTAGTGCATTCGGTATTGATATAAAAGTGAGTTTTTTCTAATTAACAGATAAATTTCCTAATAAACCTTCACCAGCAAGAAATCAAGTTGCTTTGATTGTACCCATATCCTACCATACACTACTAATGAAGACATTTATCAATAAAAAGTAACAGGCCTAAGAACAAAATTTTCAACTACTAGTCAAAAGTGTTAAGAAATAAGAAAAGTATTCAATTCCTCATGTGATTTGGATCCAACATTTAGTTTATCTCTTTAGCTTTATAATGACAGTAGTAATTATAATAAACACTATATTTGTATAGAATTCTTTAGATTTTCTAAACATTTCCATGTTTACAATATGACTGTAAATCACACACATATACACACACCCTCCTCCCACCCCCTACCCTCCCACACACACATACTCTTCCAAAAAATGTCAAGTTTAAATCCAACTATGCGGATTCCTTCAAAGAGACAGTGACTTCTAATTAAATTTTTAAGAAAGGACAGACATTTGACCAATATGATCGGGAAAGTAGAATATTACAGGCTATGTGTAGCATAAGGAAAATATCTAAAGGCAAATAATTGTAAACTTCTCTAATAAGTTGTATCTTTGTGGGTGAAATTTATAGCTTATGTATCTTTGCCTCATGAAATCATGTACAAAATCCATACTGAACATAAAATGTGAAGAATAAAGGAAGGGCTTACTTTTTCATGATCTTTCTACCTTTAGGCAGACACAGACATGGAATAAAGAAAGGAAGGCACAAGCTTTAACCTAATAACCTAGCGTGGGAACTGCAGATACATTATAATTCTCCCACTGCAATCTTCATACACAAAAGGTAATGGAAAGTAGAGATAAAAGAAACTCAATTGCCATTAGAAAATCAAATAGGATTTCCACTTAGATCTTTAGAGGCAGCTATTTTTAAAAAATTAATTCACTTATAGCCGTTCAAGTTTCTTCCTTGCTTTTTCTGTGTCAACATTTATCCTATGTGCTCTGGACAGAAATGGAGATTACCAAATCTTCGAGTTTAAATTCACAGCTCCAAAGAGTCAGACATACCTGAATAAGCTGGTGAGGGAGGCTTAACTGGTCTCCAAACTCTTGGGAGTAATTTGAAGACAAATTCTCTGCCCAAATATTATTAATTATATATTTAGCACCTTAGGGTATCTTATTTCTGAGAGGCTTTAGAGATCAAAAGGGCTGTGAAAAAAGTAAGAGAATCAAAGCTAAAACATCAATTTGAATTGAGCTGCACAATGAGAAGTTACTCCAGCACGTTGTTGCTATGTAATCTATAAATAACCCTCTGAGGTTCACTTGCCAATTAGGAGTCATCACATGGCATGCACCTTAGATGTCAGCAGTTAATTTGCATGTCAGTGAAACAGTAACTTGATGAAAATTTCAAAGCTTTATGCACTATTTATACCATCATTGGAAGCAAAGTAAGTTTACTAAAATACACACATTTTCATTATATCCAATGTGCTTTTTAAAAGGCCAAGTTTAAATGGTCAGTATTTATCATTGTCTGAAAATTTGTTTCAGTTTAGGACAACAGTACATTTAACATTAACTGCAATGGAGATATCTGGGGGAAAATATGTGGGAGACAGAGAAGATGGGAATCAGCTTTCTACCCAGATTTTAAGTCTAATCCAGAGTTTGTGGCCTTAGCCATAAACACGTCACCCTGGGTCAATAATTTAGTTCAATTTTTTTTCTCAGGTTTTTACTCTCCCCCCCCCCCTTTTTTTTTATTACAGTCAAAATGAACAGTTTTATGGGTGGTCCCTTCTTAAAGCTTAAAAGGGTTGTTGATTCAAGTACAAAGGGAAACAACCACCGGGCACTTAAACTTAACTACTGTATTTAAGTACAGCACTTAGAACAAATAGTGTATTTACATAGCCAGAAATTTCATGAGCTGCCATCCCGGTAGGGTTTAGTTTGCCATCAAAATTGCTGCTACTGTCAATCAGGTCCACCCAAGGGCTGATGGAATAGCAAGCAACAAAGTCAATGAAAGACACAGAAGGAAAGAGAAAAAGAGAAGGGATGAGAAAGAGAAAGAGAGGGGAGATATGTCTGGAAGTCTCCAGTACCACAGAATCACAATGATGTTTCCAACATTTATTTTCATCCTCAGACTATTTGGAGTTTACTACACCCAGAGGGTATATATCTAATGAAATTATATGGTTACTTTGTTTTACCAGTTGGTACTATTAATAGTGTTTTTCTAGAAAGTGTAAGTTGATCGTCATTAGCAATAAGGTCTGAGTTTTCCATTTAATGCAACAGATGTGTGTAAATATGTTGACTCACTTATTAGCTGAAATTCTTATGTGCTTTATGTCTTCTCTATCCAGCTAGAATATAAGTATCTTTACATCAGAAATCATGCCTTAGTTTGCCTAACATCCCCTCAGCATTTATAGTATTACTCAATAATATTTGCAGACTTGATTGTATTTCTAATCACTCATTCATATTAACTTTGATGGTTTGTCTCCTTCCACAATAAAAAAAATACATTTCGACAGAGAAAGTAAGTAGAATAAGAACAATAACAGGCATATGCATTTCATGGAGACTTATATGATCAATAAATTAGATCTTGGATCGACTCCGAGCTTTCTAATGGCCAAGCAAAACAAAATGTAATCAGTTAAAAAATTCACATTAACCCTGAGATTAAAAATGCTAATTTATAATATGTATATCAAAAGTATACACAATGATTAATTTGCTTAGTCTTATATATTCATTTCACAATTGCTTACATTTTTATTTAGTCATGTTAGTTTTATTTTTCAAGAAAACCTAAATGACTATTGGTTACTAAAAATAAGACCTAATTAAATATTATTTCTTCATATTAGGTTATGGGAAGAAAAGTAAATTTAACATTTACATGCATTAGTTTAAGTGCACTTAACCAATTTGTTTCTGGTTGCATTTGGTTATGAAAATTCAGTGTCAACCTTTATCTTCCTCAGTAAATTTAATAATCACTAAACTTATGGAAGAAACTGAATTTATTAAATAAAATGTTTCTAACATGAACATGGAAGTTTTAACTTTTACATAAATAGAACAGCGTTCCCACCCCACCCAGCCAGGCATCTACTCCTCACCCCTGGCAAAAAGGAAGAACATTAAGAAAACAGTGGGTAGTTTGCATTACTTAGTATGAAGAACAGTGGATAGAATTAAAGTCACCATTCAAATATAACAAAGCAAGGACACTATGATACTCTCTTACTTTGCCTTATGCTATGTGAAGTTAGTGCCTGAATTACTCAAATGTATATTCTGTGCTACATAAGCTTGGACTTTTAAAGGTCAAAGAGGTATTCCTGGATGAATTTTATTCAGTGAAACCAACCTTTCTTTTCCTGTGTTAAGCCCTGACTCTTTCCAGATTTAATAAAAATTATTATCTCTCTCTCTCTCTCTCTCTCTCTCTCTCTCTCTCTCTCTCTCTCTCTCTCTCTCTCTCCACCCCTCCCCCCACTAATTCCTACATGTGTTTCAACAGCAAATCCCCTAACAGGACATGCTGAAAATATTTACACATAAATGTATGGCATGAGGAAAAAAAGATTCAGAGCCAATAGAGTATTAATTTAAAAGGCAATTAATTTTGAAGAAGAAAAGGGGATGAATATAAACTGAGCAAGAGCCTGAATGATAGTATAAAGTACAAATAATTCTCTATTTGGGGGTCCTGAGAAATTTCAGCAAGTGGTTCTGGAGTAATGAATGTTTGTAATTCATTAGCTACTATTTTAAAATGCAAAGCACACCATGACATCAATGATGTTCTTTTTCATCTCAACAAATAGGCTATTACAATTAAAGCACTTGCAAAAAGACACTGTATTTAAATATTGATTTTGATGAGATTTCAATGTTTAATAACAATAATTTAATAAAATTTTATAATTCCATAGAAAGAAGAAAATGTGCTATGTGTTTGGTTCTAAATACACATCTTTGTATACACCAACCTTTCATGGTTATTGAGTAATAGCTAGCATTGCTATCCTGAAATTTTCTTTTCCTCTGAATCATTCAGTAAGGTTTTAGTGTATCTTTAAGAAAATAATCACTATTTACTTTAAAAAAATAGTTTTCCCACTAGAGAAAATAATAGCATTTTAAAGTGCTTGATATTCTTTTCTCACTTTCCATCTTCCTTCAGCTCCTAGACAACAAAACAATGGTTCTTTCTTCATGTGGAACAGTAAACTCAATAAACACAAATGGCTAGGGGGCCTCACAGCAGTGAAATTATGACTTTAGAAGGACTTTTTTTTTCTGTGTGAAGAAACAAGTTTAAAAGGACCTTTTTCAACATAGTTTAAAGTCATACATATTTCAATGATATAATTAAATTGGCAACACTAAAACATTACTGACTGATAAAGGAGACCAAAATAATTAAGTTCTGTTCTTTGTACAATCAAGATTTAGTGCAGCAATCAATCTGGACAAGAATTTGGAGTCTGGAGACTGCAGAAGATGAAGAAGCAACTAGCTAAAATTGGTCATGTGGGAAGGTGGTTAAATGAGTATACAGTTTACACATAGCTGTGTGTACCTTCCATGTCTTAATCTTCATTAGAACCTGGTTGATTCATTGCTCATGTGGCCCCATACTAAGTTGAACATGGTATGCAAGTAGACACACAAAGAACAGTTTTAAAAGATAATCCTACGCATTCAATGAGCACTATTGATATTGAAAATATAATAGGCTGACAATATAAAAGGTTTTTGTTCAAAGCCGAATAACAAGGGGTACAAATACTGTGATGAAAAGCATTAAAGATATCAACATTAAAGTGATAAAGGAGAGAGAGAGAAAGCACTATGTACTTTCCATTTGTGTATTTGTGGAATTGTGAGTATGGTTTGGTTGCCTACTCAGGTTTCCATTTTTATTTCTCTTCTACCTAACTCCCTCTCTCCACCTTAAATAAATCTCACAGCTTTCCATTCTCTAAACAATACTCCTACTGCATGGCTTTTCCCTGTGGAATCAGACTGTGGTCAGAGAGAGGTTTTCATATTATTTCTCCTGGGGGCTGGAACTCCAGGCTTCAGCAGACTGATGCACTTAGCAAGTCCACCAGGGAAGTCAAAGTAATATTTAACCAGGGCAGTAGAGTGTATTAGTAACTACTGGGGTTTACAACCATATATATAAAATGGAAATACAAACATATGTATACACATATGTATATGTATATATATACAGATATATATATACATATATATATATATATATATATATATATATATATATATATATCACAATTTTAAAATCCCTCATGTCACATGCTTATTCTGATTATTACCCATGCACCTTAGAAAAAGAAGGAATGTCCTCCTCAGGGAAACGCACCCTCCTTTATAGTGGGCTAAGGAACCATGAACATGATATCATTGTCATTTATGGAAATGAGGGGAAAAAAACTCAAATAAGAGTGTCCTAATCCTCCAACGAAATGAGCATGCACTAGTTGTGTTTTGACGTCTCCAACTAGGGACAACAAGCTCCCTTTGACTCCGGTGCACATGTCTGCCTCCATGAATGTTAGGTAGCAATGTGGCTAGGGCGGGGAGCAATGGATGTCTATGCTAGCGCTTGGCAGTTTGTAGAGTGGAAATTGCACTCTGTTTTTAAAAAGGGATTCTTCTCCAGCAACCATGCAAGTCTACTGGCTGAAGGCACAAATGGAATAAACACGCATTCCAAAAAAGTGGGGGGGGGGCTAAAAAAAAAACCACCCCAAAACAACTAAAACCCACACCCAGGAACCTTTAAGAGAAACAGGTGCTAACAAGAGAAAGCAACCAGTTGACAATAACACTTAAAACTCGATCTTCGTTACCCTGAAGGCAATTTCAATGGGGGGCAATACCGCGCCCTGTTTCTGAGGGTTTCATTCCCTAGGCTGTCTCCGTGCATCAGAGTCAGATCTAAGTTTCACACGCAGGAGCAGTTTTCGCTGTCGACTACTATTGCCCTTCAAGCCCTGAGAAGTCCGTTTCCAAACTGGGTGAGCCCTCTCCTCCTGACGCTCTTGGCCATCACTCCTCCAAGTCGTCACTTTTATCTACGGCTCCTGAGCGGTGCCTGTGTGGCTCTGCCGGGCCCCAAGAACAGTCACCGCGAACAATGAGCCAGACAAGGGACCCACCCATCGAAAGCCTGCCGCCGGCTGCGCGCAAGCCTGCTGCGCGGGACGCTCGGGCTCCGGGGCTCTCGGTCCTTTCCCCTCCAGAACCAAGGAGAGCAAGAAGGTGGGTCGTCCTCTCTGCCCAGACCCCCATGATTACCCAGCCCGCCTTCCTCACCCACCAGTTAAGGATGCTGTGTCTAAAAAGAAAATCCGAGGAGGGGGCGGCGTGGCGGTCCCGCCGGCTGCCCACCCCATCCCACCAGCCCAACTGGGGGGAGGGAGCGGTTGGCACTCACTTGCGCCCGAGTCCGCGGCGTACAGAATCCCCCTAGGATTTGGGGTGGAGGCAAGAGGTGGGGCCAGGAGCCATAAAGTGGCTTCCGCTCCCTCCCCTCCCCACCCCACCCCGGCCTGGCACGGCTCTGGGTTCGGGCAAAGCACAAAAGACGGGGAGCATCGGTGCCAACAACTCTGCCGCCGACCCCGTCCGCGCTGCGCAGGCGAGCGGGCGGCGGGGCCTCGGGCCGGTCCCCGCGCCGCCGGGACGCGCTGGACGCCGCCGAGGCTCCCGGGGCGCCTTTCGCGCGGCTCCGCAACGGGAACTCCTACTTGGTGCACGCAGAGGCGGAGGCGCGGAGAAATGGGCAGAAAAGGCAAGACTTACTTGGGGACGAAGGTGGAGCCGGGCGCGGCAGGTGTCTGCGCCGCCGGCCCTGGCGGAAGGCGCCGGCGGCCGGCGCAGCTGCGAGCCGGGCTGCACTTGGCGAGGACGGGTAACTCCCGGCCACCGGCCCCGCGCCGCGCTCCTCGCCGTCACCGCGCCGAGCGCCGCAGGCACGAGCCTCCCTGCGCCTCCGTCCTGGTGGGTCCTGTGCCCTCCTCTCGCGCTTCCCTGCTCCCCCACAGACCACACCCTGTCACCTCGGCAGCCCTCCACTCCTTCCTCTTTGACACTTCCACCGGGTACTCGGCGTCAGCGTCCTCCCACCCCCTCAGCCCACGTGCTTCTGCCGCTCCCTCCGCTCCGAACTTCCCCTGCGGAGCCCCCACCTCCGCTCGGAAACCCCAGGGTCCGGGGAAGCTGGGCGGGGACTGACCTTTAGGTTCTCACCCGCGTGCCCCCAGCCCCTTGAGTGCACCGAACTCATTATTCGGATTTTGTTAATGCGATGGTTTAGGTATTGTATACTGTATATGAGGATGCGTTTTTTACTGGGCCATAGATCACTTCTAATATTATAGACTGTATTCCAGAGTGTCAGTTAGTAATCATCCAGCAGCTACTCACTGGCCTTTGGGGCTGGACTGTCAGCCCAGCTTTCTCCATATGCAAGAGCCCAGCAAAATTCCTCTTTTGCCCAATTCAAACAAAAATGCCATTTTATACAGAGCCCCCACCGGGTGTTTTTATTGTTGTTGTCATACAAGTATTTTGATATTCAGTCTTCCCTGTTCCTGCAAAGTTAGAGGTCCCTTCAGCACTCTGAGGATATTTTCCTGGTAATTTTTACCATCTATATGGTATCCTTTCTTCACGTGACTCCCTCTATTTTAGCCCATACGTTTCTCAGACACAACCCTGTCATACTAATAACTTTATCAGCAGTTCCTAGTATAGTACCAGTACAAACTATATGCTCAAAAACCTGTTCGAGGAATGAATGCCCATCAAATATAATGCAAGCATTGGTGGTTTTATATCATATTTAAAGGAATGAAGCCTTCAATCTTATGCTTGACTGTATCCCAACTAAGAGGTCATATAGAAAAAGAAAACTTTTTGCATTTGGCTGGTTGATTTCTCACACATTCCTTAACGTAATTCTTAGAACAAGTCTTCATAGGTATCACCCACTTTTTCTACCTTGGTGAAGGTCACCAGTTTAAGCCTCCTAAGTGTTGGTGCTGGGGCTCCATGCTTCAGACCAGCTCTGGCCCGTGTTCTTATGCCACTAAGACTCTGCCCTGACTGTGCAATGCCACACGCTAAAGCTACCTACCAACTCCACTGAGAGCCTGCCCAGCCCCCTGTCCTCCAAAGATAGACTTTTTCCTTTCTCTTGTCCAATTCTGTAACTCTTTGACCCTTCCTCAGTCAGAGTTAAAAAACAAACTAGCAAACAAAACCTCTTTAAGCTCAGACCTCTTGTAGCACTTACTGTCTTAACTCTTACACTTAAAAATATCTTGCATATATTTTGCCTCAGCTATTCTTGCATCTTATACAGGTCTTTTTATTTCTTGTTCTCTCCAACGAAATAAACAGCAGCTAACATTTATTAAGTTAGAGACATCATCTAACAGCCAGCCATTGCTCCAAGCGCTTTATACTTCTGTTAGCTCCTCTAACCCTCATGAACCTTATGAACTATTTTATAGATGGAAAACTAGGCACAGAGTTGTGGTCATCTAGTCACTAATTAGTGGAGCAGGGATTGGCTTCCTGACAGTCTGCCTCACAGGCTGCTTTCTAATCATCTTGCTACATGACCTGCTATAATCTCTTGCACCAAAGGGATGTTAACAAATATGTTTAATAATGAATATCTATTCATCTAAATTTAGCTTCATAGCAGGAAAAAGAGTAAGTAATGAAATGGACAGAACTTTAGGTTATTGAGGACGAATGAGTGGCCAACATTACCAGAACTGCTTTCTTTGTGGGATCATGAACCACCACCTGTGACCTGTATTTGAAATCTGAGGGGAACACAATCCAAGCTCATCACTTAAAGTGTGTATGTGAGAAAACTAAGGCTTCAAGTTTGTATTCCAGGTCTTCCTTCGCAGTCGGTGAAAGGCATCCCCAGCTAAGTTGACTCCTGGCTAAGCTCACAAACAAGCCCATTTGTATTCCTCAGGGACACTACTTTGTGAAAGGTGTTCCCTCAGTCCCTGTGGCAGGCTGACTCATGGTCCCCCCAACATCCATGTTCTAACCTCTGGAACTTCTAAGTGTTACCTTGTATGGCAAAAATGTACTTGGCGATGTGATTAAATTAGGAATCTTGAGATGGGAATATTACCCTGGAATATCAAGGTGGGTCCTAAATGCAATCAGAGGGAGATTTGACACACAGAAGAGGTTAGGCAACATGACCATGGAGGCAAAGGTTGGACTGATACAGCCACAAGCCTAGGAATGTTGGCAGCCACCAGAGGCTGGAAGAGGCAAAGAGGGGATTTTCCCTAGGAGCGTGGTGAAGGAGCACGGAACTGCCTACCTGTTGATTTCGGTCCAGGGAAAGTGATTTTCACTTCTGGCTTCAAGAATTGTATGAAAAATAAGTGTGTGCTGTTTTAAGCCACCAAGTTTGTGGTGATTTATTATAAAAACCAATGAGCATGAATACAGTCCCCAAATCTGAAAGATGACTTTCTATACCTGGATATGAAATAGAAGAAGGTGTTCCAGGGAATTGGTCAGTCCCTTCTTCTGTGTCTGGCAGTGCCCATCAGTTGGGGAGAAAGAGTGGGAAATTGACCCCCAGCATAGTCCTATATAATAAAAGCCTAATTTGCAAATTGACCGAAAGGCTGAACAACTGGCGGAATGACAGGTCACTATGATGCACACTGACCACCAGGGGGCAGACGCTCAACACAGGAGCTGCCCACAGGCCCCAGGCCAGCCAAGGTGGGTGCCAGTGGGCACCCCCCATCACCCTGCCAGTCGCCCCACAGATTGGCCCTGATCACCAGCCAGGCCTAGAGACCCTACCCATGTATGAATTTCGTGCACCGGGCCTCTAGTATTATATAAAAGCCCTCCGATTTAGACTTTGTCATTATCTCCAAATAATAAATACATATAATAACAGATACACTTATACGACTTAAAATGGATTTGATATTTTAAATTTGTTTTCCACTATCTTATCATATTTTTAAAGTGTGTGATAGTTTAATTTTAGAATAGATAGTCTGTATTATTTAGTGAATAGCAAAAATATATTTTCATTGAGTTATATGTTAATTTGTAAAATGAAAAAATATATAAAGTCTTCATAAACTTTGCAACCTTTTCTTGAAATTATCTTACATTTTGCAATATTGAACACAAAATGTGGCCCAGGTTCTTCCCTTAACCTCTGAAAGGTCCTATAGCTGAAATTAAGATTATTGATATATGTACTAAATTTTTATTTTCTTTCTTCTTCCCTTCTTTTCTCTCTCTCTCTCTCTCTCTCTCTCGTTTTTGATTATAGCTACCAAATAAAAGACAGGACACTCAATTAAACTTGAAGGACAGCTAGGCAACAAATAATGGTTTTTAGCATGAGTCCATGTGTCATGCAATATTTGGGACAATAAATTGTCTCTATTTTGCAACCTGTTGTGAACCGTGCAATATTTGGGGTTGGGGAAATACTTACACTAAAATGTATTCATTGTTTTTTCTGAAATTCAGATTTAACTGGGTACACTATATTTTTATTTGCTCAATCTGACAATCCTGTTTTTAAATCTTCATTTGCTTATGCATTTTCCCATTCTCCCTTCACTGGGACCTCTGTCCCTCCCCATCAGCTTTCATAGGGACCAATGAATTTATTTTCATTTTAAAGCAAGGCTGAAACAAGATTTAACGCCTTGTTGCTGGCCCAGGGCTGATGTTTTGCTCCACACAAAAGAAAAGAGAGATGATATGACTCTCCTAAGACTTGGCCACAGAGCATAAATCTACTCCAGCAGTGGGGATCCCATTGGGTCACACAGAATGTTTAGCTTACTTTTATTCATTATATAAGTAGTAAATTGGAGTAGGATGAAGTCTTGTGTTTTGTTTTGTTTTTCTTTAGAACTGTTTCTCCATCATTCACAACCTGGGTTTGGTGCAATAATTCTGGCCAACAGTAGGTAAATATCATTGGTTTCTTTTACATGATTTACCCTGTGATTTCTGTCAGCTAGATATATATTGGGTAGTACCCAGGGCTGGGGCAGAAGTATGATAATCTGTGTGTTTTGTATTGAAAACATGAGAGGGACAAATAAGGAATGTCAAGTAAATCACTAATTTTTCTGAGACTTAATTTCTTCTTCTGTAGAAATAAAATCCCTGCCCGGCCGATGTTGCTCAGTGGTTGAGCATTGACCTGTGAACTGGGAGGTCACGGTTTGATTCCCGGTCAGGGCACACGCCTGGGTTGCAGGCTCAGTCCCCAGTGTGGGGCATGCAGGAGGCAGCCGGTCAATGATTCTCTCTCATCATTGATGCTTCTATCTCTCCCTCTCCCTTCCTCTCTGAAATCAATAAAAAATATATTAAAAAAAGAAATAAAACCCCTGATTCTATATACTTTATATCTCTAAACTACTGTACCATTATTACATTTTTTATAACATCTCATGTTCTTTATTCTGAATTATTTGGAGACATGAAAGTCAGACAGTTCTGACTTTGAATCCCAAAGTCTCTGTCCTCTAGTTGATGAATTTGGCGAATTTTTAATCTCTCAGAAATTCGGAGTTCTCTACCTAACACACAGGGATAACAATAATCCCCTCATAAAGTTGTTATGAAATTCAATGAGAAAATATATGTATAATGTTTCACTTAGTTCATCATACAATGTAATTAATCAATAAATAGTAGTTACTTTTTGGCCTTACCTGACATGTTACCCCCCCCCCACCCCGGGCATATTTCCTAGAATGATTTGCATATACTAAGTGCTCAAAATATATGAAATTGACAATGTTGTAGAATTCTAAGAGGTTAGTAGTAATAATAATAATTAATACATAAGAACAGGTGACACTACTGAGTCTTTGTTTCTGGGTCAGCTTTGGAGAACTGCTCTCCAAGAAATGTTTGATACCTAACCTTTTCCATCTAAAAATTCAATCAGGAATGACACTGTCTATAGAACAGCAACATCTACTTACTGATCAATGGAAAATGTTTCATTCATTTTGCTTTGCACAATAAAAATTCCCATTCTTCCTTCAAAGACTTTTTACTATATTTCTTTCAATTAATCTTGGCACATTTAAAAGAGACGACCTCTTCCCTGACAAAAGTGGCTTTTAATTGTCTCTTCTGCATCAGAACGCAGAGTTCAGCTGGCCACAGCCCACGTGGTGGCCCCATAGTCAAGCTACAATATCCCTGCACCGCCTCTTAGCTGATCATGGCTGATGAGACTCCAATGACCACTTCTTAATGTACTAGAGGGTGAAGGAAAAGGATAAAGGGTAAAAGAGTAAACAGTTAGACCCTCCAGGTGAATCAACCTTCATTAAAGAGCCTTTCCAGTGCTCTCTGCAATGAATTTCACATACCCTGTGTGAAAGGAGAAGCTGGAAATGTTACCTTTGTCCAGACACATTGCTTCCTCAATACAATTAGGGTTCTGTTACTCAGGAGAAAAAGGAGGGTGGGTATTAGGCAAGTAACTAATAGTGTTTGCTATTGACCTCTTCAGTTTTCCCTTTTGCTTTCATCTTCTAAGTGTTCATTTGTGATCCTAATGGCAACTCCTTGAATGTTCCTATAACCTGAATATGTAATTTATCTTTTCTTTCTGTAGGTCATTTTTATGAGTTCACAAATTTGCTGCCTCTTTTGTGTCATCTATGCAGTCTTTTTTCCTGGCCTTATCTTGGTTACTTAATTATCCTAAAATTCTTCCTTTTTTCATTTTCATTCAACTCTAAACTGCTCACACTAGCCACTATTTTCTCTCAATACTGCCCAACTCTGTTCTTTGACTCTACAATCATTAACATTTTCCATATTTAATCCAGATGCTCTCAGCGTCTTTGATCCTTTGTGATCTAGAAAACCTTAAGCTGCAATAATGATGTCTGGTATTTGCTTCAAAATAATCCAGTGTAGGGGGAGGGAAAGGTAGTACTGTACAAATGAAGATTCACCATATGTTGAAATCACTGAAACCGGGCAGTGCATATTAGGTATGGGAAGGGGGGGCTCTTTATATAATTATTTCTAATCTTGTGTATGTTTTAAAGTTTATGTAATAAGAAGAAAGAAATGCTTGCTTGAATTTCTATTTTGCATAAATGTCTCCCTACGATTTCTTCAGAAAACTCTAGGGGGTTTACATTGTGTTGGACACCTCTGTTTCCGAGATCATATCTCACATTAGTGTCACTGTGCCATTCACATCTACCCATATATAATTCTGTCTTTTCACCAAATTATACAAAAATACACACATACACATTCCTTTCACACAAAGTAATTTGAAGAAGTTAGTCTTGATGGAGAGTTATTAGTATGTACAGTTCTCATATCACACATTGCAAGGAATATAAAATTATACATTTTTCTTCATTTCTGAGAGGTGTGTGGCATTTTAACTTAGTTCTCCTTGAGATGTAAATAGAGGTTTGCACATTCTTTTTCCCCCCTCCACTCCCTTCCCCACCCCCTGCTTATTGAAACACAGACCTGAATTGCAGAGCCTGACCAGCCATCATAGACCATGAAGCAATGCCATTAGATAGAAGAAGCCTGGATTCCCTAAAACCAGAAGCTACCATATTAACTCTGGAGTGCCTTCCTTTGCTTTTGTTTATGATTGCTAGAGAAATAAAGATTTATCTTATTTAAGCCATTGTTAGTGCGTTACATGTATTTTTTTTCTATTACATGTTGCCAAACCTAATCTTACTTGCTAGACTTACCAAATAACTTTTTTTCCCAAGCAATTCTGAGCCTGAGAGAAATTCTTCTGCCAGATATTAATATTTTTTTCCTTTACCTCATTACACCTAGTTCCTGTATCCATTCTCAGGTACAGTGATAGACGCTTCTTCTTTCCTTGACTGGCTATTGTCTGACCCAGCATAATACATAAAGATCTATTGCAAAGGTCAAATCTAGATGGTTTACACTAAAAGAAGGATATATTGACTGTTTCAGTTATCTATTGTTGCTAACAAATCACTCCAAATCTTAGTAGTGAAAAAGAGCAATGTTTTATTATTATAATTCTGTGGGTTTACTGGGATCAATCGGATGGTCCCTCTGTTCCACACAGTGTAGCTGAGGTCACTCAGGTGGGTACATTCAGCTGGAAGAGCTGTTGTGGCTGGAATGTCCACCACAGCCTCTCACCTTCTGGATGCACCGCGCCCCCGCCTTTATCTGGCCCTTCATTATCCTGTTGTCTAGATGAGTGTCTTTACAGCATGATGGCTGGCTTCCCAGAAGGAGCGTTCCAAGGCGACAAGCCCTAAGGTGTAAGCACTTATTGAGCCTCTCCTTGCATAACACTTGATAATTTCCAATTAACCCAAACTTACAGATGAGGAAACTGAGCACAGGGAGTTCTAGCAATTTATCCGAAGTCACGGATTTAGTATGTAGTAGAGTCAGGATTTAAAACTAGTTAGGCTGAATCTACACTGTGAAAATGCAATTATGGCTGGGGCTGCAGAGCTTGGAACTTGGTTATTGTCTATTTTGCATATGTATTCTTTGGCTCTCCAATCATTTCCAATTAGAAAAACTAAAAGCAGCATATTGTGCAGCTTTTTTGGGTAAACCCATGAGTATGTTTTGAAGTCTATAAAACATTATACAAGTGCTAAAAATGTGCCTTGTCTTAGTGTATCCTCCACAGTGCTGGGCAGAGAGTCCCTGTGTCACACAATAGCTACACACAATGTGACTGCTATGTCCCCTGGAACTGGGTTGGAGCACAGCTGTTACTCAGGGATGGGGGAGAGGGAGGAGGGCTGTGTCTTCCTCCTGTCAGTTGAATTTCCAGGCTTAACTCTGCCTCTCTGAGAGTTGAGAATCATTCCGCTTACAACAAAAGTAGGAGATGTATAGAGACACAAGTTGCTGGCTGAACTTGTATGAAATCATCACCTCATTTCAATGCCAGCAGACAAGTCTGAAGGGTACTCATGAGGCACCTTTAGCATTTTTTATGACAACAATTTCAGTTCACATCATTATGCCAAGGATGCAATGGACTCAAATCAATTGTTTTAAATGGAACCCCAAATGCACTGTAATATAATTCATTTGCAGAAATATCACAAAACACTTCACAGGTAGTTATGTTAGATGTAGAAAACCCCGAACTCTGAAGCTGAAAATGTGTTATGTAGGATGCCATTAGACAAGTGGTGGGCAAGGTTAAGGCAGCTTGCAAAGACTAGAGAAATAGAAATGTCACAAATAGGACTCTTGTTTAATTAAAGCAAAGATGGGGACATTTCTTAGAGGGATTGAATGTCAAATGGGATTCTTGTAGGAAATCAGGTTCCTATTGTGTTTTGATATAAAACCTACTACAACACATATGTAATACCTTAATTAAGAAAAAAAACATGCTCTGTCATAAGCAACAAAGATAAATAAATAAAAGTATGCTTAGGACTATATATATATATATATATATATATATATATATATATATAGACACACTGAGTGACCAGATTATTATGATCTCTGAACGCATAATAATCTGGCCACTCAGTGTATATCCTATATAATAAAAGGCTAATATGCAAATTGTCTCCTCAACCAGGAGTTTGACCAGCAGGCAGGCTGGCCAACCACCCATGTCTCCTCCCCCTGGCCAGGCTGGCCGGACCCCAACCATGCACTAATTCATGCACCGGGCCTCTAATATATATATATTGAGTGGCCAGATTATTATGTGTTCAGAGATCATAATAATCTGGCCACTCAGTGTGTGTGTGTGTGTGTGTGTGTGTGTGTGTGTGTATACTACATACACTTAATCAAATTTAGTGTTCTAATTACACTAACATATTTGCTTTCTATTGATTTTTTTCCTTGTGTACCATTTTGGTTGTTGTGCAAAGTTGACATGCCTTAAGTTATCTGCCCCTCCCCTCCTCTGCCATCTAGAACTATGGCTCTCCTGGTTCCCTCTAAACGCTTGCTGTTCCTCAAACACATTAGGCCTACTCTTGTTTCCTGTGCCTGGAGCATCTTTCCCTTAGCTGTATGCACACCGAATTCTCTTACCCCTTTCAAATCTTTGCTTGAATTTCACCTTTTCTATAAGGCCATCACCATTCTCACTATTCTCAATGCCCTTCATCTGTTCTGCTATGTTTTTTAGAACAAAAATCAACTTCCAATATACAATAGTGTTTTACTGTCCTCTTTATTGTTTGTTTCCATCTCTACTATGCACAACTAGAAAACTCTACAATGGCCCGCAACCTTTTCAATTTAAGTGACA
The DNA here is from genome assembly GCA_025583905.1 of Ia io. NCBI lineage: Eukaryota > Metazoa > Chordata > Mammalia > Chiroptera > Vespertilionidae > Ia > Ia io. Next base: position 62,998,024 of record JAJQQW010000008.1, read on the forward strand.
TATCTCACGAGCCTAGCACAGTGCCTAGCACATATGAGACACTCAATATTTTTGAATAAATAATAAAGCTCTCAATTGTGCAATGTCTCTTCTTAAATAATCCTTCCAAGACTACATTGATGTTCAGCTTTTGCTTTGACATTTTTTATAACAGAGCACAATGCCTAATAGAATGCTAAATGAAGGGAAAGGTGAGTGAAAAAAATTGGAGAAAGGATCTGCATCAGAAGAATCAGACTGTTGTTCTAAGAGAATATAAGTGGGGTACAAATGCTCTAGTGCTACAGTTATTGTTCAAGACCTTTAAGTGACAGTCCTAAAAATTGTCTGAGTTGTATACATAAGGCTAAGAAGAACAGTGTGACAGAATACATTTTTATTTGCCTCTTCAAATCAAGCCCTGTTTGAAAATTCCAACTTACAAAATTGTTATTCAAGAAGATTATTTTAAATATAAATCTAGTAATAATTTTATGTTTTTAAGTTTTCGTTAGCAATACGCTTGCTCACTCGAAAACAATAAATTTTTAAAATATATTTTTTACTGATGTCAGAGAGGAAGCAAGAGAGAGAAACATCAGTGATGAGAGAAAGTCATTGATTATCACTGATCAGCTGCCTCCTGCATGCTCCCTACTGGGGATGGCAACCTTGGCATGTGCCATGACCAGGAATGGAACCTTCACCTCCTGGTTCATAATCAATGCTCAACCACTGAGGCACTAGGTTCTAAAACAAGATTTTTGTCAAATAGGTCTCATCTCACGTTCAAGAACTCCAGGTGATTAGTGCAAACTAGAATGCTATGATAAGAGTGATTCTTTGGTTATATATAGCCTTGAGGTAAATGGTCATTGAAATTGATTGGCAATGTCTGCCATGGCCATGGGAGGTGGGAGTGTGACATCGGTGCCTCCATTTACTATCCTCAGCCTAAAAGATTTCTGAGGTCCCTTCCAGTTGCATCGTTCCCTGTGAAAGATGAAGTATTGTTACCAGAAGTTCTGGGAGAGGGAAATTTCAGGTGAATATACAGGCAGTTCCCCCAAAAATGTATACACACTTTGAATTGTTATGAAGTCAGTTTTTATTAACATACAGTTCAATTTCAAAATTTAAAAGAATCTACACAAATGAATAAGTTTTTTTTTGTTGTTGTTAATGCCTATTTTGAAATTGATTACTGTTCTGGTCCAGGCACTGCTGATAAGGTGAAGCAATGGAATCACAAACATCAAGAATCATTTCGTTTGGTGTTTGTGCACCTTCAATTCATCAACTGTTACCAGTTTTATATGGTAAAATTTATCTTTTATGTATGCCCATAAAGAGAGTCTAGTGGCACTTTAGGATAAATTTTCTTTGTTCAAAGATTAATTTGGCTTCACCCATTATTTCAAATCAGTTAAACTTGAAAAAGAATGAAAATTAAGTGAGTTATCAACTGTTAAAGTGTGAATGTTTTTTGTGTGTTTTTTTTTTTTTTTTTGGAATAGCCTATATTAAGGATCATAACTGGCTGAAAGACAAACAGGGGAAATAAAGACTCATTGAAGATAAAATCTAAGTTGAAATTTTCATGTTAATATATGGGCTTACTCATATATGTAACTTATATATGAAGTCTCTTCCCACCTCATTATAGTCCATCTGAAAAATGACCAAAAGACAAAAGGATGTGTGAGTGTGTGTGTGTGTGTATGTGTGAGTGTGTTCCCTTTTTACTTGTTTATTATCTTTTTCCTCAACCAGGCTGTATGTTTATAATGACAGGAACCATATCTGACCTGTTTATAGTCCCTAGAACATAATAGGAAATAATTAAATATATTTTAAATGCATGAGTTGAATTAACACTGGCACTTATGCAGCATAAGTCAAAGAGGATGTCATAACATCTTGGTGAAAAAATAGTGGCAAGAAAATCATCATTTTGATTCTTTTGTTGTTGTTCCTCTTAAGAATTCTGGCATAGTTGCAACTATAAAAAACTATTTATTAACAAACGATAGGCCTATTATCCTAATAGTCACAGTTTTCAGTTTTTTACAGAAGTGTACCAGTCATATATTGTGCCCTATCCCAACCAGGTACAGCATCATTTGGGTTGCAGTTTAAATACATTTATTTTAAACTAGAGGCCCGGTGCACGAAATTCATGCACAGGGAGGGGGTGTGTCCCTCAGCTCAGGCTGTACCCTCTCCAATCTGGGACCCCTCGAAGGATGTCCGGTAGGATCGGGCCTAAATGGGCAATTGGACATCCCTCTCACAATCCAGGACTGCTGGCTCCCAACTGCTCGCCTGCCTGCCTTCCTGATTGCCCCTAATCACTTCTGCCTGCCATCTGATCACCCCCTAACCACTCTCCTGCCAGCCTGATGGATGCCTAACTGCTTCCCTGCCAGCCTGATTGCCCCTAACTGCCCTCCCCTGCAGGCCTGGTCACCCCTAACTGCCCTCCCCTGAAGGCCTGGTCGCCCCTAACTGCCCTCCCCTGCAGGCCTGGTCACCCCTAACTGCCCTCCCCTGCAGGCCTGGTCCCCCCCAACTGCTCTTCCCTGTAAGCCTGGTCACCCCCCAACTGCCCTTCCATGAAGGCCCGGTTGCCCCCAACTTCCATCCTCTGCCCGACTGGTCACCCCTAACTGCCCTCCCCTGCTGGCCTGATCACCCACAACTGCCCTCCCTTGCAGGCCTGGTCCCTCCCAACTGCCCTCCCCTGCAGGGCATCTTGTGGTGGCCATCTTGTGTCCACATGGGAGCAGCCATCTTTGACCACATGGGGGCAGCCATCTTGTGTGTTGGAGTGACAGCCAATTTGGATATTACTCTTTTATTAGATAGGTTGACATTTCTAAGCAATTATCTTAAAAGTAAGAAATATATTTAAATATTTGACAGAGTCATGGACAACTCCCAGTAAAACTAAAAATAGAACTTTACTTGGCAAACATAGGAAAAAAGTAAGTAAAACAGAGCCTACAAAGCAAAAATTTTAAAAATGAAAAATACAAAATCCCAAGTAAGAAAAAAAAAAGAGAAGATATAAAATAATATTATAAATTAAGCATATTATGACATTTATACTGCGACTTAAACTCCTCTATGAACAGCAAAAGCAAAAAGAAAGAGATGGGGGAAAAGTTAGAATAATTATATCAAAGTGGAACTCAGGGAGAAAAGAAGCATTAAGTTGCACAGTAGGTAATTCTATTGATAAAATCCAATATGAAGGGCAAAATACATCTTCATGCATATAAAATATAGCAACAAAAATATTACAGGTAATTTGACATAAAGACAAGTATAGTGAGGTGCTTTAGCTTAGCACTGTCAGACTATGAAGTAAATAAGACATGAATAAACACAAATGCTTATGAACAATATAAATGTACTCACAAATAAAAATATATACTTTGTCAAATGCTGGAAGAATGTTTATAAAATTTAATCATATTCAAAGCCATGCAAAAACCTCAGCTGTTAAAAAAATGGAACTCAGATGGGCCAGTTTATATCTTTTGTCCAAGAATAAAGAAAACTAAAAATTAATTAAGATTACATTAAGTAGCAATTTAGTTAAAGAGGGGATAAAATACAATTAAAATGTCTTTAGAACATAATTGAATTGAGAATAATAGCTGTCAAAATTTCTGGGATAGTCTAAATTACATACTCAAATCTAAATTTTTATCATGGGCACTATCATTTAAGATAAATAAAATGAATGCAATAAGTATTCTATTTAAGAAGTACAAAGTTGTAAAGAAGGCAGCCTTATAGAAATCAGTGAAATAGAAAGTAATGAATTAGTAAATAGAAAAAATATAAAGGAATAGATAAAAATATGTATGTTTTTTAAATGTATTTTTTAACATCTCTAGAAAATATAATTATTAGAAAGAGAAAATTATTAGAAAATAAAATAATTATTAAAACATGTATGGGAGAGATTTTAACTTTACATAATTCAATTTTATAAAAAATATATATATCAAAGGAAAAATTTAAAGTGTTTATTACATAGGTAATTATTTAAAAAAAAAAAAAAAGACCTTTAGCCCTGGCTGGTATGTCTCAGTTGGTTGATTGTCTTTGTCCCATGCACTGAGAGGTTGCCGGTTAGATTCTCAGTCAGGGCACATGCCTAGGTTGCAGGTTGGATCCCCAGTAGGATGCATGCAGGAGGTAGCCAATTGATGTTTCTCTCTCCCTCTTCCTTCCTTTCTAAAATCAATAAAAACAACTATAATAATAAAAACATAATATGCTAATTAGACGAGATGTCCTTCTGGATGACCTTCCAGTTGAAGCCGGGGCTGTGAGGGAAGCCAGTGCCAGCAGCCGGGGGAAGGAAGGCCTACTCTTGCATGAATTTCGTGCATTGGGCCTCTAATTTAAAAACAAATAAATAAAATAAATAAAATAAAATAAAATAAAAATAATACTTTTATTAGGAAAGTTTTTCTGAGTTTGCAAGAAATAGGTAATTACAGTATTACATTAAATATTCCAGAGCCTTAAAAATACATAAGAATAAACCAAATATGTTTAATAATTTATCTTCAGACTGAAAGAAAAAGAGCTCAAAACACATGCATAGAAAGGACTCACTGATAAAAGAGAGGCACAATTCAATAACAGTATACAAGGAAACCATATTTAGCAACACATTTAATAAATTTTCCACTCTAATTTTCTAGGCTTCATTCCCAGGAATGCAAGGTGGTTTAATATTTGGAAAGATGTTAATGGTGTTCACTATAATCATTTTAAGAGATTATGTGGTTGCACACAATCCAATCCAAACCAATTTCTGCAGTATTGTAAAAATGTCTCAAACATTTCATTTTACTTTAAGATAATTCCAACCAACCCAAAAGTCTTCTTTTTTCCCAATAGAAGATCATGACTCTACAGATTTTTAATAAAAGTAACCAAATTAGCATAGCTAAGAACATTGGTCATAAAGAACTGACTCTGGTAATATACATATTTTAGGTTCTTACAGAGCCACAGTAAAGTATTATTCTCTGTGTATCAGAACTGAGTATCAGAGTAATGGAACAGAATAGACAGCATTAAAACTGATGCTCATAAATGTAAAATCTTAACATATGATAGGGAATATCACAAGGTGATGTAAAAGAGATTTGGTAACTGTTAAATGTTTAATTGTATAACAAATTACCACAAAATGTAAGTGAATATCAACAAAGGGCTGAGTATGTATAGGCTTTCTAAGCTTGAAAACAATATATGAAATTACACAATAGGAGATCTATTGGATTGTCCAAACAATGATTTGAAAACATCTAAATGGCAAAAGACTAAGCATATTAAAATAGAAAGTGGGAAAAGACTCTGCATCTGATATAACAGGCAAAGGTTATTATTTTTACTTTCTAAGAAGTGTTACAAATTATTAAGATAGTAGTAATATTCCATTGGAAAAATACCAAAGAACACACAAAAGTATGTGTAACCTCATTAGAAACAAAGACATGGGAATTTATGCAACAAAGCTATATTCTCAAAACTTAATTGTCTTTTTTAAATTACTCCATAGTATTTTCTGTGCAGTCTTATAATTTATAGATTAAAAAATATTACTTCTATTCTTCCATCTTTTGTCTTTAAGAAAAAATTATCTTTTTCTTGCCTTACTGTACTTGCTAAAAACTGTGGTGCAGTGTTATTAGAAGTTTTGAGTCTGGTCAGTGTGGCTCAGTTGGTTGAGCATTCCCCTGTGCACTAGAAAGTTGCAGGTTCAATTCCAGGTCAGGGTACATGCCAGAGTTGTGGGCTCAATCCCCAAGTAGGGACTCATTGAGGTTTCTATCTCTCCCTTTCTCTGAAATCAAAAAAAACATATTTTAAAAATTAAATTTTGAGAATGGACACCTTTGCCTTTATTCCTGGTCATAAGAGACAAATATTCCATCTTTTACCATTGAGTATGTTAGCTTTAGATATTGAAGATACATACACAGACAAACACAGAAACACACATTTTAATGTTATGTGTCTATAAATAAATGGTATATGTATTTTAATTCTTAGTAATGTATTTAAATATTACTTTTAAAGTATTAATATTTATCAACTTAAACATTAAACTTTGAGGCTTTAACACATTAAGGCATTTGGACTACTATTTTGAGGAGGTAAAACAATAAGGGTACCAGAAGGAGGTTATTCCCAAACCTTTGTGAGTACTAGTATTATTTTTAAATTAAACACACACACACACACACACACACACACACACACACACACACACACACACAGTAGTTCTCTAAAAGTTTAAATAACAAAGAATAACAAGTAATAAAGATGTCGACTGATAACAGTATATTCCTATGAAACATCACTATTTTAAGGAACTTCGTAAGTTTATCTTCCAACTCTAAATACCCTATGAGGTTTTGATTATCTCATTTGCTCTAGTCAAGAAAATCAAGGCACTCATATGACTTTTCTGTACCTGGAATCCCCACTTTATTACCAGGAATCTTTGGTGCTAATTATTACACAGTGGCCCTATTAGTGCCCCCCTCCCCCCGCAGATATTTGAGGACCCTTATCTCCACTGTAGCATTGTTTGTCAATTATGCTGCCCCAGCTTGGGGAAGTTCTGATTTAAACCCATGAGAGATACTTGAGTGATTCCTTTCGTTTTATGCCCTTCAATTTGTTTATTGATAAGGGAGGTGGGGGGGCGGTGGTGGAAGCTAAACTAAAAGCTATTAGAAATACAAATTCATGTCTTATATAAAATTGTTTTAAGTGCTATTTATACAGAACTTTAACTTTAAAAACAAGCACGAAAAAATTAGTTCCACTGATGTGTCAGAATTGTCTCAGAAATAGCTTCATTTTGGTGGACCCCTGACATCCAGAGACTTGGCAAACTCAGGCACCAGTGTTGTATCTGAGAATAAAGAATGTAAATCCTTTTATAAAGTTAGGGATCCCTTTGTTCACAAAATAATCACATCCTACTTTATCTGTTTAATAGGTTTAGATTTTTGTATCCTGGATCTAGTTAAAACCAAGCACACCTATGATAAAAACAAAGTATACTGCTTTGTTCCACGGTATTTTTAAGCCTGCTGTTTCATAGGATCAAAATACAGGGCAGCATACAAATGCATTCGGTGTATGTAGAATCTCTGAACGTGTGTTGGGAAGATGGATTTCTTTCCTGGCTCATCTGCTGCAAAGCTACTCCTCACCCCCACCGGACTTCACCACACACTCCTTTTGTTTTGCTTTCTGCTCTAATTATGCTTTCACAAGAAACTTTTCACCTTTCTTTGAATTTCTATCCTCTTTCATATTTCCATAATATTGTAATTTTTGTTTCTGCTGCTTAGAATATCCTTTCTCTCCTCTCCCGTGATTAAATCTTACCCAGTTCATACGATCTAATATAAATGCTTCTCCTCTCTGAAGCCTTCCCTGAATTGCTAGCCATTATTGGGAGTCCCCACTGTACTCTGTACCTATTTTTACCAGGGCTTGGGTCTTTTTGTTGCTCATGTATGTCAACTAGACAAAGCAGGGCCATGATCTTTATGTTCTGAATGTTGAGGACAAAACAAATGCTTGGGAACTGCTGGCTGAGTGGCTAAGTGAGTGAATGAATGAACAAATGAAATAAATGAATGAATTTTTAACTTTCCTTTGTCCTGCTTCCTTGACCTTCTTTTCTTTGTTCTAAATATTTTTTTTTCCTACAGCACTTAATACGTTCTAGCATGTTACATAATTTTTTAATTTATTATATTTATTGTCAATGCCCTCCCATTAAGAGAGGGTGTCTGTCTTTAGTATGCATTAACACAGTACTTATTTAAGGAAAGGATAAAACAAATAAATCTTTTTTCCCACACATTTTTTTCTTCTAATCTCATGTCCTTGATTTTTGTGATTTAGGCTGAATTCAGTATTACTCGTATTCCTAGTTTCCCTGCAGGCCTGGCACCTTTGTCTGAAATTCTTCACTACCTAAATAGGATTCTTTGTGATAAGGCATTGAGTTGGCTGTTAAATATTTAACTATTAGCTAAACATTATCACCTTTTATCAGCCTTAACCAGTTAACCCAAATAAGTTTATCAGATTGGCCCTAGTAGAGAATAAGGCAAGGGGAAAGCATCCATTCATCCAACTGCCCCGTGTGCCTTTGTTCACCAAGCTGGGCATGGTCATTACCCTGATGGAGCTCACACCGACTGCTGAGATCCTCAGTCATTGGGTGTTTGAATCATACTTACAAATGCTAGAATTTTTGGTAGATAAAAAAATCTGTAAAATGTTCATAATACAAACACTAGCACAGCATAAGACTTCAGCTTTAAGAGTATCCACAATTATCACATACTTCCTTTGTCACCCCTTTAGCACCATGCCTCTGTTTGCTGAAAACTGTTTACTATCTTAATAGACTGTAACCATCTTAAACTCCATTTTATTATAAAGAGACCAAGTTCTCACAGGACCCAGTAAAATTCTGCCTTTTCCTGATGTCAGCTTGACTTCATAGTACAGTGTTATCTCCTGCACCCTGGCTTTATATGCCTTCCACAAACTGCTCAACAAATGGTTCTCTTTCTGAGTCAGTGGGAGAGAAGTTTAATTATAAGAATAAATTATACTCTTTTATAAAAATTTCGGGGAGTACTGACTGCTAATATCTGGTCTTGGACAACGTACAATTTTACCGTGGGAAAGGGGAAAGGAAATGTCTGCTCAGTGGAAGGATGTGTGGCTGGTTGGCAGGAATATAAGGGTTCTATGTAGCTGGCAGGCAGCATGAAGGCCCTGGGAATGGGCAGACACCAAAAAGAAGGATGGTAGTGTTGTCAAAGAAAGACACTTCTACCTCACAAGTGAGTTCAGGCCAGCCCAAGTTCAGGACCTCCTGGAATCTTCTGAGGTCCTATTGACTCATGGTTATGGTAATTGTCACTCGGCCTTAGGATTTGATATGTTAGCCTGGTGTACAACTGTATGTCCATTGTCACATTCTGTTCCTCTGGATACAGAATTCCCCAGGCAATCTTCCAAAACTTGTTCAAGCTCTTTTTATATCACCTCCTTTCTTTCTTCCTTCAGACAGGGTTCTAATTCTACCCAGAAACCACTACTCTCTAAATCACATGCTTCAATTTCCTCATGAGTTACCTCTTCTATGCCAGCTCCTCCCTAGTGGCCTTTCTTTCTGAGTATAAATATTATGTTAATCAAGTTCTGTGTTTCCCCTTAAATGTAACATCTTATTTCATTCCTTCTCATAGCAGCAGCTCTCCAATTCTAGTTGACAGCAGTTTTTTATGCTTTTTTTCTCCCAGGAGTTAACTAAACTTATTAATAGACTTCATATACATATGTTTGTGGTTATATGGATGCATAATCACTATATCATTATAGTTAACAAGAGATATCCCTAAAATATAAAGACTCCAAAATCCTTGAAAGTGTAAGAATATAAGAAGCAACAGGAAATTCTAAGCAAAAAGAGAGCTGATTAACTGTTTTCATGTATTACTAGAGGCCCGGTGAACGAAATTCGTGCACGGGGGAGTGGGTTGTCCCTCAGCCCAGCCTGCACCCTCTCCAATCTAGGATCCCTCTCACAATCCAGGACTGCTGGCTCTCAACCACTCACCTGCCTACCTGCCTGATTGCCCCTAACTGCTTGTGCCTGCCAGCCTAATCACCCCCTAACCACTCTCCTGCCAGCCTGATCAATGCCTAACTGCTCCCCTGCTGGCCCAATTGCCCTAACTGCCCTCCCCTACAGGCCTGGTCACCCCTAACTGCCCTCCCCTGCAGGCCTGGTTGTCCCTAACTGTCCTCCCCTGCAGGCCTGGTCGCCCCCAACTGCCCTCTCCTGCTGGCCCTTTCACCCCTAACTTCCCTCCCTTGCCAGCCTGGTAGCCCCTAACTGCCCTCCCCTGCCAGCCCGATTGCCCCTAACTGCCCTCCCCTGCCAGCCCGATTGCCCCTAACTGCCCTCCCCTACTGGCCTGGTCACCCCCAACTGCCCTCCCCTGCCAGCCTGGTCCCCCCCAACTGCCCTCCCCTGCAGGCCTGGTCCCCCAACTGCCCTCCCCTGCAGGCCTGGTCCCCCCAACTGCCCTCCCCTGCAGACCTGGTCCCCCCCAACTGACCTCTCCTGCAGGTCTGGTCACCCCCAACTGCCCTCCTCTGCCAGCCCAGTCACCCCTAACTGCCCTCCTCTGCAGGCCTGATCACCCCCAACTACCTTCCCTTGCAGGCTTGGTCCCTCCCAACTGCCCTCCCCTGCTGGCCTGATTGCCCACAACTGCCCTCCCCTGCCAGCCATCTTGTGGTGGCCATCTTGTGTCCACATGGGGGCAGCCATCTTTGACCACATGGGGGCGGCCATAGTGTGTGTTGGTGTGATGATCAATTTGCATATTTCTCTTTTATTAGATAAGATATGCATAAAGAGACATACTCAAGAATGTTCAAAATACAGCCCTAGCCGGTTTGGCTCAGTGGATAGAGTGTTGGCCTGTGGACTAAAGGGTCTCAGGTTTGATTCCAGCCAAAGGCACATGCCTGGGTTGTGGGCTCAATCCCCAGTAAGGGGCGTGCAGGAGGCAGCTGATCAATGATTCTCTCTCATCATTGATGTTTCTATCTCTTCCTCTCCCTTCCTCTCTAAAATCAATAAAAATATATTTTTAACAAAAGAATGTTCAAAATACAAATGTTCATAATAAGCCAATCTATGAATAAATACATTCATAATGAATATTACATGTCAGAATCAAATGTATATAGCACAGCTATATATATCAACATGGACAAATCCTTGAGGTATTTTGTTTGGCAAAAGATAAAAATCACCAAGAGTATATAAGTAGGATTTCATTTACATGTAGAATGCTCACTATTGGTTAAGGATATGAAAATATTGATAAACTGGAAAAAAAAGAGTAAGGAAATAATTGACTCCAAATAATCAAATATGTAGTTGTCTAAGAGGGGGCTGTGTGGAGAGAAGGTGATGAGATCAGTGAAGGACTCACAGGGTCTTCAAATTATTGGCCATATTTTGTTTTTAGAGATGGATAGGAGAATATATGGATCTTGGATCTTCATTTTACTATTACTCTTTAGACTTTAATATATTATAAATATACTTTTATATATATTTACTAATTGATAAAACTACGATAGGTAGTAGGGGGGACTGGGTGAAAGAAGGTGAAGGGATAAGCCAAAGAACATACAGAGTGTCCCCAACAAATGCATGCACACTTAATAGCTGGTAGCTCAATTGATGTTTCTTTCTTTTCGGATTTAACCCACTGGAATTAATAATTATTCAAAGTGTGTGTACATTTTTGGGACACCCTGTATATGCATAATCCACAGACACAGACAACAGTGTGATGATGGCCAGAGGGAAGTAGTTTGGGGACTAGGGTGGAAAGAGAAAAGGGGCAACAATGGGTACATCTGTAATAGTATCCTCCTATGTAATAAAGAGGTAATATGCAAATTAACCCTCATGCCCTCACAAGATGGTTGCCTATGACCAGGCCGGCAGGGGGGTCCATGAGGGATGACCAAATGACTGAACAGCAGGCCTGTGAGGGGTGACCAGACGGCGGGGAGGGGGCCATGAAGAGCAACCAAGCCAGCAGGGAGGGCAGTTGGGTGCGACCTGGCCAGCAGGGAAGGCAGTAAGGGGTGACCAGGCTGGTGGGAGGTGGGGGCAGTTAGGAGCGACCAGGTCGGCAGTGGGGGCAGTTAGGGGTGATCAGGTCTGCCCATAGAGGTAGTGAGGGACGATCAGGCCAGCAGCTGGAGGGGGGACAGTTGGGGTGACAGGCAGGCAGGCAGGTGAGTGATTAGGAGCCAGCGGTCCAGGATTGTGAGAGGAATGCCTGACTGCTGGGTTAGGCTTGGGATGGGGCCTAAACCAGCAGTTGGACATCCCCCAAGGGGTCCAGGATTGGAGAGGCTTCAGCCTGGGCGGAGTGGACCAAATTTCATGCACCGGGCCTCTAGTATATAATAAAAGCCTAATATGCTAAGTGTCCAACCCTTTGATCTATCATTCAACCAGTTGCTATGATGCGCACTGACCACTAAGGGGAAGATGCACTGACCACCAGGGGGCAGTTGCTCCCACTGGTAGGTTAGCTTGCTGCTGGGGTCCAACTGATTGGGACTGGGCGAAATGGGCCAAACACGCCCTAGAGCCCTCCTGCGATCCCTCCCCAGCCCTGATCGTGCACCAGTGGGGTCCCTCAGTGGCTGTAGGAGAGCCGGTTTCAGCCTGATCCCCACAGGCCAGGCCAAGGGACCCCACCAGTGCACGAATACATGCACCAAGCCTCTAGTCAACAATAAAAATAAAGAAAAAACAATTAAAAATCAAAACAGTAACAATACCATAATTAAAAGAAATGGGAAAATATTAAATTGTACTCTTACTTAGCATAATGGCTAGACTAAAATTTCATATGAGCTTATTCTCAATAAGTAAATAGACCTTGGCCACTTTCTTGTGGAGAATGAAATCTATAACTATCACAGATTTTCTGAAAATTGCCATGTGGCTTTCTTGCCTCATGTTCTATTAATAACATAATAATTAAATATTAATGACATTCATAAATGGTTAAACACATTTAATGGTTCAATTTGCTTAGGAATTTCTAGTGCAATGTACACACACAACATATTTTGAGAGGATTATTATATTCGGTGTGTTGTGTATGTGTTTGCATGTGTGTGCATATCTATTAGTAATTTCTTTGTCAGACCTACATAGATAGATATCGAAATTCAGGCATCAAGCATGACTTCTTTATATCCATTTTTTCCCCACTTTTCTTTCTAGATAACATTTAAATTCATCCTCTCTTTTACATTCTTATGGCCTCTACCTTGGCTGAGACCCTCATCTTCTCTTGTTTTTACAATTTTAATAGCTTTATAAGTGTTTTCTATGTACCACCTCTTTCCCTGTCAATTCAACTTTCACAGAACTTTTAGCCCAGACTGGTATTTCTAAAACACAAATCCTATCCTAAATCCCTAATTTCCTATGAAATAAAACCTAAACTCCTCAGCATGACAAGAAAAAAGCTTTGTGTTCATTTTTTAAAAATCCAGGTACAACCCATTTTTCTAGTTTTAGACATACCAACCTGGCTTTACCAGGCTATTTCCATCTCCCTTGGTGTGTCATGCACTTCCACGCAAGGAATTCTTTGCTTATGTACTTTCCTCTTGGTAATGCGTTGCCATTTGTGCACTTTTTTTTTTTTTTTTTCAGAGAGGGAGAGGGAGAGAGATAGAAACATCAATGATGAGAGAGAATCATTGATCGGCTATCTTCTGCACACCCCACCCTGGGGATTGAGCCCACAACCTGGTCATGTGTCCTAACTGGGAATCGAACCCTGACCTCCTGGTTCATAGGTCCATGCTCAACCACTGAACCACATTGGCCGGGCCCTTTGTGCACCCCTAATGACCTGTATCTAGTCTCTGACTTGGCTTCATTGTTACCTTCTTTATCCTCATCTCTTCGGACCTTATTCCATCCCCTCAACCATTTAGGTGCTGTTTCTTCTGTGCTTCCTTGATATGCAGAACGTATTTCTGTAGCAGGTTTTTAATAATAGTAGAATTTTTACTTCTTTGTCTCTTCCTCTAACAATGTGTGCACCTTGAGAGAGGAGACTAAAGTTTATTTCTATTTGTATTCCTGGACATCAAACATTATCTGAAAAATAGTTTTGCTGAATAAGAGAATCAAGATGAAACCAAGGAAGAGGGCACGTATGGTGACAGAATTGGGGATGAACATTAGGAGAAAGAGACATCATGATTTTCAAGCTAGGAAGAGAGGAAATTAACCAGAGTATTTATTCACTCAGTGTGAAATATTCCTTATCATGTATCATGGGTCTTACTTGAATAAAACAATGAGAAAAAAGATCATTAAGTAATGATAATGAGTCTGGACAATTGATGGTTAAAAAAGAAACAATGGGATAAATGAGGGGTGGGGGAAAGGGACATCTCTCATACTTTCAGCAATAAAGATAAATTTGAAAAATAAAAATAAATAAATAAATAAAATAAAATAAAAAAGAAACAGAAAAGAAAAAAATTTATTTTTGGTGCTCTCAACTCATGTCCAGAAAATGTCAAGCAAATATTTCGGGAATGAGAAAACCAGAGCACATACGTGAAGAAGTTTTTTCGTGGGCAAACACGAGCTATGAGATGAAATGTTTGATTAAAATGTTTATTTGTAATGGTGGTGCTCTACTAGACTGAGGAAAGGTTTTTATTCCAAACATTTGCTCTTTGTCATTGTGAAAGAGAGTTCAGTGAATCCAATTAACTCAGCAAAAAAGACTACCTAATACCAGGTGCACTCCTTTATTCCTTCCCAGAGGGTTGCTATGTTGTTTAAGCTCACTTGGGCACTCCAGCGTGTGGATGGGTTTCTGAGATGTCAGGTACTTTTCTGGGAGAAAAAATAAAAACATAGGGAGCCACTCTGGCCTGCTGTGGTCTGTGTAAACTATATAGAAACCTAACTCAGAGACCTGCTCTCTGACAGTGCCGCTAGCTAGCATTTCACATGAGCCCACCCAGTGCCAGGCACTGTGCAAAGCACTCTACATATATGTATGGCCTCACTTAACTGTCAGAGGGTAACGTAAAGAACATTGTTTACACTCATTTTACAGAAGAGAATAGGTTAAATGACTTGCTTGTCTCAGGTTAAATGACTTGCTTAAGGACACATAACACAACCCGTTAAGCACCTGAGCAAAAAAAAAAAGTGAACACAAAGCTTTTTTAATTAGTTGCAAGATTGAGCAAAAACAAACAAAAATTCAGGATGCCTAAATGTTGCAGAGAACACGCTTACACTAAAAAATTACTCATTGTTTATATTAAATTTAAATTCACTTAGGTGTCCTGTATTTTATCTGGTAACCTTATTTTGAGCGAGTCTAACCTCTCTAACACATGTCACCCAGTTGACTGCTTCAGCAAATGATTCCAGGGATATCTCTGAGTGAGCAAACTGACAAAGCACAGGCAAACAGCCGGTTGACAGGGTCGCCTGTCTTCCATGTGCCTATGCAATCACTTACACAGAACACCACAACCTGGGAGGGACGATTAGGATCGTGGATTGAGGAAACTGCAGCACAAGGTCGTGACTCCCAGATACAGAGGCAGATTACTAGGAAGGTGATGCAGCTAAGCTCCAAGGCTTCTCGCTTGCATGAGACAGCAGTCCTCATCTTACATCTTGTTTTCCTATAGAGGACCCCGTCAGTTACATAAACTTCAGGCCCCCCAAACCTGGGTGCCTGTTTGATAAGCGGATGAGTGAACCAAGGAATAAATGGAAAGCAGATTTGAGGTAATAAACTAAAAATTTACTTTCTTAAACACGCTATGGACCACTTGATTATTCACATTGTTTTACAAGTCGCGATCACCGGACCATTTATTTTATATGTGCCATGTTTTCTCTCTGGAAATAAATGCATTTATTTAACAGTATAATATCTGTTATCCTGAGGCAGGAATTAGTAACAGGACCCTCTTCATTCCTCAGGCTTAGTGAAATTGGAATGTGGTCACAAAGTTTGTCTTTCTAGGGTTATCCTTTATATTATCTAAGCTGGGGTGTCCTGGCATGTCTTTATGTAATTGTACTAGAGGCCCAGTGCACGAAATTCATGCACAGAGAGGGGGTGTGTCCCTCAGCCCAGCATGCACCCTCTCCAATCTGGGACCGACCCCTCGAGGGATGTCTAACTGCCGTTTAGGCCCCATCCTGGTGGGATCAGGCCTAAACGGGCAGTCGGACATCCCTCTCAAAATCCAGGACTTCTGGCTCCCAACCGCTCACCTGCCTGCCTGCCTGATTGCCTCTAACTGCTTCTGCCTGCCAGCCTGGTCGCCCCTAACTACCCTCACCTGCAGGCCTTGTCCCTCTCAACTGCCCTCCCCTGCAGGCCTTGTCACCCCTAATTGCCCTCCCCTGCAGGCCTGGTTGCCCCCAACTGTCCTCCCCTGCAGGCCTGGTTACCCCCAACTGCCCTCCTCTGCTGGCCTGGTCACCCCTAACTGCCCTCCCCTGCTGGCCTGATATCCCACAACTGCCCTCCCCTGCTGGCCATCTTGTGGCACCCATCTTGTGTCCACATGGAGTGGCCATTTTTGACCACAGGGGGATGGCCATCTTGTGTGTTGGAGTGGTGGTCAATTTGCATATTACCACTTTATTATATAGGATTTATTCCTATTTTTTTTACAAGAGAGTTGTCCCACCTATTTGTTTGTTTTTTGTTGTTTGTTTTGTTTTTTACTTATTAGACTATTTAGAAGGCATGCTTATCTTCTGCCAAGTTACTCTTAACTAATTGAATGGACTCTGGGTATATTTCTCACCCAGTTAATTACTTTCTTGCTTATTGGGATAAGTGAATGTTTTGCCTGCCCTAGAGAAAGGACACCCAAATCAATAGAGGGAAGACTAGAGACATGGTGACAAGTTAAGCATGGGATGATATGCTTGATCTTACACTTATTCAGTAACCATGCACTTACTGCAGAAGTGAAAGTCCACACTAAAGATCCTGAGGGGGGACACACAGCCACCTCTCTTACAAAGTACCTTCTCAGTACTGCAATATGACAGTACTAAGATAAGGCATTATCCAGTAAGGACATGTAGCTACACATGGTAGAGTTGGAACTTAGACTATATTGAATTCCAAGTCTTTGTCTTCTACAAACAAATTGCCAGTCAGAACCTTGTCACGTTTTTATATTCATTTTTACTCTATGGTATTAAAAATGTTATACATTCACAGTACATTTATAAAATATGGAAAATCACAGAGGTGAAAATAAAAGTCCTCTGTATTTTCTGATAGTGAGTAACATTTTATAGGCATGTTTTTCCCCCAATATTTTTGCATATGCATATGTGCACATACACTTTTTTTTTTGAGTTGAAATCACATATTTTATAGAGCTTTCTATAATTTCTTTTTCTTACCCCTCACGCAAGGATATGTTTTTATTGACTTTTAGAGAGAGATGAAGGGAGAGAGAGAAAAACATCAATGAGAAAGAAACATCAATCGGCAGCCTCCCATACATACCCTGACCTGGGATGAAAACCATAACCTCGGTATGTGCCCTGACTGTGAAGCCTTTTGGTGTATGGGACAATGCTCCAACCAACTGAGTCACATGGCTACAGTAGAGCTTACTATAATTTTTAAGGCATTCTCTTACATAATATGTCTATCAGAACTTAAGAAATAAGCAGGATATTAGAGTGTAAATAGGCTGTAAACCATTAATTAATTAACTCATTAATTAATTAACATCACATTTATACCCAGATTGTTCATTGTAATCCTCTGTTTGTTTGAACTTATGTCTCAAATAGTTTATTATTCAGTGGTATCTAGCAATAAAAGAAAATATTCATAAATTTCACATGTTTAAATACAATATCTTTAATTTTCTTAAAGTAATCTAAATTCAAAGTATTTTCCCCCATGAAATTCAGAGAATATTTTTCATATTGGAGACACAACTAGAACCATAATAAATGTGATGTTGTTATTTTCCAATTAAGACTATTACTACTCATTCAGAAACCTGTTAAGGCACTAAAAACTGTATAATGAGTGACTCCAGGTAGCATTCCCCCAAAGCCTGTTACCTACAACACTAGCTCTGTGAATGGACTTTTAATCTGATATACCTGGCCATTTGTTTAATGGGTCACAACCTAGATGTTGGAATTTAAGAACTCATTAATTAGGTAGGTTTTCATAATGGGCTCAAGATTCTACAGGTTCTACCCCAGGCTTCTGAGTCTTCAAATTCACATAATTTTGAAACAATACATTATGATATGTCCTTAATGAAAGATAATGTCCAAAACTATTTCTTCACTTGTTGACAGACATGTGAATTAGACAAATGTTGTATACTCTTTTTCTTTCAAGATTGGTGGAAAGTAGAAGCACAGCAATGAGGTCTCTTTATCACTGCTGTTCCAGTGATGGTTACTCCTGCTGTCATGAGTCATGTTGGAAGTTCTAGTAGCTGCTCCAATCAGAGACCAATAGCTGTTTGCTACCATGTAGACATGGTGTTAGGTTCTAGAAAAACATAAATTCTATTGATGTAATATCTGTTATAGTAATCTCTTATCTGACAATCATTTGAAAGTTATATATATAACTAGAGGCCTGGTGCACAAATTCTGCATAGGTAGGGTCCCTTGACCTGGCTGGTGATCAGGGCTGATCAGGGTCATGGGAGGTTGGCCGGGGGGAGGGGCTGCAGGAGGTTGGCCAGCCCCGATTGGGGCCATAGGGGCCGGCTGACCAGGGAGAGGGGCTGGGGGAGGGACCGTGAGAGGTTGGCTGGCTGGGGGGAGGGGCCGCAGGAAGTTGGCCTGGTGGGGGGAGGGGTTGTAGGAGGTTGGCTGGCCCCAATCGGGGCCATCAGGGCTGGCCGGCCAGGGGGAGGGACCACAGGAGGTTGGCTGTGAGAGCACACTGACCACCAGGGTTCAGCTCCTGCATTAAGCATCTGCCCCCTGGTGGTCAGTGTGTGTCCATAGCAACCAGTCAACCAGTTGTTTGGTCGTTCAGTCGTTCGGTCATTTGGTCACTTAGGCTTTTATATATATACTAGTGGCCTGGTGCATGAAATTCATGCATGGGGGGGCGTCCCTCAGCCCAGCCTGCACCCTCTCCAATCTGCCTATCCCTGTGGGATCGGGCCTAAACTGGCATTTGGACATCCCTCTCGCAATCTGGGACTGCTGACTCCTAACTGCTCACCTGCCTGCCTGCCTGATCGCCCCTAACCACTTTGCCTGCCAGCCTGCTTGGCCTTGCCGGCCTTCTCACCCCCAACTGCCTCCCCCGCTGGCCTGTTACCCTCAACTTCCTTCCCCTCCTGGCCTGATCGCCCCTAACCGCCTCTGCCTCAGCCCTGCAACCATGACTTTGTCCAGAAGGACATCCAGAAGGTCTCCCGGTCTAATTAGCATATTACTCTTTTATTAGTATAGATGTTATCCCAATAAATTTAATAAAAATTGTCTGCAAATTATGCTTACACTGGAAGTGAACCACTTATCAATTTTATTTTAATCATCACTATTGGTGTACCCTATAGGTGTAAAATTTGGCTTCCACACTGTCAGCATTTCTTGGGGGCTAAACCTCAGAGACTTCATAGATAGTTCTGAGGTCTTTGGCCTTGCTCTGAAGTTACTGGCTGCCCAAGTTATCACTCAAGATGGTGAATTTTTCTACATTGTCTTGGTCTTATTCTGGATCATTTTTATTCAGTTCCTCATTGGCCTGTGATAATGGCCACATATTGTTTGCTTTATAGCTTTCGTAGGTTTTCTTGAAGGGGTAGGAATTTTTGGAAAAGTTCCTTTCCTTGAACTCCCTTAAAGACATCTTTTCATCCCTATGGATGTCTTTAGTACCTGGAAGGACAGCAGAGTGAGCGCAGAAGCACATTGGTTTGTGGGGAAATGGCTGGGATGAAAGGAAAAAAGTCTTCATGAGAAAAATTATGGGTTGAGGATGGAATCTGCCAGGCAAGACCAGGGAGTCTTGGGAATATGCCACGAAAGAAGAGGAGAAGTTTGGGTGTGGTCCTTTCATCCTGGACACTGGACCTGGGTTAACAGGGCTTCTTCCTCTTTTACCTTCTTTTGGTGAACGGGGTTGGTTGTCACATTACTGTGCTAGGAGTTTGTGGTTTCCTGGTCATCTTCACCATGTTAACATTTCCCAGGGCCCTACCTGAACGTATGCTTTTCTCTAGGACAATGAGGGGCCACACCCTCTAGGCTTTAATTAATCAGGAAGCCTCTCCTTCAGTTAATGGTAACTCTGGGAGAGAAATTTAGACATCATAAAGCACTATCCTGACACTTCCATGGGGTGGGGTGAGGAGGCCAAGATGCTTTGGTAAGAGAAAGGGGCATTTCTTTAGCATCCTAAGCCTTTACAAACTTATTGACCCCATGTTCAATTCTGATGGGTCACATGGTAGGGAGATGATGTTTCTTCAAACGTTTCCCTAGGCCTGTGGTCGGCAAACTGTGGCTCGCAAGCCACATGCGGCTCTTTAGCCCCTTGAATGTGGCTTTTCCACAAAATACCATGGTCTGGGCGAGTCTATTTTGAAGAAATGGCTTTAGAAGAAGTTTAAGTTTAAAAAATTTGGCTCTCAAAAGAAATTTCAGTCGTTGTACTGTTGATATTTGGCTCTGTTGACTAATGAGTTTGCTGACCACTGCCCTAGGCCACCCATTTCAGGGGTTCATTGTTCTTTCTCATCCTTCACTATTAGCTAGTTTTCATAAGATTTACCTAAAATCGTTTCAAGGTAATGTGACTGTCTCTGTGGAGATGTGAATCATCCTGCTTCCCTAGTACAGGTTGCTCTTATGCACCTTGAAAACCATTCACTTCTTGGCTACTACCAGAGAAATTTTCCATCTCACCCCCCTTTTCCACTGTCCATGCGTCTCTCCCCAGCTTTCTGTTTTCAAGGTTGAAATCATTGCCTTTAGGCTGTCTTTGATGAATAGAGTTGCTTAAGTGGTTATCTTAGCTTTGTTTAAAATCTTGGGGGTGATCATAGTAGGTATAGTGTCTAGTTTTGGGGCTTAACAGTATAAGATGAATAAGGCAAGAATTTAAATTCCCAAAGTTGGGCTTCCTGTTTGTATATTGAAAACTGCACCTCCTCCCCGCCCCAGCTCCTCAGGGAACTCCTGTAGTCAGACCCTTGGTCTGAGGATTTCAGACTCAGGTTCATAGAGGACAGGAGGTCCAGGCTCTGTCAAAGTATGGATCAGAGGCAGGGCTGAAGGACCCTACGGAATCCATCTCAGCCCCTGCCATCAGGCTTTGGAATTGCTGGGCTTGGTACCGGATGTGACGGACACTGACTTCCTGCAGAGGACTCAGGGCAGTGAGGCCTTGATCTGAGGAGTCCAGCCTTGGGTCAACAGAGGGAGGATCCCAGGACCTGCCAGGGCTCAAGGTGAGGAACATGAGGGAGGAGGGAGGAACCCTGGACCCTAGAACAGAATCATCCCACCCAGGGCGGGATGAGGACAAGAGGTGATTTCTGCATCTGGGTCTCAGAGACTCGGGGGCTTTGGTATAGGGAGTGGGACCTCAGATACACAGAGGACTGGCCCAAGTCCTGCCAGAGTCAAGGTGAGGACCCTGAGGAAACACTAAAGGGACTCCGGACGCCACAACAGAGGGGACCCCATCAAGGCCCTCCCCCAGTGTAAGCCCTGGGAGTCCCCAGGGTGGGATGACGACAACAGGCGATTTCTGCATCTGGGTCTCAGAGACTCGAGGGCTTTGGTATAGGGAGCGGGATCTCACATACGCAGAGGACTGGCCCAAGCCCTGCCAGAGTCAACATTAGGATGTAGTGACCCTAGATCGCATAATAGAGGGGACCCCACAGAAGCCCACCCTTGCTGTGAGCCTTGGGAGTCCCCAGGGCGGGATGACCACATGCAGTGTTTCCTGACTTCCACAAATGGGTCTGAGAGATCCTGGGAACATGGTATCAGGAAAAGGGCATCTGGTCCACAGAGGGGAGGGCCAAGGTCCTGTTAGAGTCAACTGCTGAGGCAGTGGGCCACCCAGGCCGAAAGCTAACAACCTCGCTGTGCCCACCTTGCCCCACCCCACCTCCCGCCCCCCTCCGCCTGGCGTTGGGTCGAGCCTTTGGTCGTTTTGGATGTTACAGACCCTGGCTCTTTATATATATAGATAGATATATAGATGATTTGACATTAAACATCATAAGCTACCAGTTTCCTAAAATATAGTAATTGTCATGAGAACAAATTTTAGCCTCCCCAACTATATAGTGAGATTGTTGCTATCTTAATTGTTTACATTTTAACTCCTTCATCTTCTTAATCTTCAAAAATATCAGGAATATGTTATATCTCAATGAGGATGGTTCTAGGGAATCATGCAGCTATTTGATGATGTAAATTAACAGAGGTCTAAAGGGCAACATAGAAAGAAACCTTTCATTAATAAAATTAGTCTTACCTTTGTTATTCCAGTGGTCTTGATGCTGGAATATGCTTTCCTTGGGGGTCCATTCAGACTTTCCCCCAGGCACTCAGGCAGGAATACTTTTAAGGAAATCCGTTTTCAAATCTTCAACTGCTATATGTATGGTTCCCTAGATTTGATGTGCCTGACAATGTGCTGGTGGCCAATGCATCATGCTAGAAGATTCCTGTTATTCTCCTTTCCTAATTTCTATATCATAATTTCTTTTCTCTCATTTCCCAAAAGAAACTCAAAGATTTCACACAAATAGGATCTTTATATGGTGCATTACCTGTGGGTTGAGGGCCCAGTCAAAGGGATAATTTAAATGATATCAATGACTGGGAAATAATTTCTTTTGCCAATTAGATGATTTCTAATTTGTTGCTTTCAATATAATTGAAAAGAGAACTAATTTAGTAATTACATAATTACAGATGTTTTTAATGAGAGATCAATATATGATTTTCATCTTATGACTTGGAAGAAATTTAATGAATTGAGTTTTGTTTCCATAACAAAAATCTTTTCATTCCCGTCTATATGAGAATAAGTTATCTCAATAAATATATCTATAAAAATAGGAATAGAATTGATCTTGAAGCCTCTTTCATTTTAAAAGAGTGTGCACAAACTAATTGAAACAAAACAAGATCATCCATAATCAATTTCATTAATTAATGCATTCCTAATAACATTTTACTTACTATCCTTAATCATTATTCATTAAGATTTATAACAAATTTATTTTGCTTTGGTCAATTTAGATGACTTGACCATAGAAAATTTTAAACAAAATATATGTGTTTTCTGTAATTAGGTAGGTGGAATGGAAGTATAAGAACAAGATAAAAAAGTAATGATGGTAGATTTTTGAAGAATACCTTGTTCATGTTATTTCTTTAACAGATGATGGTGGGCATCAAATCACAATGACAATCAGATTTCATTAGAAACATTCGAAATAGTGATCTAATATTTTGTTTTAAAATGGTAATATATTTAAAAACACCAGTTCTTATGCAGTTTTGAAATGTCTTAACATTAAAATGATGGGAAAATTTGGAAGGCAACTTAAAATATACAAGATGATTAATAGTTTTCCAAAATTATTTAACGGGGTAAAAATAAAATGTTAAAAAGCCACTATTTTGTGTCTACCATGTGTAGATATCATTTCTTTGTTGAAGGAAATATGGTAGGAAGTATAAGGCCCTTTTATCTCAAAATAACCAGCAGGGTTGGAATTCTGTGATCCTAACTGACATACTCTATAATGCTTAAAAACCCCAAATGGGGCAAAGATACAAGATGAGCATATCTTGGCATGAGATAAGCTGACATTTCTCTCAACAAGGAAAAATCAGATCCTCCTAAGAACAACAAAGAATTTGATTAAAAACTTAGGATTTTTGTGTGTGAGTCTATGATGGATGGAGTCTTTCTTGTTTTTCCAGTACAATGTTGTTGTTTTTTCTACAGTACACTCTCCCCACCCCTAAATCTATAGTTTATTTGTCTAATGTATGTATTTTCTATTAAATATATTATCCTGAGCATACACTATTGAAATTCTGAACTCCAGTAATAAAATTTTGTGGGTGCTTCCAGACTAAGAGAGCAGATAATCTTTCTAGTGTTTGCATTCCAAATGAGGGCACTAGGTGTTGCTCACTGGTCCTGGACCTCGGTGTTGCTGCATTTGTTTAGGCAGCTTTGTAGAGTAAGGAGCCTTCCCTAAGAGCCTCATTGCTCCCCGGGGGCCAGTGTGGTAAAGTAGGCAAGAACTGAGTCCAGAGGAAGGAGATTTGAGGTGTCTAACAGACTTTGACGCTGCTAAAGTAGAGCACGGATCATTTTCTGCACCTCACAAGACCTTGGTTTCCTCATCTCTAAAATAAGGAAATCAAACTAGATGCCACAAACTTTTCCTCAAGACTTAAATGTCTATGACTCCACGTGGGAACGTTTTAGGATGATGAAATGTTCTAAATGTTCAGATTATGCTACTGTGTATATTTTAAAAACTCACTGGATTTTTCTTGTCAGAAAGCTGACCTAAATTTATAAATTTTAGAAGTAATAGCAATAGTACAACTTACTGAGTGTTGTGTGTCAGCTACTAATTTCTTTACATGTATCATTTCATCAATGTGTCATATGAGTAAACAGAATTTGATACTATTTCTATCCCCAGTCTTGCGGGGGATAATGCTGAGATCTAATGATGTTAGTGACTTGTACAAAGTCATACACAAATATATTTTTGCCAATTCCAAAGTCAGTTTGACTATTTCTTTACTATCAGAAGAAAATCTGGATAATAAGTTTTATATACTAAGCTCCTCCTTCCCAGATTTAGACATCAGGAATACTGGTAATACAGGTGAAAAATTTTTCCCCATTCTATCAAGGATTAGTGAGGGTTTCTAAGAACATCTTGATTCCCACTACAGGCATGGATATTCCATATCTTTCTTTTTGGACTCAAAAGCACCAAGACTTACACACACACACACACACACACACACACACACACACACACACACACACACAAAATGCAGAAAAAGGGGGCATGCAAACTGAAAAAAAAATAACACTGGGATTTATGTTTTTGTCATTGATGCACATCCATGTTTTAATTTAAGATGCACTTGACTGATTGTAAATTATCATGTACACATAGAATCATAAGGGAATGCTAAACTTTGTATCTACATAATGTGCATATTGTCATGTTCTCCTGTAAATCAATCCTTCACTGTGTACTTTTGTCAGAAAATGTGCTGTAGCAGGTGTTTTTTAGAGGAAGGGAATTTCCTATTTTCTGCAAGGTTATTTGTGATCTTATTTTAAGTAGCAGTAAAGAAACGTGTCTAAAATAACCTAAAGAAACAGCTTTGGTAAACAAAACCAAGTTACAAAAAGAAGTGGCCATTGGTTTTTTTGTGTGTGTTTTTTCCATTAAAATTCTCATAGCAGCCCATATTGTTTTGCCTTTTTGAAGAAATATATAATTACAATATGTGTATTTGAATTATATATGGTATGACGAAATGAGTGAAATGCTTTCTCTCCAAATTAACATGAAAGCTGCCTAAATTGTGGGAACTGATCGGTGGTATCCAGAGGGAAGTAAAATAGGTCTACTGATTAAAGATTGATATTGGGATACTTGAGTCTTTCCCAGGAGAATATTAACTGCATTTGAGATTTGAAAGTCATACCCTCAGTAATTTTGCCTGAGAAATTACCATTGGATTTCTTTGCGTCATTGATTCTATGAATGTATGAGTAGTAGATGCTCTCTGCTTCAATCACCATAGCTAATTGTACTCATTCTTAACACATTAAAAGTATCTATTTTATGCCTGGAACTTTCTTAAGTATGGTTTCATATTGGGGTTTTCTAGAATATTTAAATGGTACCAATAAAATGTTTAGAATTATTATAGGTTATCATTTCTTGGGGTAGTGGGAGAGGAAGCTATCAAGATGAAGTTAAGATTAATTTACAAAATGTGCTTTAAGGGAAAAGATTACATTTTATCCATTTTTCAAAAGTTAATGTCATCTGTGTTAAAACCACCTAGTGAGATTTGCAAAGCTCATGTCCTATTCTAGACTTGCTTTTGAATCGAGCCTTGTTTTTGTCTGCAGAGGCAGAAGAATTATAAATGGTTATAACATTTAAATTCTAGGTTTATTTTTCAAGTGCAGTTGATTTGACTTAAATAGGAATTCTGTAGCTATTTAGTAATTAGAAATGGTAATACTCTGCAATTCATAATTGAGCCCAAAACAGGTGTTTTTTCTTCTTTAAAAAAATTGGAAGTATTTTCAGCTTTTGCAGAATACATTTGCACATGGCTCTGAGCTAATACAAAATTCAGCTGAATGTAAAAGACAGGAAATTTGTATTCTTGTTATACTTTTAGAATGTATTTTTCTTGAACAAATAAAAGGAATCTGCATTCTTGATAAGTTTTGATAAGTTAACCAGTTAGAGGTTATAGTGTAAATGGGCATTAAGGAATAGCACTAAGAGAATTAAAAGGAAGTAAACTGATACAGTTATGTATAACCCATATTCAGACACACACACACACACACACACATGGGAAAAAAACAAACTATTCATATTATGAACTAAACATTAATTAATATAGTACAAAAGTTACATCTTATTTCACCATCAGAATTAAAATAATGATGGTTCATAACTTATTTGGGATCATTAATAATCATATGAGTCTAAGGATTGTGTAATCCTAATAAGATCAGAAGTTATTAATACAGAGCCCACAGCAATTTCCCAACTTACAATATCAATTTAAAAATGGTTTGGATGGAGTATTTCCAATTACATTTCCAAAGCAGCATATGCTTAAAATGGTTTACAAACCGCAAATCAGAATTAAGAGGAAGGTTGTTGCACACTAGAACTATCAAGAGGATTCTGATGTCTCATTATGGTGCACTCTCTTGGACTAATACCAGCTGGCTCATGTGGCTGTCCCCAAGACTAACCACAGAAGCAAAACAGATACTCTGCAACAATGTTACCAACTGAGATAAAGATTTGCTTCTTTTTCCCAAGGAATGAGAAGTAAAATGGCCCTGATTTGCATTAAAGAATGAATAATGAAACAATGACCTAAACTGAAGATGTTTACTGGGAGATTGCAGTTCTGTCAGAGGGTGGGTCATTCCTCTTATTTTGCTCAATGATGTATACAAATTGTCATACGGAAGATGTATAATGTCTGTTAAAACTTTTCCCTTTAATTACTTGCTTTGTAAGGTTTATGTCTGGAAATTTACTATCAGTTAAAATTTACCCTATTTTCAAGTTTAAGTTTTCCTCTTTGAAAAATGAATACAGGCCTATTTGAAATATTCTGAATATGGAGTAAAGTAGAAAAAGAAAAAATAAATCCATAAAGGGTCTTTTTCCTCAGTGATAAACAGTTTGATGCTCCATGTAGCTTGAATGACTATGTTGCATAAAAACAGACTTTTTTTGATTGAGTATATGTCCACATATACAGCATAAATGATCACAGGATCAGAAAAAGGTATAGGAAATAGAGGGCATCACTCTGCGAGTCACCCCATCTACTCCCCGGCATCCTTAATTAAGAGAAAAATAATGGGGCAAGAGGGAATATCATTGGACTATTTTGGGGCCTTCTTGAACCCAGCCACATTGCTTTTCTAGGCAAGAATGCTCTTAGCACTGTACTTAGCAATTTTATTATAATTCCTTCTTCACATGTTTGCTATTCAGATTCTAGTTAAGTGAGGAACCTTGGGCTCTTCATAGGATTGTATCTTCATTCTGGTAAGTAATGTTAATCATAACAGAGGTCTGAATGAAGTTTCAAATAGGTGATAGGAAGACGCAAGAATTACAAAATTGTGTCACAGCCCTGTAAAACATTCATTAAAATTCTATTATCATAACCCATTGGACAACACTTTTTTTCTCCTTTCAGTTGCCTTCTTATAAATTGTCTATTATTATTATTATTATTATTATTATTATTATTACTAGGGGCCCGGTGCACAAAATTTGTGCACTGGGGAGCAGTCCCTCAGCCCAGCCTGCCCCCTCTCATTTACTGGGAGCCCTCAGGGGATGTCCTACTGATGGCTTAGGCCCGCTCCCTGTTGGGAGCAGACCTAAGCCGCAGTCTGGCCTCCCTTTGCGGGAGGCAACCGGGCTGATCAGGGGAAGGTGCCAGCCCCATCACCCCGCTGCTGCAGCCACTGCCAGTCACCACAGCCGCCAAGGTATTTTCATCAACACGGACTCCAGTCCCTTCACCATGAAAAAATGACAACTTTCTTTAAGCATTTTCAAGATGTGTCTTTCATAGGATATGACATTTCTTTCTTTCTTTTTATTTTTATCCTCACCTGAGGATATGTTTCCATTGATTTTTTTCCCCTTCCCTGCCATCCCAGGCTTGGCCCCTGCCCAAGCCTAAAGCCTCCACCCCAGGCTTTAGGCTTGGGAAGGGGACCCCTCCCCCTGCCCCTCCAATAGCAGGCTCGGCCCCTTCCCAAGCCTAAAGCCTCTGCCCGATGGCCGGCTGGGGGTGACCTGGGTGCCGAGGAGGTTCCAGGGACCCAGGTATGTATGCAAATTAACTGCCATCTTTGTTGGGTTAATTTGCATACTCACTCTGATTGGCTGTATGCATATCAGAGGTATGGTCAATTTACATGTTTCTCTATTATTAGGTAAGATTATTATTATTATTTGTTAATTCTCACCTGAGGATATTTTTCCATTGATTTTTAGGGAGAGTGGAAGAGAGACAGAGAGAGAGAAACATCGATGTGAGAGAAACACATTGATTGGTTGCCTCCAGCAGGAACCGTGACCAGGGCCCAGGCCGGGGAGGGGCCTGCAACCAAAGTAAGTGCTCTGGACTAGAATCAAACACAGGATCCTTTGGTCCACAGGCTGATGCTCTATCCACTGAGCCAAATTGGCTAGGGCAAATTCTATTATTTTTTAAGCATAAGAAATGTACTAGCCTCAGAGGAATGAACCTCTAATAATTTTGCTAATACTGAACATAACTACTAAGATAAGGTCATTCAAGAACTCCAAGGAGTTCACTCTTTCCAGAAAGACAGACAGCAGATGAATGCAGTTTAGTATTAAACATAGTTTTCCTGATGGCATCTTTATTATTAAAAATTGAAGTGCATTGTACTAATCTGTTGATTTTGGGTTTTTATTAGAATAGGTGCCTTAGTCAATATCAGAAGATTGATAGAAAAACTTAACATTGTTTTGAAGCCTACTACTGAGACTAAGGGTTTAAACAACTTTCTTAACATTTTTTTTCATGAAAAGATTTAAGAAACAGGAGAACAAAGGTCACTTTGATAACTTACTTGATTGAATTACTTGACTGAGCCCACAGTATATGAACATGTTGAATATTTTTCCATGACAGACACACACAAAAAATAATCCTCAGGTCTATTTTGGAAAACAGATCTTCATTTTATTTCAGCTCCTAACCAAAGAATCAGCCTATTTCATCAGACAATTTTTCTCTTGACATTTCTGCCTTCAATGCATCAAGCTTCTATTCATATACATTTGTGTCTGTCCTTTTAACAGCTATGTCATCTAGCAATCACGGATCTGATTTGATTTTCTTCAAAGATCTGATTTCAGATACCTTTTCCCCACAGCAGGCAATTTTTATGTAAAATACTGGTACCAACTCTAATGGATCTGATGACAGTTTTAAAACCTTTCTACATTAATGACCTTTCCATTTTATTTAAATGTCATGTCTCTTATACGCTGTGATGAATGTGACACTGCCATTATAAAGTCCACAGTAACCACTCTGAATGGGACACCATCCGTTCTTCAAAATTATAATTGCCTAGTGCAATATATTATTACAATTTATGACTTCCAAGGGGAAAATATTCCTTTAACCTCGGTGAGTGTTTAGTTATAAATGTGTGATTATGTGGTTACTTTGCTATTATAATATATTTAGAAAAGATAGACCTTGAAGTAAGAATTGGTCCTGATAGAGTTATCAGAGTTCCATATGTTGATACCTACATGAAGTTACCACGTTCCTTTTTTTTATTGGGGGGGGGGCAATGTGGGGCAGGTGACATAGTGTTTATTAGTGTATTATAAAATATCCAGAACTAAATTTAGCAAACTCATTGAGTTATAATTGCCATAGAATAAGCTGCAAGCATTTCAATTCCATTAAATCATCACCACAATCAAGAGAGTGAACACATTCATCGCCCCTGAAAAGGATATCTGTGCCCATTTGTAAATCCTCCATTCTATTCCTCTGTCTAGCCATGCCCCATATACTGGCAACCTTTGCTATGTCACTATGGATTCGCTTGCACTTTCTAGAATTCTACAGAAATAAAACCATATGAAACATACTCATTTCTTTTACTGGCTTCTTTCAGTTAACATAATTATTTAAAAATTCAGATATATTGTCATATGTATCAATAGTTCACTCTTTTTATTGATGAACTAGTGGCCTAGTACACAAAATTCATGCACATTAAAGGGGAATTAATTAGAGGAAATATTTTAATATTGCTATTTGCCCTTTCTCTATAATAGATGTGTCAGAGATGAAAGAAAATTTGTAAAATGTATGTGAAAATCTTCCTCCTGTCAGAGTCTGGGGTGCACCACGGGACCTAGAGTCAAGTCCCTGCCCACCACCTGCACGCACTTCAAAAATGCAGGAGACCCAGACCCGGCCGGCCCCACCTCCATTGGGTGAGACCCACACCTGGCTGGTCCCACTCCCACCAAGCCCCTCCAGGCTGGGGGTGCAGCCTGAGGTCCCCCATCAAGCCCCAATGGGCGAGGGGCACAGCCTGAGGTTCCCCACCCGTCACTGGGTTGAGGGGCATGGCCTAAGGTCTCCCAGCCCAGTGCTGGGCTGGGGGTTGCGGCCTGAGGTCCCCCATCAAGCCCCACTAGGTGGGGGTGTGTGACCTGAGGTCCCCTGTCAAGCCCTGCCAGGCGAGGGGCATGGCTTGAGGTCCCCTGTAAAGCCCTGCCGCGCGAGGGCTGCAGCCTGAGGTCCCCCGTCAAGCCCCGCCAGGCAGGGGGTGTAGTCTAAGGTCCCCTGGCCTGGCACTGGGGTGGAGGGCGTGGCCTGAGGTCTCTAGTCAAGTCCCACCGGGAGAGGGGCGTGACCTGAGGTCCCCCACCCGGCACTGGGTTGAGGGGAATGGCCTAAGGTCTCCTGGCCTGGCGCTGGGGTGGGGGTTGTGGCCTGAGGTCCCCCATCAAGCCCTACTGGGCGGGGGGCGTGGCCTGAGGTCCCTTGCCCTGGACAGGCACCATGCAGCCTCAGGTTCCTGCTGTTCAGTTGTGACATTACAGCGTCCTGGCTAATTTGCATATTCCTCTATTATATAGACAGATCGTGTTCCATAGTATAGATACTAAACTTTGTTTATTCACCTATTAGTAGGCATTTGGGTTGTTTGCATGTTTGATTAGTACAAATGAAGCTTTCTAATACAACAAAACACTGATAAGAGAAATCAAATTTCTGCTACATATGCCATGACATGTGAGACATACTGTGTTCATGGATTGAAAAATAAAAATGAAGATGTTAATTCTTTCCAATTTGATCTACATATTTAATTAAATCTCAATGAAATCCCAGCAAGTATTTTTATAGATATTGAAAAGATGAATCTGAAATGTATATGGAATGGGAAAGGAGTGAGAATAAACAAAAAATTCTGAAAAAAAGAGTATGAAGTTGGAGGATTCCAGCTGCCCAATTTCAAGATTAATCACAAGCTTTGTAAACTAAGACAGTGTGGGATTGATAAGACTATATAATGCATAGATAATGGAACAGATTAAACAGGTCAGAAATAGTCCCACAATTTTATGGTCAATTTATTTTTGATAAAGACCATTCAATAGAGAAATGGCTGAGTTTTAAACAAATGGTGCTAGAGCAATTGGATATCTCCATATCCAAAAAGAAAAAGGAACCTCAACACATATTTGATAGTTTAAATGAAAATTAACTCCAGATGAATCATAGATCTATGATATATACTAGAGGCCTGGTGCATGAATTTGTGCATGGGTGGGGTCCAGCCGGCCTGCCCTGATCAGGCCTATCAGGCCGGGCCAGCCAGGGGGAGGGGATGTGGGAGGTTGGCCAGCCAGCCCCATCCCTGATTAAGGTGGGGGGGCTAATCAGGGGGTAGGGTCTGCTGAGCGGGGCGGCTGTGGGTCAAACTCCTGGTCGAACTCCTGGTCAAGGGGACAATTTGCATGTTAGCCTTTTATTATATAGGATATTTTTGCAGATGCCCTTTATTACTTAAAGGAAGTTCTATTTGTAGTTTACTGGGAGTTTTTATTATGAATGGATATTAAATTTTATAATATTTTGTCAGTATTCTTGCATTTATTGATATGATCATTTGTTTTTTCTTATGGCACATTACATCTATTGATTTTTAAATTATTGACCAAAACTTGTATTCTTGGAATGAATCCTACTTGATGATATGTTATCCTTACCCATGATGTATTATTCTTTTAATATATTGCTATGTTTTATTTTCTTATAATGTCTTTGTCTGGTTTAGTATAGCAGAATTATTGGCTTCATAAGATGAATTTTGAAGTATTTATTTTTCATCTATTTTCTAGAGGAGACTATAAAGAATTGATATTATACTTGAAATGTCTGGTACAATTTGTTAGTGAAATTATCTGGATATTCAGTTTTCTATTTTGGTGGATTTTAACTATAAATTCAATTTCTTTAGATACAAAACTACTTAAGTTATTTATTGCTGCTAAAGTGAGTCTTTGTAGTTTGTGTTTTTCAAGGGATTGTTCAATTTTATATAAGTTGTCAAATTTATTGGCATACTGTTATTCATAATATATCTTTATTTTCCATTCGATTTCAGGATGTACCACTACTATTCCTGATATTAGTCATTTGTGTTCTCTCTCTCTCTCATTAGCTGGGTAGAGTGTATCATTTTATTCATTTTCTTAAAAATCCAGACTTTGGGCCCTAACCAGTTCGGATTAGTGGATAGAGCCTTGGACGGTGGACTGAAGGGACCTGGGTTTGTTTCGGTCAAAGGCATGTACCTTGGTTGTGGGCTGGATCCTCAGTTGGGGGTGTGCAGGAGGCAGCTGATGTATATTTCTCTCTCATCAGTGTTTCTAACTTTCTATCCACCTCCTTTCCTCTCTATAAAAATCAATAAAATACATATTTTTAAAAATCTAGACTTTGTTTTCATTGAATTCTTGTGTGTGTTTTTTTTCATTTTCTCCTTGTTTTTTAATATATATTTTTAAATTTTTGGTTTTATTTGTCTTTGTTCTCAAGTGTCTTAAGGTGGACTGTTAAGTTACTGATTTTCTATCTTTCTTCTCTTTGAGTACAGTATAAGCATTTAATGTTATTTATTTCCCTTTAAACACTACTTTAGCTGCATTTCAAAATTTTTGATATGTTGTTTTTTATTTTTATTTAGTTTAAAATATCAACAGAGGTGGGGCACAGACCCTCACCCCCCCAACATTGCAGGGGCCTGAATCATAGCCCCTTCTGAGGGAGGTCTCCTGCCCCCATGGCTGCTTCGTGCTTCCCATGCCCAGCTCAGATCAGGACCCAGGTGACCGACAGAGACTTGGCCAACAGCAGCTGCCCTCTCACTCCAACAAGAATTGTTTGAGTTGTCTTGTACCCATGGTGCGGGGAAGTGGGTTTACGATATCTAAATCCAGCCTACCACCAGGTATGCTCAGGACCTACTCAAGAAGGCAAATAATCCCTTCCACCAATATTTACAGGGTAAAATAAGATTGTTGTTAGAGTAATAAATTTGATAGTAAAACAGTAGTCAAGTTTTCAGGCAAATTTAAATTGGCTAGTTGAAACAAGCGAATATTCTAGAAAAATTAATTGTACTGGACAAAAAGGTGTTCCTAAAGTGTTAACTAAAATCTTTATTGGTACTTCATCTCATGATAAAATTGTGCACCATGTAATGAACCTAAAACAATAATATTATAGTGCAAAAATTAAAATTTAAAATCCATCAAGACTACATTATAAAATTTTCAAAAGCCTCCTAACATTTAAATCAAAAAAGGAGGGGATAATAGAGGAATATCATGTAAGGAAAAATATCCTGTAAGTAAATTACATCTAGAAAATTAATACTTTAGAAAATTAATTGTAAGGCTAAAAGCAAGACACCCATGAAAAACACACAAGGTGACAAAACAAGCCAGAGGAAAATCATTTGGGCAAAAAATGAAAAAGGATCCCCAGTCAAATTTATAGAAAATATTCCTTTATTAACTTTTGGTCGAGAATATGTTTGTATATTTTCAGAAAACAACTCCGAGACCATGTGGATTCCAGCAACAGAGAGGAATTGACAGGACTACTCCAGCCATGAAGACAGAAGAGAAGCAGTCCAGAGATGGAAGACGCTGACGTGGCCTTCCCATACTAGCAGTTAACAGCTGTGCATCACTGCAGGTTACCCAGGACCAAACCAGACAGAGTCGGACCTGCAGTACCACCATTTGTCCACCATCCAGAACTGAAATGTCATTGCTGACATGTACACATAAGGAACTGTTGGACATTGAAAT
This sequence comes from Ia io, assembly GCA_025583905.1. NCBI lineage: Eukaryota > Metazoa > Chordata > Mammalia > Chiroptera > Vespertilionidae > Ia > Ia io. The sequence goes on from JAJQQW010000008.1 coordinate 63,032,437, forward strand.
TGGGTCTCAAAAGAACTGTTGACCCAGAAAGAAACTCACTACACACTGATTCATTTGCCTGTCACCATAATCATTATTGCTTGTCTCATTTTCGGTTCTTATAAGTGTATTTCTAATAGCACATGATCTCACTCATCTAGGGGAAATAATGAACAACATAGACTGATGAACAAGAACAGACCCAGAAACAAGGAGGCATGGATCAGACTGTCGGGCCTCAGGGGGAGGGTAGGGAAGGGTGGGGGCAAAGGGGAGAGATCAACCAAAGGACTTGTGTGCAAGCATATGAGCCTAACCAGCGGTTAAGGACAACAGCGGGGTGGGGGCATGTGTGGGGAGGGGTGAGGGATGGGAATGGGGGGATGAGGACAAATATGTGATACCTCAATCAATAAAGAAACTAAAAAATAAAAAAATAAATAAAATAAAATACGAGGTCTTTTTATAAATATCATGTACCCACACAAGAAGATAATGCAAAATTTAAATAATTACTTTTTGGTTAAATATTTCATTTCAAAATGTTTATTTTCATTTGGGGCTGAATGGCATATTACTCAAACACATGATACTGTATTAGTAGTAATGCATTATTTTAAATTATCAAGAACAATTTACTAATAAGTGGTCAGTGTTCATGTATCTATCCAATTTATTTCCCAAGCATGTACATATCCCTGCAAACAAACTGAATTAGGAGCAAAAACACTTTCAAATGTACTAAAATTTGTTACTATTTTACTAATGTCCTTGGAAAAAATAATCTTTCTAGGTAAATAATAAGAGCATTTGATTTTTAGTGTATCTTTATTAAAATAATAAGAGCATTTGATTTTTAGTGTATCTTTATTATCTCTATTGAATAAATTCTTCATTCCATCAAAATAAAATAAAATAAAATAAAATATTTAAAAACTTCCTTGACACTTCTTCTTTGACCCATGGATAATTTAGAAATGTGTTTTCAAATTTCCAAATATGTAGGGATGTTTTTTCATATTGTTTTGTTCACAATGTTAGTTTAATATCTTTTTGGTTCCAAGAATATACTTTGTATGACTTGAATCTTTTTAAATTTATTGAGACTTGTTTTATTGGCTAGAATATTGTGTACCTTTCATTAATTATGTATATTATTAGCTCAAGTATCTACTTCATTTAGCCAATGAAGGTATACTCTAAAGTTAGTGTTCCTGCTCTCATGTCATTAGAAAGGCTTTCTAGCAGTGCACCAAAAGGCATTTAAATGGAGGTGTTGAACTATCTTACCAGTTTTTGGATATAAGAATTACCTTAGAAGAAATAGGAGGTGAGATATTTCAAAATAAGGAGGTCTGACATATGAGACTTTTAAAGTTTTCTCCTTCAAGAAAATTGTTGCTTTCCTTCATTATGCACTATGCTAGAATTTTTCAAACAAATAATGGTTTTTAAATAATCTCTTTGAAGAAGCAACCTCCTAAAGTTGTAGATGAGCATGTTCTATGATCTATTAACTTTTCTTCTTGGTTTCTTTTATAGAAGAAAATATTTGTTTCAGCAATTTTCATAGAAAACATGTAAACAACTTGACTTTTCAATAAGATGAGGTATATTTAACCAACTAAACATTACATTGAAATCGAATGACAACTAATTCTACTAGCTATTTTTTCTTGGGGTGGGGCTTGGCCTTAGAGCTTGCCTGAGGCGGCGCCTGGTTGGAGGGAGTGTTGTGGGCGGGGCTCCGGGCAGCGCGCCGGCCCAGGTGCACCTGCCTTCTTCTCTCAGCGCATGACCTGCACCTGCGGCCTTCTCTCTGTGGACGCGGAGCGCGTCGAATCGTCTTCTCGTTTCCTTACGTGTGGGCCTCAGTTTGCACCATGCGTGTCTTCAGTGTCTGAGCTCTGGGCCAGATGAGGTGGGCGCATAGGGGCAAGGACCGCGAAGGGTTGGTGTGTGTGTGTGTCGGGGGTAGGGGGTTGGGGGGTTGGGGGGAGGGGGCAAGGGAGGGAGGTGGTGTCCGGACTTACCTTGCGCTTTGCCCTGGTAGTGCCTCTCCCCACCGCTTCCGGTCTGGACCTGTGGGTTCTCCGCACTCAGACGTCTTCTCAGGCAGGTTCCTCAGGCAGGTGGCTCCTCAGGCTGGCTCCTCAGATGAGCCCCTTATTTTATTCATCTAGTTAAAAAGCAAAAACAATGTTGAGTGAAAAAAAAAAATGGAATAACACTTACGTAAATAAAAACCCCACCACAAATGTATTGTTTCTGGATACCTACGTATTTAACAGAAAACTACAGAAACATGAATTAAAATCGTGTTTCCCATCTTTAGGAGAAGGAAAGAAGGGAAATGGATCTGGAGGTAGGTTTAACTATACCTGTAGTACATTTTTATTCCTTTAAAAAATAGAATAATTTGAAACAAAGACAGTAAAACTATAAGCATGGTTTAAGTATGAATAGTACACACATGAATTTTTATGTAATTTTTATATGATAAAGTATTCTATGCTTTAAAATGAAAAAGATATTAAATAAGTCATTTTAAACTTACATATCAATTTATTTTCATGTTTTATTGGAAGTTTCCACATATCTTAGTCTTCCAGATATTCTTAGAGCACAATTCTCAGGGGTCTTACAGTCCATTTTTTCAAATTTTTTGTTTTGTTTTACTGTGGCAGCATACACATAACAGAATTTATCTTAACTATTTTAAGTGTACAGTTCAGTGGTATTGGGTACATTCATATTATTGTGGAAGCATCATTGCCATCCATTTCCAGAACTCTTTTCATCTTCCCAAACTGAAACTATACCCACTAAACAATAACTCCGTAGTCCCTTCTTCCAATAGCCCCTAGGCATAGGACTTGAACCAGTAGCCCCTAGCAACTACCATTCCATTTTCTGACTGTATGATTGTGACTATTCTAATTACCTCAGATAAGGATATATATATTATTTGTCTTTCTATGACTGGATTATTTCTCTTTGCATAATGCCATCAGGGTTCATCCAAATTATAGCATGTCAGAATTTCCTTCCTGTCTTTCTTTCTTATACCACATTGACTTACCCATTCATTAACTTATGGAGACTTTAGAATTGTTTCCACTTTTAGCTGTTGTGAATGAGGCTGCTATGAATATTATTGTACAAATATCTTTTTGAGACCCTGCTTTAAATTATTTTGATATACATCTAGAAGTGAAATTGGTGGATCATATTTTAATTCTACTTTTAATTTTTTTAGGAACCACCATGCTGTTTCCATAGTGGACATACCTTTTTAGGTTCCCACTAATAGTGCACAAGGGTTCCAATTTCTCCACATCCTTGGCAACATTTGTTATTTTCTGTATTTTTTAATAGAAGCCATCTTAGTGGTATCGCATGTAGTTTTGATTTTCATTTCCATAATGATTAGTGATATTGAGTATCTTTTCATGTACTTATTGCAATTTGTATTTCTTTGAAAAATGGCTGTTCAAGTCCTATACCTGTGTTCGAATTGGATTACATTTTGTTTTTGGGTTTCATGAGCTGTCTATATGGTCTTATAATTAATTAATTATACCTGTAATTAATACCCTAGATATATATTCCCCAGATATAACTTGTAAATATTTTCAACAGTTCTCTAGGTTGCTTTTTACACTGTTGTTAGTGTCTTTTGATATGCCATTTAATTTTTTTCATAAATTTGTTTTTCATCTTGTTATCTGTTTTTTGGTCTCATATCCAATAAATCATTGCCAATGCAGTGTCATTAAGTCTTAGGCCATGGGTCTAGTTTGAATTAGGCTTTGTACATGAAGTTAAATACAGATTCAACTTCTTCTTCTTTTTTTTTTTTTTTTTTTGCGTATGCATATCCAGTTTTCCCACCCCTATTTGTTGAAAATATTGTCATTCTTTTAATCATTCTGGCATTTTTGTTGAAAATCATTTGAAAATATATGCAAGGTTTTATTTCTGGACTCACTATTCTGATCTATTTGTCTCTAAGTCTGTCTTTATACCAGGACCATACTGTTTTGATAACTGTAGCTTTGTAGTACATTTTAAAAAGAAAAAATGTGAATCCTCCAGCTTTGTTATTCTATTTCAGGATTTTTTACTTTTATTTTTTATTTTGGCTATTCAGGGTTCCATGAAATTCCATATGAATTTTAGGGTGGGTTTTCTGTTTCTGCAAAATACTAATTGGAATTTTGATAGGGCTTGTATTAAATCTATAAGTCATTTTGGGTAAATTGGCATTTTAATAATATTAAGTCTTCTAATCCATGAACATGGATTGTCTTTCTATCTTAAATATCCTCTTTCATTTATTTCAGCAATGTTTTGTAGTTTTCATTGTACAATCTTTCAACTCTTTGATTAAATTAATTTTTTGTATTTTAATCTTTTGATGCTATTGTAAATGGAATTGTTTTCTTTATTTCCTTTTAGGATTGTTCATTGTTAGAGTATAGAAATGAAACTGATTTTTGTGTTGACTTCATATCATGTTGATATGCTGAATTTATTTATGAGTTCTAGTAGGTGAATTTTTTTTGTGTGTGTGTGGTTTCTTTGATGTTTTCTACATATAAGATTATACCATCTGTGAAAATAGATAATTTGCTTCTTATTCAATATGAATGCTTTTAATTTTATTTCCTTGCTTACATGCTCTGGCAATGACTTTCAGACTATGTAGAATAGAAGCAGCAAAAGTAGGTGTGTTTGCTTTGTTCATAATCTACTGGAAAAAACGTTTAGTCTTTAACCACTGTGTATGATAATATTGTGGGTTTTTCATAAATTGGTTTTATTATTTGAGGTAATTTTCTTCTAGTCCTAGTTTGTTGAGTGTTTTTATCATGAAAGTGTGTTGAGTTTTCTTAAATGCTTTTTCTTCATCATTGATTATGTGTTTCCCCTTTATTCAATTAATGTTGTCTATTACATTGACTAATTTTTGTATGTTAAACCATCTGTGCATTGGTCTGTAGTTTTTTATTAGTGTGTTGTCTTGCTTTGTTATCAAGGTAATATGGGGTAATGGTCTTACAGAACAAGTTAGGAAGTGTTCCTTCCTTTTTAGTTTTTGGATAAGTTTGAGAAGGATTGATTTTAGTTCAACTTTAAATATTTGGCAGGATTCACCAGTAAAGGCATCAGGTCCAGGGTTTTTGTCCAGAAATTTTTTTATTACTGATTCAATTTCCTTATTAGTTATAGATTTACTCAGGTATTCCATATCTTTCTGGTTTAGTCTTCTTAAAAATCTTTATTGTTGAAAGTATTATGTATGTCCCTCTTTTCCCCCTATTGACCTCTTCTAGCCCACCTGGCCCTCCACCCCAGGCCTTCACAACCCTATCATCTGTGTCAATGGGTTATGCATATATAGATGCAAGTTCTTTGGTTGGCCTCTTCCTACCCACCCACCCTCCCCCAACCTTCCCTCTGAGATTCCACAATCTGTTCCATGCTTCTATGTCTCTGAAACTATTTTGTTCATTAGATTCCACATATGAGTGAGATCATGTGATACAGATCTCACTCATATGTGAGATCTTAAGGAAGTCTTTCTCTGACTGGTTTATTTCACTTAGCATAATATTCCCCAGGTCCCTCCATGCTGTCTCAAAGGGTAAGAGATCTTTCATTGTCACTGCTGCATAGTATTCCATGGTATAAATGTACCACAGCTTTTTTATCCACTCATCTACTAATGGGCACTTGGGATATTTCTAGATCTTAGCTATTATAAATTGCACTGCTATGAACATAGGGGTGCATACATTTTTTCTGATTAGTGTTTCTAGTTTCTTAGGATATATTCCTAGAAGTGGGATCACTGAGTCAAATGGCAGTTCCATATTTAATTAATTAATTAATTTTGTTGTTGTTGTTAATCCTCACCTGAGGACATTTTTCCATTGATTTTTCAGGAGAGTGGAAGACAGAGAGAAACAGGGATGTGAGAGAAACACATCAATTGGTTGCCTCCCTCCTGTAGGAGCCCTGACTGGGCTAGGGAGGAGGCTGCAACTAAGGTACCTTCCCTTGACCGGAATTAAACCTGGGACCCTTTGGTCCATAGGCCGAAGCTCTATCCACTGAGCCAAACCAGCTAGGGCCATATTTACATTTTTTAGGAAACTCTAGACTGTTTTCCATAGTGCCTGCGCCAGTCTGCATTCCCACTAGCAAGGTACTAGGATTCCCTCTTCTCCACATTCTTGTCAGCACTTGTCATTTGTTGATTTGTTGATGGTAGCCATTCTGATAGGTATGAAGTGATACCTCATTGTCATTTTAATTTGCATCTCTCCAATGATCAGTGACTTTGAGTATATATATATAAATAAAAGGCTAATATGCAAAGTGTCCCCTCGGGAGTTCGACTGGGAGACTGGGAATTCGATCACTCGCTATGATGTGCGCTGACCACCAGGGGGCCGTGTGGAACATGGTGAGTGACCAGAGGTGGTGGTGGGGTGCTGAGGGAGCTAGGGAAGGAGGAGGTGGGGAGGCTAGCAGGTGGGGAACCTGATGGGCCCTGATCGCCAGCCAGGCCTAGGGACACTACCCGTACTCGAATTTCATGCACTGGGCCTGTAGTTTTTTCATATGTCTCTTGGCCATTTGTATGTCCACTTTGGAGAAGAGTCTATTTAGGTCCTTTGCCAATTTTTTAATTGGATTGTTTGTCTTTCTTTTAAGTTGCACAAATTCCTTAGGTATTTTGGATATTAACCTCTTGTCAGATGTATTATTGCTAAATATGTTCTTCCATACAATGGGCTTCCTTTTCATTTTGTTGATGGTTTCTTTTGCTGTGAAGAAGCTTTTATTTTGATGTAGTCTCATTTATCTTTTCCTTTGTTTCCTTTGCCCTAGGAGATGTATCCTGAAACATATTGCTATGAGAGATGTCTGAGATTTCAGTGTTTATGGTTTCTTCTAGGATTTTTAGGGTTTCACGTCTTACATTTAAGGCTTTTATCAATTTTGGGTTTATTCTTGTATATGGTGTAAGTTGGTGGTCTAGTTTCTTTCTTTTTTTTTCATGTATCTGTCCAATTTTCCCACCACCATTTATTGAAGAGACTGTCTTGACTCCATTGTATGTTCTTGTCTCTTTTGTCAAATATTGAGAATAATGGGTTGGATTGATTTCTGGGTTCTCTGTTCTGGTCTGTTGATCTATATGTTTGTTCTTGTGCCAGTACCAGGCTGTTTTGAGTATAGTGGCTTTGTAGGGTAACTTGATATCTGGTATTGTGATTCCTCCAACTTTGTTCTTTTTTCTCTATTGCTATGGCTATTCAGAATCTTTTATAGTTCCATATAAATTTTTGGAGTATTTGTTTCAGTTCTGTGAAGTATGCCATTGGTATTTTAATAGGGATTGCATTGGATCTGTAGATGGCTCTAGGTAGTATGAAAATTTTAATGATGTTAATACTAGCAGTCCATGAACACGGTATAGTCTTCCACTTGTTTATATCTTTATCTCTTTTTTCAATGACCTATAGTTATCTGAATATAAGTCTTTTACTTCCTTAGTTAAGTTTATTACTAAGTATCTTAATTTTCTTATTGCAGTTTAAATGTGGTTGTTTGTTTAGTTTCTCTTTCTGAGAGTTCATTATTGGTGTATAAAAATGTCTTAGATTTCTGGGTGTTAATTTTGTATCCTACTACATTGCCAAATTCAATTATTAAAATTAGTGGTTTCTTTTTGTCTTGATAGGTTTTGTATTTCTAGGAATTTGTCTATTTCTTTGAGGTTATATACATTGTTATCATATAACTAGTAACCTGATGCATGAAATTAGTACACATTAAAAGGGAATTAATTAGAGGAAATATTTTAATATAGCTATTTGCCCTTTCTCTATAATAGAAGTGTCAGAGATGAAAGAAAATTAGTAAAATGTATATGAAAATCTTCCTCCTGTCAGCGTCTGGGGCATACCACAGGAACCAGAGTCAAGTCCCCGCCCACCCACGTGCGCCTCGAAATCACGCGAGACCCAGACCCAGCTGCTCCCCCCATATTGGGCTAGATCCAAACCTGGCCGGCCCCACCCCTGTCAAGGTCCTCAGAGTGGGGGGCGTGTCCTCAGGTCACTTGGCCTGGTGCTGGAGCGGGGGGCGATTCCTGAGGTCCCCTGGCCCGGGCTGGAGGGTATGCCTTGAGGTCCTCTGGCCTGGGACAGGGGCACAACCAGAGGTCCCCTGTCAAGCCCTGCTGGGAGGCCTCAGGTCCCCTGGCCCAGTGCAGGGGTGGGGGAGTGTGGCCTGAGATCCCCTGCCTGGCTCCAGGGGCGGGGGGTGCGGCCTGAGGTCCCCTGTCAAGCCCTGCCAGGCAGGAGGCATGGCTTGAGGTCCCCCATCAAGCTCTGCTGGGCTGGGGATGCACAGCCTGAGGTCCCCCAGACTGGCGCTGGGGCGGAGGGTGTGGACTGAAGTCCCCTGTCAAGCCCCAGCAGGTGGGGGGCACAGCCTCAGGTCCCCCACCCTGGCCCACCACCATGCAGGCTCAGGTCCCTGCTGATTGTTTGTTAAGGCTCGTTATGGGAACTTGGCCTCCACTGTGGGTACAGCCATCTTGTGTTACAGAATCCCTGCCTCCACTGTGGGTGCAGCCAGCTTGTTATGGCATGACGGTCAATTTGCATATTCCCTCTTTATTAGATAGTATCGTTCATAGTACTCTCATAAGTCTTTTTATTTCTGTACAAGTGTTGGTAATTCTTTTGGGTTTCTGAACCCATTCCAACATTTGTGTGTTGAGCTTCCTACAGAACACCAAGAAATTCTTAGACACCAACAGAGTGTCCAAGAATTCAACTCTGGGTAGAATTCTATCCAGAGACAGCATCAAATTCCACATGTTGAGGCCTCAGTGTCACGAGGCTATCCCACCCCCTTTAGATCAGTCACAAGCACAGTAATCACCTGTGCTTCCTACTTACTGGCTGTAGATTGGAGGGTCAACTGACACCCTCCTTGGACTTCAGATGCCAGGTAACAACCTAGACTTTTGACCGATTGGCTATAATTTAGAAGTTGTCAGGACCTTCTCCTTGGGTTTAACCCTTTGCACTCGCTTGCTTTTTTCTTGATTTCTTTATTCTAAGGCTAACCATGTCGAGTCACACTCGACATCTGAGTGCAAAAGGTTCATTTGCTGGAGTGACTCATAAAACTCAGGGAAACATTTTACTTGCTAAATCACCAGTTTATTATAAAAGTATGTAACTCAGAACAGCCAGATGGAAGAGCTGCATAGGGGAAGGTATGGGGAAGTGCGCGCCCTTCCTAGATGTACCTCTTTTCTTAGATCTCTACATATTCACCAACTAGGAGTTCTCCAAACCTGTTCTTTTGAGGTTTTATGGAGGCTTCATTACATAGGAATGAATGATCAAACCACTGGACATTCGTGATTGATTCAGCCTCCAGTCCCTCTCTCCTCTGCAGAGTCACACTGAAAGTTCCAAGCCTCAATCATTTGATAGACTCCATTGACAAGCAGCTCCATCCTTTTCCAAAGTCACCTCATTAACAACAAAAGACACCATTATGGTTCTCATCACTTAGTAAATTTCAAGTGTTTTAGGAGCCCTGTGCCAGAAGTATGGACAAAGAACACATATATATTTATTATTATAAATCACAACATGGCAGTAATGTCCCCACTTTCATTTTTAATTTTAATAATTTGCATCTTCTCTATTTTTTCTTGGTTCATCTTGTTCTGCTGGGAACATCTGGCCCTCGGGCCTTATAAGGCCTGAGAAATCATTTGGTCTGGCCCTACTAAGGGATTAGGGGTGATTAAATGTTTGGCCAAATATAGCAGGCTAATTTTCAAGTTGATAATTTTGTGGCCTCCGAATGATGTTATAAATACCCAAATTGCTGTTGGCAGAAAAAGGGGTCCCCATCCCTGAATTATAGCTAAAGGTTTGTCAATTTTGCTGATCTTTTCTGAGAACCAACTTTTGTTTTTTCTGACTTTCTCTATCATTTTTCTATTCTCCATTTTGTTTATATGTGCTCTAATCTTTATTATTTCCTTCCTAATGGTAGCTTAAAGTTTAGCTTATTCTTTTTCTAGTTCCTTCAGTTGTAAAGTTAAGTTGTTAAATTAACATCTTTCTTATTTCTTAATATAAACATTACAGTGATAAGTTTACCCTTAGCATTCCTTTTTACCATGTCCACAAATATTAGTATGTTTTTTAAAAATATATTATTAATTTTTTACAGAGAGCAAGGGGATAGAGAGTTAGAAACATCAACGAAAGAGAAACATCGATCAGCTGCCTCCTGCACACTCCCTACTGGGTATGTGCCCACAACCAAAGTACATGCCCTTGACCAGAATAGAACCTGGGACCCTTGAGTCTGCAGGCCAATGTTCTATCCACTGAGCCAAACCAGTTAGGGCACTATTAGTATGTTGTATTTTTATTTTCAGTGGTCTCTACATATTTTCTAATGTCCCTTTTGAGTTATTTGATCTATTGATTGCTTAAAGAATATTTCATTTAATTTCCACTAATTTGTGAACTTTGAGGTGTTTTTTCCTTTCTGTTATTGATGTCTGAATTTCTCCCATCGTGGTTGGAGAAGATGCTCTGTATGAAATCTTTATTTCTTCATATGTTTTCAGGTTACTTCAACTTATTGTCCTTTCATAATCTGCATTATCCCTTTTGCAGTTTTTTTAGGACCAGTCTAGTGGTTAACAAACTCAGCTTTTGTTTATTTGATAATGTCTTGATTTATCTCTCACTTTGAAGGACAGTTTGCCAGATATAAGATTCTTGGTTGTTGTTTTATTTTAGAACTTTGAATATATCAGCCCACTTACTTCTGGACCTCAAAGTGTATCCAGTGAGAATCTGTTGCTGTTATTAAGGAACACTTGTCTGTGATGTGTTATTTCTATCTTGCTACTTTAAAAACTCTGTGTTTGTTTTTGGACAGTTTGACTATAATATGTCTTAGTTTGAGTATATTTGAATTCATCTTCCTTACAGATCATTGAGTTTTCTTGGATGTTTATATTCATGACTTTTATCAAATTTGGGAATGTTTTAGCCATTATTCCTTCAAATACTCTTTTGTCTCATTCTGTTCCTCTGGAATTCCTATCATGCAGCAATATTCAACAGGAGTGCTGTGGCACACTGCCACAAGAATTTTTAAAACATGTAATACCTGACTACTTAGTCAAGGGCACTGACCTATTTTCCCTTAGGTTGTCAAATAAAAAAAAAACAACAACAGCTAACACAACAATAGCTGTCTGATGTGAATGAATCAAAACTATACTTATATTTTTGTCAGATTGGCTAAAAATATAATATATATTTTGGTGCTATAGAATTTTAATAATTAACTTGTGTATGCCATGAAATTAAAAAGGTTGAAAATCTCTGCTATAATGCATAATTTCATCTACTTGATGTTCCACAGGTTCACTCCTCTGCAATCTTTTTTCTTTCTGTTCTTCAGACTCAAAAATGTCCATTGTTGTGTCACATCAAGTTCATTAATTATTTCTTCTGCCTGCTCAAATATGCCTTTGACCACCGTCTAGTGAATTTTTTCATTTTAATTTGTATTCTTTAACTCCATGATTCTTTTTGGCTTATGTTTAAGTTTTCTCTATCTCTCTCTCTCTTTAACCCTCTCCCGGGGATCATTTTTATTGATTTTTAGAGAGAGAGAAGCATAGATATCAGAGAGAAACATGGATCTGCTGCCTCCTATACACATTCCACCCAGGGACTGAACCTGCAACCCAGATGTGTACCCCGACCAGGAATTGAACTCACAAACATTTGGTGTATGAGACAATGCTCCAACCAACTGAGCCACCCAGCCAGGGTAGTTTTCTATTTCTTTATTGATATTTTCATTTTGTGAATACATTGTTGTTCTTTTAATTTTCTCCATGTATTCCTCTTGCTCTTTGAACATTTTTGAGATAGTTGATTTAAAGTCTTTGTGTGGTAGAGTCACCATCAGGCCTTCAGAGACAGATTATCTTGTTGTTGTTTTTTTTCCTTTTTCTTCATTTGAATAGGCTATACTTTTCTGTTTCTTGGTATGCCTTATGATTTTTGTTGTTATTGAAAACTGAATATTTCAATCTAATAAAAAGTGTAGATCCTTGATTGTGGAGGACAGGATCTTTTGTCCACCCTGGCTCCAGCAAGCTGTGTATAAGGTGTTCTGAGAACATAAGCAGAGCTACCTGACATGAGGCTGAGGCGAGGGGTAAGCAGCTGCTACTGTGCCAAGAGCTGAAATTGACTGAACTTGTGTTTTTCCATCTAAGGCTTCCTCTTGAAGTTGCAAGCCTTTAGCAGACCCTAGAGTTAAAAATAGTTACATCAAACAGATTCTGCCAGTGCAGTTGTTGGCTGGGTCAGGAGACAGATTTCTGATGCTTCCTACTCTGCCTTCTTTCCAAAATCCTCTACAATCCATTTTAATAGCTGCACTACCTATGATCATGATAACCACTCTTAGATCAGTTTCACCATGGAAATGGCATAGGCAGTTAGCCATGATCAAAAGGGAAGAACGAACACTTACAGTTGTAGGAAATGGTATGATTTATTTTGGGGTGTTATTCAGCACTGAGAAACCTGAGCATACAAACATATACTGTTTATTGTAAATGTGAACACATATGAGAAATATTTTTTTCTTTATCTAAATGCTGGAACTATACTTTTCTTCCAGAAACATATTTCAAACCATGACTCCCATTTAGTATAAGGTTTATATATCAGAGAGAGGGACACTATTTCTTTAAGCCACTTAAACTAGCCCAAGATTCTGGTAAAACTTCCTCTCTGCCTCACAAATTTCACAACTATGAAGATATACTAAAAATTTGGTTAAAAAGTTGATAATTTTTAATGCCATGCTTTCATAATTTGGTTAAGTTAGATGACTTCTGAATTGAAATAGATCTTTGATGTTAAATTATATACAAAATTATATACCTGATAAACCTATGTATTACAAATCCCAGCTAACATAATGCTCAGTGGTGAACAGCTGAAAGCTTTACCTCTAAGATCAGGAATAAGAGAAAGATGTCCACTCTCATTCCTATTCCTCAATATAGTATTAGAAGTCCTATTCACAGAAATCAGAGAAGAAAAAAAAATCTAAATTGCAAAGGAAGAATTAAAATTGTTACTATTTGCAAATGAAATGACATTATATAGAAAACACCAAAGAATCCCCCTAAAATTTAATAGAATTAATAAAATAATTCAACAAAGTAGCAGGATAATAATTTAATATACAGCAATCTATCATGTTCCTACACAATAATAACAAATAATCAGAAGAAGAAATTAAGAAAATAGTCTAATTTACAATTACATAAAAAAAGAATAAAATAGCTATGAATAAACTTAATCAAGGAGGTAAAATAACTACACTCTAAGAACTATAGGACATTGAATAATGAAATTGAAGAGGACACAAATAAATGGAAGGATATTTTGTGCTCATGGATTGAAGAGATTAATATTATTTAGATGGCCATACTATCCAAGGCAATCTACATATTAAATACAATTTCTATAAAAAAAACCCAATAATATCCTTCTCAGAACTAGAACAAATAATCCTAAATATCATATGGAACCACAAAAACCACAAATAGCCAAAGTAATCTTGAGAAAGAAGAACAAACTTGGTGATATCATGTGCCTTATAATAATTATGTGCCTTATAATAACTACATTACAAAGCTATAATAATAAAAACGTATGGTTCTGGCACAAAACATAGACACATAGATCATTGGAACCAAATAGAGATTCCAGAAAAAAACCCATTGCTTATATAGTCAACTAATCTACAACAAAAGAGATAAAAATATACAATGGTGTAACTGACAGTATCTTCAACAATTAGTGGTGGGAAAACTGAACAGATACATACCAAAAAATGAAACTGGACAACTCTCTTATATACAAAAATAAACTCAAAATGGTTTAAAGACTTAAATGTAACACCTGAAACCATAAAACCTCTAAGAGAAAACATACGAAGTAAACTATTTGACATTTTTCTGACTAATATCTTTATGAATATGTCCCCATGAGCAAGAGAAACAAAAGCAAAAGTATACAAATGGGACTTCATCTACTAAAATGTTTTGTCACAGTGAAGAAAATCATCAACAAAATGGAAAAACAGCCTTCTAAATGGAAGAATATATTTTCCAGTGATAAATTTGATAATGAGATGATATCCAAAATATCAAAAAAAGTGAAAAATCTCATTGATAAATGGGCAGAGGACATAAAAAGACATTTCTCCAAAGAAGACATACATATGGCTAATGGGCATATGGAAATATGCTCAACATCACTAACCATCAGGGAAATGCAGATCAAAATCACAATGAGATATCACCTCACATCAGTCAGAATGAATATTATCAAAAAGTCAACAAAAATGTATTGGCGAAGATGTGGAGAAAGGGAACCTTTGTGTGCTGTGGACTGATGCAAATTGATGCAGCCACTATGGAAAACAATATAGAGATTCCTCAAATAATTAAAAATATATATACCCTACAACCTAGTAATTTCACTTCTGGTTATTATTCAAATAAAAAGCAAGTGCTAAATCGAAAAAAAATATATGCACCTTATGTTCATTGCAGCATTACTTACAATAGCCAAGAAATGGAAGCATCTAGGTGTATATCAGTAGACGAATGGATAAAGAAGATGTGGTACATATATACAATAGAATATTACACAGTAACAAAAAGAATGAAATCTTGATTTTGCTACAACATGGGTGGAGCTAGAGGGTATTGTACTAAGAGAAATAAGTCAGGCATAGAAAGATAAATAATTTATGGTCTTACTTATATGAGGAATCTAAAGGAACAAAGCAAACATACAAAACAAAAACAAAAACAGACTAATAGAAATAGAGACCAAAGGGATGATTACCAGAAGGAAGCGGGTGGGGAGATAGGTAAAAAAGGTTAAGGGGAATGTAGTCAATAATATTGTGATTAGTTTGTCCGGGGACAGATGCTTACTAGAATTATTAGGGTGATCATATGTAAGGTAAAAAATCAAATCACGATATTGTATACCTGAAACTATTTTAACTAATATAGTATTGTATACCAACCATACTTAAAAAAGAAAGATAATTGACCATGATTTGTATACAGATGTTCTGAATAATGAAGATAATCAACACTAAATGAACAGATTCTCTAAATCAGATTCTCTGAGGTTTTCAAGAATTTGCATTTCTGACCCAATAGTCAGTAAATTGTTCTTTTCAAATAATACTTTATGGATACATAAATAATAAAGTATGTGTTATCACCACATAGACTAAGATATAGAACATTTTCGCCCTAGCCGGCTTAGCTCAGTGGATAGAGCGTCAGCCTGCAGACTGAAGGGTCCCAGGTTTGATTCTGGCCAAGGGCACATGCCTGGGTTGCAGTCTCAATCCCCAGTAGGGGGCATGCAGGAGGCAGCCAATCAATGATTCTCTCTCATCATTGATGTTTCTATCTCTCTCTCCTCCCTTCCTCTCTGAAATCGATAAAGGAATATATTTGGGGGAAAAAAAGATATAGAACATTTTCATCCTCCCAGAAAGTTTCTCTTGTCCCTTTCTAGTCAATGTTGCTCAATACTCCGTTTTAAGTGTAATTCTGACTTTTCTCAATGTACATTGTTTATATTTATTCTTGAGCCTCATAAAAATGGAACCCATGGTAGGTAATCTATTGTTTCTGTTTTCCTTCCCTTAGCATTCTATTTTTGAAACAGGTAATTTTTAGGCACACTAGAATTTGAGAACTAAAGCAGAAACTGTGGAAAGGAGCTAGATGTTAAAACTGAGGTGATGGAATCTTTTCAAACTATCATCCCATTTTAAGGCCATCTTGCATTTGAGACAGAGCTATTACATGGTTTCCAAATAGTCTGTTAACTTGATCTTGTCTGCATTAATGATTTCATTCCTGGAGGCCAAACCACCTTAAGAAATCAACCTCTGATTTTTGTCATTATATTTTCTCATTTCTGAAGTTATACTTGTCTTCATTTTGAAATTCTTTGAGGAGAATTTTAATAATACTGCAGTGACAGACAATCAAAATTTCAGTAATATCTGACTTTACATAAAATAATCAGTAATGGCTGAATAATGAAGAATTCACCATTTCTTCTCAGAGTCCTTTCAGCTTGATTTCCATAGACTTTCACTCAAGAATTCTAAGTAGTTTCTTAGAATGAGGAGGATAACACAGCAAAAAAACGAAGTTATACTTATCAGCGAAGCATGAAACTTATGATGAAAAATGCCTATTAGATTACCTAGACTTCAGCCCTGCCAGGTAGATGTTGGTCACTACGGTAGGTTGCCCATGTTTTGCTCAGTTCAGTGTTTTACACAATTAGGCTTCTGTTACTCTTTTGACTGAGTCTTCTGCAATCAAGTAATTGCTGCAGAATCAAAGTTTTACTGGAGATGTAACTTTATTTTTCCTTTTAAGTTTGAAAGACACATTTCTGTGTTTCTGCTGTGTTCTCACCTTACTACCACACTTCACTTCTGACACCAAATATGTGTTTTTTGCACACATCAAACACTTATCTGACACAGATGAGTATCATATAATTTCATTCAGTTCTGACACTATCTACCTAAAAACAGTGTCAGATCCCAAAAATTAAGGGATAAATCCCACAAGATTATCCCCACTTCAGGTACCAATCCTAAATCCAGGTTAATACTATTCTTCTGACTGACAGGTTGTAAGGTGAGGTTCCTAAGACCCCTTTCTTAGGTTTGATAATTTGTTAGAATATCTCATAGAACTAATGAAAACACATTTACCAGTTTATTACAAAGGATATAATAATGATACAGAAAACAGCTATATGAAGAGATTCACAGAGTGAGGTCTGGAAGGGTCCCAAGTATTGGAACTTCTGTTCCCATTGAGTTGAGGTGTGTCTCCCTTCCAGCATGTGGATATATTCATCCTAACTGTACTTTTGGGATTTTTATGGAGGTGTCATCGTATAGGCACACTTGATCATTAACGGAGTCTCTAGCACGTCTTTCCTTCTCAGGGGATGAAGGATGGATCTGCTAATTCCAAGATTCTAATCTTGGCTTGGTCTCCATGGCTTGGTCCATGGCTTGGACCAGTTTCCATCCTGAAGCTATTTATGAGTCCACCGAGAATTACTTCATTAAAACAAAAACCACCATTATTACATAAGGCATTTCAAATTTAGGAGCTCTTTGTGAGGAATCAGGATCAAAGAGACCACATATTAGGATAAAAGATGGCCCTAATGTTCTTAGGATATTACAAGGCATTTAGGAGCAATGTGCCAGAAACAAGGAACAGAGACCAATATATTTTTTTCTGTTATTTGACACCTTCTCTTATGTGTCCCTCTACAGACTCAAATGATATCATCTTACTTTTCATGAAATAGTTTTCTTTTAGCATCTGCTGTCAGAAGACTTGATTAAAGTTAGAAGTGAGAGCTGCCTCACTTTCTCTCTGGAATTATACCAAAAGGCCTTTTTGACGTGCTGGGGGAAAGCATATGAGATTAACTTAGAAGAGGAATAATCAAGACAGTCGGGGAACTCGGCATGGCTGTTGGACAGCATGGGAGCACTCAATATAGGACTAGGGAGAGAAGGCTACTGAAGACAATACTAGCTAAAATTGACCCCATCAGGAGAATATGCTAGGGAAATCTGGAACCTCAAATATTCCCTTTTTCACTTGCATCATTAACACAAAGAACTTTTTTATTTTTATAAACTTACCATCAATATAGATTCTATCCTTTTGTTTAATTCCTTTCTTTTTATTTATCTTTATTGTTGCAAGTATTACAGATATTCTCCTTTTTCCCTCCACTGACCCCCTCCACCTTGCTCCCGCCTCCTCCCCAGGCCTTCACAGCATTATTGTCTATTCATGAGTTATGCATACATGCATATAAATTCGTTGGTTAATCTCTTCCCACAACCCTACCACCCTTCCCTCTGAATTTCGTCAGTCTGTTCCATTCTTCCATGTCTCTGGATCTATTTTGTTCATCAGTTTATTTTGTTCATTAGATTCCACATATAAGTGAGATCTTGTGGTACTTGTCTTTCTCTGATTGGCTTATTTTGCTTAACATAATACTCTCCAAGTCCCTGCATGCAATCACAAATGGTAGAGATCCTTCTTTTTTTTACAGCAGCATAGTATTCCATTGTGTAAATGCATTATATCTCTTTTAGCCACTCATCTACTGATGGGCACTTGGGTTGTTCCAAGCTCATTTTATGAAGCTAGCATTATGTAATTCCAGATAAAGACACTACAAAGAAAGAAAGTTATAGGCCAATATCCCTGATGAACATAGAAGCCAAAATCCTTAATAAAATATTAGCAAATCAGATTCAGCAATATATTAAAAAGATTATTCACCATGACCAAGTGGGACTTATCTCAAGCATGCAAGTCTGGTACAATATTTGAAAATCACATAAACAAACTGGAAGATAAAAAACATATGATCATATCAATAAATGCAGAAAAAGCATTTGACAAAATTTAGCACCCGTTTTTTAATAAAAACTCTCAACAAAGTGGGAATATAGGAATCATACCTCAACATAATAAAGGTCATTTATTATAAACCTACAGCCAACATCATACTCAATGTGCAGAAACTAAGTGTTTCCCTTAAAAACAGGAACAAGACAGAGATATCTGTTTTTACCATTCTCACTCAACATAGTACTCAAAGTCTTAATTCCTTTCTTGAATTAACTATCAGGGCTCAGAAAAAAATATGAACTGTAGTTCAATTCATATACTAGTATTTGTAAAATTTTCCTTCCTGAAGTAAATATTCACATTGGATCTTTAACTCTATCATGTACAAACATATTAAATTTCACTAAGCTATGAATCAGCTTATAATTGTGGGACTTTTAAAATGGTCAGTAAGAGATTCACAAATTATAGTCACAGTTCTGTAGGATGCTATGATTTCTACTCTTATTTATTCTAGGTGTAAAGGAATGAAAGCCACTGTAACTCTGGGTCACACAAATGACCTAGTAGTCCCACTACCTTTTGCTTCAAAGAAGAATACATCATTGACAACGTTACTAATCCTGAGCTGAGGTCTTTCCATCTCTTTGACCTTTGATGCTTTCCCATTGATTTAACATGAATTCCTTTAGAGATAGAGATAAAATGCACATTTCCACCCTGTGTTCCATTTTGTACATCTCTATTGGAGAAATGGACATTTTATAACTTTGAAGTTTTGTGCTAAAAGATTAGGTATCAAAAAAAAGAGGGAGAAATATTTGATTTTAAGAATCTTAAAGTGGGCAAATTCTACAAAGTGATCTGTAAGAAGAGAATATTTCTACTAAGAATAAAAAGATATGGTCAGAACCATGGCTGCAAATCCACATAATCCTAACCTTTTATTTATTTTTTTCATTTGTGAACTGGGGTCAATAATATTTGGTTTACCCGGTGGAGAGGTTTTGTTATTTGTGTGTGTGTGTGTGTGTGTGTGTGTGTGTGTGTGTGTAGATCAAATGAGATAATCTATGCACCTTGTATACTAAAAATTACTTAGTTTGCGTAATATTTTTATATCCTAGTTTCTTCATCTATAAAGAAATGGGTTTAATTGGAGACTGTGGGAATCTCATTTGTGTCTACATTCAATCTGTTTGGATATCACATGTATATAGCTTCTGTGAAATCCCAGTGCACACTTGTAATAGAATGAGAGTGCAAAAGAAAAAAGATGTCCTAGCATTATTATAAAAATAATTTTGCATTTGGGGAACCCCAGTTGTCTCAGGTTACATTTTGAGAACCTGAACCACTTTTATAAGGCAGTATGTACATGAAGTTATACTGGTGCAAAACCCAAATCACAATAATAACCTATAACTCCTCAAAAAAGCAACAACACGTTAACTTACAATTTTGAGACCTGATAAATTTTAATATTTGCCTCACAACAAAGGATTTACAAAATATACAGATATATTTTGTTAACAAAAGACTACATTCTGAAATGTCCTAAAACTAAAATCCCACATATATAAAACTATGTATTTTCTATTGATTTGCATTTGTAAAAATAAGGATGGATTTATCATTTGCCAGCCTTAAAATACTTTTACAGCTGTAATCCTGTGGTTTTTTTTTTACTGAGAAGGCAGACCATACTAGCCCAGAACCAGGGTTTTGTGAGGACCCATTTAAATGTAGTTGTCTCACTATTTCCAAGTTCCTGCTGTATAAAGTAATAAACATATAAAGTTTGATGTAAATAAAATGCTCTTTAAAAAATATATCATAATACACACTCACTGTAGCTGACTTAGAAATACACATGAGCAAAACCCAAAACAAAAATACACCCTAAATACCACCTTTGGAATTTTTCTAGTTTTCTTTTTATTGTGATCACATGTACCAAAACTAGAAAAAACACAGCTGTGGTTTAATTCTTTTATTTTTTCCTATGATATTCACTTAACTAAAAAACCTGCCATGCTATCTTCACAAAAAATCTCATCACAATAAATACTTATTTGAAAATAAATTTATTGAGGAGACATTGGTTAATAAAATTATATAGGTTTTAGGTGTATAATTCTGTAATACATCATGTATACTAGTATATATATATTTTTTTTAAATATATTTTGTTGATTGTTTTATAGAGAGGAAGGGAGAGGGATAGAGAATTAGAAACATCGATGAGAGACAAACATTGATCAGCTGCCTCCTGCACACCCCCAACTGGGGCTGTGCACGCAACCAAGGTACATGCCCTTGACTGGAATGGAACCTGGGACCCTTCATTCTGCAGGCTGACGCTCTATCCACTGAGCCAAACTGGTTAGGGCTACATCATCTATATATTATATTGTGTGTCCATCACCCTAAACAAAGTTTTCCTTCATTACCATTTATCCCCACTTAACCCTCTTTATGCCCCAACCCCCACCCTCTAGAATATATTAGCTTTTAAAATATTTTGCTTAAAAGTTACTTTGCTTGGTATATAAGAAAATTACTTAGGAAACTTATAATAATTTTTGCATATAAGGACAAAATACTCAATTTTATAATTAGAGGATAGAAAAATAAATTAAATACTCCTTGAGATTTAAGTAAGGTCAAATAAACTGGTGTAAAAATACATAATTATGATAAGTTGAATATGACATTATTTCAAGCAAAAAAGACTGGATAATGAAAGGAACAATATTGGAATTCTGATTATCTGAACAGTGAAAATTTAATTTTTCATAACTAAAGTGACTAATGCTAAAAAGAAATAAGAAAAGAGTCTTTGACTTATGGCTAATAAGAACCATCAGTCATCATATTTAGGATGATTAAGTTTACACTTGATCTTAGCCCAAATGGCTGAGAAGCAATAGGATAATTAAGTTTAAAAATTACAGTGAACTCAGAAATTTTTAAAAGCTGATATGACACATGACAGTATCACTCTCTATGTACAATTTCAGTATTTACAAGTCTCCTACAGCTTCATAGAATCTCTAACTTCATCAGTATAGTCAGCACTAAGCAAAGTAATTGTAGTGGTACCATGAGAAACAAATTCCCATGTGAGCATGTGTTTACTGAATAACTATATTTCTGGAAAAATATGTCATAAACTGATATAAGACTATATAATTTTTAAATAAGACTTTACTTAAAAATTATATAGTCTTATATAAGTTTATGACATGAAATATTTTTCTTTTCTGCCAGCCATGTTTTTACAAAATACAAATAGTAATAGTAATGAGTTAGTAGTCCATTCTCAAAGAAATATAAATTAATACAAATTCTTCAGTGAAACTTTACAGACTGTCTGTCTTTTGGCCTAAAAGACTATCTGTTTTGCAAATGGACCATTTTTGTGTGCTTATATAAGTACTAGAGGCCCAATACATGAAATTCGTGCAAGAGTAGGCCTTCTTTTCCCCGGCTACTGGCACCGGCCTCCCTCTAGCACCCTGGACCTGGGCTTCCCTCTGGCTGCCAGCAGACACCCAGGACCCGGGCTTCCCTTGCAACACTGGCTTTGTCTGGAAGTACGTCCGGTCTAATTAGCATATTACGCTTTTATTATAGACTAGTGACCCAGCACATGAAATCACGCAAGACCCAGACCCTCAGGAAATAGCATGAGACCTGGGACCCCAGACCCTGCCATGCCGTCCGATTCCCCCGAGTCCTGCCCTACCGTGAGACCCAGAGTCAAGTCCCGCCACGCTGTGGGACCCAGAGTCAAGTCCCTGCCCACTCGCATGCACCTCGCCATGCATGCAGCCCCACCCACCCGTGTGTGCCTCACCATGCACGCAGCCCTGCCCACCCGCGTGCCTTGCCACGCACACAAGCCTCCTGGTGACCGGTCTTTGGTTGCTATGGTGTTAGGGCCACTGGGTTTTTATAATATAGATTAGGACTATCATGAAAAGAGAGATTCATTCTTCAGAAGGAGGAACTTCACATAGTCAAGTGCAAAGGGCAGGGGGCACTAATTTTACATGGATGGGATAGGATAGCCTAAGCAACTTGTGCGGAAGAGAATCTTTTCATGTAAGGATATACTTATATGAGCTAATTTACATTAAAAAATGACTGTCTTCTAGATGTATCATATGACATAAGTATTATAATTTTTCCATTTGTGTCCTATAAATCAGCTTTTCCTCCAAAGTTTCCTTTTTATGGAGTAGTAAAGTCCAGGCGAAGAAATCTTTAATTGACGTCACCATTAAAGTTAAGATCATTGGCTAAGGCTATAGCCAGGGTAGGAGAGACAGAAATCCTAACTTTAGCAACACCTTCACCAACTTCTCTTTCTCTCTGAAGAAAGCTTATAGGAATGAAAGTGAGTGGTGTTATTCTGGGGAAGAACTTGAATCTTCTTTAATTCATGAATGAATAAATTATTCATAATAATGAAACTATTATTAGTAGTACATTACTTGTCACAGTTTTTATCAGTGTGCCTCAACTCTGAAGGTTCTGCTAAAAATCGTTACATATTATTTTCGTTCACTGAGGTTCATAACCCTCAGAGTCATCTGTGGCTGCTCATTCTTCCATGCCTTGCATAACTGTTTGTCAAGTCTAGCCAGTTTTTATTCCTTTGCAATATATTTAGTATCTATCCTTTCATTATCATTTCCATTGTTGTCTCTCAATACAGACTTCTGTTATGTGTCATCTGGAAAAATCAGCGTTTTCACACTATGACACATTTGCAGCTAAGAATATCTGAATGGATATTTTCCATTTCTCTTGCACTCTGGTCATCAGATTCTGTGACAATATCAGTTCCCTGCTCAAAAGCCACCAATGGCCTTTCATTGCTCACCTAAAATTGTCCAAATAGCATGGTTGAATACTAATATATCTTACAGTAGGATCACTCTTATTCTGTTATGTAAAGATTACATTTTAATATGGATATTATATTAAAGAAAAGTAATACAAAATTGGAGTAAATATCATACAGTTATAGAAAAAAAATCAAGATTAGTTTCTGGTTAAAAACAAAGCAAAGCAAAACAAAACAAAAAACAATTACTAGAAGTAAAAATACCAGTACCCTTAACTAACATGTCAAGCATGCCAATAAAGTTTATAAACCACATCATACTTGCTAAATTCATTACTATTAAATGTTCAGGAATCTAAAAATGATTAATTAGCATTTGACATGTTTCTGAGAATCCTGAACAATATAATCTATAATAATAAAAGGGTAATATGCTACTTAGACCAGACATCTTCAGGATGTCATTCTGGACATCCTTCCTGAAGAAGCCAGAGCTGGAGGGAAGCCATCCCAGGTCCCGGGTGCCTGCGTGTGGTCCGAGGGAAGCCAGCCTTGGTCCCAGGTGCCTGCGCAAAGCAGCCTGGGTCCTGGGTGCCTGCCAGCGGCAGGAGGAGGGAAGCCAGGGTCCCAGGTGCCCGAGGGAAGCCGATGCCGGCAGTCGGGGGAAGGAAGGCCTACTTTTGCACGAATTTTTGTGCATCGGGCCTCTAGTAAGATATAAGACAGAATTAAGAAATTATAAAGAACTGGTAGCTTTTATTATTTATAAATATTGCAGATGTAAAGAACCTCAAAATGATCATGACCTATGATTAATTATAATACATTTTTGAAGTCTACCTTAAGAAAATAATAACCAGGAAAAAGTTATCAACAAAATTATTTTTGAAGTTATTTATTTTAACAAAAATTTGGAAAAACTTAAATGTTTTGTTATAGGGAAATGGCTTGTGAATGTGTTACATTTATTTAGATTGGTATTAATTTTAATTTTTGAGGCATCTGTGTCACCTAAACTCTGTGTATATAGATACTGCTGGACCATAAAGAAAGTATTAATTCTGAACATGTAATGTTATGGTAGTTATGTAGGGAGTATCAGATAACTAATAGAAAAGAATGAAAGCTGAATAATGATTATCTTTGGATAAGACATTCTTAATTTATTTTATTCTTCTTACTAATTTGAAATTTTCAAATTTATTGCCATGAGAATACATTAGTTTTATAATTAGAATACATAAAACGAGTACTAAATAAACAAATATATCAAATTCAGTTTAGAATTCACTTCCCCCAAGAAATCTTCCTTGACTAATCCCACTGGTATTGGTCATTGCTTTAAACTGGGCCCCATCCTTATGTATTTGATTTGTGCCATATTGAATTGCACATTTAAAAAATCAATTTATGAGCATAATTATAGTATTTCCACATGGATGTGGTGTAGTCTTCACACTGAATTATAAAATTGGGAATACCACAATGTATTTCCTACTATATTTCTATAATAATTCACGTGATACTTATTTTAAAAATGTCTATTGATTTCAGAGAGGAAGAGAGAGGGAGAGAGAGATAAAAACATCAATGATGAGAAACATTCATCAGTTGCTTCCTGCATGCCCCCTACTGGGGATAGAACCTGAAACCCAGGCATGTGCCCTGACTGGGAATGAATGTGACCTCCTGGTTCATAGCTCAATGCTCAACCACTGAACCACACCAGCTGGGCCATGTGATACTTTTCCCAGAATGAACTTTAACTTATTGGACACCTGCTGAACCATTGGAAATGCGGTAATGACTGACAAGAGGAATAAACATGAAATACAATTCAACTTTCTCTACAATTTTTATTGCCACTACGCACTAGTTACATATATACAAAAAGTTAAGTCTTATTTTTTATCTTATTTTTATATTGTAATTTCAAATCAAACTTATAAAAATTTGTCCAACAATGCTGTCCTTAAAGTTTTTTAAGCTCTAATTTTCTGCCATTACCATAGTACTTTTATATTCATATGTGCCATAAATAGTTCTTTCTGAGTATTCATCAGAATTCAGCTAAAGTATTTCCTTGTTAAATTAGATAGGAAAGAGAAAATGGATAACTGCTTCTAGTAGGTAGAAGTCATTACCACTGCATTACCTATTAACACATACATATCGTTTCTTTGCATCCCAGATGTTCAGGCATATGGGAATGAAAAAAAAAAATCAATGAATTGGATCCCTTGATTCAGTTATTCTGGTGACAAACAATCTGTATAGCTCATTGATGATTGTTTTACCCTTGACAACATGGCTGCAATTGTTACTAGCAGATGTAACCACACTTAATTTCTTTTCTCCATTCCCCCTTCCATTGTATTTGCTATTCTGTATCAGAGAAATAATTTAAGAAATATGCCACTAATTGCATGTGCTCCCTACACTTATTGATTAGTTCAGGAATACTATTAGTAATTCCTATTGAAACCAGGTAGAAAGCATGACTCATTAAATGCAGTAATTTAGTGAAGATATTTACTAATTTCAGGGAACAGGGCTTTGATCAAGAATTGTGAACTCTTGAAAAAGAATAAGAAAGTGGGCCCCAATGAAAGTAAGATTTTTCCAAAAGCAAAGGGAAAATGTAAATGTATAAATTCAGTTAGTATTTTAAGATTAGGAAAAATTAGATATAAAATTATTGTGAGTTATATATGAATTGTTGTGAAAGTAAACAATGGCCCAGAAAATTCAGAAAGATAAAAGGAGAATAAGGTAGGTGAATAATGGTTGCAATGTTAATTGAATAATGTTATTAGCAGTTAGCTCAATTCAAGCTTGGAAGTACAGTGTTGATGACACCATGTTTATTGTACAAGTGGCAGTATGATGGTAAATGCTGGAATATAGGTGTATTTTTTAAAAATATATTTTTACCGTCCTCAGAGCGGGAGGCAGAGGGAGAGAGAGATAGCAGCATCAGTGATGAGAGAGAATCATCAATAGGCAGCCTGCTGTATGCCCCCCATTGGGGATCAAGCTAGCAACCAGGCATGTGTCCTGACAGGAAATTGAACCATGATCCCTAGCCCATAGGTCTATGCTCAACCACTGAGCAACACCAACTGGGCTGGAATATAGTTTAAAAAAGAAGACACTAGAGTGAAAACACAATTGAACTTGTCTGGTTTTTGTTAATGAAAATTTTTTACATCTAACACATATGCTCACAAACTAAATACTGGGGCGAGAGAGCAAATCTTGGTCATTCTAAATGTCAGCTATTAATTCTTTGGTTTAGGCTATATTTTTACAAACAATTTTTTTTGCTAAAATATGTGGCTCAATTTAAATACTAATTTTTTCAAAACTTTTTACAGTACAAATGTTGAAAATTTGAGGTACTAACAAAAATACACATTTGAAACAGAAGAAAGCTTAGAATGATAAATAGATTACATTAGCAGAGGCAACTTTTAACAACAAAATGAAAAAGAATGCAAACATAGAGAATCACATATAGGAACATTTAACTGTAGCATTGAAGAAAAACTCTGAACATGGGTTCTACTCATATGTACAATAATAGTTCAATAAACATGGTAACACATTTTTTTTCCAATGAGGAAAAATCTATTTTATTTGAATGTGATGCCAGGAGAAAGTTTAATATTTTGGAAGTATTGCAATAAATTAAAGCATTTATTGGGTTCTGTTTGCATGTGCCATGCACTGTTTTTAATATGCATATTTTGGCAAGATTTACATGTCTAATATAAGGCTTGCCAGCTGATCTTACAGCAATTGTTACCAATATATATACATACTGGCAGAAAAAAATTATCTTCTGCTGTCCTAGGTGACTATGCACATGTGGTGTTTATGCAAATTAGGGAATTTGGGTCATTTATATATTCAGTTCAATTTAATGAACAGATATTGACAAATGATAATCTTGGGGAGGAGTGAAGATAAGGTGGAGGATAGAGATACTAGTAGGTTTAAGTTTGGAAAGCCATACTGCTAACTCTATAAGGGCTGATGATATAATAGAAGTCACTGAAATGCAAGGTACATGGCTATAAATGCTATACTATATGCAAATCAAGTGCTATTTATATAACACTTTGAATGGATAAATTAAAAAGACTGGAATGGGAGAAGTCATCTAGGAAGATTTCTTGGAAAATTTGCACCAATTTTGATTGGTACATAGGGAGAGACAGGTTAGTCTAGGAAGAGATAGCTAAAACAAGGCATAGAGTACTATTTTCTTCTTGCACATATCAGGGAACCCAATAGTTTTATCAACTAAAGCTACTTTTAATTTGTTTAAATCCTTAATATCATCTGGGAGGGTGGTCGTGGTAGGTCAGGGTGCTGATAAAGACTTTGGTCTTCCCATTTGAAATGGGAAGGATATTAACTCCAGCTCAGGTTCTCCAAGGGTAGAATCCTGCTTCCCCTGGTCTCTTTCAGGTCCAGGCAGACACTTGCATGCTTTACTCTACCTTCACTATTAAGCCAGTCCCTACCGAAGGCTGGAAGTGTTTGAGACAACTGAAACAGACTTGAGGCCAGAATTAGGACTGCTGCTTTAAGTCCTAAATCAAGGTACACAAGAAATCATAGATTTCTCATGAACCAAGTCTAGTGGATTTGTTCATTAGTTATGATTGTATTTTTTCCTTGATTACATATTAATAGAATTCTCCTGTTGAATCTACATTACTGTCCCAAATATTTTTGATTGATATACTAATAAGTTACCTATTGCATTTTGGTTTCACATATCAGTAGCTGGAGTCTGCTCTAAAATAAATTGATCATTCACATGGCCATTCTTGTCTGCTACTCTCTCCACCTATCGAATAAATGCTTCCATATCAATATCACCTTCATTCAAGCTTGAATTTGTTTTACTTTGGGTGACAGATCTATAAGGTGAATTCACCATCCCGTCTAGCCCAATGCTGCCTTCTTTCTCTTAACCAACAGTTATCAAGATGATAGTTTTCCTGAAGGCTACGTCTGTTTTAGTTATCACAATTGAAAACCCTATAAGCTATATCTTTCTTGCCCCTTTCATTATATTTTTCATTTTGAAAAAAGTACATTCTAAACATTATTCTCAGTCAAAGAACCTCAGCTGTGTCTTTGCAACAGAAATGAAATGGAAACTTGCCAAGTGCTGTAGTAGAAAAAGGAGGTAAAATCATTGCTTTGAATTATTCATAAAATCACAGAATTTAGGGACAATAAACAATGACCTGAAACTGAGAAATTCTCTTTAGCTTCTCATGTAATTTGAAATATATTGCAATTCACATGCTCACTGTTATAAACATGTGGACGGTTCTCTTTTGGTGAAAAGCACCCAATAGGATTGTTAGAAAAATAAGATGAGCTTTTCTCTTCTTCCCATCTCTAAAAGAAATTTTTACACCGACATGTCTACAAACATATGTTTTAATAGACCTAATATCTCTACGATGTCATTTCCCCCATGAATACCAAAATATATATTTATTCCTCTAGAATTATTTAGCTCTCAGGTGCTGAGCTACTTTTCCCCTGGAATTGCATTGCCCAAAGTAATGTGGACATTTTTCTCATTTTAACTCTTACTTCATATGGAACCTTGGTTTGTAACATTTTGCAGCTGTTTTGATTTTTTTTTCTTTTTTTTTTTTGCTCTCCATGGAAATTCTTTGCAGTATGGAGAAAAAGCGTTGATGTTTTTTCCTATTCAAAAATTATGGTGGATGAAAACAAAATCTAATCAGATGACTTCATTGCAGCCTATCTTAATTGTTTACTAAGATACACACGAGGTCCCTGAAAGGGTAAGAAATTAGGCCATTGAAAACTTAGAATATAGGACAACATTATGCCACAATTTCAGGAAAAGCATCAAGAATTTAGTGAGAGACAGTGGAGAATTTGTGAAAAGTAACCATTTGAAGCAAAAATGCCTTGGCTGGCTTATTTTTGTGACAAAGAATAGATATCCTGAAAATAACTAGAAAAACTCTATATATCCCTTATAATTGTTCCCTAATAGATTACAAGATCCTATGCTAACAGAAAAACTGTGTGTGTGTGTGTGTGTGTGTGTGTGTGTGTGCATGTTCTGTTGCTTGTGTGGACATAAGAGAGGAAATTTCCCTCTTCACTATACCTCTAACCTCTATATTGCTATATCAATATCAAAACATCTGAAGTCTGGATACTGACATGGCATTCAATTGGATTGGATTGCTCACTCTCTAGCTAGGATCCAGATCTAAGATGTCAAGGAAGTGAAGGGATTATGTTTGCACTTGAGAAATGAATGTAAAAACTGTGAGGAAGCCCTGAGGAGTCTGAAAATCTTTGAGTCTTGATGTCTGGAAAAAATAGTAGCTGGAGGCTAATGACCTCTCGTCACCTCCACTATTTCTCACATAAGATTATTGCAAAAAGCTCCTACTGGTCTCTTTGTTTCTAGCTCGGTATCAGGTAGAGTGATCCTTTTAAATAAGACAAATCATTTTACTCTTCTGCTTGAAAACACTCTTCTGCATTCAATAGCTTCCCAGTACATCCAAAATAAAATTCAAAATTCTTTGAAATATAAAAAGCCCCTACAGGATCCTGTCCCTCAGCTACCTCTCTTACAAATTCTCCAAGCTCCCCATCACCCAATCCTGTCTGTCACACCAGTTTCCTTGCTGTTTTGAAATAAACCAAGTATGATTTCACTTCTGGGTCTTTATCCTTGTCTTTTCCACTAAAATGTAAGCTCAAAACTGACAGATTATTTTTATAGTGTTAAAAACATATAGCATGAAATCTACCCCCTTAACAAAATTTTAGGAGTATAGAACAGTATTGTTAATTATATGCACATTGTTGTAAAGCAGATCTCTAGAATATATTCATTTTTTTTCTTTTTATCATTGATACTATTACATATGTATCCAGCCCACCTCCACCTTCACCCCACATTTTTGTCTTTGTCCGTGGGCTATGCATATATTATGTATACATATATGTTCTTTGGCTAATCTTATCCAGTCCTGCCCACCACCCTCCCCTCTGACATCTGTCAGTCTGTTCCATGTATCCATGCCTCTCATCCTATTTTTTTCATCAGTTTATTTTGTTCTTAATTGAAACTGTACCCATTGAATAGCAACTCCCATTTATCTTTTCTGCCAGCACCTGGAAAACATAATTTTTACTTTCTGCTTCTAGGAGTTTGACTAATTTAAGATACCTCATATAAGTTACATAATGTAAATTTAAAAGGATTTCCTTATTTAAGTCTGAGTAATATTCCAGTGGAGCACATTTTCTTTACACATTCATTTGTCAACGGACATTTAGGTTGTTTCCACTTCTTGGCTATTGTAAAATATACAGCAATGCATTATGCAATGCATAATGAAGTGCAAATATCTCTTCCAGATCCTGTTTTCAATTATGTTTGGATAAATACCCAGAAGTGGGATTGTTGGATCATATTAGTTCTATTTTAAGAACTACCATACTGTTTTCTATAGCAGTTGTACCATTTTACATTCCCACAAATACAGCACAACTGTTCCAGTTTCTCCACATTCTCACTATCCGTTATTCTTTTTTTTTTCTCCTGATAATGGCCACCCTAACAGGTGTAATACAAAATCTCATTGTGGTTTTTGTTTACATTTATCTGCTAATAAGTGACATTGAGTATCTCTTCATAGATCTGTGGCTATTTGTATGTCTTCTTTAGAGAAATGTCTATTCAAGTCCCTTGCCCATGATTAATCAGGTTATTATTAATTTTTTATATTGAGTTATAGAAATTTTTATGTATTTTGAATATTAAACCCTTTATATATATATATGTTTATATATATATATATATATATATATATATATATATATATATATATATAGTTTGCAAATGTTTTTTTCAAATCTTGCAGTTGGTCTTTTCATTCTATTGATTATTTCTTTTATCACTTAATGGTTTTATATTTCGTTTATTATCTGTTCTTTTGATTTATATGCAATAAATCTTTGCTAAGACCAATGTTATTAATATTTTCATTTTTTTCTTCTAGAAGCTTTGTAGTTTTAGGTCTTATGTTTAAAGTTTTTAATTCATTTGGAGTTGATTTTTTGTGAATGGTGTAAAATAAGGGTCCAATTTCATTCTTTTGCATGTGAATAAAGTTTTACAAACATCATTTTGTTGAAAAATTTATTATTTCTCCATTGTGTAGTCATGGCACCATTGCCAAAGATCATTTGACCCTATATGAGTTGGTTTATTTCTGGCTGTCTATTGTTTCCTTTGATCTATATGTCTGTCTTTATGCAGCTACCATACTTCTTTGATTACTATAGATTTGTAATATGTTCATAGTTATGAGATATGCAGCTTTCTGCTTTGTTCTTTTTCAAGAATGTTTTGGCTATTCTAGGGTTTATGTGAATTTTAGGATGGGTTTTTCTATTTCTACAATGAAAATCATTGCAATTTTGATAGGGATTATATTAAACCTATAGATTCTTTGGCTAGCAGCCATTTAAACAATATTAACTCTTTCAGTCAATGTGATGTCATTCCATTTGTGTCTTCTTAATTTCTTTCATCAGTGTTTTAAGTTTTCATTGTTCAAGTCATTCACCCCCTTAAGTTTATTTCTAAGAATTTTATTCTTTTTTTTAAAGAACTGGAGGGTACCAGGGGTCTTGAATCAAAGGAACCCCTGAGCTAAAGACAGCCCAAAGTGAGATTGTTTTCTTAATTAGCTTTTCAGATTGTTCATTAATAGTCTATAGAAATGTAACTGATTTTTTGTTTGTTGATTTTGTATTCTGTGACTTTGCTGAATTTGTTTATTAGTTCTAACTTTTTTTCTGGTAGAAGCTTTAGGATTTCTACGTACAAAAATATACAGTTGGAACTTTTTTTTTTTCACATTCACCGTTCTATATATTTTGATTGGGGGATTCATTTCATTCACTTTTAAAGTACTTGCTGAGCTGATAGAGGACTTACTATTGCCATTTTGTTAATTGTTTTCTGTTTATCTCGTAGCATTTTTGTCCTATTTTTTCTCTGGAGATGTAATCTACCTTTTTCCCTCACAAGGGAGAATCTAGGAGGTGGGAGTTTTCACCTACTCATTATACTCTGAGCCAAGAGGAAAGACTACAGTGAGTGAATGCTACAGACCATTGCCTTTGTCCTCAGTAGCCTTCAACCTGATACCCTTTCATGTCAGCATTTAGATTCAGGCAAGACAGGAACTGGTCCCTTGGATGGTCCCTCCTAAAATTCAGAATGTTGGATGTATGATCCAGAGTTTTCCTTTTCTTTTTTTATCTTACCCAAGTAGGCCCAGGAATTAGGTGTTTTCTCTACATTGTATTGTGCTGTGCCAGGGTAGGCATTATTGTGAGTGGGTGCTGTAAATTGTCCTACCAGTTTTCATGCAGCTCGTTTAGCACTTGCATGTTATGCAAAATTTCTTAATTGGTTGATGGATTTTTCACAAAGGAAGTCGGTCTATGTATCATTGTTGAGTCAGTGTCTGTAGGTGAAAGAAGTTCTGAGATTTCCTATTTCTCCATCTTGCTAATGTCTGGGCAGGAATTTTTAACCTGGCCTTCCTCTACTTATGTTTGGAGAATAGACTCTGTTAGATAATAGACACTCATGAAAGTTTTGTTGAGTAAATTATCATTTATCATTTTCAAACATTAAAATTTTCATTATGGGAAATAATTTTTTATTATGATTAAAGGTTGTTAAAGAATCAAACCATTACTTTGAAAAGGGAGGAAATCAAACACTTATCTTGGTTTTCCTATTCAAACTGTGTTTGGAGGAAACCAACAAACATTAGAGAGAAAATATTATTTTAAGAATTATTTCAGCTAATAAATAAAGAATAAATGAGAAAATTTACTACCCTTTTAAAATATAAACCATTATTAACATAATGGTTTAAAGCAAGCTTTACAATGTAAAGCTAAAAGCATAAGGTGCAAGGTTGATGGGAAACTTTATTTTGGTGGGATACAGTTGACTTTAATTTCTTACCTGAATTAGATCTTTGAAATTTAACTACCTTTTGAATTTAAAAGATATTTTAGTTTAATTTTTTTCTCTTTTACCTTTATGTAAAAAAAAAAAAAAGATTCATGTAAAAATCAACTATTAGCTAGTTGGGAAATTCTTCTTTGAAGAAATCTTATTTTAGATAAGCTCGGCTTCCATCTCTCAGTTTTGACTTTAAACATCTCTCTTCATTTTTTGTTTTATCAGGATCTTTTTTTAAATTTAAAATTGATTGATTGTCAACAGCCAATGAGTTAACTCAAGGAGCTAGTTTATCCAGAAACAAAAACTTCTTGGATGAATGTAAGTTACACTTTGTTTTAGATCTCTAGTATACAAATTCTAAAAATAAAGTTAGGGCAATTTGCTTGAATCTTTATTTCTTGGTCCTACAATACTTAACTAAGTTTTATTTATTTTTTAAGTATTTAAGCTCAGCTCCGAGAACATGAAATACTCTTTTCTGTCCTTCCTATGTGTTCTCCTTTTCAAACCCTATGACTTCCACCTTGAGTTCTCCTGGACAAGAATGCTTTTTCTGCTCCATTCTGCCATATAACTATTAGCCATCTTTTAATGACTGGCTTGATTTTTTTCTTCTCTCATCTATTGTAGCTTTGATCACTCTTCTTTCTGAATTCCTTTGTACTTAAATCCACCCCATGAAAGGGATTGTATACTCTTGTGATGTTATTTTAAAATTATTTTCTTTTAGTTTTAGAAAAGCAGTCAATATGGGACAAACAGGTGATCAAGAGCATCCTTTATTTTGCCAGAAATTATTCAGTGTCAAACTTACCTTGTGTTATTGTTCTAACTATGTGATCTCAAAATGAACTGAAAATATCACTGAACCACAGTTTTCCTTAGCTAAATGTATCTTTTTTCTTACCTATTTTCACAATCAAAAAATATCCTTTGGCAAAAATATTCTTCTTTCTCTTATATATATGAGCTTGGATCCCATGGCTTCCCAGCTTGCTCAGGAAGGAAGGAAGCCAGGGCATCCATTTGGGTAATCTTGAAACCAACTGAAATGTGGGGTCTTTGAATCCAAGTTCATTGCCTTGCAAAATCAAAGAATGAAGTCAAGGACAAAAAACAATTAGTGGAGCCACAGTTTATTAAGAGAAACCAGTCCTGGAAAAGCTGCAGCTAGGGTTCCAGGAGCAGGGCTGTGTCCAGAACTTCCTTTCCATGTCACAGCCAGGTAATAAAGTCTATTAGTCCATGTTGGGAGTCTCACATGGCCATAAGCCCCGTGGGCACAAGGGAGCATGTCTCCTGCCATCAACCTCAGAATCTAGCACCCAGAAAGAGAGAAGAGGAAGTGCATACACTTTTTTGTGTACACACACACACACACACACACACACACACACACATGCTTTTTAGTTCCTGATTGGTCCTTTCAAAGAATTTTGCCTTAGCAACATCCTTAGGATTGGTTTATATGCCTTACTACCTTGTGATTGTTATTTGCAAGCTAATTGTATTAGTATAGTAACTTTCATACATTTTAAAGCTCATGCCTCTAGCGTACTCCCTTCCTTCTCTGCCTAGTTGGGGTGCCTTAGTAACTCTGCCTAGTTGGGTTCCCTGGTTTTATTTCTCCCCTGCACCTCGCCCCCCAGTATGGAATCTACTTCTTTCCTTAGTAGGCACCTATTATCACAACATGAATGTATGAAATCATCATTTATAAAAACTACAATGGCTGTTACTTGTTATTCTCCATTTCTTCTACAAATGGTCATTATAAAAACTCAAACTGTCTAGAAGTGAATTAAATGTAAATTGAAAACTTCATTTTTCCATAATCCCACATGCCGCACCTTCCCCTCTTTCCTTTAGAAACCACTGATAAAAATTTTGATTTTATTTATTTATTTATTTACATTTTTAAATATATTTTTTATTGTTGATAGTATTACAGATACCTCCCATTTTATCCAAAACATGTCAATACAGGGTATCCCCCAAAAATGTATACACACTTTAACAGCTGATAGCTCAATTTTGAAAATTCAATGTTTTTTAATAAACACTGCCTTTATAATTATCAAAGTGTCTGTATACATCTTTTTGGGACATCCTATATACATGTAATATATATGTATCTTTGGAAAAATGAATAATATTATACTAATTGTTTGTAGTTTGCAATATATTATTCAAAATCCATTGAACATGTCCCACACTGGGGATCGAGCCCTCGACACGGGTATGTACCCTGACCAGGAATCTAACCCTGACCTCTGGTTCATAGGTTGACGCTCAAGCACTGAGCCATGCCAGCCAGGCTATAAAGTGTTAATTTTACCTGCATTTAAAACAATCATAATTGGTGAAAATTTAGGGCATTTCCTTTTTTTCCCCATTTTATAAACAATTGTGCATTGAACAGTATTTCACATAATGGTTTGCATACTTGTTTAATTATTTAATAGTCCAATCTGAGAAGAGGAGTTGAGAGTTTCCAGCTCAGGACCTCTCCTTTAGAGTGTTCTGGAAATGTAGGTCATTTTTGGTTATATAAATGACAGGTACATGGCCAGCATTTAGCAAGTGCAGGTTAGAGGTGCTGTGCATCCTATATTGGACCAGAAATCTGACACAAGAAACAATTATTTAGTCTAAAGGCTCAATTTACCCCTTGGAAAAACATAGAAATATGAAGTATTCCATTATTTAAGAAATTTTGCACTGTTTGTGTATTTTACCAGACACATGGATTACTCATAATTTGCAGAATAATATATTTCCATTTACAGCATTTAACCTTTCCCCACACCAACCAATGGATATTTAATGTTAATCAAGGGAGTAGTCCTTTGAAATAACATATACATAAGGTACCAACTAACAACAGATTATATAAAATATATATTAAGAAGAATGAGAAAATGGATGATTTAAAATTTTCAAAAAAATACAACATACTTGAAAATGTACATGAAGAGGTTAATTTTTTGGATAAAAATAACTATAAAACTGAATCTAGAGGAATGAAAACATTTAGAATATACCATAACACAGACGAAATAGAAAAAATCATTGTCATACCATACCTAAAAGCTTGTGTCCCACATGATTTCTCAAGCAGGTCTATTTAACTTAATGGAAAGATAAATTCCTATGTTGATCAAACTGTTCTCCTGATTAACAAGATCACAGGAAATATTATATTTCCTAAAATAACAGAAAACAGTAAGGATGTTGAAAGAAAAAAAAAACACATTACCATTAGTTTTTTAAAAAATAAACACCATGAAAATACTAAGCCAAACTCTGAAGAATAGTTGCCCAAGACCATGACAATTTATTCTACCCTTAAAAAGGGGAGAGGGCAAGAGTGTAGGTGTAGACATCTTAGCAATTACAGCATATTAAAAACAGATTTTTTTCTCTATAAAATGATGGTAAATGGTTTATTAAAGTGATATAAACCTAAAGGAGCAAAGAGAAAACAATAATTTTTTCTTTTTTTTAAATAGAGAGTCCACCAAGGATTGGAACTGACTTAGCACACCAAAGAGAACAAAATTCCATGCTCACATTGGGGAGATCTGATCTTTCAAAAGCTTCTGAAGTAGCACAAGATACCTGTGAAAGTTGAGGTAAAAGTATATTTAAAAATCAGGAAGATTGCCTGGAAGTGTGTTTTTAATGCCATATTCACCGAGTCTACTAAATGCATCTTGGCTCCACTGGCAGAAAAGTAGAGATGCATCCTCTAGAAAGATAAAACAGGGGATCTCAGGATGGGAGATATCAACTTTTTTAGTCCTATGTAAAATAGGGGGCTAAAACAAAGGAAACAAACATGAACTACTGAAAGTAGAGCTCTCTGGAATCTTTATCCCTTTCTTGGCCTCACAATATGAAGATCTGTTAGTCCTGTACTCTCAGGGAAGGACACTGGGAGAATCTACTTTAAGGAAAAGTCCAAAGAATAGACTTAAGGTTATATTATATGGTTGGTTGTTTTTTTTCCCCAAAGAAATAGTCTACCTAGATTACCCTGTAGAGAAGCCACAGTTGAAAATTACTACTCATATATTTAGAGATTACAATGAACATTTATTGCACTGCTCTTGAACATAAACATTCTCAGCAGCTATAAGAATCTTGGGATAACCTGTGAGATAAGACACAGAAAAAATATAAAGTAGCTAGAAGTAAATAGAGTCGGTACAGCGAGGAAAGAAAATTATCATTAATGTTCTTATAAAATCATATGCCATGCAACAAGACCAAGATGTGACATGAAATGAATTACCAAAATTTGTAATAGAATTCTTGAAAATTTAAAGTATTATTGAAAAGATGTATATTTAACAGTAGATTTGAAAGATAAAGCCAACTGCATTTTCTGGAAAATGAATAAAAATACAAGAGTTGGAAATTAGGGTAGAAAAGTTTAGTGAACTAAAGGATCAGTTCTGTTGGGCCAATAGTTAAAATATAGAGTGGAAAAAATATATAATGAAAGCAAAAACAATACAATGGAGTGTGGTATACTTCAATTAAATAAATTTTAAAAATGGCTAAGAGTTAAAGTCCATGGGTTTTCAAATTGAATGTATCCACCAGAGTTCAACCAGTGGGTGAAAGTAGAACTATACCAAGACCAAGAAAAATAGTGAAGAAAATAAGCACACTGATAAAAAGCAGAGTTTGAGCTTTCTAAAAGAAAAATTAAAATAGGGCAATAGAAGACAAGCAACATCTTATAATTTGTAAAATTATTGCCCATGTAGAATGATATGCTGAGCCAAACTATCAATCAGATATGAGAAAGTAATAAAAAATATTTTCTACATGCACAGTTCCAAAATGATACTTCTAATGCCCAGTATCTCAAAAAGTTACTGGAGAATGTTCCACTAAATTGAATAGTAAATGAGGAAAGAACAGGGCATACGGCATAAGGAATCTCCACGTTGTTAAAGAAGTAGAGCATGTTTAAATCACAATGTTTGAAAATCAGAAATCAGGAAAATTCCTTTTTTGAAAGGTAAACACTGATAAAATACCTAATACTTCTGAGTTTATTGATAGACTCAGATAATTGGAGTAGAACACAGAGTTCATTTTTGATGCATATATGGAAAACTAAATAACATTATCAGCTTAAAAAAAGAAACTATTGTGGCGGATAAAAATACAATTATTTATTCTAAGCAGGTCAGTTGTGAGTAATATTAACCTAGTCATAATAATATGAACACTAACTATTGATCCAAAGTTAAGATATAATTATATAAAATAGATAGGAAGGAGGATTAAATCTTTACCTGTTATAATGATAAATCAATAGAAAATAGTTAATGATGAATAATCATTAATTTTCAGTATTAGACTATTATTTAGAGACTAGAGGCCTGATGCACAAAATTAGTGCAAAAGTAGGCCTTCCTTTCCCCGGCTGTTGGCACCTGCTTCCCGCTGTCACCCGGGATCCAGGCTTCCCTCGCAGCCCCAGCTTCATCAAGAAGGACATCCAGAAGGATGTCCCGTCTAATTAGCATATTATGATTTTATAATTATAGATATAGAAGTAAAATCCAAAAGCCATGCTAAATCAATTAAAAGTAGTATCTTCAGAGTGGGGAGAAATGGGATGGAAGGGATGGGATATTACCGCTGTAATGACAAACTTTCAAGAACTGTTTGACGCCTTAACCTATGTGCATTTATAGCACTTTAAAATTAAGAAAAAAGTAACATGAAGAGATAATTGATGCCTGATCTTCAGATCATAAAAAGTAAAACCTACTCAGAACTTTGGCTACAGAGTTTTATTGTAGCTTTCAGTGAGCATTTTGGGCTGTTTTCAGGGTGTCTTTTTTTTTATTTCTTTATTGATTAAGGTGTTATATATGTGTCCTTATTCCCCCATTACTCCCTCTCCACCCCTCATGTCCTCACCCCCCTGTTGTCTCTGTCCATTGGTTAGGTCTATATGCATGCATAGAAGTCCTTTGGTTGATCTCTCACCATTACCCCCACCCTCCCCTACCTTTCCTCTGAGGTTTAATGGTCTGATTGTTGTTTCTCTGGATCTATTTTTGTTCATCAGTTTATGTTGTTCATTAAATTCCATAAATGAGTGAGATCATGTGATATTTATCTTTCTCTGCCTGGCTTATTTCACTTAGCATAATGCTCTCCAGTTCCATCCATGCTGTTGCAAATGGTAAGAACTCCTTTTTTACCGAAGTGTAGTATTCCATTGTGTAGATGTACCACAGTTTTTTAATCCACTCATCTGCTGATGGGCATTTAGGCTGTTTCCAACTCTTAGCTATTGTAAATTGTGCTGCTGTGAACATAGGGGTGCATATGTCTTTCTAATTGGTGTTTCTAGTTTCTTGGGATATATTCCTAGAAGTGGGATCACTGGGTCAAATGGGAGTTCCATTTTTAGTTTTTTGAGGAAACTCCATACTGTTCTCCACAGTGGCTGTACCAGTCTGCATTTCCACCAGCAGTGCACGAGGGTTCCTTTTTCTCCGCATCCTTGCCAGCACTTGTCCTTTGTTGATTTGGTGATGATAGTCATTCTGACAGGTGTAAGATGGTACAGCATTGTCGTTTTGATTTGCATCTCTCAGATGATTAGTGACTTTGAGCATGTTTTCATATGCTTCTTGGCCTTCCTTCTGTCTTCTTTCAAAAAGTATCTATTTAGGTCAGTTGCCCATTTTTTGATTGGGTTGTTAACCTTCCTTTTGTTAAGTTGTATGAGTTCCCTGTAAATGTTGGAGATTAAGCCCTTATTGGTGATAACATTGGCAAATATGTTCTCTGATGCAGTGGGCTTTCTTGTTGTTTTGTTGATGGTTTCTTTTGCTGTGAAAAAGCTTTTTATTTTGATGTAGTCCCATTTGTTAGTTTTCTCTTTAGTTTCCATTGACCTAGGAGCAGTATCAGTGAAGAAACTGCTGCGGCATATGTCTGAGATTTTGCTGCCTGTGGATTCCTCTAGTATTTTTATGGTTTCCCACCTTATGTTTAAGTCTTTTATCCATTTTGAGTTTATTTTTGTGTATGGTGTAAGTTGGTGGTCTAGTTTCATTTTGTTGCATGTATCTGTCCAATGTTCCCAACACCATTTATTGAAGAGACTGTCTTGACTCCATTGTATGTTCATGCCTCCTTTGTCAAATATTAATTGAGCATAGTGGCTTGGGTCAATTTCTGGGTTCTCTATTCTATTCCAATGATCTATGTGTCTGTTCTTGTGCCAGTATCAGGCTGTTTTGAGAATAGTAGCTTTGTAATACAGCTTGAAATCTGGTATTGAGATCCCTCCTACTTTATTCTTCTTTCTCAGGATTGCTGTGGCTATTCGAGGTCTTTTTTTATTCCAGATGAATTTTTGGAGGGTTCTTTCAAGGTCTGTGAAATATGCCGTTGGTATTTTAATGGGGAGTGCGTTGAATCTATAGATTGCTTTGGGTAGTATGACATTTTAATGATGTTGATTCTACCAATCCATGAACATGGTATGTTCTTCCATCTGTTTACGTCTTCCTCTATCTCTTTTTTCAGTGTCCTGTAGTTTTCCGTGTATAGGTCTTTTACCTCCTTAGTTAAGTTTATTCCTAGGTATCTTAAATTTTTGGTGCAATGGTAAAGGGGATTGCTTTTTTAGTGTCTCTTTATGTAAATTCATGATTGGTGTATAGAAATGCCATAGATTTCTTGGCGTTAATTTTGTATCCTGCTACATAGCCGAATTCATTTATTAAGTCTAATAGTTTTTTGGTGGAGTCTTTGGGGTTTTCTATGCACAGAATAATGTTATCTGCAAATGTCACGTCAGTTTTACTTCTTTTTTTTTTTTCCAATTTGGATGCCTTTTATTTCTTCTTCTTGTCTGATCGCAATGGCTAGTACTTCCAGTACTATGTTGAACAGGAGTGGTGAGAGTGGGCATCTCTGTCTTGTTCCTGTTCTTAGGGGAAATGGTTTTACTTTTTGCCCATTGAGTATGATGTTGGCTGTGGGTTTGTCATATATGGCTTTTATTACGTTGAGGTATGATCCTTCTATTCCCACCTTGCTGAGAGTTTTTATCAAGAAAGAGTGTTGAATTTTGTCAAATGCTTTTTGGGAATCAATTGATATGACTGTGATTTTTATCTCTCAATTTGTTTGTGTGATGTATCACGTCTATTGATTTGCAGATATTGTACCATCCTTGCATCCCCGGGATAAATCCTGCTTGGTCATGGAGTATGATCTTTTCTGATGTAAAGCTGGATCCGATTTTCTAGAATTTTGTTGAGGATTTTGGCATCTATGTTCATGAGGGATATTGGCCTGTAATTCTCTTTCATTGTATTGTCTTTATCTAGTTTTGGTATTAGGGTGATGCTGGCTTCATAGAATGAGTTTGGAAGTGTTCCTTCCTTTTGAATTTTTTGGAATAGTCTGAGGAGGATAGGTTTTAGTTCTTCCTTGAATGTTTGGTAAAACTCCTCTGTGATGCCTCTGGCCCTAGGCTTTTGTTTGCTGGAAGCTTTTTGATGACTGCTTCAATTTCTTCCACAGTTATTGGCCTTTTGAGATTTTTAGAATCTTCCTGATTGAGTTTTGGATGGTTGTACTTTTCTAGGAATATGTCCATTTCCTCCAGGTTGTCTAGTTTGTTAGAATAGAGTTGTTCATAGTATTTTTTAACAATCCTTTGTGTTTCTGTGGGGTCTGTGGTTATTTCACCTTTTTCATTTCTGATTTTGTTTATTTGGGTCCTCTCTCTTTGCTTCTTGGTGAGCCTGGCTGGAGGTTCATCAATCTTGTTTATCCTTTCAAAGAACCAGCTCTTGGTTTCATTGATCTTTTGTATTGTTTTTTTGGTCTCTATGTCGTTTATTTCTGCCCCGATCTTTATTATCTCCTTCCTTCTACTCATTCTGGGCTTTTCTTGTTGCTCCTTTTCTAATTCTTTGAGTTGTAGAGTTAGATGATTTATTACAATTTTTTTTTTTTTTTTTTGAGCTAGGCATTTAGTGCTATAATCTTCCCTCTCAGGACTGTTTTTATTGTGTCCCATAAATTTTGGATTGTTGTGTTTTCATTGTCATTAGTTTCCAGGATGTTGTTGATTTCTTCTTTGATCTCTTTGGTAACCCAGTCACTGTTTAATAGCATGCTATTCAGCTTCCAAGTGTTTGATTTTTTGGGGGGCTGTTTTTATTATAGTTTATTTCTAATATTATACCATTGCGGCATGAAAAAATGCTTGATATGATTTCAGTCTTCTTCAATTTGGGGAGACTTTGCTTGTGACCCAATATGTGGTCTATTTTTGAAAATGTCCCATGTGCACTTGCGAAGAACGTATATTCCGTGGCTTTGGGGTGAAATGTTCTGAAGATGTCAATTAAGTGCATTTGATCTAGTGAATCGTTTAGAATTGCTGTTTCTTTGCTGATTTTTTGTCTAGAGGATTTATTCAGTGATGTTAGTGATGTATTAAAGTCCCCTACTATGATTGTATTGTTGTCTATCTTTCCCTTGATATCTTCCAGGAGTTTTTTTTATGTATTTGGGTGCTCCTGCATTGAGTGCATACATGTTTATCAGGGTTATATCCTCTTGTTGTATCAATCCCTTTAGTATTATGAAATGGCTTTCCTTATCTCTTGTTATGGCCTTCACTTTGATGTCTATTTTGTCAGATATAAGTATTGCTACCCCAGCTTTTTTTTCATTTCTAATTACCTGAAAGATATTTTTCCATTCCTTCACTTTCAGTCTGTGTGAGTCCCTTGTTCTGAGGTGGGTCTCTTGTTGACAGTATATATATGGGTCATGTTTTTTATCCATTCACTCACTTGATGTTTTTTGATTGGAGTATTTAGTCTGTTTATTTTTAAAGTTATTATTGAAAAGTAATTTTTTTGTATCCATCAGGGCCCTCTGATGGATTGAAAGATCCTGATTGAGGCTTATCTGATCTCCAGATCTCTATTTTGTTTGACAGGGGTATGTTTGTTAGGGTTTTCCATATATGTGTGAGGGGGGGGGGGATATGGGGGCGGGGGGTGACTGCCTTATTTTGCTTAGCTTACTTGCTCGCCCCTGATCCATTGGAGGGCTATTGCATCAATGGTAGGAATTCTATTTTTTTAGGGCGGGGTAGTATTCAATTGTGTCAATGTACCACATTTTTTTTAATTCCATCCTCAATCTACTGATTGGCACTTAAGCAGGGTTACCTCGAGGGGGGGGGGGGGTAAATTGTAGAATGGCTAGGAGGGGGAGAGGGGGCATGTTTCCTTTCTGGAGGGGGGTTTCTTTTTTCTGGATTATATTCCTAAAACAATAATGGAAAACAACTGGGTCAAATCGGGAGTTCATTTTTAGTTTTTTGAGGAGGACTTCATACATTGATGCAGTGGGCTTTCTTGTTGTTTTTGTTGATGGTTTCTTTTGCTGTGAAAAAGCTTTTTATTTTGATGTAGTCCCATTTGTTAGTTTTCTCTTTAGTTTCCATTGACCATTCTATTCCAATGATCTATGTGTCTGTTCTTGTGCCAGTATCAGGCTGTTTTGAGAATAGTAGCTTTGTAATACAGCTTGAAATCTGGTATTGAGATCCCTCCTACTTTATTCTTCTTTCTCAGGATTGCTGTGGCTATTCGAGGTCTTTTTTTATTCCAGATGAATTTTTGGAGGGTTCTTTCAAGGTCTGTGAAATATGCCGTTGGTATTTTAATGGGGAGTGCGTTGAATCTATAGATTGCTTTGGGTAGTATGACATTTTAATGATGTTGATTCTACCAATCCATGAACATGGTATGTTCTTCCATCTGTTTACGTCTTCCTCTATCTCTTTTTTCAGTGTCCTGTAGTTTTCCGTGTATAGGTCTTTTACCTCCTTAGTTAAGTTTATTCCTAGGTATCTTAAATTTTTGGTGCAATGGTAAAGGGGATTGCTTTTTTAGTGTCTCTTTATGTAAATTCATGATTGGTGTATAGAAATGCCATAGATTTCTTGGCGTTAATTTTGTATCCTGCTACATAGCCGAATTCATTTATTAAGTCTAATAGTTTTTTGGTGGAGTCTTTGGGGTTTTCTATGCACAGAATAATGTTATCTGCAAATGTCACGTCAGTTTTACTTCTTTTTTTTCCAATTTGGATGCCTTTTATTTCTTCTTCTTGTCTGATCGCAATGGCTAGTACTTCCAGTACTATGTTGAACAGGAGTGGTGAGAGTGGGCATCTCTGTCTTGTTCCTGTTCTTAGGGGAAATGGTTTTACTTTTTGCCCATTGAGTATGATGTTGGCTGTGGGTTTGTCATATATGGCTTTTATTACGTTGAGGTATGATCCTTCTATTCCCACCTTGCTGAGAGTTTTTATCAAGAAAGAGTGTTGAATTTTGTCAAATGCTTTTTGGGAAT
Organism: Ia io; assembly: GCA_025583905.1. Classification (NCBI taxonomy): domain Eukaryota; kingdom Metazoa; phylum Chordata; class Mammalia; order Chiroptera; family Vespertilionidae; genus Ia; species Ia io. The sequence continues at coordinate 63,077,433 of JAJQQW010000008.1, forward strand.
CAATTGATATGACTGTGATTTTTATCTCTCAATTTGTTTGTGTGATGTATCACGTCTATTGATTTGCAGATATTGTACCATCCTTGCATCCCCGGGATAAATCCTGCTTGGTCATGGAGTATGATCTTTCTGATGTAAAGCTGGATCCGATTTTCTAGAATTTTGTTGAGGATTTTGGCATCTATGTTCATGAGGGATATTGGCCTGTAATTCTCTTTCATTGTATTGTCTTTATCTAGTTTTGGTATTAGGGTGATGCTGGCTTCATAGAATGAGTTTGGAAGTGTTCCTTCCTTTTGAATTTTTTGGAATAGTCTGAGGAGGATAGGTTTTAGTTCTTCCTTGAATGTTTGGTAAAACTCCTCTGTGATGCCTCTGGCCCTAGGCTTTTGTTTGCTGGAAGCTTTTTGATGACTGCTTCAATTTCTTCCACAGTTATTGGCCTTTTGAGATTTTTTAGAATCTTCCTGATTGAGTTTTGGATGGTTGTACTTTTCTAGGAATATGTCCATTTCCTCCAGGTTGTCTAGTTTGTTAGAATAGAGTTGTTCATAGTATTTTTTAACAATCCTTTGTGTTTCTGTGGGGTCTGTGGTTATTTCACCTTTTTCATTTCTGATTTTGTTTATTTGGGTCCTCTCTCTTTGCTTCTTGGTGAGCCTGGCTGGAGGTTCATCAATCTTGTTTATCCTTTCAAAGAACCAGCTCTTGGTTTCATTGATCTTTTGTATTGTTTTTTTGGTCTCTATGTCGTTTATTTCTGCCCCGATCTTTATTATCTCCTTCCTTCTACTCATTCTGGGCTTTTCTTGTTGCTCCTTTTCTAATTCTTTGAGTTGTAGAGTTAGATGATTTATTACAATTTTTTTTTTTTTTTGAGCTAGGCATTTAGTGCTATAATCTTCCCTCTCAGGACTGTTTTTATTGTGTCCCATAAATTTTGGATTGTTGTGTTTTCATTGTCATTAGTTTCCAGGATGTTGTTGATTTCTTCTTTGATCTCTTTGGTAACCCAGTCACTGTTTAATAGCATGCTATTCAGCTTCCAAGTGTTTGATTTTTTGGGGGCTGTTTTTATTATAGTTTATTTCTAATATTATACCATTGCGGCATGAAAAAATGCTTGATATGATTTCAGTCTTCTTCAATTTGGGGAGACTTTGCTTGTGACCCAATATGTGGTCTATTTTTGAAAATGTCCCATGTGCACTTGCGAAGAACGTATATTCCGTGGCTTTGGGGTGAAATGTTCTGAAGATGTCAATTAAGTGCATTTGATCTAGTGAATCGTTTAGAATTGCTGTTTCTTTGCTGATTTTTTGTCTAGAGGATTTATTCAGTGATGTTAGTGATGTATTAAAGTCCCCTACTATGATTGTATTGTTGTCTATCTTTCCCTTGATATCTTCCAGGAGTTTTTTTTATGTATTTGGGTGCTCCTGCATTGAGTGCATACATGTTTATCAGGGTTATATCCTCTTGTTGTATCAATCCCTTTAGTATTATGAAATGGCTTTCCTTATCTCTTGTTATGGCCTTCACTTTGATGTCTATTTTGTCAGATATAAGTATTGCTACCCCAGCTTTTTTTTCATTTCTAATTACCTGAAAGATATTTTTCCATTCCTTCACTTTCAGTCTGTGTGAGTCCCTTGTTCTGAGGTGGGTCTCTTGTTGACAGTATATATATGGGTCATGTTTTTTATCCATTCACTCACTTGATGTTTTTTGATTGGAGTATTTAGTCTGTTTATTTTTAAAGTTATTATTGAAAAGTAATTTTTTTGTATCCATTTTTATTTTTTGTGCCTGTATTCTTTCTTACCTTTTTATTTCTTCTTTTTAAACCAGGCCCTTTAGCATTTCTTGCATTGCTGGCTTGGTAGTAATAAATTCCCTTAGCCTTTTATTTTTAGTGAAGCTCCTTATTTACCCTTCAATTTTGAATGATAGCCTTGCTGGATAGAGTATTCTGGGATTCAGTCCCTTGCTTTGTATCACTTTGTAAATTTTCTTCCATTCTTTTCTGGCCTGCTGTGTTTATGTTGAGAAATCATTTGATAATCTAATGGGAGTTCCCTTGTATGTAACTTTCTGTCTCTCTCTTGCAGCCTTTAAGATTCTTTGTCATTAACATTTGCCATCGTAATTATGATGTGTCTTGGTTTGCGTCTTTTCGCGTTCCTCTTGTTTGGGGCTCTCTGTGCTTGTGTGACTTTTTTCTTCCCCACATCAGGGAAGTTTTCTGACATTATTTCTTCAAATAGGTTTTCTAACCCTTGTTCCTCTTCCTGTTATTCTGGCACCCCTATTATTTGTATGTTGCTTCGTTTCACATTGTCCCATAGCTCCCTTAGGCTCTCCTCCTGTCTTTTAATTTTTTTCTCCAATTGCATTTCAGTTTGGGTGTGTTTTGCTTCCCTGTCTTCTAATTCGCTTATTTGGTCCTCTGCTTCTCCTAGTCTACTGTTGAAACTTTCCATGATGTTTTTTATTGCAACTATATCACTCTTCATTTCTTCTTGATTCTTACATAAGGTATTGATTTTTTCATACATTTCTTCTTGATTCTTACATAAGTTGTTGATTTTTTTCCTCCATCTTGTTTATGAAATGTATGACCCTTATTCTGAATTATTTTTCTTACATATTGCTTGCCTCTGTTTTGCTTAGCTGCTTTTCTGGTGATTCCTCCTTTTCTTTCCTTTGGGGGTTTCTTTGTCTACCCATTTTTGGTCTCACAGACTAATCTAGATGTCGAGTCATGCAGGGGCTGCTCCTTGGGTGGCTGTGGCTCCTTGGGCTGCGGTTGCTTCTCAGGTGGTCATTGAAGTGGCTGCTCCTTAGTTGGCAGCAGCTCCTCTGGTGGGTGCTCTTCGCAGCAGTAATGTCTTCTCTGGCTGATGGGGGAGGCTGCTCGCACAGCTGCTATTCCTTGGACGGGACAAATTTAATATGTTCAATTATCTTTGTGACCATTTTAATTATCTGACTAAATCAAACTAACAAAATAGTGAACCTCAGTTTTCTTAAATGTTAGTCAACTACTGTAAACTTAGTAAACCTTCTTATCATTTTCAACTCAAAGAAAGCAAAGTGTAAAATAATTAATTAGTTACACATTTAAAATTGGAATTTAATGTGCTAATCTGTAAATATTTAAATGCCAACATCAATTTCTAATATATCTATATATCTTTAAAATATGCATATTATCATTTTGACCTACTTTATCTTTATATTTTTTAAAGAAGTTTTCCTAGGGTAAAACATTAAAACTTGCTTGCCTGGCCAGTTTGGTTTTGTTGTTGAGCATTGACCTATGAACCTAGAGGTTGAGGTTCAGGTGGGGGCACTTGCCTGAATTTCAGACTGGATCCTTAGGGGGAGGTGTGTGGGAGGCAGGAGATCAATGTTTCTCATCATTGATGTTTCTATCTCTCTCTCCCTCTACCTTCCTCTCTGAAATCAATAAAAATATTAAAAAAAAATTGAAACTAGCTTTAAACCTTGCTATCATAATTTTGATCATTTATATAAGAGAGATCTATTGTTTGGGATATTTTCTGTTTGTTTTTATTTTATGGGAAAATGTTTTCCTAATTTTCATAAACTTTATGCCTCAATGATAATTAATGTGGTATATATTGTTATTTACCTTTTGTTGTTATATGGTCTCTATTGCTTTTCTCTATTCAACTTGAAACATACAGGGTAGGGCAAAAGTTGATTTACAGTTGTGAGTATGTGAAACACAGAAGTTATTCTTGTATTATTATTTACTAGAGGCCCAGTGCACGAATTCATGCAAGAGTGGGGTCTGTCAGGCCTGCCGCAATCAGGGTAGATCGGGGGTGGGCCCGATCAGGGGGAGGGGCTTCAGGAAATTGGCAGGCCGGCCCCACCCCCAATGGGGGGGGAATTGGAGGCAGGGCTGGCCAGGGGGGAGGGGCCACAGGTGGTTGGCCACCTGGCCCTGCTCCCTGGTCTAACGCCTAGTCGAACTCCCAGTCGAGGGGACAATTTGCATATTAGCCTTTTATTTTTATATAGGACTAGAGGCCCAGTGCATGATTGAATCATGCACGTGTAGGGTCCCCTACATGCTTTCCCTTTTGATCACGGGGAGCTGGGTGCCTGTCCGCTGGTGCACCAGGCGCCGGAGGCTTCTGAAAGGCATCCAGCTCCCACGCTTTTGCTTTCGATCTCTGGTGCACCAGACCTTTCAGAAGCCTCAGGTGTGGCGGAGGCTTCTGAAAGGCCTGGTGCCTGAGTGGACAGGCACCCAGCTCCCACGCTTTCCTTTTGATCGCTGGTGCACCAGACCTTTCAGAAGCCTCCGGCGCCACGGAGGCTTCTGAAAGGCCTGGTGCCTGAGTGGACAGGCACCCAGCTCCCACGCTTTCCTTTCGATCGCTGGTGCACCAGGCCTTTCAGAAGCCTACGGCGCTGCGGAGGCTTCTGAAAGGCCTGCTGCCTGAGTGGACAGGCACCCAGCTCCCACGCTTTCCTTTTGATCGCTGGTGCCTGAGTGGACAGGCACCCAGCTCCCACGCTTTTGCTTTTGATTGCGGGGAGCTGGGTGCCTGTCCGCTGGTGCACCAGGCCTTTCAGCAGCCTCCGGCATGGCGGAGGCTTCTGAAAGGCCTGATACCTGAGTGGACAGGCACCCAGCTCCCACGCTTTTGATGGTCTGTGGGGCGGGATGTCAGCTCGCTGCCCCAGAGGCCCCTTCTGTGCCGCAGCAAAGCCATGGCGCAGACGCTGAGCTCCTGCCGCTGCTGGAGACTCAGCTCAGCGTCCCGCTGGCCCAATCAGCTACCCCGGCCACCCTGAGTCCCGCCCCCCCACGCCTCCTGGCCAGTCATGGGCATAGCGAAGGTACGATCAATTTGCATATTTGTCTATTATTAGGTAGGATTATTTTATTTTTTCCCACAGGTAAATCTACTTTTGCCCTGCCCTGTATTTTGTACAGGCACAAGGGTGGTATCTTCTCTATTACTATCTTTGAATGGGGCCCATTTTTGTCTGAGCTATTTGTTAAAATTGTGGAGGAAATCAGTAGAGTAAATTATGTCAACAGGCAAGATCAATTTAGGTTTATTTTCTCTGAACATTATATCAGCAACTCAGTAATCGGTGGGAATAACTCTTTTCATGGGCAGTAGTAAGTATGTCAGGCTATTTCATTAATCTAAACTTAGAAACCATGACTATTGAGCTGGATATAGATATGAGATGAAGAAACTATTTGTATGTTACTTAAATATCTAGAAAAGCCATGAGGTAGTAGTAAAAACTGTCTATTACTAAACATCGCTCACTATAGTACAGAAACAATACCAGGCAATTATTATATCCCCTTTAATCATGGAATCATTGCTGAATAATTTATAGTATTAAATTTTTATTTTATTTTATTTTATTAAATTTATTGGGAGGATATTGGTTAATAAGGTTATGTAAATTTCAAGTGTATGTTTCTATAATTATCTATATATGGCATTGTGTGCTCACCACCCAAAGTTAAGTCTCCTTCCATCACCATATATTTGATCTCCTTTACCCTTTACAACCTCCCCTACCCCCACTCCCTTATCCATCTGGTAACCAACATATTGTCTGTTTCTATGTGTTTTTTTGTTTGGTTTGTTTTGTTTGTTCTGTTTTATATCTCACATAGGAGTGAAATTATATGGTTCTTATCGTTCTCTGTCTGACTTATTTTGCTTAGTAAGATAGTATTAAAGTCATGTTGTTGCAAATGGCATTTTAAATTTAGAGTTTAGAAAAGAGAAGACTCTTTATGGATTAGTTTATGGCAATAACCATATGCTCTTAAATTGCATAATTAATAATAAGGATGAGTAAAATAAATATAGTACTTGTTCTGAAGAAGGTCAAATGTCAAATGTCTACAACTTTGTTCATTGAATATCTACTAGTAAAAACATTTTATACAAACTGAACATTTAGAACTATGTGCTACATGAAATAAAAATTAATATAAAAATTTGCAATGACATGGATGGACCTTGAGAATATCATGATCAGTGAAATGTCAGAAAAAAACATTAAGAACCATATCATTTCACTCATATGTAAGATATATGACTGAAAACAACAAATGAACAAATAAGAAAAACAAACAAAAACTCATAGACACAGACAACAGTATGGTGTTTATCAGAGTGAAGGTGTTGGGGGCGGAGGTAGTAAAGGGTAAAAGAGAGTAAAAAACTGGTATATGGTGACAGAGGATGATTTGCATACATGCAATGTAAAGGTCATGTACACTTGAAATCTAAATAATCTTACTAACCAATGTCACCTCAATTAATTTAATAAAAAGAAAAAAAAATTAAGAGTTAAGGAATTGTCTCTGGCTGGTAGCTCAGTTTGTTAGAGTGTCATCCTGATATGCCAAGGTTGCAAGTTCGATCCCTGGTCAGGGCACATACAAGAATCCGCCAATTAATGGATAAATAAGTGGAACAAAAATTAGTGTTTCTTTTTCTCCTTTCATCTCTCTCTCTCTCAAAAAAAAAAAAATAGTTAAGGAAGCAATATTAACTCTAAATGTATTTATTTAATTTCCTTTATTATCATTTCATTATAGAAGGGCCAATGGGGACTGGCCAGCCAGGGCAGGACCATGGGAGGGCTCCAGGGTATGTCGTGGCCATCTCTCCCAGTCCCTATCTGCCAGACCCTAGCAGCAAGCTAACCTACCAGTTGGAAATTCTGCCCCCGGTGGTCAGTGCACATCATAGCCACTGGTCAAGTGGTCGACCAAATGGTCAATCGATCAGTCAGACACTTAGCAAATTAGGCTTTAATATATGTAGATATGCATAGTCCAGGGACATGGGCAATAGGGTGGTGAAGACCTGAGGGGGTGGATAAGACTGGGAGGAGGGGGGGAAATGGAGAAAATGGGAAACATCTGTAATACTATCAACAATAAAAAAATACATTAAAAAAATAAACTGTGTAAAAAAAAAGAAAAATTGGTAAATGTAATCATGCGTGTGTTTTAAATAACAATGACACAAAACCTGACCTTTACCTTCAATAAAACCCCCAAACAAATCTCAATGGAATTAAAGAATAAATCAACTAAGAAGATAAACTTAAAGAAGAAAGAATTATAAGTGAAAATTCAAAATATAATTGGAAGCAATTGAAGAAAGATATCCTAAGGAAATTATTAGACATACTAAAATACTAGAGGCCCGATATATGAAATTCATGCAAGGGGCTTGGCCCCCGCAGCTGAGGAAGCTGCCTCTGCCTTGGCCCCCACCACCGCAGCTTCTCCTGAAAGTCATCCAGAAGGTCATCCTGTCTAATAGTATATTACGCTTTTACTAGGTGTATCTGTTAATAATTCGGATTTTGTGATCAAGGAAAACATGATCATTTCAAGAGAAACATCCAAAGTAATGTCCATCGCTAGCTACACATTTCACCCATCTTTCAGGTAATTTGTGGATACCATCCCAATAGAACTTTTCTTGTTTTGAGGCAAACCATTCAGAGACCCAATTTTTCACTTTTTCATACGTTTTGAAGTGCTGTTCAGAAAGTGTGTGTGCCATCGATCGGAACAAGTGGTAATCTGAAGGAGCAAGGTCTGGTGAATACAGCAGGTGGGTTAATACTTCCCAGGCAAGATCTTTTAATGTGTCTTTAACTGGTTTTGAAATGTATGATGGTGTGTCATCATGAAGCAAAATTACTTTGCCGTGTCTTCTGGCACATTCTGGTCGTTTCATGATGAAAGTGTGGTTCAAATTGATTATTTGTTGTTGGTAGCAATCAGGATTAATGGTTTCACCTGGTTTTAGAAGCTCATAATACACCACACCTTCCTGATCCCACCAAACACAGAGCATTGCCTTCTTTCTGAAGCGATTTGGCCTTGTAGTCAATGTTGATGGTTGACCTGGATCAACCCAGGATTTTGTGCATTTAGGATTCTTAAAATAAATCTACTTTTCATCGCCAGTCACAATTGATTCAAAAAGGACTTTCTTTCATGCCCTTGAAGCAACATTTTACTGATGACTTTTTGGTTTTCCATTTGTTTTTCGTTCAGTTGATATGGCACCCATTTTCCTTCCTTTAAAATATTTCCCATTGCTTATAAATGATCGGAAATTGTTTGCTGAGCAACGTTTAATCTTTCTGCAAGTTGTTTTTGAGTTTGACATGCATCTTCATCCAATAATGCCTGTAATTGTTGGTCTTCAAACTTTTTCAATTTACCTGGATGTTCTTTGTCTTTCACATCAAAATCACCACTTTTAAAGTGTTTAAACCAGCGTTCACAAGTATCTTAAGATGGAGCATGTTCACCATAAGCTTCCTGAAGTATTCAGCAGCACTTTTCTTCAAAATAAAGTAATGAATTAAAAATTCCTGCAAGTGCTCTTTTTTTGGCATGAAATTAGACATTTTTAAATGTAAAAATATCTACGATGTTAACGCCTTCAGCAGATTTGACATATGAAGTTTTGAAGCTTGCTGTCTATACAACAAAATAGCATACATATCAAATCGCATATATAACAACCTATGTGTAAGTACATCTATTGAAAAATCCACATTATTAACCAGTACACATAATATTATTATAGACTAGAGGCCCAGTGCATGAAATTCGTGCACGGAAGGGGGGTCCCTCAGCCCAGCCGGCACCCTCTCCAATCTGGGACCCCTCGGGGGATGTCTGACTGCCTCTTGCAATCTGGGACTGCTGGCTCCTAAGTGCTCACCTGCCTGCCTGCCTGATTGTTCCTAACCCCTCTGCCTGCCTGCCTGATCACCCTAACCACCTCTGCCTGCCTGCCTGATGGCCCCTAACTGCTCCCCTACCGACCTAATTGCCCCTAACTACTCCCCTGCTGGCCTGATCACCCCTAACCACCTCTGCCTTGCCCCGTACCTGGGAACCAGGATTCCTTCCTCCGGCCAGTTGCAGGCATCCAGGACCAGAGCTTCTCTTCCTCTGGCTGGCCGCAGGCATCCAATACCTGGGCCGGCTTTGCCTGGGCTGGCCGCAGCCGCAGGGGACCGTGGGTGGGCAGCTTTGCCCAGGCCGCAGCTGCAGGCACCCAGGACACTGGGGTAGGCAGCTTATCCCTCTCCTGGCCACAGGCACAGGCGCAGCTGCTGGCACCTGGGACCATTTGGCAGGCGGCTTGTCCCTCTGCCGGGCCGCAGCCTGGCTGGTCTCCATTTCTCTCTCGCTAGCTCATTTGTGCCTAGCTGGTCTCCATTCCTCTCTTGGAAGCTCATTTGTGCCTGGCTGGTCCCCATTCCTCTCTCACAAGCCCATTTGTACCTGGCTGGTCCCCATTCCTCTCTTGGAAGCTCATTTGTGCCTGGCTGGTCCCCATTCCTCTCTCCCCAGTGTTGAGTGTCTGAGCAGTTCTGTTGTAAGGGTGCGAGGGCATGATGGCCATTTGCATATTAGCTCTTTATTATATAGGATATGCTAAAGTTCTCATCATAGCACTATTTATAAATCTAAAGAATTATAAATAAAAATTGGATTATGGCTATGCTGATTATGATATTCAGATCCTAGAATATAAAGTGGTAATTTTAAAAATGTTATGAATAACTTTTAGTTACTTGGAAAAAAATTTGATATGTCACATTAAAAATCCTGAATACTTAGTTAACTTATAAAGCACAATTTCATCTATTTTCTAAAAAATATATAGAATAAGATTAAAAATAAATGCCACAAACTCCTAGTAGTAGAAGTTTATTATATAGTAATAAAAAAAAAAGAAGCAAGTTTTTTACTTACTACTTATGTTTTATACATATTCTCCACACCAGTAAGTTTACTATTTCTGTCTTAAACCATTGACTTTCCACTGGGCATTGTAGCGTTGTCACTATTTCATTCAGTAGACCTTAGGTAATATGTCTGGATGTCTCAATTTATTACTCTTGGCCTAATTATTAATATCTCCCCTTTCACTTCACAGTGCCCTAGTTTGGACATTAAATTTTATGGTTATCCAAGATTTAGGAAACCGAATTCAGATTCTGATTTTCCATTAATAATCTATAAAGTTCTGGATACGTCAGTTACCCATGGAAGTCTTTGATCCCTACCATAAAATAGAAATAATCTCTTTGCTGGTTAACTTCATAAGGATGTTGTGAGGATTAATGAAGAGATGTTTAGAAAATACTTTGAGCTCCTCAGAGAAAAGTGCTATGATATTGTCACTATTACATTTCTCTACTAGCTTTCTGAGTTGGAAGTCAGGGGAAATCAAGACTTTGTGAGTATCTGCAATGAAACAAAATCAATCATGCATGTTCTGGCAGCACATTTTTTTACAAATGCCCCAGAGTACAGAATCTAGTGAACCTAAAAGTAACCCCCCCCCATGTATAAATTACTAGAGACATATAGACTGAATTTTGACTCTAGATTGGCTATTCAATTAGGAGTTATGAATAAGTGGATTGAACTTTCCTTACTGGTTGAAAAATTGTGCTCTATTAGCCGTGGGAGTGTTTGGAAGCTGAACGAAGACTGTTCATTAAGCTTGAAAGGGACAGTTCTGAGCCAGCCAGCTCTTTGTAACCTGGAATCAGGCCTCTAAATCACACCTATTATTTTAGAGGCCAATTAAATGCTATAACAACTCAGTGGAAAGGCTACATCTTCACAAAATATTTCCAGCACCTTATAAATTGGGTACTTTGTCTGGCATTAAAAGATCTTTCTTGAAATTCTTACAAATCAAAATCAAAATCAATAAATCAATTCAGTTCTGAGGCAACAAAGAAGCAGATGGAAGGCAACAGTGAAGCTGATTAAAGTTCTGGCAATGATTCCCCAAATATAATGGAGCCTTCGTTGGATTAGGACTCAGAGGAAACTCCTGGAAGAAGTGCAGGCCTCTCACTTCTTGATCCCTTTGTTTTCCCTAAAACCCACATCCCTTAGGTTAATTATAGTACCATAGTTGATAACCTTGAAGTTGAAACATAATACTTTATTTTTTTCTGACTGCAAGTGCATTGCATATCACCACATTGTTCCTCTTTTCACAAATGAAGCTGTTCCCTGTCTATCTAAAATTCATACCTTGAAGAGTATTATGCTAGGCGAAATAAGCCAGTGAGAGAAAGATAAATATCACATGATCTTACTCATGTGTGGAATCTAATGAACAAAATATACTGATGACCAAAATAGATCCAGAGAAATGGAAGCATGGAACAGACTGACAAATTTCAGAGGAAAGGTGGGGGTGGGGTAGGTGTGGGGAGAAATTAACTGGGAAATTTACATGCATATATGCATAGCGTAGGGACAATAGTGTGGTGGAGGCCTGGGAGGAGTGGGTGGGGTGTAGGGGTCACTGGGGAAAACAGGAAAGGAGACATCTGTAATACTTTCAACAATAAAGATAAATTAAAAAATAAATAAAATAAAATTCATACCTTGACCTTACATATTTGTCTTTAAGAACAAATCAGATTTCTTTCCAGTTGGTCCATTTGGTCTCTTTCTCTTTGCTGTATACTGGAGGCAAGGAAGGCATATCTGTATCATTTGCCTATTTGTCAGAATGAAACAGTTGTTCTTGGAAAGTGTTGAGCAGTTACTTATGCAAAGGTGAACTGGTTACTTAATATTTATTAGGTACAAAAGAGAAATAAATGCTGAAAATGGGCATTTCTTAAAATATTCATTTACTTTAATTTTATTTTATTTTCATTGGAATGCAGATAAAAGCTGCATTTAATTCAATAAGAAATAAAAAGATTTAGTTATGACTCCTGAGGAATATTTACATCTTAGAATTGTTTTAACATTTCTGGTTCTATAGACAATTTTTGAGGAACATTGTGACAGAGATTAGTATTCCCAAATAAAAACTGCATAAACGTCTAGAAATTGAGAAATTAAAAATATACAGAAAGAAAATGATCTGAACTTGAGAGAACATTATAATTGTGAAAAGAAATACGTTGGTGCTATAATTTTAATAATCTTTGAATTGCATTTTAGAAATCCTTGCCTTTGCTGTGTTCTTGTTTTGGAACTTTTTTTTTTCAACATACTGATCACCTATTCAGTAAAAGACTTAAGGATTTTCTAGGGAAAGGACTGCATGCTCTTTCATTAACACTTACATTGGGATAATTAGGGATATTCAATTTGAGTGAAGTGAATTTATGGTCTTCCTCACACAGGCTGGACAATGTCGCTGTTGCTGCTTTAAATGCATATCGACTTAATCAGTACTATTTGGAATTTTGTGGAAATACACACTTATTATGCACTTTGTCTGATAAGACACAATTTTGGCTCCTGATTATTTTCTTTCACCCACATTTATATAACACTAATCTTATGAAGTCACACATTAGACCAGTGTGTTATTGATTTGCACATTAGGCATGTAATAACCTCTGAATTGCTTTCCTTTATGATAATCTCAGATGGAAAAAGTTTTAAGATTTAATTTATTGGAGTGATATAAACTTACATTGGTTTCAGGTGTACAATTATATAATACATCATCTGTATATTGTATTTTTAAAAATATATTTTATTGATTTTTGCAGAGAGGAAGGGAGAGGGATAGAGAGTTAGAAACACCAATGAGAGAGAAACATTGATCAGCTGCCTCCTGCACACCCCCTACCAGGGATGTGCCCACAACCAAGGAACATGCCCTTGACCAGAATTGAACCTGTGACCCTGCAGCCTGCAGGCCAACGCTCTATCCACTGAGCCAAACCGGTTAGGGCTGTATATTGTATTGTGTGATCATCACCCCAAACCAAATCTCTTTTCATCACCATGTATCCACCCATACCCTCTTCTACCTCCCCTCACCCCCTTTTCCTTCTGGTTATCACCATACTGTTGTCTGTGTCTATGAGCTTTTGTTGGTTTTTTTTCTTTAGATTCTTATTTTATTTTATTTGATAATTGTTTCACCTCTCCTCAGTTTCAGTTAGCATCAATTATGGAAGACTATAATAGTGAGCACTCTTAAAACAGTGATCTTGTGACCTCTGGATATACTGCATTACGTTCCTCTTTCTGTGTGGGAAGCAAGGCAGAGATTACTACTGCCCAAGCTCTGGTTCTGGTTGTAATACTCCTGCTTAAGTGACCATGGTATAGTTTCAACAGGGGTCCTACTCTTGTTTGGAAGTATGGCAGCTGAGTTGATGGCTGTGGGTTTATGCTATAATCAAATCACTAATTCATTCATAATAAACATTTTGGGATTGATTGCATAGTATGAGATATTATGCTAGACTGGTATTTCCTCAAATTTCAAGGAACTAATTGTGTTTGTGTGTATTATGTATGCATTATGGAAGGGGATGGCAATGGAGGATGAAGAAGAAGAGCAAGATTTGGGGAGAGCACAAATATGTACATAATTTATGATGCATTCATTGAATACTCTGCACCTATGAAATGCTAACACACCTATCTGATTCAGTCATAACTGACTTCAAATCATTGAAGACGGCAGTGGAACAGCAGAATATTTTCTTTTGACTTTGAAGCCAGCTGACTTGGGTACCATATCCCCAAAAATGTGTTTGTTGTCCATGCCACCTTTACTCACAAAGCACTTCTGTTTTCTCATCTATAAGAGGATGAACTATTCTGTTTATATGCCTTTCTTATAAAATTATTGTTGTAATTAGAAAACAAGTGTAGTACATACAGAATGATGCATAATATACGGTAGGTACTAAATTAGTTGCTATGTAAATAATTGTTCCTCTGTTTTCATTATTATAATTTATGTATAAATTTCATTTAAGTGATTTTTATAGTAATAACTTCACTTCTGAATACATGTTTAATATTTTAAAAATATGAAAAATAACTAAAAATGCAAAGAAGAAACAAACAAGTTATTCAAAACTAGAGGCCCGGTGCACAAAATTCGTGCACAGAGGGGGGTTGTCCCTCAGCCCAGCCTGTACCCTCTCCAATATGGGACCCCTCAAGGGATGTCCGACTGCCCGTTTAGGCCCGATCCCACTGGGATTGGGCCTAAACGGGCAGTCGGACATCCCTCTCACAATCCAGGACTGCTGGCTCCCAACTGCTTGCCTGCCTGCCTTCCTGATTGCCCCTAACTGCTTCTGCCTGCCAGCCTGATCACCCCCTAACCACTCTGCTGCCAGCCTGTTTGTCCCCAACTTTCCTCCTCTGCCGGCCTGGTCACCCCTAACTGCCCTCTCCTACAGGGTTGATCACCTCCAACTGCCCTCCCTTGCAGGCCTGGTCCTTCTCAACTGCCCTCCCTTGCAGGCCGGGTGCCTCCCAACTGCCCTCCCCTGCTGGCCATCTTATGGTGGCCATCTTGTGTCGACATGGGGGCAGGATCTTTGACCACATGGGGGCAGCTATATTGTGTGTTTCAGTGATGATCAATCTGCATATTACTCTTTTATTAGATAGGATAGAGGCCTGGTATAGGGGTGGGGGCCAGCTGGTTTGCCCTGAAGGGTGTCCCGGATCAGGTGGGGATTCCCTTGGGGTGTGAGGCGGACTGAGCGAAGGGCCTGTGGTGGTTTGCAGGCCAGCCACGCCCCCTGGCAATCCAAGCGGAGGCCCTGGTATCTGGAATTTATTTTCCTTCTACAATTGAAACTTTGTAGCCTGGAGCGGAGCCAAGCCTGGGGCTCCCTCCGAGGCCGGTAGCCATTTGTGTTGGGGTTATAATTGAAACTTTGTTGCCTTAAGCGGGTGGGCCCGGACAGGGTGTGCGGAAAGCTTTGCTTCCCCTGTTGCCGGCGGCAACCCTGGCCTGCTCTCTCAAGCTCCATTCTGCCGCCATTTGTTTGAATTTGTTTACCTTCTATAATTGAAACTTTGTAGCTTGAGTGGAGGCTTAGGCCTGGCAAGGGCAGGCAGAAAGCTTGGCTTCCTCTGTTACCTAGGAAACCTTGCCCTCTGTGGCTGTAGCCATCTTGGTTTGGGTTAATTTGCATACTCGCTCTGATTGGGTGGTGGGCGTGGCTTGTGGGTGTGTCGGAGGTATGGTCAATTTGCATATTTGTCTATTATTAGGTAGGCTTGCCAGAAATAACCAGTGTTAAGAATTGTAAGAGAACATTTTGGGTGATTTTTTTTTTTTTTTTTTTTTACTTTTTGGTTGTGTTGAAATTTAAAAATAATAAGCATGTACTATTATTGTAAATGCTACAAAAGTTATATGTATTTCATATTTCATGCATCCTATGAGTTTGCATATTTTTGCAAGTCAAAAAAAATTAGAGAAAGAAATAACTTTTAAAGTAGAAAATTATACTAAATCCATAGATACTGAAGGAATTTTAAAACTGTAAGATCATATTGATTATACTAATAAAATGGGTGATTTAGAAGTCCACATTAAAAATATATGCCAAAATAAATACAAGCCAAAATAAAATTTAGATGTATATTAAAGCCTAAAATAAAAGGTATTAATGTATATAAAGAAAATACAGAATATTTTAATAATAGAGGATGTGGAAAATCTGCTTAGGTGATAAGTACTTAAAATAAAAATAGATTTGAATATATTTAAATAATTACTTTTAACTCATGAGAACTATCTTAAACGAATGACATGATTTAGATTAGGAGAAAAAACTTGCATGGTACTAACCGGAAAATCTTGTTTATAGCACATTTTGGCAATACCATATGTTATTGAATTTAAGTTGTCTTAGTTATAATACAAACTATTATTTTACATACCAATAACAAAGAATAAAATACTGACAAGCTATGATACTCTACTTTCTTATAACATTGCACTTTTATATTCTTTAAACTTGCTTAAATATAGATTTTAAAATTATATGTCACTAGTGTTCATACATTAAAAAGAAGGTATATTTCTAAATTTCCCTTAACGATCTAAAGATTCTAATTACGTTTTGACTCAGAGTCATCAGGGTTTCTCCTTGTGCACTCACTGTTCCTCTCCCTGAGCATTGGTGACACATCCTTTCTCATAATCAGTGCTCCAGCAGCCTCATGGACTTTCTTCCAAGGCATCTGCAAGTTTTGATTCTAGTGCTCTCTTGATCTTACCGGAAGGTTTTCAGATGACAAAGAGAAAATAACAAATAGCTTGCTGTCAGAATAAGCAGGTCATGTTTGTCAAGTTATGCCACCAAGAATTAAAGCAAATTTATCTTCATAAGCAACAACAGCTGTACAGGGAATGCTGCTTCACCATTAGCGATTGTAATATAGGATCCCCTGGGAGACACATTATGATTTCAAATTTTTTAAAATGTAAAAAGATAGAGTAACTAAATATGGTAATTATATGAATTTATAATGTATGTATTCTTTGATTCAGCATCTTTACCTATCATCTCTAGCAAATACTCTTAGTTGTCTAACAGGGTCACTAAGATTACCATGCCAAGCCACAGTGAAGTCTGAAGCAAAAGGAAATAATCAGTAATATTAATTTTGTCTCTTTAAAAATATTGATATATTGCTCATCATGGATTTTTTGCATTTGCTTTAATAAAATATTACATTAAAATATTATTTACCTTGATTACTGATTCTTTTGCTCCCTCTTAATTTTGCACCTGAGGCAAGGACATCACTTGCCTCACCCTAGATCAGAGACTGCACAAGAACTAGAAATATCCACCTAGGAGCATATAATGGGCAGATGAGACCTTACACTTCTATGCTTCTCTATAGCTTAACAACAACAAAATGGTAAGGAATATTGCAACAAGGCTACATTCTCAGTGTGTTAGTTCCAGAAAGATGTCTCTACATTTATACACACTTTGAATGATTATAAAGTCAGTGTTTATTAACATGCAGTTCATTTGCAAATTTTAAAAAAATCTGCAGAAATGAATAAATTTTTTTTTGTCAATGCCTGTTATCAGTGCTGTTCTGGTCCAGGCACTGCTGACAACATAAAGCAATGGAATTGCAAATATTAAGAATCATTTCCTTTGGTATTTCAAATCAATTAAACCTGAAATGGAGTGAAAATTGAGTTATCAGCTGTTAAAGTGTATATATTTTTTGGACACCCTAATTATGCCCCTGAGTTCATTTCAGAATTTAGAGATTCCCAACTTTTTTTTTCTTTTCATTTTAATACTTTCTTCTCTACTGTTTGTTCCCCTTCTAGGAAATTAGATAATGAGCATTGGAATTAGACACATAAGGATAGAAATTCCACTTATATGACCTGAGATGAATTACTTTACTTGTCTGATTTTCAATTTTCTTCTCTGCAAATGAGGGTAGTTTTTAATTTATAATTTATAAGGTCCTGTGTGAATACATACCATGTTCAAAAAATCCATCACACGTGTAGTCCACAGCATGCCCTCAGTAAATACCATTTTTCTTCTATTTTTGCTCCCCATTTCTCAACTTGATACTAAAGAGCTGATATACAATATGGTACCTGTAATGTATCATTCAGTTCTATTTGTAGAACTAGAAAGAATTTGGAAGTGCTTGTACACCTGGCTTTTAATTGCTATAGACACAAATGTGTTACATAGACCTCAGTGATACAGCATCTTCATTTGGACTTGGCCCAGTTAAATTTAAAAACAGTTTAATACTTCAAACATAGCAAAAGAAAGGAGTTCATTGGTTACCTATAATAGGACGAGGGAAGTAACCAAGAGGATCATTAAACCCTCTCTGATCCTGATCCAAACCCTGATTTTCAGTTACATTGTTATGATGATGCATACAATTTCAGAAATTCATATTGATGTTTCTAAAATTTCAAGTAATTTTAGGTGTTGTAAAGAGAGACAAGGAGGGGAAATAAAACATTTATTTTATTCTCTAAATCTGTTATCACTCCATAGGCTATAAAAAGGCATTTATATAAAATAAGAAATATCTGTAACTATATTTTAAATGAACTCTAGCAAACCACTTCCTCATATTTGTGGAACAAAATATAAGCTTCAGTTCTTAAATTGTTTTCAAATCACATAAGCATTTGTTAAAAATTTTGATGAACAAACTGATTTTTAAATGACTATAATTAATATAATTAAATAAAAATAATTAATTCTCTGGCTGGTGTGGCTCAGTTGGTTGGAGTATCACCATACACCAAAAGGTTGTGGGTTTGATTACGAGTCAGGGTACATACCTAGGTTGCAGGTTCAGTCCCCCACAGAAGCACGTATGGGAGGCAACAGATCGATGTTTCTCTCTTTCTCTCTCCCATCCTCTCTCTAACCATATCCTTGGGTGAGGATTAAAAAAATAAACAAAAGAATTTTGAAAAAAATTATACTGATTTTCAGATATCTGATATAGGAACCCAACCTCATAAATAGACAATTTACTGCTTATTATTGTTCAAATTCAATTTAAACAATAGTATCTGAAAAGGAATTACTAACAGAAAGCAATTAATGATATCTGAATTAAGAACAAAGAAGATTTGAAAGACAAGTATGTTAAAATTTTTGCTTTAAAACAGAAAGTAAATTATGAGCTATTTTATTGTTTTCTATATACTTATCAGGTTTATTTCCAGAGGGATATGAATATTATTATTGGGACATCATGTTATTATTGGGACTAACTATGCAATATATATTTTCTTTGGATTGTGTTTAAATTACATCAGTATTGAAAAAACATATTTAATTAAAGCCAATAAATTCAGGTGTTCTTCTGAATTGTTATTCTATTTTTTTAAATGATAAATAGCAGACTTGTCCATTGGGAACTGCTGTAATCATGGAACAAATAAACCATTATTTAATGTTCCACCAAGAAGATGTTTCTCCATTAAAGATTTCTCATTTAAGTTAGTGTCTTGAATAATTACTAAGGAAACATTCCTTTTGCAGTTAGACTTGTATTTGTCATCTATTGAGAGGTTTTTGAAATAGGGTTGGATTAAAAACAACAAAAAACCCCCAAAACATTGTAGTCTCAAATAATGATGGAAACTTACCCCAGTGGAGAGAGACTACAGGGAGCATTTTGAATATGGCTTGTTTTTTAACCTTTCACTTCTGCCCAGCACGAACAAGTACCCTGCATGGACAAGAAGACACTTTGAACATAGGAAATAGCTTTTGAAGAAGAGTAATACCTAAATATTGCGACAGGGATGAACATAGGAAGGCTTTATTTTATCTACATGTAATTATTTTTCAGGAAGGTGGGGGAGAGTCTGTGTGAGGGAACAAGGAAGGAACCTGAACATATCAGTCACTGATGTCAGTTTGTGAAACAAATTCTCCCAAAACATTCGAGGTTGATAAACAGTCCTTGAGGAATACCTGATTTACATTTTCCACCATTTACCCCTGTATAACTAAAGCAATCAAAAGAAGAATTTGGACTTTAAAAAGTCCTACATACCATATAGATGAAGTTAAAATGCCAAGTTTATCTATATACTCAAAGTTTTACTGAGCATAAATTGTACACACGAGGAGGATTTTAATATAAGTTATGAGAAGCTTTAGGAAAAGTAAAGGAGGGGAGGGATGGGCTAACAGAGGCAAAGTAGCAGAATTTGATACAAATTAAATATAAATGTAAAAGGTGTTATTAATTTTATCCTCCCAAGGTCTTCCATGTTTTTGTGAGATTTATGAGATAATGCTTTTTAAACTTCCTGAAAATCAAGATCCCTTCACGTTTCATTCTCATTCTGAAATACATTGTTAGTTTTCTATGGCCATCATAATAAATGGCAACAAACTTAATGGCTTAAGCAACATAAATTGCTACCTCCCAGTTCTGTAGGTCAGAGGTCTCACCAGTTCCAAACCAAGTTGCTAGGAGCACTTACTGAGAAACATTGGGTAAGAATTGGCTTCTAAGTTCATTCAGGCTGTTGGCAGAGTTTGCAGTTGTAGGTTGCCATTTCCTCTTTCTGCAGTTGAAGGTCTTTCCTTGTAGGTATCCCCTGGAGGCTGCCTCTGGCACAGAGAGGCCTGATTCCTGCCTGCCCAGGCGAGCCAGTAAGTCTCAAAAATAGCAATGGCACATCAGATCCTTCTCACTTGGAGTCTTTACAATTTCTCCTATTGCCACATCTCTCTTGCTCCAGTTGGAGAAAGCTCCCTGCTTTTACTAGAGTTCGTGTGATTATATTAGGCCCACTTGGATGATCACAGCTAATCTTCATATTTTAAGGTTGGTAACATTATAACTATAAGGTCCCCTTTGCCAGGTTCACAGGTTCTAGGAATTAGAACTCCCATATGTTTGAGAGCTATTGTGTATACTACAAATGATAATCCGGTGCTTAATTTTTTTGTTGTCTACTTTTTGGCCATTACCTCACAGGAATTTTTCATCTTTGCTTTTTTTTAAAAAAAAATTCACCCTCTGGGCTGAAGCACAATAATATAGGGAAATTTAGACCATTAAAAAAATGAAAACCATATTAGTAGAGTAAGAGAAATAGCAGAAATCATTGGCTTTTTAGATTAATATGTGGAGTTCTCTTTTCCCAGGTTTTTAAATATGACTTTTCCCTTCTTTTTAATTGTGGTATACTTTCGATACCATGGAACACACAAATCTTAAGTCATTGTTCAAAGATTTTTGACAAGAGCATACATCTGAGTAACTTATACCCTGTCAACATTTCATAGATCATTTTTATCATGTTATCAACTCTCAAACCATATTCTAAACAATTCCCATCACCCCTAAACCATTGATCTAATTTCTATCACTATAGATAGATGTTGCCCATTGTAAAACTTTATGGAATTGACCATATGATATATACTTTTTGAATTTGAAGTTGTTTGGCTCAGAGTATTGTGGAGATTCCTCCATGTCCTTGCATGTATCAGTAGCTTATTAGTTTTCTTGTAGCATTATGAGTACTTTTCATTTTGATTGGATCACATTTAAAGATAATTTATTCTCTTACTTTTAGACAATTGAGTTCTTTTCAATTTTTGGTTATAGAGAACAAAGATACCATTATCTTCATTTTTGCTGGGCTTGATAATATTACATAATAATTTCTCTTAGAATAATGTGCCATTTATCTATTTTTAGATTACCTGCCCAGAAACATAAACTACCAATTGAGACCGTGCTTTTATTTTGGTAATTATATGCACATATAAACTTGAAGTTATCCAGAAAGACTGAAAACCTAAGAAATGTGGTTAACTTAACTTAAGGAACTACTGTCATTTTCTAAAATAATTACTAGGTCCTCCAGTTTAAAACCTTGGTGACATTTCTGTACAAGAAATCTTTATGGTGAAATATTTACAGAGATAGGTTTTTGAAATTGATAAAACACTTTTCTAGGATTTTCTCACATTTTATTATGCATTCAATCAGTGTGTCTTTTATTGTTGATGCATTATACATAATGTCAAATAAATGGGATTTCATGCTATTTATTCATCTGGAAAATATTTTTAATTCTTATTCCTTTGATACATAAGTTTTCATCTCTCTTAGGTAGGTGACCAATGATAAGGCTAAATTAGCCCTAGTTCAAAGGCATTACTCTTCTGTTTCTCACTTAAACACCTGGGGATGCTCAGTGAGGTGTCTTCACTTTGGGTAGAAAAAACTCTGATGCCTCTCAACATCATACAGTGGAGTCTCCATTCAGCTTAGTGGTGCTCAGGACTGTTCTCTGTTGGCCTTATGAAAGCTTACTCTGTGCATGCACAAGTTAGTGTTCACTCAATCCTTTATAATAAAAGGCTAATATGCAAATCGACCAAACAGTGGAATGACTGGTCGCTATGATGCGCACTGACCACCAAGGGGTAGACGCTCAATGCAGGAGCTGCCCCTGGTGGTCAGTGTGTCCCCACAGGAGGAGTGTTGCTCAGGTAGAAGCCGGGATCATGGCTGGCGAGTGCAGTGGCGGTGGCAGGAGCCTCTCCCGCCTCCATGGCAATGCTAAGGATGTCCGACTGACAGCTCAGGTGGGGAGCGGGCCTAAGCCATCAGTCGGACATACCCTGAGGGCTCCTGGACTGTAAGAGGGCACAGGCCAGGCTGAGGGACTCCCCGAGTGCATGGATTTCATACACCAGGCCTCTAGTACATAAATAAGATCCATATGTAAGTTTTTGGCTCTCCTCATTGCAGTTCTTTCATCTCTGGAACCTTCCTCATAAATTCCAGCCACCTCAGCTTCATCCTACAATCTGTTTCCCTATCCTGAAAAATTGCTCTTACCTATTTTTAAATTAATTTTCTTTTTATTTATTTTTCAACTACAGTTTACAATTGATATTATTCTGTATTAGTTTCATATGTACAACAAAGTGGTTAGAAAAACATATAATTTACAGAATAGTCCCCCCTATCTGTTTGGATTTCTCCTTCCTTTCTTGCAGTTTTGAAAGTAGCCACATATGGAAGCATTGCTTTAAATGTGGAATTCACTTGTAGAACATAATACCATACTTCTTGTTGGACAAATGTGGAATTTACTTGTAGAACATAATACCATATATTTGTCTAGTTTTATAGTTGGTTATTATAAGGGAATAAGTCTGAAGTCCATTATTTTGTTATGAAAATAAGCAGAATTCAAAAACTCTGGTTTTAAAAAAGTATATATTTATGTACCTGCTATCTGCCACAAACCATACTAAAAGTTTTCAAATGAGTAATCAAATAATCGTCTACTCTTTGCTATTTACCAAGTAGGGCTTACAGTTTATTCTTTTGCGGTGGTGGTGGTGGTGGGGAAACTTAGGGAAGAATTTTATTTACCTTTATGCATTTACTCAGGCTGAATATTTCTGGTATGATCTTTGCATAGTGCCTGAATTTCTGTTTTCTTATGGGATATGATACCTTGTTTCTGTATTTTATCCTAATGCATCTCCCAAACCAGCTTGACTTTCCCAACATTATTTGTTCATAAAGTACTTTTTATTTATTTATTTATTTATATATTTTTTATTTTTTAATTTCTTTATTGATTAAGGTGTCACATATTTGTCCTCATCCCCCCATTCCCATCCCACACCCCTCCCACGGATGCCCCCACCCCCCTGTTGTCCCTAACCATTGGTTAGGCTAGTATGCATGCACACAGGCCTTTGGTTGATCTCTCCCCCCTACCCCCACCTTCCCCTACCCTCCCTCTGAGGCCCGACAGTCCGATCGATGCCTCCTTGTTTCTGGGTCTGTTCTTGTTCATCAGTCTATGTTGTTCATCATTTCCCCTAGATGAGTGAGATCATGTGTTACTAGAAATATACTTATAAGAACCGAATGTGAGACGAGCAATAATAGTTATGCTGACAGGCAAATGAATCAGTCTGTAGTGAGTTTCTTTCTGGACCAACAGTTCTTTTGAGACCCAATTTCAATGTCCATCAGTTCCTTATGTGTACATGTCGGCATTGACTTTTCAGCTCTGGATGGTGGACAAATGGTGGTAATGTAGGTCTGACTCCCTCTGGTTTGGTCTCGCCCGAACCCAGGGGCACGGCGTCACCCGGACCCAGGGGCGCGTGGCCTCACCCGGACCCAGGGGCGCGTGGCCTCACCTGGACCCGGGACCCAGCCTCACCCGGGTCCAGGGGCGCACGGCCTCCCCTGGACCCAGGGGCGCATGGCCTCACCCGGGCCCGGGACCCAGCCTCATCCGGACCCAGGGGTGCGTGGCTTCTCCTGGACCCAGGGGCGTGGTCTCACCCGGACCCGGGACCCAGCCTCGCCCAGATCCAGGGGCGCATGGCCTCACCTGGACCCGGGATCCAGATTCACCCAGACCCAGGGGCGCGTGGCCTCACCCAGACCCAGGGGCGCGTGGCCTCTCCCGGACCCAGGGGGAGCAACCTCACCCGGATCCAGGGGCACACGGCCTCACCCGGACCCAGGGGCACACGGCCTCACCCGGACCCGGGATCCAGTTTCACCTGGACCCAGGGGCACGTGGCCTCACTCGGACCCAGGGGCGTGTGGCCTCTCCCGGACCTAGGGGCACAGCCTCACCCGGACCCGGGACCCAGCCTCACCCAGACCCAGGGGCACACGGCCTCACCCGGACCTGGGACCCAGCCTCACCTTTACCCGGGGACGCGTGGCCTCACCCGGACCCGGGACCCAGCCTCACCCAGATCTAGGAGTGCACGGCCTCACCCGGACCCAGGATCCAGCTTCACCTGGACCCAGGGGCGCGCAGCCTTGCCTCGACCCGGGGGCACGTGGCCTCACCCGGACCCGGGATCCAGCTACACCCGGACCCAGGGGTGCATGGCCTCACCCAGACCCAGGGCTTGTGGCCTCTCCCGGACCCAGGGTCACGTGGCCTCTCCTGGACCCAGGGGCGCGGCCCCACCTAGACCCAGGACCCAGCCTCACCCAGACCCAGGGTTGTGCGGCCTCCCCCGGATCCAGGGGCGTGTGGCCTCGCCCGGACCCAGGGGCGCGCAGCTTCACCCGGACCAGGACTCAGCCTCACCCTGACCCGGGTCCCAGCCTCGCCCGGACCCAGGGGTGTGCGGCCTCACCCGGACCCGGGACCCAGTGGGGTTTCGTCTTCTTGATCCCAATTCCTGTCAGTCAATTCCCTCTCAGCAATTCCTTCGGCCATTTTCTCAAAGCTCCGGGGCGGCTGCCACGGAATTCGTTGGGCGGCGGGTTCGGCGAAGCTCCGGTGCGCCTGGTGCGCAACGGCAGGCTGGTCCGAGGTCGTTGTGGCGGCACTCGGGTCTGCAGCGGCGACCAGTCGCTGGGCGAGCGCTCCTGGATCCAGGACCCAGCGGGGCCTCGTCTTCCCGATCCCAACTCTCATCGGTCAATTCCTTCTCAGCAATTCCTCCGGCCATTTTCTCAAAGCTCTGTGGTGGCTGCCGCGGAACTCACTGGGCAGCGGGCTCGGCGAAGCTCCGGTGTGCCCGGTGCGTGGCGACGGGCTGGTCCGAGGTCACTCCGTTGGCGCTCGGGTCTGCAGCAGCAGCTGGTCGGCGGGTGTACGCAGCTGGTCGGCGGGTGTACACACCTGGCCGCTTCCGGGGCGCTGAGATTCTCGAAGGACTCGGAGGTCAGCAAGCGCGGGGTCTCCCACCCCATGTCTCCCAGGGGCTCGTCTGTTCATGCTCGGCAGCAAGTGGAGCTGAACCCTCAGCCGGAGACCGCCGGGGGATCTGTGCCGAGCACATTCCAGGCCGCCATCGTGTCGCCAGAGCCATAGTTCTTAAAGTGTGATCTTATATGCAAAAGCTGCTGTTTGGAGCCTGGGCGGGTTTGTGGAATGTGCGGGGTGGGTCTCAGGGCGGGGCGGGTCTCAGGGCGTGGCGAGGTCTCAGGGCGTCACTAGGCTAGGGCGTGGCAAACAGCAATGGCTGCAAGTCTGCCTTTCCACGTTTCCAAGTCCCCGCGTCCTGTGCTCCAGCGCAGTAAACACTGATTGCTGGGCGCACCTCTGCAAAAAGTCGCTCTCACTTTCCAACACGATGGCCGAGAGTCCAGCTTCTCCACGTAGGTATCTGGGTCTCCCGCGCATCCCCAGAAACTGGAATTCAGAGTGATGGGAGCTTATCTCCCTTAGGGTTGGAAAAAAAGCCACGTGTCTCTTCTCCCGCCACCAGCCCGACCCATGCGCCTCCGCACCTCAGCCCCTCGGCGTTTGCTCTTTCCTCTTCCCTCTTAGTTGTAAATCCACCATTCAGCCAGCTCTCCTGTGGTTCTGGGTGGCAGACGCTCTTTCCTCTAGTTGTATTTTTGAAATTGCTGTGCGTGGCGCAGTTCATTTGTTTAGCTTTGCCACCATCTTGGTTCGGTCTCCCAGAGCCATAGTTCTTAAAGTGTGATCTTTGGCTCACCGGCATCAGCATCATCCCGCGTCCCCCTCTTTTTTATTCTAGTTGTAGAGCATCCACTCAGCCAGCCCTCCAGGTGGTTCTGGATGGTGTCTGTTCTGTTTTCTAGTTGTAGTTTCAAAATTGTTGTGGTAGGCAACAATCAGGCGTCTGCCCTATGCCGTCATCTTGGTCCTCCCCATAAAGTACTTTTTAATTTACACCTATTATAACATTCCCATGGTGAATTATGGTTATTTCTTTATGATTTATAAACCCTAGCAAATTTTAGGCTAGCAATTGGCTCATCTATACTAATAATAGAAGAATATGCAAATTGTCCAGGACACCGTCACAATAACAACTAAATAGCAGGCTGTGTGGGGTGAGAAGTCCAGCAGGCGGGTTAGTGAGGGATGACCAAACGACTGAACAGCAGGCTTCTTGGGACGACCAGGCCAGCAGGGGGCCAGTAAGTGGCGACCAGGCCAGTGGCAAGGGGGGGGAAGTTGGGGGTGACCAGGTCATCAGGGGAGGGCAGTTAGGGGCAATCAGGCAGACAGGCAGGTGAGCAGTTAAGAGCCAGCAGTCCCAGATTGTGAGAGGGATTTCCTACTGCTGGTTTAACCTGGCAGTCAGACCTCCCCTGAGGGGTCCCAGATTGGAGAGGGTACATGCTGGGCTGAGGGGACACCCCCTACCCTGGTGCACAAATTTCATGCACCAGTCCTCTAGGTCTCATCTATAAATCTCCACTTGCAATATTGTCGTGTGCACATTAGGTCAACTTTAAGGATTTGCTGCATTGAATATTTAATTTGATTCACATAAAACCTTGTGCGGTAGATTGTATAGTTATGATTTATTTCTAATTGTTAGGGTTTTTTTATAGCATAAATTTTTTGTTTTTTATAAAAGAACTGAGACCCATATAAGAACTGGAAATCAAGCCCCATGTTTTCAAGATCTAGTAATCATCATTTTATTACATTTATCATGCATTGTCTTCATTCCAATTAGCCCAACCAATAAGAAGAGAATACCATGATCGTTAATTATCAGCACATTTTCATACAATTACAGAACATCAGAATTGAAAGGCTCAATAAAACTTAATTAGTCTAACTTTCCATTCAATGCCCAAATTTCTTCTATAGCATCTCTAACAATAAAACTCTGTTTGCATCTCTAACCCCTTAAAGCAATTTATATCTAATTGTTATTAATTCCTTATAGTAGTTCATATCTATAACCATAAAATGTCTATATACCATTCCTTTCTCTACCCATTATGGAAATATAAAATTTGTCTCAGACCATGCTCATTTACTGGCAAGCCTTCAAATATTTGAAAACAGCTCTGATATTACCCTAAAACTTTCTTTCTTTCAAGCTAAACATCTCTAATTTATATCACATGGTCCTTATACTTTACATCAAATATTCTGCAGTTGTAGTCCAGTCTTTTAAGAAATCCAAAAGTAGATTTTACCTCATACTTTACCTTTCCAAGATAAACAACATAACAACATAAGTAAAGGAAGTTTTCCCTCTTCTCTTATAACTGAAAGAGTGAGAGTAGTTATGATTCACAGAAGAAAACCTGAGGGCAGAGTCTTCCTGTAAGACATTACACTACCTTTTCAAGAGTTGGATCATATATAATATTTTCCAATTCTCTGAACTCTTCCTCCTGTTGTTCTCTTATGCTTCTTTGACTAGTAAACAAAGGAAGCAAGAGAGGCAGTGAATGATTACATGTGAAACATGCTCCATCTTTTTTCTGATCACTGGTCTAGATGACAAATCAATGACATGCAGAGGTGAAATGAACTTTTTGAGTCTGTAGAGTAGGGAATACATATTTCAATAATTCTACAATCATAAAAACAGCTTTTATTGTAAACCAACAGCTGATGGGTGGGAGCTGGACATAATGGAGAAAATATGGACTGAAAGAAATTGTGAATAGGTATTGTAGAGGGTCCACATTTTAATTGGACGAATAAAGGAAACTCTTGACTAGATTGAAAGGTTATATTTTGATTGGCCTTGGTTTTTTCTTAAGTTCCCGAAATATGTCGATTTAGAACAAAGACCCAAAATCATAAAAAAGAGAAAAGCATCCTCTTTTCTATCCAGTGGAATAAGTTAGCATGGCCATCAGATAATCTATAAGGCCGCTATTGTGAGATTTTACTCATATTATAATAGGCAGTGAACTTTTAATAATACCTTATTTAATTCTTTGGTGTTTATTAGACACCCATAATCATTTTCAGGAAAGAGAATTAGCATTAGCCCATGAACCAATATATTCAAGTGTAAAAGACAGGGTAAGTGCCCCTGTCTTCCTGAGCAGGCTATCACAACTTTCCAGGACCCTGGAAAGTTCTTTTCTCACACAAGAAAGTACACACACACACACACACACACACACACACACACACACACACACATGCACGCACAATGCACCAACATTCAACTTTACCCCTATATTGGCCCAAATCTCCTTTCACCTTTACATTTAGTGTCAGACTTTGGGAGGTCAAATTAGACAAATCTACTCTACCATAATTTCTGGCATCCTTGAACTTGGATGTGACCATTGATCCCAGGAAACTTTCAGATTTAGTATAAGCATATGAATATTTATTTTTTAATATTTATATTTTTTATTGTTGACAATATTTCCTCTATTTCCTCCCCACCACCTTTAACCTCTCTGCCAATTTCCTACCCTCCCTGGCCTTCACCACACTATTGTCTGTGTCCATGTGCTATGCATATAAGTCTATAAATTCTTTTATTTATCACTTCTTTTCCCTAACTCCCACCTTTTGAGATATGTCAATCTGTTCTATGCCTCCATGCCTCGGGACTTATATTGTTGGTCACTTCATTTTATTCATATATTAGATGTAACAAATAAGTGATATCATGTGATATTTGTCTTTCTCTGATTGACTTATTTCACTTAGCATCATAGTCTCCAGGTCCATCCATGCTGTCTCAAAGGATAAGAGATCCTTCTTTTCTATAGCTACAACCATTATGGAAAAAGGTATAGAGTTTCCTCAAAAAATTAAAAATGGAACTTCCATTTGATCTAGTGATCCCACTTCTGGGAATATATCCTAAGAATCCCAAAACATCAGAAAGAATATATGTATCCCTATGTTCATAGCTGCATTATTTACAATAGCTAAAATCTGGTACCAACCCAAGTGCCATCAGTAGATGGACAGATAAAAAAAAAAGCTCTGGTACATTTACACATGGAATACTATGAATATTTACTTTCAAGGCTGATTTGTGAAGGTGAAATATTAAAATTTCACAATATGTTACATGCATACAATTTTGGACCTGGTTTGTTATGAATCTATACAAGGTGAATCAGCAACAATTACGTATTAAAATATCTGCTGGAACAAACCTTAACAGCAATACTTTGCATAGCAGGACTTACTGACACCCAGTGGTTGTGTGCAGAGAAATTAGTTTGTCTATTGGAATTCGCCGAGGAAATAACCAATACAATATGTCTTTAGAATACACATATTTCTTATAGGAGACCCCCTGTGAAGATCTTCCTGTCATCCTAAACTAGAAAGTTGCTAAAATTAGTGGGCATGCTGAAAGTTTAGATGCTGCTGAAAGTCCAGAGACAATTGTTTTATCTTGAAAGCCAGTTTATTTTAAAAGCTAAGACTTATAGACAAATATTCCCAAGTGATTTTTATGGATCAACTACTACTGCAGGCAAATACAGGAAAAAAATTTAAGTCAAGATAACAGTCTTAATTCTGCTTCTGAAAATATCATCAGTTTGCAAAGTTGTAGTAGGTGGGATTGCCCCAATGAAACTGCATCATCACCGTCAACCACATTTTCAGGATCCAGAACCTCAAACCTGTGCCTTAGTCCTTTAATATTGCAGGGAAATACATGTTATGGTGGGAACATCATTATAAGTATGGTAATGGGAAAGGTCGCAAGCTAGCATCTATCTGTGTGATGGTGACCACAGGAGCAATCTAACAGCTGACAATGATGAGAAGTTATTATCATGAACTATAATATCAAGCTTTATAATTCAGGTTACTAAAATTTTAATAACAATTTCAACCATGATTGAATTTGATAAAAGTTCAGATTTATTCTATGAATGTAATATTTAACTTAAGGTGGACAATGGCTTTAGCACTCAGCCCTTCAGATTTTGGCTAAACATTCATGTGGTGCATCTCTACTTTATGTATACTAGTGACCTGGTGCACAAAATTTGTGCACATTAAAAGGGGATTAATTAGAGGAAATAATTTAATATTGCTATTTGCCCTTTCTCTGTAACAGAAATGTCAGAGATGAATGAAAATTAGTAAAATGTATATGACAACCTGTCAGAGTCTGGGGTGCACCATGGGACCCAGTAGCAAGTCCCCACCCACCCACATGTGCCTCAAAATCACGTGAGACCCAGACCTGGCCATACCCGCCCCCCCCATGGGCTAGATCCAGACCTGGCCAGTCCCACCCTTGTCAATCCCCTCCGGGCAGGGGATGTAACCTCAGGTCCCCTGGCCCAGCACCAGGACAGGGGGCATGGCCTGAGGTCCCCCAGCCCAGACTGGGGTAAGGGGCATGCCTTGATGTCCCCTGTCAAGCACCACCAGGTGGTGGACATGGCCTGAGGCCCCCCACAAAGCCCTGCCAGGTAGGGGGACATAGCCTCAGGTCCCCCATCAAGCCCCACCGGCAGGGGGCTTGCAGCCTCAGGTCCCCTGTCAAGCCCTGCTGGGCAGGGGTCATGACCTGAGTTCCCCTGACCCAGCACTGGGGGTGCACCTTAAGGTCCCCCGCCAAGGCCCGCTGGGTGGGGAGCACAGACTGAGGTCCCATGTCAAGCCCCGCCTGGTGGGGGGCATGGCCTGAGGTCCCCTGGCCTGGTGCTGGGGTGAGGGGAGCAGATTGAGGTCCCCTACCCCAGCACCAGGATGGGAAGTGCACCCTGAGGTCCCCCATCAAGCCCCACCAGGCAGGGGGTGTGGCCTCAGGTCTCCTGGCCTGGTGCGGGGGCGGGGGAGCGAGGCCTGAGGTCCCTGTCAAGCCCTGCTGGGTAGGGGGCATGGCCTGAGGTCTCCCAGCCTGGTGTCAAGGAGGGAGGCACGGCCTGAGGTCCCCTGTCAAGCCCAGCTAGGTAGGGGGGCACAGCCTCAGGTCCCCTGGCATGGTTCTGGGGTGGGGGGCATGGCCTGAGTTCCCCTGACCCAGCACTTGGGGTGCACCTTGAGGTCCCCTGTCAAGCCTGCCCATTGGAGGATGTGGCCTGAGGTGCCCTGTCAAGCCCCACAGGGGAGAGGGAGGACGTAGCCTCAGGTACCTGCTGATTGCTTGTTAAGGCTCCTTATGGGAACTTGGCTTCAGCTGTGGGTGCAGCCATATTTGTGATGGAGTGATGGTCAATTAGCATATTCCCTCTTTATTAGATAGGATTTGCAAATTAACCAGCCAGTTTTTATTTCTTCTAGTAGTTACCTTTATAACTGATACATAACACACGTAAATACATACTCTGGTGGAAAACAAATCCAAATGTGCATGTGCAGGAAATGTAAGAAAATGGAACCATTGAAAGGGTAAATCATTACATAAGATGACGAAACTCAAACTAGACATATCTTCACTGTTATTATATGTAAATGAAATAAAATAATTAAAAAAAAAAGACATTGGACAAGAAAAATGTGTTGGTTATCACGTTCCTTCCATTCAGATTTCTTCTCCAATTTTTGCTGCTCTGTTCCGTGCTCCAGGAGGCAAACTCCTAAAACTATCACTTGGTTCCTCTGCCAGCCAGCTTCTAGTTAAATCACATTAATTCAAGGCACTGGAAGGAGATAAGTGGCCATGAGAAGAGAGAAAAATCATGACATTTCTTCCCTGTTCCTTCCCTGATTCTGCCTGAGTGCAGTGTCTACTAGATAAGCTTTCTCTATAGCACCAGCTCTTCATGGAATTAAGTAATGCTATTTTTACCCCTGGTCCCTTCAGATCTAGGGATGGTAGCAGCTTTTTACTATTTTTGATCTTTAGGTATTTCATCATCCTTTGTTGAGAGCCTAAATCCTGCTCATGTTGAGGTAAATAGTGCCTTCAGTAAAGTCTCTATGCTGGACCATAGATGTAGATTTCCATTTCTTGTAAGCATCTGACTGATTTGGTAGTTATTCCACAGAGAGGCATATAAGAAGATCCCCATTTATAGAGAATTCCCAGAAGAAACTGCACCTTGCAGAAAGAGCACTTCTATCTGTAAGCTCCCCTGCCTGTAACTTACTGCCATGTGGGAATTATCACATTTTACTGAGAGTGATGCTGTTTGAAGTTTCTACCTAGCACCTAGAAGAGGATCACTGCTCATGGGCTCAAGACTTTAGAGCAGAGCCATGCCTCCTTCTGTCACATATTTTTCTCTATTTTAGAAGCAATTTCTGACTTGCTACTGGGTCCTGGAAAAATAAAACACTTGAAAATGGGACACCAGGTGTGATTTGAAGTGTTCCTACCAACTGACTATTATTTGAGCTATTAAATCTTAAAGTTGTGCATGCACATTAACATTACAAGTTGTTAAATGGAAATTATATGTATGAAGCTAAGTCTGAAAAGGTATAGAAGTCATGAGTGTATTGAATGAGCAGATTACTGAGTCTGCTATAATTTACTCCTACTTATTTGTCCAATCTCCTAATCTACATTTGTATTCATTGTGAGAATGAATGCTCTAAAGAGAAGGTGCTTAATAATCAGGTGAGTCAGGTGTATGGCCTCTGCAATGGATGGATGTCTATAAATCTCTTTTCCCAGTGACTCTGGTACTTACTTAATGATAAAATGTAAAAAAGTAATCATGATATCATGGATGGTCAGTATATGTGAATTCCACAAAATGGACTACCCGTTTGCAAACCTGATCTGGCTACTATTACTGAGTGTCCAACCAACCAATTCCCAAAGGCAGTGTTGAGCTCCTGATAAGGCACCATTCATAGGGACACCAGAAAGTCACCTTGTGAACTCTTTACATTATGGAATTAGCAATGATTTGTCCACATAGAAACATATAGACATTCAGGAAATGAGTTCCTATTCTCCTGCCTTCGATGGTTCTATCAGTATTATCAAACATGGCCACATAGCCTGCCTTATTTATTGCCATAACACTCAACATTACAATACATTTGATCAAAAAACTCATTTTACAGAAAAATAATTGTCAAGTAGATCCATGGCCATGAAATTCATGTTTCTACACGTGTCCCATCACCAATAAGCAGCTGGCCTGGTAGAATGATGGATTGGCCTCCTGGAGGCTAAGTAACAGTGCCAGCTGGGAGACAGTATTGATTGAAATGGTGATGCTGGCCAAACAGATTTAGCTCATCAGCCAATATATGGTGCCATATTTCCAAAAACCAATATATGCAGGTCCAGGAACTAAGAGGTAAAATTGAGAGGAATCTATTTTAGTACTTTACCTAAATAGCCTATTTACAAAAAATTGCTTGCCTACTTTGAACCTTGTACTTGGTACCTTTGGAGGTCCTGCTTTTTAAGGAAGGAAATATAATTCCAGTCAAGAAATAGAGCTGTGTTTCTATTAAATTGGGATTTGAAACTGCACCCTTGTCTTTTTAGCTCCTAATGCCATTGACCTGACTGGCAGCAATGAAGTTTACATTCTTGGCTGGAGTGATTAATTCTGATTAACAATGGGAAATTTGGCTAGAAGGACTGGTCTGGAATCCAGGAGATTCACTTTGGAACATGTTAACACTTATATGACTCCTAAAAACAGTCAATGGAACACTATGGCCACCACATAAAGACAGGATCACTAAGAGCTGATCCTATGAAATTAAGATTGGGCTCATCTCATAAAACAAAAATTCCTGTCCTACAGAAATTTGGCAAAATCTAGTTTGAATATGTAATGGATAATAGAAGAAGGAAATTATGAAAATTAAACTTGCCCTCATGACCAAAGACAAGAACAGTTACAGCTAATTAACATACTTTAGGTTAATTTGGTATTTCTTTTCTCCCACTCTCCTTACTCTCTTGTATGAAGAGTATTGATGATGGGTAACATTAAAATTTAATCATACTTCCAGCTGGGAGTATGACTGAATTGCACACCCTGCAGCAATCCTACCCTATATAATAAAAGCCTAATATGCAGATTGACCATCACTCCAACACACAAGATGGTTGCCCCCATGTGGTCAAAGATGGCTGCCCCCATGTGGACACAAGATGGCTGCCACAAGATGGCCAGCAGGGGAGGGCAGTTGTGGTCAATCAGGCCAGCAGGGGAGGGCAGTTGGGAGGGACCAAGCTTGCAAGGGAGGGCAGTTGGGGGGCGATCAGGCCTGCAGGGGAGGGCAGGTAGGGGTGACTGGGCTGGCAGAGGACGGCAGTTGAGGGTAACCAGGTCTGCAAGAGAGGGAAGTTATGGGTGACCAGGCATGCAGGGGAGGGCAGTTGGGGGAACCAGGCCTGCAGGGGAGGGCAGTTGGGGGCAACCAGGCTGGCAGGGGATGGCAGTTGGAGGCTACCAGGCCTGCAGGGGAGGGAAGTTAGGGGTGACCAGGCTGGCAGGGGAGGGCAGTTAGGGGTGACCAGACTGGCAGGGAAGGGCAGTTAGGCACAACCAGGCTGGCAAGGGTGGGCAGTTAGGGGTGACTGGGCCAGCAGGGGAGGGCAGTTGGGGGTGACCAGGTTGGCAGGGGAGGGCAGTTAGGGGCTACCAGACCGGCAGGGGAGGGCTGTTAGGGGCAACCAGGCCAGCAGGGGAGGGCAGTTGGGGGTGACCAGACCAGCAGGGGAGGGCATTAGGGGCAATCACGCCAACAGCGGAGCAGTTAGGCGTCAATCAGGCTGGCATGGGAGTGGTTAGGGGGTGATCAGGCTGGTAGGCAGAAGCAGTTGGTGCAATCAGGCATGCAGGCAGGCGAGCTGTTAGGAACTAGCCGTGGATTGTGAGAGGGATGTCCGGCTGCCCGTTTAGGCCCGATCAGGCCTAAACGGGCAGCCGGACATCCCTCGAGGGGTCCCAGGTTGGGGTCCCAAATTTGGTGCACTGGGCCTCTAGTTTCAGTCATAATAGACTGTGATTCCTCCCTGTGCTAGAGGTGTGATTTTCTTAATCTTACCAAAGGCCAAGATAGATGTGAGTGGGTGTTCAGTTCTGATACTATTCCTCTTGCTTCCTGTATCCACCTATTTTATTTTCTTCTCTAACCTGCTCTGGTCATGGATGCAGAACTGTACAGTCTACATCTTCCAGGTTCCTTTGTGGACTGAATTCAAGCAGAATGCACTCATTTGGAGGCTGCTGTAGGGTTTAAGTTAGGAGGAGAGACAATGGATATTTCTTGCCTGTATCCTCCCTGCTTTGGGCTGAGCCTCTGACTGCATTTCTCCACATATGGCTCCTGCTGTGTGGCCTTATATGAGGACACAACTCCAAAATTCACTTGGCTCTTTATAGCTTCTTGTACTGAGTGTGTCTCTTTGTTCCTGAGCATCTTTCTCCTTCACTTATGATTTTTTTTTTTTTAACCCTAGCTAGATTTCTTAAACTTTTTAAGTTGTCTATAAGTTGAACCTCTGAGAGGCATTGTGATTCCTTCCAGGATTATATCTAGTAACAAAGTCAGTGATTTATTGTATGGAAGAAACTTACATCTACACTAATAAAAGAGAAAGATGCAAAAATGACCGTACCTCCACAATGCCCACCAGCCAATCAAGAGTGAGTATGCAAATTAACCCAACAAAATGGAGGGTTAATTTGCATATGCAGGCAAAGAACGAAGACTGAAGACTGAAGGCTGAAGGCTCCGCTGTGGCTGGAGCCAAGCCTGAAGGCTGATGGCCTGACTCTGCTACAGCCAGAACAAAGCCTGAAGGCTGAAGGCTTGGCTCCGCTGAGGGCTGAAGGCTTAGCTTCACTGTGGCTGGAGCCAAGCCTGAAGGCTTAAGGCTGGGCACTGCTGTGGCCTGGGTCTCAGGTGCTGAAGTAAAACCGGTGCTGGCAGCCAGGGGAAGGAAGGCCTATTGCACGAATCTTCTTGCAATGGGCCTCTGGTATGTAATAAAAACTAAAAAAAGTTTGAAAGTGAAATTTTTCACAAAGGTATGGGATACAAATGGAAACTAAGTAAAAAGCAAGGATCACTATACTAATATTAAACAAGTGTCATTCATGGTTGGTAAAAATATTAAATGGGAAAAGGTAGATACTATATTAATAAAGAGGATAAAATATATATACATAACTGTCATAAATATTTATAAAATACCATGTCTATAAAACTTATAAAGTAAAAACTTAAGTAAATAGGAACATTTAAAAAAAGTATAATTTTCTCAGCAGATCAAAGATCAAGTGGGCAAAACATAAGTGAGATTAAGGAAGACATAAATAACTAATGGGGGATAATTAATATGTGCATATTTATTTCTAGCTCTAGTTCTAGCTCTAGCTCTTCCTCTAGCTCTAGCTCTAGCTCTAGCTCTACCTGTCTATCTCTATCATTCTCCTTCTTTCTATCTACTTACCTAAACAGTACTAAACTGATACTGTTTGAATAAAGGAAGATAGATAAATAGAGAGATAGATAGATAGATAGATAGATAGATAGATAGATAGATAGATGATAGATAGGCAGACAGACATTGATTATTTAAAAGATAAGCCCCATGTATAATAATAAAAGCATAATATGCTAATTAGACCAGAAGTCCTTCCAGAAGTCCTTTGTCCTTCCGGACAAAGCCAGGGCTGCGAGGGAAGCCCAGGTCCTGGTTGCCAGAGGGAAGCTGGTGCCAGCAGCCAGGGGATGGAAGGCCTACTCTTGAATTTCATGCATCAGGCCTCTAGTAAATAAATAGAAATTAATTCTGGGTGGTGATTTTGCCTGTAATTTCTTAATTTCTACATTTTGTGTACAGATACTCTATATTGTGTTGAATAAACATTATGCACTTTGTAATTAAAATTATCAAATATCCAAATATACATAAAAAGTTAACAATGCATAATATTAAAATACCTTACAATATCAAACTTAGAAAATACATATACAGTGATGCAATATAACTTTTCTAACTTCAGTAATCATATCTATTATACTAATAGCCACTAATGATGTCAGGGTTTTATAATTAAACTAGAGGCCCAGGGCAAGGAATTCATGCACAGGGTGCGTGGGGTGTCCCTCAACCCAGCCTGCACCCTTTCCAATCTGGGACCCCTCGAGGGATGTCCAAATGCCCAATCCTACTGGGATTGGGGCTAAACAGGCAGTCGGACATCCCTCTCACAATCCAGGACTGCTGGCTCCCAACTGCTCCTGCCTTCCTGATTGCCCCTCACTGTTTCTACCTGCCAGCCTGATCACCCGCTAACCAATCCCCTGCCAGCCTGATTGATGCCTAACTGCTCCCCTGCCAACCTGTTTGCCCCTAAGTGCCCTCCCCTGAAGGCCTGGTCCCCCCTAACTGTTCTCCCCTGCAGTCCTGGGTCCCCCCAACTGTTCTTCCCTGCAGATCCGGTCGCCCCCAACTTCCCTCCTCTGCCAGCCTGGTCACCCCTAACTGCTCTCCCCTGCTGGCCTGATCACCCACAACTGCCATCCCTTGCAAGCTTGGTCCCTCCCAACTACCCTCCCCTGCTGGCAGCCATCTTGTGGCAGCCATCTTGTGGCAGCCATCTTGTGTCCACATGGGGGCAGGATCTTTGACCACATGGGGGCAGCCATCTTGTGTGTTGGAGTGATGGTCAATTTGCATATTACTCTTTTATTAGATAGGATAGAGGCCTGGTGCATGGGTGGGGGCTGGTTGGTTTGCCCTGAAGGGTGTCCCGGATCAGGTTGGGGGTGCCCTTGGGGCATGGGGTGGCCTGGGAGAGGAGCCTGTGGTGGTTTGCAGGGTGGCCACCCCCCCACCACCCCCCCGGCGACCCAAGCAGAGTCCCTGGTATCTGGAATTTATTTATCTTCTATAATTGAAACTTTGTAGCCTTGAGTGGAGCCAAGCCTCTTGCTTGCTCTGTGGCCACAGCCATTTTTGTTGGGATTTATTTATCTTCTATAATTGAAACTTTGTAGCCTGGAGTGGAGGCATGGGCCAGCCAGGGCAGGAGGAAAGCTTGGCTTTCTCCATCTCTGGGGGCAACTCAAGCCTCCCCTCTGCTCTCTGTGGCCACAGCCATCTTGGTTGGGTTTATTTGCATATTTGCTCCTGATTGGCTTTTGGGTGTGGCTTGTGGGTATAGCGGAGGTATGGTTGATTTGCATATTACTCTTTTATTAGATAGGATCTTTAACTCTTTGCACTCGCTTGCTTTTTTCTCAATTCCTTTATTCTACTCAGGATTTAATTTTTTAAATACCCCAGATTTTACAAAGTGCAGCAGTAGAATAAAAAACTGGAGTTTCTTTTCATACAAACTTTTTATTTGGATTTTTTTATGTTTCAAATTATTGATACATTCAATGCAATTTGACATATGAGCTGCTACCGATGCTAAACGTGTTGAGTCACAATAAAAATCTGAGTGCAAAAGGTTAAGAGGTAGGTAAGAGGTGTATCTATATTGACTGGATAATGCACAGTCATTAGTTGCAATAGAGCCCTTTACATTACCTAAATGAGTAAGCATATATACAGTAATTTGCTATTCAGAAATTTGGCCCCTTTAAAAATTAATTTTTATTATTACAAAAGCAGTATATATGCATTATAGCAAAATTGGAAAATACAAAGAAACAGAATGTGCTAAAATGCTCCCAACACATAGAGGTCCCTATTTTTAATACATTTTTCTTTAGTCTTACATATTATTTTTATTAAATGTACACTTCCTATATTACTGCAATGTCACCTACTTTTTCAAACAGCAATTTTCACATTTGTATTTGTGTACATTTTTATTACATGTAATATCCAGATTGCATTTAGATTCCCCCAGTTAATTAAAAATTTTATTTAGAGCTGATTTCTTCAAAGCAGTATCAGTATAAACATTTTATCTGATTGTTATCCCCTTAAACTTATTTCAATCTTAATCCCCTCCCCCTTTTTAAAATGTTTTTATTGATTTTTAGAGTGAGAGTTAGGGAGAGGAATAGACAGATAAAAACATTGATGAGAGAGAAACTTCATCAATCGACTGCCTCCTGCATGCTCCTTTCTGGGAATCAAGCCCACCACTGTTTGCGTCTTGACCAGGAATTGAACTCTGACCAGGAATTGAATTTAGGCTTGCATCCTGACCAGGAATTGAACTCTGACCTCCTGTTCATAGGTAGATGCTCAACTACTGAGTCATGCTGGCCAGGTGTTGAAATACCTTCCTTTCTACACCACCATTTATGACACTGAATTGTGGAAAAAAATTGGATCAATTTATCTATAAACGCCCTATCTTCTGGACTTTTTCTGATTGTTTTTTTTTGTAGAATCACTTAGTTTGTATCTCTGAATCTTCAGTTATAACTTCAGCCTCAATAGTTTCAAGTTACACATGCTTGACTAGAATAAATTTTAGGTGATATTTTTGTACCTTCTGGTGTGTCACATCAGAAAACACACATTATCAGGTTATTTCACCATTAGTGATGGTAAAATTGATCACTGGTTTATATGATATCTGATTCTTCTATTGTTTAGTTAGATTGTTCTCCTTGCAAGTATGGATCTAAATCCTAGTTCTCCATAAAATATTCATTTGATGGATTTAACAATTTCTTGAATTGGTGAATTCATTTAAGGTTTGCAATTTTTTTTCTAACTCAAGTTACTCCTTCTCCCTATTAGCTGATGATGGGATTATCTATAACATAGAGCATTTCCTCACAAACAGGAGCTACTGAATTTTCCTGAAATATAATTATTTGTTGTAAGAACAATATAAATACTCAAATCTTAAGGAGCTGTTTTAATAGCTTCCTCAAAGAATGACAAATGATTTTTTTTTCTGACTTTTTATAAAAATCATTTTGGACTCTTGGATTTTTATTTTTTTGTGTGTGTTTAATTTTTTTTGCATTCTTTTTTTCTTTATTTTTTACCATCCCCATTTATCCTCCTTGTACCCTCTTCTACCTCCACCCACAATCACCACACTGTCTTGAATTTTTATTGATCCAACTTGTTCCAATCCACTACACCTATTTTTCTTTTAGATGTTAAAATTTACTAGTGGGAAATCCTTCAAGCTGTGTGTTGATCCTTTTGACATAATTTTATTTCTCCACTATATAAGATAGTACAATTTTATTTTAATGTTTCTTTATTTTTAAACTTTTAAGTGGAATATAACATACATACATTAAATTGTACAAATCATATGTGTACAGCTCAATGAATTAGTACAGAGTGTACACATGCATAAACTATCATACTAGGTTAAGAAACAGAAGATTAGCCCTAGCCAGTTTGTCGCAATGGATAGAGCATCTGCCTGTGGATTGAAGGGTCCCAGGTTCGATTTCAGTCAAGTGCGCATGCCCAGGTTGTATGCTCGATCCCCAGTAGGGGGCGTGCAAGAGGAAGCCAATCAAGAATTCTCTCTTATCATTGATATTTCTCTCTCTCTCTCCCTCGCCCTTCCTCTCTGAGATCAAAATACATATATATATATATATATATATATATATATATATACACACACACACATATATATATTTATATATACACACACACACACATATATATATATATACATACACACATACATACACACACACATGTATATGTATATGTATATGTATATGTATATGTATATGTATATGTATATGTATATGTATATGTATATGTATATGTATATGTATATTTATATGTATATTTATATGTGTGTGTACAAAATAGAAGATTAACTGAACCTCATGCCCCAACCCAATTGCTATTTTCTCTCTTCTCCCAAAATGTTGCCAGTATTCTGACTTGCAGTGGCATAGAATAATTTAAACCTCACATTTTTATATGGATTCATACAGGATGTGGTTTGTATTCGCTCTTCTTGCTCAAAGTTATGATTGACATTCACATACATTATTGTGTGTTCCTTCATCAGATTTATTTTGACAGAACTCCAATCTATGCATATATCACTATTTTTTCTTGTCTTACCAGACATTTTTCAGTGTTGGGCAATTACAAATGAGTCCTTTGGTAACATTTGTAAAGGTTTCTATTAACGCATATGTACCCATGTTTCTGTTGAATGTATATGTAGAAATGAAATCCCTGAGTTCAAATACAGTAGATAATGTGAAAGCCTTTTCCCAAGTGGTTGTTTCAGTTGCATCCCAACAGTATTGTATGAGAATGCTAGTTGCTCCTAAATCTAATCAAAACTTTATTTAATTTTAGCTGTTCTGGTGGAGTTGAAGTGGTTTCTCAAGGTGGATTTTATTATCATTTTGTTGGAGACTAGTGAAGTTGAACACTCTTTCAAATATTTATTGGATATTTCTATAGCCTCTTTTGTAAACTGAAAACTTTTTCATTGGGTTGCCTCTTTTTTATTGTTGAGATTTTTGTGTATTCTGCATGTAAGCCATCTGTCAATTATATGAATTGTGAATAATCTTCTAGACCTCTGGTTTGCTTTTGAACTTTTACTGGTGCCTTTTTCAGGACTGCAATACTAAATTTTCATTTAGCTTAGATTATTAATGTTTTTTATGTTCTATTTAAAAAAATATTTGCCTCCCAAGGCCCTGAAAATATTCTTCTATGTTATCTTGTAAAATTATTATTGCTTTACCTTTTTCATTTAGATGTACAATAAATGAAAATGATTTGGGGGAATGATGGAGGTAAAAGTCTAGATTTGTTTTTTCTTATGATACCCAATTACTAAGCACCATGTATTGAAAAGATCATCCCTCCTATTATACAACTCCCTCTTTATCATAAATCAGGTTGTTATTTTTCAGGATTCTATTTGGTTATAGTGGTCTATTTATTCTTGCAATAATCCTTTACTTTGTGCATTACCAATGCCTTGCTTGATATCTAGTGCTATGACTACTTTATTCTTTTTGAAGATGTTAGCTACTCATAGCATTTTGCAGTGTGATTTAAATTTTTGAATCAATATATCAGTTTTTGAAAATAAATAAGCCTGCTGAAACTAATGATGACATTTATAAATTTGAGTTTTACATTTATGAACATATTTTATCCCTCCATTATTAAGGTTGGGTTCAATATTGCTTGACAATGCTATATAGTTCTGTAGAGATTTTAGATATCCTATATAATATATGTAAATTGACCCTAATGGCAGAATGACCAGAACAAATGCTCAACCAGTCACTATGAGGCACACTGACCACCTCTTGGTCCCTTCCCCCTGCTGGCAGGCTCCCATCACACGATGTTGAACATGGTGAATGGGAAACCAGAGGTGGGTGGTGGGCGATGTGGGCAGTGCAAGGTCAAGGCCCCATCCCACTGGTCACCCTACACATAAAGGAAGTCCTACGGCCGGGGCAGGGCCAGAGAGCGGGTAGGAACAGCCAACCTCTCTGTCCCTCCCCATGGCCAGCAAGCTCTGATCACCTGATGGCGAACCGGGAATCAGGGGTGAGTGGCAGTGGGGGGCAGGGCCAGCTGTCAGCAGCCGGGGAAGATAGTCCTGATTGCAGGCCAGGCCTTGGGGATTGTACCCATGCATGAATTTCGTGCGTTGGGCCTCTAATATTGGATAAGATTTATCCCAAGATACTGATGTTTTTTATGCTATTCTAAATGGGGTTATTTTGTATTTTAATCTTCTATTTGTTGTATAAAGAAATACATTTTTTATATTGGCCCTATATCAGAAATCACATTTAACTGTGCTATTTCTGGTAATTTAGTAAAAAATTCTATTGAACATTACATGGACACAAACATATAGTCTTTATATGAGAAAGATATTTTACCCTTTGTATTCATTACCCTTTTACTCCTTGCCTTACTGTACTATCTATAAATAAAATAGGTTGAAATGGAATGAAAGCAATGAGTAATCTCGTTCACTTTTTTTCTTGGAAGGAAACATTTTAACCTTAAGAAGGATTTTTGCTTTAGTTTTTATTTCATAATTTGAAGATGATTATTAAATTTACAAAGCTCCCATATATAATTTGTTAAGGTTTTATATACATTTGTTTTTATTACCAGTTTATGCCATTTTCCATAGATTTCAGAAAATCACCTGGTTTGTCTTTTTATTCTGTAGTGAATTGTATGATTGCTTCTTAAATATATTTTTGGCAAATTTGGAGGGAGGAGGATAACATTTCAAATACGAACATTGCAGGAAACATACAAACAACTGCCGTCTCTTCAGATTTGCCAAGTGTTTGCATTTAACTCATTTGTTTATGATTCTCCCCCCACACTGTTTTTTTCTTTATCACTTAAGAAAGAAATTTGCCAAATGTCCTCCTTTATTCCTAAACTAATCAGTTTAATTTCATGAAAAGAAAGACCTCAATAACTACAGTACAATTATCAAAATCAAAGATGACAATGGTATTTGAATATTAAAACATTATTGCATTTCTAGAATAGAAAAAAAAGTCTTTCAGGACATTTTAAGCTTTTTTATATGTTATTGAATTTGTTTTGCAATATTTGTGTAGGATTTTCGCATCAATTTTTAAATGAGACTAGATTGTGCTTTTCTTTCATGTAGCGCCTTGTCAGCCTTCCTAGCAAGATAATGTTGGCTTCATAAAATGTGTTGAAAGTATTTCCACAGTTTCTATTCTCTGTAAGTGTTAGCTAGAATTACTATTATTTTCTTAAACTTTAAAAAAGTTACAGGTGATTTCTGGAATTAAGTATTACAAAATTGAATATAGTGAATATTTAATTTTGTTTATATATATGTCAGATTTCTCAGGTGTTTTTTTTTTTAATTTTTTTTTGTTTGTTTTAGTAAGTAACATCCTCTTCAATTTTACCTATTTATTTTAAAACTAGAGGCCTGTTGTATGAAGATTCGTGCAATAAGCCTTCCTTCCCCTGGCTGCTGGCACCAGTTTTCCTCTGGCACCTGGGACCCAGGCCTTTGCTCTGGCCGCAGTGGAGAAGCCAAGCCTCTTCATTCTTTAGACTTTAGTCGTCTTCAGTCTTCGCTCTGTGCCTGCATATGCAAATTAACCCACCATCTTTTTTGGGTTAATTTGCATACTCCTGATTGGCTGGAGGGCATTGCAGAGGTATGGTCAATTTGCATCTTTCTCTTTTATTAGTGTAGACTTGAAATTACTGCTGTGAAGTTGTTTATAAGGCCATTTTAATAAATGTTTTTGAAATCACATTTATTGATGCATAATCTATATTCATTAAAATTTACCCTTTATAGGTATACTCAGTTCATTGGCAAATGTATATAGTCATGTAATCACCACCACAATCAGGACATAGAATATTTCCATCATCCCAGTAAGTTCCTTCATGCTCCATTGTGCTAAATCTCTAACCTTTCCTACAGGCCCTGGCAGCCACTCATCTGTTTTCTGTCCTCATTGTTTTGCTATTACCAAAGTATTATGTAAATGGAATAGAATAGTTCATATTGTCATTTGCATCTTTGTGAGATGAATCCATGTGTTGCATGGATTTGAAGCTCATTTTTTAAATTATTAATATTAATCTATTATATGAATCTATCAGAATTGTTTATCACTAGCTGATTGATAGCGCATTGTGAATAACAATGCAATAAACATTT
Organism: Ia io; assembly: GCA_025583905.1. NCBI lineage: Eukaryota > Metazoa > Chordata > Mammalia > Chiroptera > Vespertilionidae > Ia > Ia io. The sequence continues at coordinate 63,122,074 of JAJQQW010000008.1, forward strand.
GCATGTTGGTATTTATATAGACTCCTCACATCTCTTTTTGAGGTAAATTCTTAAGAGAGGAATTTCTAGGTTGTTGTAAATGTATGTTTAAAGTTATAAGAAACTACCAAACTGTTTTTGAATGTGATTATACCATTTTGCATCCCTACTAGCAAAATAGGAGAGTTCTTTTGCTCCACAGTCTTATTAGCACTTATTATTTTGTTTTATTTATTGTTTAAATTTTAGTTAATTTAGTGTACAGGGTAGGGCAATAGTAGGTTTATAGTTGTTCATATAGGAAATAATACAGTAATCTCTATATATTAATGGATAATATGCTAAGTGTCTGACCATCCTACCAGTTGCTATGATGTGCACTGACCACCAGGGGGCAGATGCTCAATGTAGGAACAGCAGTGACACACACTGGCCATTTAAAGGGAAATGGCACTGTGGATGTCGTGCACACAAAGCAACTATTGGCTTCCCCCAAGTGGGACACAGACCATGCCAACACCCTGGAGCAACAGCGCACCAAATCTCAGAAAACCCTGCTGAGACCCCATGATGCAAAATACGGCCCACAGCCCAGCCCAGCTTGGAAACAGGCTGTTGGTGCCAGGTAATGACATCACGTATCAACACCCGGCTTCCTCTCCCTAGTGACTAGCCTCCTTGGAGTTTCTTCAGTGCAGGAACATGACTTGCTTTATTGCCAGGTGGAAACATTTCATACTTTAACCAAATGACTGTGAAGCGTTTTCCTGTGCCTCATCTCATTTGATCCTCACAGAAGTCCTGGAGAAGGTAGGTAGGAGACTCGCTGGAATGCTATTTTCTTGTCATTAGCTGGAAAATGGAGATTTAGAAAGCTTAGAAACTTGATCTGACTGAAAAGAAGTAAGAAATGGTGGACCTTGAAAATGACTTCAGGGTTTCTCACTGTGCAGAATATAGTCAAACACTGCTGCAGTTAACTATTTTACCCTTTGTTCTCCCTGTGTGATCTACAATAATAATCTGCTTCTTGTTGATATTTACTGCTGTGTTGCTGACAATTACCTGAAAGAGAAGTTGCTTCACTGGGCTGGAAAAAGTTTAGCTACATCAGAAAGCAGGTCTAATTAAGCAAGTTTATTCTATATCTATAAAAGGCTAAGTTGACTCGCACATGCATGATACATATAAAGCTCTCGCTGGCACCAATTGCATGTGTGTGTTTTGATCTGTCATTGTCAGTCGTGAATTTGTTGACACTTCTATTATAGAGAAAGGGCGAATAGTGATATTAAAATATTTCTTCTAATTAATTTCCTTTCAATGTGCATGAATTCATACACCAGGCCACTAGTTAATAATAAGCCAAGAATAAACTCTGTGTATCCCATACTCATAACTGTAGACCTACTTTTGCCCCACCCTATATGTGCAGTGGCATTTTATTGTGGTTTTACTTTGCACTTTTCTAATGAATGATGATGTTTTCATGTGTTTATTGCCATTTTTATATGTTCTTTGGTGAAGTGTTTGTTCAACTATATGTTCATTTTTTAATTATTGAATTGTAAATTTATTTTATATTTTGCTAATGATTTACATCTAGTTTTTAAAAACTGAGAGGGTTAATTAAAAAATGCCAGCACAATCTGTAGCATGTTATAACCTATATTTTACCAATAACTGGTGATTACAGATTAAAATTCTGAGGAAGTACAGGGAACAAGTGCTTTTGATCTTTTAGAGAATTTATTGTTTTCTTGGAATAGATTTACTAACCAAAATTGATCCTTATCTAGATGTTTTTTTGTCATGCTCAAAATACAGCATTGCCAGGTGGTAATTTCAAACATCCTGAAAAATATTTTTAATTCCAGTCTACTTCTGTCCCTTTAAACTTGTCACAACTTCCCACACACTTATTCCAGGCAATTACTTTGAGTTTCTCTAATTCATTTTCAAGTCAGGATCTTAAACTCCTTTTTCACTGGATTTCTTAAACTGATGGTGTCTGGGAGAATTATACTCTGAAGAGCAAGACACAAAGCTAACAAAAAAATCAAAACTTTGATGATCAGTGAATAATATTAAACACCATATTGTCAGTATACTTCTATAGTTTACTTGAAGATCTAATGAAATCAAACATATGACTCAGAAAATAGATAAAACCTGATTTCTTTGTCTTTCTGGGGGAATTTCAAGATTTTTAATTGAGTTTATTGGGGTGACATTGGTTAATAAATTTATATAGGTTTCAGGTGTACAGTTATATAATACATCTTCTGTATACTGTATTGTGTGTTCACCACTCAAGTCAAGTCTCCTTCCACCACCATTTATCACCCCATTATCCTCTTCTACCTTCCTCACCCTCCTTTCCCTCTGGTAATCACCATACTGTTGTCTGTATCTCTAAGGTGTGTTGTTGTTTTTCCCCTTAATCCCTTTACCTTTTTCACCTCTCAACCTTATCCCAGCTGTCAGTCAGTACTTCCTATCTACAAGTCTGTTCCTATTTTATTTATTAGTTTATGTTATTCATTAGATCCCACATATAAGTGAAATCATATGGTATTTGTTTTTCTCTGACTGGTTTATTTTACTTAGCATAATACTCTCCAGGTGCATCCATGTTGTTGGTAAAGGTAATATTTCCTTCTTTTTATTGCCCAGTAGTGTTCCATTGTGTGAATGTACCAACATTATTTTTTTGTTGTTTATTTAATCTATCTTCATTGTTGAAAGTATTACAGATGTCCATCCCCCCTTTTTCCCCATTGGCCTCCTCCTCCCATCCCAGCCACCCCACCCCAGGCCTTCACCACACTATTGTCTGTGTTTTCTTATCTTGTTTAGCTACCTATATCTTTTGATTGGAACATTTAAACCATTTACATTTGAAGTTATCATTGATAGGTACATATTTATTGCCACTTTATGCTTTTAACTAGGTTCTTCTGTTGTTGTTTCCCCTCTTCTTCCTCCTCTTTACCTATTTCTCCTCCTTCTTTTATTCTTCAAGAAGGCCCTTTAACATTTTTTGTAATATTTGTTTAGTGGTAACAAACTCCTCTAGCTTTTTATTGTCTGGGAAGCTTTTTATTTCTCCTTAATTTTAATGATAGCCTTGATAGGGAAAGTAGTCTTGGTTATAGGTTCTTGCTTTTTATCTTTTTGAATATTTCATGCCAGTCCCTTCTGACCTGAAATATTACTGTTGAGAAATCAACTAAAGTCTTATGAGAGTTCCCTTATTAGTAACTGTTAGTAATTGTCTTTCTCTTGCTGCATTTAAGATTCTGTCTTTGTCTTTAACCATTGCCATTTTAATGATGATGTGTCCTGGTGTGGGCCTCTCTGGGTTCATCTTCTTTGGGGCACTCTACAGTTTCTGGACTTGTTTTTTTTTTGTTGTTGTTTTCTTTCACAAGGTTAGGGATGTTTTCAGGTATTGTTTTTTTCAAATATGTTCTCAATTCCTTGCTCTCTCTTCTGGAACCTCTATGATAGGATGTCATTACACTTCTTGTTGTTTCAATAGTACCTTAAACTATCCTCATTCTTTTTAACCCGTGTGTGTGTGTGTGTGTGTGTGTGTGTGTGTGTGTGTGTGTGTGTTTTCAACTCTTTTTAGGTGCTTTCTGCTACCTTGTCTTTTAAATTGCTGATTTTAAACTACTATCTATTCATTCTATTGTAGTCTTCATTTATTTTCTTTTTACTTTTCTTTTTTTTCTTTGAAGAGTAAGCCAGAAATAAACCTTTATTTTATTAAGCCACTGCTGTATAACATAGCGCATCCTGCTGATACGGTAATTTCTTTGAGTTGTAAATACATTTAAAGAAGTAAACACATGCAACATCCTTGGAAACACTGAATAGAAATTAGTTGTCATTTTTATAGTGGACTGTTGCATTGGAACTGCATACCTATTGGCTATGTCTTTGGTTGAATAATTTTGTTCACTTCCTCATTTGACGACAGTTTTGTAATACAATTGTTTTTTTTTAATTCCTATTTTAATGTTTAAATTATTACAAATAGTAGTACACATGTCTCCTTTTTTCCCCCATTGACCTCCTCCCGACCTCCCCTACCTCCTGGCACATACCCTAAACCTTCTCCCCCCCCCCCCCCCCGCGCCCTGTGTCTTGCATCCATTGGTTATGCTTATATGTATATATACATGTCCTTTGGTTTATCTCTTATCCCCCACGCTCCAACCCTCCCCTGCCTTCCCACTGTAGTTTGACAGTATGTTCCATGCTTCTTTGCCTCTGTATCTATTTTTGTTCATCAGTTTATAACATTCTTTATATTCTACAAATGAGTGAGATCATGTAGTATTTGTCGTTCTCCAACTGGCTTATTTCACTTAGCATAATGCTCTCCAGTTCCATCCATGGTGTTTCAAATAGTAAGAATTCCTTCTTTTTTTACAGCAGCATAGCATTCCATTGTGTAGATGTACCACAGTTTTCTAATCCACTCATCTGCTGATGGGCACTTAGGCTGTTTTTAAACCTTAGCTATTGTAAATTGTGCTGCTATGAACATAGGGGTGCCTATATCCTTTCTGATTGGTGTTTCTGTTTTCTTGGGATATATTCCTAGAAGTGGTATTAGTGGGTCAAATGGCAGTTCCAATTTTAATTTTTTTTTTTGAGGAAATGCCATACTGTTTTCCACAGTGGCTGCACCAGTCTGCATTCCCACTAGCAGTGAAGGAGGGTTTCTCTTTCTGTGCATCCTCTCCAGCATTTGTCGTTTGTTGATTTGTTGATGATAGATATTCTGGCAGGTGTGAGATGGTCCCTCATTGTTGTTTTGATTTGTATCTCTTGGATGATTAGTGACTTTGAGCATGTTTTCATATGTCTCTTGGCTTTCTGAATGTCCTCTTTCGAAAAGGGTCTATTTAGGTCCTTTGACCATTTTTTTATTGGATTGTTTATCTTCCTTTTGTTAAGTTGTATGAGTTCCCTGTAATTTTGGAGATTAAACCCTTATCAGAGATAATATTGGAAAATATGTTCTCACATGCAGTGGGCTTTCTTGTTGTTTTGTTGATCGTTTCGTTTTGCTGTGCAGAAGCTTTTTATTTTGATGTGGTAACATTTGTTTATTTTCTTCTTAGTTTCCATTGCCTTAGGAGCTGTATCAATAGAGATATTGCTGTAACAAATGTCTGCTATTTTGGTGCCTATGGCTTCTTCTAAGATTTTTAATGATTTCCTGTCTTACGTTTAAGTCCTGTATCCATTTTGAGTTGATTTTTGTGTATGGTGGTAAGTTGGTGGTCTTGTTTCATTTTCTTCCATGTATCTGTCCAATTTTCCCAACACCATTTATTGAGGAGACTGACTTGACTCCATTGTATGCTCTTGCCTTGTTTGTCAAATATTGATTGAGCATAATGGCTTGGGTCGATTTCTAGGTTCTCTATTCTATTCCATTGATCTATATGTCTGTTCTTGTGCCAATACCAGGCAGTTTTGAGAACAGTGGCTTTGTGTTATAGATTGATATCTGGTATTGTGATCCCTCCAACATTGTTCTTCTTTCTCAAGATTGCTGCAGCTATTCAGGTACATATTTATTGCCATTTTATGCTTTTATTTTTTATTCCAGATGAATTTTTGGAGATTTTGTTCTGGGTCTTTGAAGTATGCCATTGGTATTTTAATGGGGATAGCATTGAATCTATAGATTGCCTTGGGTAGTATGGTCATTTTAATGATGTTTATTCTACCAATCCATGAACATGGTATATTCTTCCATTTGTTTATGTCTTCCTCTATCTCTTTTTTCAGTGTCCTGAAATATTCTGAGTACATGTCCTTTATCTCCTTGATTAAATTTATTCCCAGGTATCTTATTATTTTGTTGTTGTTGTTGTTGCATTGGTAAATGGGATTGCTTTTTTAGGTTATCTTTCTGTGAGTTCATTATTGGTGTATAGAAAAGCCATAGAATTCTGGGTGTTAATTGTGTATCCTGCTACATTGCCAAATTCATTTATTAAGTCTAATAGTTTTGTGTGGAGACTTTGGGGTTTTCTATGTACAATATCATGTAATCTGTGAATAAGGGCAGTTTTACTTCTTCTTTTCCAATTTTGATGCCTTTTATTTCTTCTTCTTGTCTGATTGCAATGGCTAGTACTTCCAGTACTATGTCGAACAGGTGTGGTGAGAGTGGACATCCCTGTCTTGTTTGCATTCTTAGGAAAATGGTTTTAGTTTTTGCCCATTGTGTATGATTAGGGTTGTGGGTTTGTCATATATGGCTTTTCTTATGTTAAGGTATGATCCTTCTATTCCCACCTTGCTGAGAGTTTTTATCAAGAAAGGGTGTTGCATCTTGTCAAATGCTTTTCTATAACAATGGATATAATTATATGGTTTTTATCTCTTAGTTTGTTTATGTGGTGTATCATGTTTATTGATTTGCAGATATTGAACCATCCTTGCATCCCTGGAATAAATCCCACTTAGGTCATGGTGTATGATCTTTCTAATGTAATGCTGGATTCAATTTGCTAGAATTTTGGCATCTATGTTCATGATGAATATTGGCCTGTAATTCTCTTTCTTTGTATTGTCTTTATCTAGTTTTGGTATTAGGGTAATGCTGGCTTTATAGAAGGAGCTTGGAAGTGTTCCTTCCTCTTGAATTTTTTTAAATAGTTTGAGGAAGATAAGTTTTATTTTTTCTTTTAATGTTTGATAAAAATCCCACATGGAGCCATCTGGTCCAGGGCTTTTGGTTGTTGGAAGTTTTTTTGATTACTGCTTCAATTTCCTCCATAGTTATCGGCCTATTCAGATTTTTTGATTCCTCCTCTTTGAGTTTTGTATTTTTTTTTTAGGAATATATCCATTTCTTCTAGGTTGACCAGTTTGTTGGAATAGAGTTGCTCATAGAATTTTTTTTTTTTTATGATCCTTCATATTTCTGTGTGGTCTGTTGTTATTTTGCTTCTTTCGTTTGTGATTTTGTTTATTTTTGGTCCTCTCTCTTTGGTTCTTGGTGAGCCTGGCTAGAGGTTCATCAATCTTGTTTATCCTTTTAAAGAACCATCTCTTGGTTTCATTGATCTTTTGAATTGTTTTTTTTTTTTTTTTATCCCTATTGTATTTATTTCTGCTCTGATCTTTATTATTTCCTTCCTTCTTCTCACTCTGGACTTTTCTTGTTGCCCTCTTTCTAATTCTTCAAGTTGCAGATTTATATAGTTTATTACCAGTTTTTCTTGTTTTTGAGGTAGGCCTGTAATGCTGTGAACTTCCCTATCAGGACTTCTTTCACTGTGTCCCAAAGATTTTGGATTGTTGTGTTTTCATTTTCATTTTTTTCCAGGATGTTTTTATTTTCTTCTTTGGTCTCTTTGGTAACCCACTCATTGTTTAATAGTATGGTATTCAGCCTCCAAGTTTTTGAATTTTTGTGATTGTTTTTATTGTAGTTGATTTCTAATTTTATGCCACTGTGATCTGAGGAGATGCTTGATATGATTTCATTCTTCTTGAGTTTGGAGAGATTTTTCCTGTGTCCCAATATGTGGTCTATCTTTGAAAATGTCCCATGTGCGCTTGAGAAGAATGTATATTCTGTAGTTTTCAGGTAGGATGTTCTAAAGATGTCAATTAAGTCCATCTGATCTAGTAAATCATTTAGGATTGCTGTTTCTTTGATAACTTTTTGTCTAGAGGATTTATCCAGTGATGTCAATGGGGTATTAAATTCTCCTATTATGATTATATTGCTGTGTATCTCTCCCCTGATATCTTTCAGAAGTTTTTTTTTTTTTTTGTTTGTTTGTTTTTTTTTATGTATTTGTGTGATCCTACATTGGGTGGTCCTGTGTCAGCAGGGTGCCCAATCCTGCACTGCAGGAAACAGACTGCTGTGTGCATGCACCCAGAGTCAAAGTCAGGTGGCACAGCCGCCCTTAGTGGGTTGGAGGCTGGTAGCATGCTCATGCTGCAGGAAAGACTCCCCGTGTCCAAGCACCCAGAGTCAAAGTTAAGTTGCGCAGCTGCCCTGTGTCAGCAAGAGGCCTGCTCATGTGGAGTGTGTCTAGCAGGTCCTATGCTGCTGCAGGGCTGGAGGGAAGGGGGATGGGCTCTGTAACTCACAGAAATCTGCAGCCAGGATGTCTGAGTCTTGGTGTCTGTGGCTCTGCAACTGTGGCCACAGGTCTTTGTCCCGAGTGGCTATAGGGTCCCGGCTTGCATCTGAGACCAGATTGGGTGGTGAGGCTAGGATCCTAGTTGCAAACAGGTCTGTTCTTTGAGATGGTGTAGTCTTCATTTCTGACTGGTTCTGTTTTATGGTTCCTACTAGTAGCCTAATGCACAAATTCATCCACATTAAAAGGAAGTTAATTAGAAGAAATTATTTAATATCGCTATTCACTCCTTCTCTATAAGTGTCAACCAATTTCATGGTCGACAATGACAGATTGAAACACACACGTGCAATTGGCGCCAGCGAGAGCTTTATATGTATCTCGCATGTGTGAGTCAACTTAGCCTTTTATAGATATACTAGAGGGCCGGTGCATGAAATTCATGCACACAGGGGGAGGGGTGCGCTCAGCATGGCCTGTTCCCTCTCGCAGTCTGGGAGCCCTCAGGGGATGTCTGACTGATGGCCCATGGGGAGCGGGCCTCAGCCATCAGTCAGAAATCCTTAGCGCTGCCGCAGAGGCGGAAGAGGCTCCTGCCACCACAGCTGCACTCGCCAGCCGTTTACTTGGCTTCTGGCTGAGTGGCGCTCTCCCTGTGGGAATGCACTGACCACCAGGGGGCAGCTCCTGCATTGAGCACCTGCCCCCTGGTGGTCACTATGCATATCCTATATAATAAAAGACTAATATGCAAATCTGCCGTTTGGTCAATTTGCATATTAGCCTTTTATTATATAGGATAATAAACTTGCTTAATTAGACCTGCTTTCTGATGTAGCTAAATTTTTTCCAGCCCAGTGAAGCAACTTCTCTTTCAGGTAATTGTCAGCAACACAGCAGTAAATATCAACAAGAAGCAGATTATTATTGTAGATCACACAGGGAGAACAAAGGGTAAAATATTTTACTGCAGCAGTGTTTGACTATATTCTGCACAGTGAGAAACCCTGAAGTCATTTTCAAGGTCCACCATTTCTTACTTCTTTTCAGTCAGATCAAGTTTTTAAGCTTTCTAAATCTCCATTTTCCAGCTAATGACAAGAAAATACCATTCCAGCGAGTCTCCTATCTACCTACTCCAGGACTTCTGTAAGGATCAAAGAGATGAGGCACGGGAAAATACTTCACAGACATTTAGTTAAAATATGAAATGTTTCCACCTGGCTATAAAGCAAGTCACGCTCCTGGGCAGAAGAAACTCCAAGGAAGGCTGGTCACTAGGGAGAGGAAGCCAGGCGTTTGCTACGTGATGTCATTACCAGGCACCCACAGGCACCATTTCAGGGTTGGGCTGGGCTGTGGGCTGCATTTTGCGCCATGTGGTCTAGGCAGTGTTGGCTGCGATTTGGTGGGCTGTTGCTCTGGGGTGATGGCAGGGACTGTGTCCCACTTGGGGAAGCTGAGTGTTGCTTTGTGGGCATCACATCCACGGTGTCAGTTCTCTGTAAATGGCCAGTGTGTGTCACAGCAGCTCCTGCATTGAGCATCTGCTCCCTGGTGGTCAGTGCGGGTCATTGCGACCAGTCGGATTGTCGAACACTTAGCATATTATATAGAAAAATCCTTTATTATGTTTACTATATTTTTTCTGAAGATCTCACCAAGTTCCTTGGGCATCCTTATAACCATTTTTTGGAACTCTATATTTCATAAATTGCCTGTCTCCATTCCATTTAACTATTTCTCTGGAGATTTTCCCCCGTTCTTTCATTTGGGGCATGTTTCTTTGTCTTCCCATTTTGGCTGCCTCTTTGTGTTTGTTTCTTTGTATTAGGTAGATCTGCTATGACTCCCAGTCTTGGTAGGGTGGCCTTATGTAGTAGGTGTCTTGTGGAACTTCATGGTGCAGGTTCCTTGATCATCTGAGTGGGGTGCTCCAGGAATGTCCCTTGTGTGAATTATGTGGTTCCTCCTATTGTAATTGAGTCTCGATTGCTATTGGCTATTCCTGTGTGGAGTTGATTCTCAGGATGGCTGTCTGTGAGGATCAATCCCTTACTATAGTATACAAACTCCTATAAAGGTGCTTACCACATGAAGTGGAATTCACCTCATCTGTGTCTGGTATCTGCCGAGGTCTCCCTTTAGATTTTCTAATTGGATTCTGCTCTGATGTTGTTTGAAATTGACCACTAGTTGTGTTGGTGGGGGCTTCCTGGGAGGGATTCTGGAGCAGGCCAATGTCAAATACCACCTTTGACTGACCCTGGGCAACCTGTTTGGAGCTAAAAAATTATCCACAATTTATGTCTGCCTCTGCTGTGCCTGGGTATCCCTTCTGAGGGAAGAACCAAGTTGCACATTAAGGCTGGCTTTTACCAGCCCAGGTCTATGGGCAAGTTAGCTAAAGTCCAAAGGCACCCTGAGTTCTGCCCCTTCCTGCCTTAGCCTGATGGTTGCCTATTAGGCTTAGTCACTGAAAGAGCCACTAGTGGTACTTGACTTGCATAAGGTTGGTTCTCAGTAAGTAGCCAGATAGGGGCAAGTGGTGTTCACCAGACTAATACACATTCACACTTGGTGCCAGTATTGGGTCTGATGCCACTCAGCAGATGTCTTATGGTACACCAAGTCTAGCTGCTACCTGCTGGTTGTTTGCAAAACTTGGTGGTAGGGCGGGATCTCAGGGAGTCATCAGGGCGAAGTCAGAAGCATTTAATAGGTCCAAATAGAACAGGATATGGCCGTGTGAAGGGAGGGCTCTGCACCACTCAGGCATGTGAGAGAAAAATGGCCTCTGTTCTAGAGCCACACAACTCAGTCTGTCCCAAATTCTGCCAGAAGCTCGATCTCAGCAAGGTGGGGTCCCTGGGAGTTAGTGGATCTCCTGTGGAGGGGGAGGTACCAGTCAGGTTTGGGGGAAGATTGGGGGAAATTGCCTTTACCTCAGAGCCACAAAACTCTATTCTGGATTCTGCCCATACCTTGGCAGAGTGGAGCCACCAGTAGTCTGAAGGGTGGGATGGCTGGGAGCCCTTAAGTGGGCCTAGCAGGTCTCCAGTGAGAGAAAGGCACCAGTCAGGTTTGTGGGAAAGTGGGATGAATGGTCCCAGTTCCAGAGCCACAGAACTTAGAGACTGACTTCTTAAATATATCTTAGATTTAAGATTTGGTCGGGTATCAGGCGGGAGGCTGTATCATTCAATTGCTTTTTAGCTCCTTCACAATAAGATTTTATCTTTATCAGGAAGAATGTTTTATTTAAAATAGTAGCAAACAAGTAAGAAATAAACATGCCCCTTGTACTGCAACAATTACTTACAACTCCATCATAGGTCATAGCAGTGCTAATCACCCACAAAGGGCCAAGGGACGGCCTTGGCATTGCACAATAGTCCACTGTGTAGTATGTAATATGCTCCTCTCTTTTTGAACATAACGATCTGAATTAAAATACTACAATTTCATTAATAAATATGATATTTAAATTAGCAATTAAAATCATACTCTGTTAAAATTCCCTCTGATGACACTTCAATATGCAGAACAGGGTAGTTACTTTGAGAAACCAGCTATTCCAAGGTAACTGGGCAGTTATAATATTTTATCAGGTAAATTATCAGTCACCATCAACATTCATCAAAGACCCATTTGTATTTTATTATAGGTTGACATTTACTTATTTTCCCAATTTTTAAGATTACAGCTGTTGCACAATTGCATTAGGGCTCCACTGTAGAAAATTAACACACTAATCACATTAGTTATCATAAATAAAGGTTATAAAAGATCAACAAGTAATCACATAGAATTTTTAAAAAGCAACTTTGGGTGTTCCTAATAACCTTAATTTTATATGCCATATTGAAATTGATAAGATTTTTTTAGCTCTAAAAGTTTTAACTTTAACAACTCTGCCATAGTGTTGCTATTATTGATACAATTTCATAAATGAAGAAGATTTAACCTAAAATAGCTGTTTGGCTGACCTGAGGTCATGCACCTAGATAGATTTAAAGTCAAGTATAAAAACCAAGTCTCATGGATTCCCAATACTTTATTTTCCCTTTTATTTATCTCTTTCTCAGTGATCAAAAGCATATCTTCTATGCTCTAGTCTACCAACAGGTTTAGTGAACTAATGATTCTAAATATATCTCCACCCATTTGCTTCTTTCCATCTCTACTACTACCAACATAATCTATGCAACATCATCTTTTATCGGAACTGTTTCCTGTGATAATTATCTACCTTCTTGCCTCCACAAAAATTTATATTTTATACAGTAAACAAACTGATTTTTTAAAATATAAATAATTTTAAAACTATTTTAAAATATTTTGAGGTAACCCCCTACTGCTTTCCACAGTGGCTGCAGCAATCCGCATAGCCACCAATAGTGCACAAGGGTTCCCTTTTCTCCACATCCTTGCCAACACTTGTTTGTTGATTTATTAATGATAGCCATTCTGATAGTTATGGTGCTATCTCAATGTGGTTTTAATTTGCATTTCTTTGATGATTAGTGACAATGAGCATCTTTTCATATTTTTATTGGCCATCTGTATGTCCTCTTTGGAAAAGTGTCTATTCAGGTCCTTTACCTATTTATTTTTTTAAATTGGCACTGCCTTATGACCCGGCAATTCCACTTCTGGGAATTTATTCAAAGAAACCCAAAACACCAATTCAAAAGAATATATGCACCCCTATGCTCATTGCAGCATCATTTACAATAACCAAGATTTGGAAGTGACCCAAGTATCCATCAGTAGATGAATGGATAAAACAGCTATGGTACACTTACACAATAGAATACTACTTGGCCATAAAAAAGAAAAACATTTTACCCTTTGTGACAGCATGGATGAACGTGCAGAACATTGTGCTAAATGAAATAATTCAGTCAGAGAAAGACAAGTACCATATGATTTCACTCATATGTGGAATTTAGTGAATACACTGAACTAAAAAGCAAAATAGAGAGAGATTCATAGATAGAGAGCAGGCAGACAGCTCTGGTTGGGGAAGAGTGTTGGGGGCAGTGGAGGGATTAAGCAAAAAAGAAAAAAAGAGAGAAACAACTCCTGGACAAGGACAAAAATGTGGTGATTGTGGGAGGGTTGGGGGGTGTATGGAGGTGTAAGAGGACATAGGGGGGATAAATGGTGATAGAAAAAGATAAAATTATTTCTCAAAAAATGTATAAATAAGATCATACCATTTTTAGGCTTAAAAGGATCCATAAATTTCAGTGTAATAGAATAAAATCTAAATGACTTAACCTTGTCCTTTGAGATACATATAATTTTACCCTCTCTCCAATTTCATATCTGATCACTCTCTACTCCTTCCACACACTGCTCCCTTTTTCTGATTGTTGAGCATGCCAAAATTGATCCTGCCTTCAGGTCTTTGTTCTTATAGTTTGCTCTTTTTCGAATGTTCTACTCCCATATTTATGCAGAAATTATTTCACATTCTTCCATCTTAGAGAAACTTAATAACTAAACCTAATATGGCCTCTCCTCATTCTTCCTTCTTTCCCTTGTCCTATCTTCCAGTCATTCTTTATCATATGATTTTGTTTTATTTTTATAGCATATTTATTTTGCTCCCAGAAACCATTTCCTCCATTTATTTACTTATTTGTTTATTGTATGACTTCCAGAAGACCCATAATAGCGATATTGTATATCTTGTTCACTTCCTATAACAGATGCTATCATTCTCTACTCATGTTTTTTAAGGCCACCCTGGAAATCATCTGCTTTTCACTTGACAGTTCCCATATATTCCAAAGAGCTTTCTACCTTAATGCCTTTCTGCATTAGGGTATTCTATAGGCCAGTGATTTTCAATCTTTTCATCTCATGGCACACATAAATTAATTACTAAAATTCTGTGGCATACCAAAAATATATGTTTTGCTGGTGTGACAAAAAAGGCATACTTTTGATTGATTTACAAAAATAATAATAACTAACTATGCTTTTTGAAAAGAAAGGTGCCTATATTTGTATATAAAGATTTTTGGTACCAATAATTAACCAATCAGATGCAACCTTACTATGCAACGTGATCAATAAGATGTAAATCTATTATATGACCTATATATTTATGGTTCATTACAGGGCATTCAAACCAAATGACTATTATTATGTTGGCTGTTGTCATTTTTTCATTTGACAATCTAAAGGAAAATAGATCAGCGCCCCTGACTAAATAGTCATGTATTGCATGTTTTAAAAATTATTGTGGCAGCCCAGCCAGTGTTGCTCTGTGGTTGAACCAGGAGGTCACAGTTTCATTCCTGGTCAGGGCACATACCTGGTTATAGGCTTGATTCCCTCTAGGTGGCATGCAGGAGGCAGCTGATTGGTGATTTTCTCTCACCTTTGATGTTTCTATTTCTCTCTCCCTCTTTCTTCCTCTCTGAAATCAATAAAAACATATTTAAAAATTCTTTTGGCACACAAGTTGAAAATTGCTGCTATAGGCATTCCTCCTGGCAGGCAAGAAATGCCAGAAAGTTAATGCCTCAAAGTATATCTCTCAATCCTATATAATAAAAGGCCAGGGACCATAAACATAATGACTGGAATGACTGCTCAACCAGTCGCCATGAAGAGCATTGACTAGCTCTTGGTGCCTCCCCACCAGCCCATGAGCAGTGGGCAGAGTGGCAAGTGGCAAGTGGTGGCAGGTGGGGTGGCGAGTGGTGAGCAGTGGTGGGCGGGGCAGCAAACAGCGAGCGGTGGCAGGTGGAGTGGCAAGTGGTGGCAGGTGTGGTGGTGAGCAGCAAGGGGTGGTGAGTAGAGTGGCGGGGAGGGGTGGGGTGAAGCTACTCACGCACGATTTCATGCGCTGGGCCTCTAGCCATTAAATAAAATTTGGAAATCAGTCTGTAAATTACAGTTTCCTCATTCTCAAGTTAGACAATTATAAGTTGAAGATTGTAAGATGTGTTTTCCATCTTTCAGAGAGCCTCAAGCATAACTGAACCTTAGTTGTCCACAGTTGTAACTAGCTTATTCATATACATTTTATTGGCTTTTATTTCTTCACATTTTTAGAAGAAGAAATAAAATATATTTATTAAATCAAATCCATTTTTATGTCCCCAATACCTAATTGAATTCCTTATTTATTGTACTATTTATTGATGTCCCAGCTGAGGCTCAGAGATGTTAAGGGACTTGCTAAAGATAACAACACAGCACATAAGTGTACTGTGTTGAGAATCAAACTAAGTTTGGACTGGTTCCAGTGCCAACAAGTACAGTAAGTTGGGGGATTGGCAGACACATTTTGCCTAAATTTTATATCTGTGAGTTCATTGGTTCTTTTTTTCTTTTCATCTTTATTTTATAAGCTAGCCACAATAACATAAAATAAAATAAAGGCATGCCTTCTTCTTTTTATGGTACTATTTATGACACTCTCATCCAAATGATGTCTGATATGTCATTATCTATGCATATGTCCCTAGAGAACCACCCAAATTTGTTCATGATTTGCAATGAGTAGCCAGTCTCTCTCTTTTTCAGGAGCAAGACTAGAGGCTCCTTGACTGATATACTATCACTTGCAACATCAGTTCCTCAACTAAGAATTGTTGCTGTATGCATCTCCACTTGCAGCTAATCAGAAATTGACTAGAGCTAGGATCAATGAGATTAAAATTAAACCAAATTATACCTTTATTTAAATCATTAGTCATAAAGATTTGATTTATGTCTTTCCTTTCCCTACTCCACTAGAAGCATTTACTACATGACACAACTTAAACCATAATAAATAATTTTCACTACTCAGACAAGAATGTCAATTTAATTTTTAGAAGCTACACAGTGTACATTTTCAATGATTTATAATGTTATTTTACCAGAATAATTCTACGTTTGCATCAGAAAACTGCACATCTAGATTTGCACAACTAGATAGTTTTACATTAATCATCTTCAAAGCACTTTCTCCCAGATAGGAGCATCATTTAGAAGAGCTACTTTGAGCTATTTTTAAGGTGAGCTGTTTGAATTTTACATAAATGCAGTCTCTCAATATGGAGGAAAATTTCACTGAACTATTTGGAAGCAAAATGGTCACTTTTTGGCTAGACTGCCAGGGTAGGTTTCCTTTGTTTCATATCATCTTGCCATTAAATTTTAAATGAAGACTAGCACATACAAATACAAATAATTGATTATTTTAAAGTCCTGTTATTTGTTAGCTTCTGTGCTGATCCCTTTGCCTCCATGATTTTATTTAATTCTTATTCCCACATGCAGAGGCAGTTTTCATTGTTCTTTTATTTATCAAAGCAAAACAGGAAAAAAAAAAACAGCACAAAGAATAAATAAGTAATGTGTCAAAAACCATACTGTAACTGTGATTCCAATTGATATTAGTATGACCTAAGACCCATGCTGAGTCAACCATGTTGTATGTTTTTCTGGGCCATAATTGAAATCCAACTCCCTACCATGTCTGGACTACTTTACTGAAATGGTTTACTGCCCCTTCTTTGCATCTCTGTTCCTTGTTTTGATTCACACCTCTACTGAAGATTATTTTACTCTTTTACAATTTAGCAAATTAAACTGGTCCAATTTCACATGAAAGAAAAGAGGAAAAAATAGGGCAAACTAACTTAAAAAGTAAAAAAAAAGAGGACATATCCATTTTATATCTGACAGGTTAATGTGCAGAAATATTAAGTTACTTACACCTGTATCAACAAGGACAGTTAGGAACAGAAAATAAGCCAATGTCTCTCTTTTTTTTTGCATTTTAATCCTTTGGAAAATGTGTTTTCTTTGTCCTTGTGAGAGTGAACATTAAATCCCATGATCTCAAAGACATTATTTAACAACGGCAGATGTCACTTAAAACTTACTGAGAAAAGGATAACGTTTAGAGGTCACCATCTCTAAAAAGAAAGAATAAACTTTGATTTCCCAAGATTTGGATCAAAAATACATATCCTATGTAAAACTAGGATAATCATGAAAAAGAAAGAAAATGAAAGTAATTATTTCTTTTATTCATAATCAGAAGTTGTGCATAGAAGTAATAATAATGCATTAATGGAACAGATATTAATTACAATGGGTGGGAATAGAGAGATTTTTTTTCATGAAATAATTAGCAGATGTGATAAAGCCAAATAATTCAATGAATCATTAAATCTATTTCAAAGTAGCTCTGTTGTAGTACCATCAGAAAAATATTAACTACCAATAAGAGTCCATGGTAATTGAAGCACTGATGAAATGCAAGCTGTAATGCAGAGGTCTCTGACAATTAGGGAGTACATGGAAACAAATGTGCAATTAGCACAAATCAGAAAAAAATAGTTTAGGTGGTATGGTCAATAAAATCTGCACTCATCTGAATTGGGGAAAAAATGTCGTGCAAATAAAAAAGAATGAGGAGAAATTTAACTAAAATAGTCAAATTTTTGGAATGTCAAATTACCAATTATGATACAGCATTAATTAAAGGATTAGAGGGTATTGACAGTATTATAACATCTTCAAAAGTGAGGAACAGATGTAATTAGAGTACAATAAATCTTAGTTATTTTAAAATGTAAAACAACATTTGTATTTTCTAGTATTTTGGTTTCTTCTGACGTAAATAAGCTACACAGGAGATATGCCAACACTCAAATATTACACATTATCATTCTCACATGATATTATTGGTAGTAGAAGTCTGGTAGGCACAGCTAATTCATCCCTAACCACTTCGTATTATCATCAGAAAGCAAAAACTACATTTATCTTCATCTGTGGCTGGCCTTGACCACTTTGTCTGTCTGCATCATTTGGGCAGTTGGGCTCCTCAACTAACTAAAAAGTTTCTGTACTGATACTTCAAATGCATAGAAAGATGACAAAAATGAATTTCTCAATTCTATACAAAGATACAGAGAATGAAAAATTTGGTATTGCAATACAACTTCACAAAGGTGCATAACCAGTTTCAAGTTTTATATGCTAGTATGAGTCTCTGACTTTGCTTCATTCATCCTTCATGCTCATTGCATTTTCCATTCCACATATATGGAAATGGAAAATACATATGTTATATTATCTTATATATATTTTATACTTATATGCAATTTATATTTATATTTCATATATACATTTTTAAAAAATCATGTGCCCTCAACTATATTTTCATTAATCTCAATCCAAAGATAAACTACAGAATTTTTTTTAAAAAGGTGAAAGTTCAAGGCTATGGAATTATAGGACAGTTTTCATAGCCATGAGCATTATCTTAATGACATGTCTAAAAAGACATCCTTATGACCTGAATAGATATTTCTATGAAGAGGACATACAGATAGCCAATAGACATATGAAAAAAATGTTCAACATCACTAATCATCAGAGAGATGCAAAGTAAATCTACAGTGAGGTATTCCCTCACACCTGTCAAAATGGCTACCATCAGTAAATCAACAAGTGCTGGTATGGATATGGAGAAAAGGGAACCCTCTTGCACTGTTGGTGGGAATGCAGACTGGTGCAGCCACTTTAGAAAACATTTCCTCAAATAATTAAAAATGGAATTGCCTTTAGACCCAGTGATCCCGCCTCTGAGAATATATCCTAAGACTCTAAACACCAGTCAGAAAGAATATTTGCACCCCTATGTTCATAGCTGTGCTATTTACAATAATCATGATCTGGAAGTAGCCCAAGTGCCTATCAGTGTTCGATAGGATTAAAAAAGCTACATTTAAACAATGGAATAGTCTGTGGCTGTGAAAAAGAACAAACTCTTACTCTTTGCGACAGTATGTATGGACTTGGAGATTATTATGCTATGTAAAATAAGTTAGTTGAGAAAGACAAATACCACATGATGTTACTTGTATGTGGAATCTAATGACCAAAATAAACTGATGAACAAAATAGAGCCAGAGGTATGGAGCATTGGAACAGACTGAGGAATATCAGAGGGGAGAGGGGTGGGATGGACTGGATAAAAGAAGGTGAAGAGATGAGCCAAAGAACATACATGCATAGCCCATGGTCACAGACAACAATGTGTTGATGGCCAGGGGAGGAGGGGGGCATGGGTTGGGGGGAAGTAGACATAAAGTGGGGGGAAGGAGGAGAATGGGGGACATCTGTAATAGCGTCAACAATAAAAAATAAGTAAAAGACATCTTTTACAATTATTTAACTCTTTGACCTGTTATAGTTTCATCTGATCAAATGAATCTTGCAGTGCTGAAAGGGGTAAGAAGCTTTATAACATTTTACAAATAGAGTCTGAAGAGCTAAGTGTTTCTCAAGATAAACATTTTTCAAAATAGTGATTGGTCTTGGGTGACAAAGCTTTGCTTCTGTGATAAAAAGCTTGCTAATAGTGTTTTAATTGAAACTTTTAATCTGAATGTTGTCTGAATCCTGTTAAATGTTACTTTCCTGCCTCAATTCAAATTTTCTTAATCTTCATTTTCACATTGAATATGGTTACACTCTCTGCCTCATTATGCTAAAGAAAGATGAAGTAAGCTATTAACATTCTGAGCAGCCTATGAGATGTTATGATATAGAATGTCATTCATTTTTATGAGTTGGCTGTCAGTGTAGGCTGCAATAAAGTTATAATTTCTCCCTGGCAGTATGTGATGCCTGATATTGCTGAAAAATCCTTATTAAAATTTCAGTAATTGTAAATTAAAGCAAAAGTAAATAGGACTTTTGTGAAATGGTTGTTTCTGATATCCAAGTGGTACAGAACAGGACTCTACAAGATTGACATTATTTGCTTTGTAACTCCAAATCATCATGACCCCACAGGAAAAAAATGGAACCAGAGTCATTTAATACTTTCAGCTGCAGAAATTGGCTTGCTTATGCTGAAAGGTGAGATTACAATGCAGTATTGTTGCTTCACCAAGTCTACCCTTAATTTGCTGCATTATGTTATTTGCCTGAAAACCTGACAATTCCAATTTGAGTAGATTTTTTTTTCTTCTATTTGCAAGGGAAGGGCAGCCAGCACTTCACATGTCATCTCATCATCTTATGAAATGAATATGTTAATGTGGTATTCAGCTTGCAAATATTCTCACAATATAGAAAACAACTACAAGAAAGATTCTCCTAGGACAAATAATGCTGTATTATTTAAGCATATGTTACCAAAAAAGCAAACTGTCATTCAAAACAAAGAAATTTATACTGAGAGTTCTCTTGTGTAGTTACTGCCTCATTATGCTAACTGTTTAGCAGGCTAAAAGTTATGTCATTGGAAAAATAGGAAATATTGTTTATTTTTGTTTTTTATTGAAGTATAGGAAATATTTTAGATTAAGTGGATGATAAATTTCATTATCAGGAATATGATTGGAAAATAACAAATAAAGGAAGACTAGTAATTTATGTCATGTATTTCATTGCATTTATTTTCATCTCTATTATCTTCTTAGACTGCAGTAGCTTGAGAATAGTAATTTGGCACTTCTAAAGATTCATCTAACTTTGGTTAGTGCTAGTACCATGCCATACTCTGAGTCAACTTACAAATATGTACTAGTAGAAGCCCCTGAAAAATGATTTGAAGGACAGTGTGAAGACAGCCTGCCTTCACACTGAGCACCTTCAATTTTAACCCCTTAGTAAAGTTATTTATTGTGAATCTTTGCCCATGAGTCTCTAATTATTCACTAATACTGTACTAGAGTGTTGTTTATTTTTGTTGTTTAACTTCATTTTGTTTTACCTGTCATTTAGAGATATGCATTCATGAGATTTTCCACTAGATTTCAGAGTATCTTCTGGCCACCACAGTTGTCATCCCCATGGCTTCTATTGGTTGAGCCTAGTTGCACCTGGTTATGGTTTGGATAATGAAAAAAATACAAAAATACCATGGAATCAGGAAAGAATAAGCCTATTTTATGAACCTTCACTACAGTAACAGCCTACCGTAGTTGCTCCTCTAGGTGTAGCACATGGATTATGTTCATCAGAATCACCTGGAATGCCTGTTAAACTGTTGATTTCAGGATCCCATCTCAGAGCTACTGAGGTGGAATCTGTATGCAGTTTGCTTATGACCATCATGTTACAAACTCTATTATTCCAGTGGACATGGAACTTATGCTAGTCATATAAATACTTGTTGACAATGACTCCTATTCTACCTGAAAGCATTAAATTCAGTTACCTTTGTTTCTAAAATATATCAGGGACCAATATAGCAATAGTTTTCAAACCATTCAAGAATAGACTAGTAATTTTTTCATGAAAAACAACTTGTCAAATGCTTCCCTCCCCCATTGAGTTTATTTAAAACAACAACATTGCTTCTAGTTGAGTCCCTGAGCCTTAAGCTGTGGTCAGCATCTTGCAGGACCATTTCATTTACTATTTCTGAGCAGTTGGGAAGGCAATAGTCATAGTTACAACATGTATTCATTGATCAGCAGTAGTACATAGTTACAACATGGTTTGGTCAGTGCTCCAGCAGAAAACAGATGGTACACTGGAGAATTAGGGATTAGGGATAGGTCTATGGACTGGAGGCACAAAATTTAAGGAGACACTCAATGTGAGCATTGTATAAGCACCCTAGGTGCCTCAATTGCCTTAGTGTCTTCCTTACATATTACCACTCAGTAAATGCTCTTTATCATGAATAAAAGGTCTAGTGCAGTTTCCAGGATTTCCAGAGGAATGAGGTCAGGGGAGTAGTTACCAAAACTCAGAGAGGATGTAGCACCTAACAGTTGTAATGTTTGATGGAGGAAGGCCTCTTGCTAGCAACCATCTTACAGGGAGGAAACCAGAGAAATGAATACACAGATGTCCCTCTTTGCATTCTGTTCTTTGTCTGAACTTAACCAGAAGCAAGAGGATGAGAGAAACCTTCCGTGAAGTCCATACTCCAACTCAGCTTTTAAGGGTCCCAGCAGGGTGGGGAGGACTGGGAAGTGATCTGCAGCGAGGGAGACAAGGCACTGGGACAAGACAGAGTCAGTGCTAGGCATCCCAGTTCTCCACTTCCAGCTTAATGTATTCGTGATGCAGCACGTCGCCTATATGCAGGAATAATAGTATCCGCCTTCTAGAGTTGTATTTAAGATTAAATGAAATAATACCTATAAGGAATTTAAACTGGGCCTGACTCATATAAATCATGTAATAAATTTTAGCCGATATCATTTTTAGTATCAGTGCATGGAACTTAGGGATTTCAGGTGAGATTCAAAGCATTGAGTCTGATTACAGTTACTCAGAGAGCATGTAGTTATCCATTCCTATGGGCAAGAAGTGTCCACCTAGGGAACTAAGGGGAAGGAAATGTGTCTCCAGTGCAATGTGGTGTGTCTCTTTCACAAGAGGTCTTTGTGTCTCTCTGCTGTAGCTTTTTAAAAAAATGTATTTTTTTCAATTTTAATTAAAGTAAAACGTATAGACAATAAAATTTTCTTTTTTCAGTGTACTGCTTTATGAGTTTTGACAAATGTTTACACCAGGGGTGGGGAATGTCTGGCCCCTGGCCGTATAAACCCCTTGAACTAATTTGGTTTGGCCTTGCCAAGGCATTAGGGGTGAGTTAATTAAATGTTTGATTAAATGTAGTAAGCTAATTTTTGAGTTGATAATTTGGTATGGTCCACGAATGATGTTATAAAAAAAGGTTCCCCACCCTGGTTTACAGATATAAAGCCACCACCATTACCAGGGCATAGAACATTTTCTTCACTCAGGGTATTATTCCCTCCTGCCAATTTTCAGACAATCCTCTCATCCATTCTTGCCTCCAAGGCAAAAACTGATCTTTATAGTTTTGTCTTTTTAGGTTGATACAAATGGAATCATATACTATGTAGCCTTTTTTTGTCTGTCTTTTTTTTTTATTAGCCTATGTTTTTGAGGTTAAATATTTGGCATTTATGAATAATATTCCATAGTGTGGGTGTACTAAAATTTACTTACTGTGTTATTATTCTCCAGAGAAACAGAATCAATAGAAAATCATATAATTATTAAAAGAATTGACTCACATTGTTATAGAGGCTGAGAAATCCCCAAATCTGCCATCTACAACTGGAGAATGAGGAAAGATGGTAGTGTAATTTACTCTGAATGAAAAGGCCTGAGAATAAGGTATAAATTCTTGTTGGAGTCCAAAGGTCCAGGAACCAGGAGTGCTGATGTCCAAGGGTAGAAGAACATGGATGTGAAGGTCGTGTGCAGGCTTTTCCTCAGTGATGGCTAATTCTCACCTGGTTCTCATGCAGGGCCCAGAGCGTAGGAAGACTTCTACAGATCTTCATGTTCTACTCTGAAAACCTAGGCTGACTGTATTTGCCTTTTAAGGGGAATTCTTTCAGGTTTCTTGTCTAACACCAATCTTTTTGGAGCCCCTAGCAGGGAGGGCCTTGGAAAACACCTGCTGAGTTGGTGTAGATTATCAGAAGCTTCTAGGATTTTAAACTCATTCTAGAGCATAGAATGTAAGGACATGTTAAAATATTTAGTTGTGTTCTTCTCAGCTACTTCTTATATGTAAGTTCTGTTGAAAATAGGAATTCGGTTTTCCATCTCTCACTTGAAGAGATTCTCACACTTTGAAATCCACGTCATCTTCTTCGCTTGTAAGTTCAACTCTCTGAAGAACTCAAATTATGATTTTACACATTACCTGTAGCTTTTTCACAATTGGATGAATGTGATGATCTCTTTAAGCTTTTTGCATCCTATGTGGAAGCAGAACTTACATTAAGTTACATTATTTTTTTCTAGTTTTAACTTGGGTTTGTACATATAGCTCCACAGAACAAAGGAATAAAACAAATACTAAATAACAATATGCAAGAGCACTTATTTTAGTTTGTCACTAACTCATTTACTAAGTAATTCTTTTGCATATATTTTAATATGCATTTTTCATTTGTTAATTCATTCAACAAATATTTAGACAATATATATAGCATATTTATCAACAATATTTTCTAAGTACTTAACTACTATTCTGGTTGTTAGACATAAATATATTCATATAATTTGCAGACTATGTAATCATCTTTCTGGTAAAATGAAAAAAAAATCTGCTAAACATTGATGTAATATGATGAGATTTTGATATAAAATTGATATAATGTGAAAGACAACTTTATACCAAGAGTTAAAAGCATTATAAATTTGTCTATTCCTTTGCCTAATATTTACATATTTCCTCAATATAAATTTCTGGGACAGAACTGAAATTGTTTGGCTACAAGGATACTCATGAAACTGTTTATTATAACCCTAACTGGTTTGGCTCAGTGAATAGAGCGTTGGCCTGCGAACTCAAGGGTCCCAGGTTCAATTCCAGTCAAGGGCATGTACCTTGGGTTGCGGGCACATCCCCAGTAGGGGGTGTGCAGGAGGCAGCTGATTGATGTTTCTAACTCTCTATCCCTCTCCCTTCCTCTCTGTAAAAAATCAATAAAATATATTTAAAAATATTTATTGTAAAAGAAAAGTGGAGAACTGATAAATAAAAAATAAGAGATTATTACATAGATATGTAAAATGATGCTTTAAAAGAGCATTTGTTGATATGATATATTGTTTTAAAATATTGGCAAGTGAAGAAACATGTTTCAAAATCCTGCTTAGGGTATAATTATATTTTCTTTAAAAAAGCTATGTGTGCATTAAGATGTCAGTGACTATACATTAAGATATTTACTGGTAACAGGATTATCTTTACATTGCATACTTATTAGTGATGCAGTTTCTTCTTGTTACTTATTTTTACATTCCATTTTTCTGCAGTGAATAAGTTCTAGTTGTGCATTGTTTAGTTGTTCTTTTTTTTTTTAAATAATAAAGCTTGGTTTGAATCCTTGTTAAGCTATTAGCTATGCACTTCGGATGCTATCTTAGTTTTCAACCTCATCACATCTTTGAAATAAAGTAAAAGTATTCATTGAATATTATTTTGAGGATCATATAACATAAGAAATATAAACAAGTATTCATTTTTATTCTTCCCTTCCCAAGACATTTCCCTTGGATAACATTTATATTGTACATTTTTTCATAATGTTATTTCAAGGCAGCATTTTTGACAACTTTGTATTGTTGCAAAATTTTTAAACAAAATTTGCATTTTATGTATGTTGAAATAAAATATATAAAATTGACTTTCTTCACCAAAAATAACAGCAATATTTTCTTTATTGTTCCTAGACAGCTACAAAACACATTTTTGTAGGTTTTCCAGGTTTTGCTTATACAGCAGGACAAGGCAGTAGATAATAGTCATGGAAAAAATCCAGATAAAACAGGCAAATCAGTTGTCAGTATCCATGGCCTCTGACCCTGTCTTAACCATGAAATGGAAGTGTTCCACACATACCTGCTACAAAGCTTATGAAGATATAGGCTCAACAAAAGAATGTAAACAACACCCAGATGTGGAGCATCAATGGCAGGTTCTTTCATTCAATCTTTAATCGTAACTTGTTCCTTTAAGATCATTGAATAAATACAAATTCTACACTAAAATCCTTGTTGGGCAAGTTCTCATGTTTATTTCACTGTCTGGTAATTTCCTGAACTGTCCATTACAGATCTTTAAAAAAATTATCTTTATTGTTGAAAGTACTACAGATGTCCCCCTTTTTTCCCAATTGAATCCTCTTCACCCTACCACTGCCACATCCCACCCCAGGCCTTCACCATACTATTGTCTGTGTTCATGAGCTATGCATATATGCATATAAATTCTTCGGTTAATCTCTTCCCATTCATCCCTACCTCACCCCACCCAGCCTTCAATACATACTTAAAACTCCTGCTATTCAAAGGTTAGTGGTGAGCTTCATTGTAAAATTTTATAAAATGTATTCCTTCAAAGAGCTGATAACTCAATACCTGACAACTAGATCCACAGTGATCATATACACTGAGTGGCCAGATTATTATGATCTCTGAACACATAATTGGCCACTCAGTGTGTGTGTGTGTGTGTGTGTGTGTGTGTGTGTGTGTGTGTGTGTGTGTGTATTAGAGGCCCCGGTGCATGAATTTGTGCATAGGTGGGGTCTGGCCAGCCTGGCCAGGGGGTGGTGGGGACATGGGTGGTTGGCAAGCCTGCCTGCTGGTAGAACTCCTGGTCGACGGGACAATTTGCATATTAGCCTTTTATTATATAGGATATACACTGAGTGGCCAGATTATTATACGTTCAGAGATCATAATAATCTGGCCACTCAGTGTATGTGATGTCTAAAATGACTTAACTAAATTCAAAATTGCCATTGGCAGAGCTCACGCAGAAGTGCAACGTGGCATTTCAGGGCTGTCTGCTTCAAGAACAGTGAGTTCCCCAAAGCCTGAGAGTTCAAACAGGAGTCATTAAAACAGGCGATTGTCAAGATATTCAGTGATTTAGTGGCCTACATTCACCTTAAAGCTTTTCTATACAATGCTTTCAAATTTCTTACAGATTTATTCCATTATCAAATATAAGAGAAAGCTTATTTTAAAAATTAGGTATTTTCAATGGGTTCTGAATTATCTGTAGAAAGCTCTGACTTAATTGTATAGTTTGATATATGTGTCTACCACTAAATCCAATCATGTTTTATATCAAAATTTATGTTAAGCAGAAGCTGAATTACTTTACCTTTGGTCTGTCAAAGTGTTCCTCAAGAACGCTTTGAGATACTTTTGCCCATTTTCATAGCATTCATTTTCAATCTTCATCACAGGAAGAATACAGCAATGCATACACATTAGAAAAACGCTTGGTGTCTGGCAGGTGGAGGTTTCAAAAACAGTGATGGGAGCTTTGTATTCTTGCAAATTTGACTAAACACATGAGGCTTCAAAGCTTGGCTAACATACACAGGAGTCAGAGTAGCAGCAGCATCTTCAAAAGTTACTCCCAATAATCTCTTATATTCCAGTTTCTTCACATATAAACACAAAATAGAAACAGTGGCAAGCATACATGGAACAGACTGACAGAGATCAGAATGGGGAGGGTTTGTGGGGAGACTGGATGAAAGAATGTGAAGAGATTAATCCAAGAACATATATGTATAGCCCATGAACAGAGACAACAGTGTGGTGATGGCCAGGGGTCGGGGAGGCTGGTTGGAGGTGGGTAAATGGGGGCAGGGGATGGGAATGAAGGACATCTGTAATAGTATTAACAATAAATAAAAAACAACAAGGTATCATTTTATAGATAAGTTTATCTTTACAAATTAACAAATTTAAATTCAAATTTTGATATAATTTTGATTTATTTAAGATATATTATTTAAGGTTTCTAGCACATTAGTGATATTTGGAAATATCTCTGGTCAAGCACAAAGCTGAAAAGTGGTTTATAAATGAACTAAAAATTATTATGGATTTGGCAGATGAGTCTCATTCAATAGCTAGGTAATATTGGGACTGTTGGTTCATTTCCTCCATTTTCTATTTACTCACCTCTACAATGAAGACAAGAAAATGGTGAAAGAGGGATCAACAGTTTAAGGTGTCTAACAGTGCCTATCAGTCAGGAGACATTCAATAAACATGAGTTCTCTCCATTTGTCCTATCCAACCTCCACATACTTTCCAATAATTAACATTTATCTCCCTTAATACACGGAAGCAAACAAAATCACATTTTGTTAGCTAGTCAAACAGATGATAATTTTTTGGCGGATATCTTGGCAAGAAGAAATCATGGATGCCATTCCTTTCTTTTTTCTTATCAGCTAAGATTATTACAACAAAATAGAAAAAAACTTAAAAAAATATTTACTCATCTCTAATAATGTGTCAAAACTTCCTAATGAATGAGGTTTCTGAATACTTTTTACACACTCATCAAATACTGATCAAACTAAAAGGAATTCTTCCAATGACTGCTCTAAAAAAAGAAAAGGAAGCTCTTCTCTTTTCTATTTACAGCTACTATTCCCAATCTTCCCATAAAGAATGTAGAAGAGAAAAAGAACGTGCGTGTGCGCATGCGCGCGCGCACACACGCACGCACACACAGATAGGTATCATATAAAGAAATGGAATTCCTTCAAATAGGGCAAGTTTTCATGATTAATTCCTGCAATATGATACTAAGACGTATTCTTATATTTATTTTTATATTATTAACTAGAGGCTCGGTGCATGATATTTGTGCACTCGGGAGAGGGGGTGTCCCTCAACCAGGCCTGAGCCCTCTTGCAGTCCGGGAGCCCTCAGGAGATGTCCGTCAGTCAGACAACCTTAGTGCTGCTGCAGAGGCAGGAGCGGCTCCCACCACCGCTGCTGCGCTTGCCAGCTGTGAGCCTGGCTCAGGGCGTCTGGCTAAGCGGTGCTCCCCGCTGTGGGAGCGCACTGACCACCAGGAGGAAGGTCCTGCATTGAGCATCTGCTCCCTGGTGGTCAGTGTGTGTCATAGTGACCCGTCATTCTGCTATTTGTTCAATTTGCATATTAGCTTTTTATTATATAGGATTATTTCATGAAAGCAAAGTAAGTGCTACCAGTTTCCTTTTGCAGTTTCTCATTTTCATAATTCATCCTATTAAGTGTTGTGGGATGGCTGATAAAATACCCCTTTTCCTCCTTTTAGAATACTTGCTTATTTTTTAAAAAAATATTTATTGTTTATATTATTACAGATATCCCTCTTTTTTCCCCCCATAGCTCCCCTCCATCTGTTTCCCACCCTGCCCCAGGCCCTTGCCACCTTATTGTCCGTGTTCATAGGTAATGCATACATGCATATAAGATATTTGTCTAATCTCTTCCTGCTCCTTCCACTCCCCCTTCCCTCTGCGAATCATCAGTCTCTTCCATTTCCATGCCCCTAATTCCATTCCATTTGACAGTTTATTCTGTTCATTAGGTTTTCTATTCATTTAATTTTTAGATTCAATTGTTGATAGATATGTATTTGTTGCCATTTTGTCAATCATATTTTTTTATCTTTATCATTTTCTTCTTCCTCTTCTGCAATTTCATATAATCCTGGTTTGGTGGCGATGAACTCCTTTAGCTTTTTCTTATCTGTGAAGCTCTTTATCTGACCTTCAATTCTGAATGATAGCTTTGCTGGGTAGAGTAATCTTGGTTGTAGGTTCTTGCTATTCATCACTTTGAATTTTTCTGGCCTGCATAGTTTCTGTTGAGAAATCAGCTGACGGTTGTATGGGTAATCCCTTGTAGGTAACTAACTGTTTTTTTCTTGCTGCTTTTAATATTCTCTCTTTGTCTTTTGCTCTTGGCATTTTAATTATGATGTGTTTTGGTGTGGTCCTCTTTGAATTCCTTTTGTTTGGGGTTCTCTGTGCTTCCTGGACTTATAAGTCTATTTCTTTCACCAGGTAGAGGAAGTTTTCTGTCATTATTTTCTTCAAATAGGTTTTCAATATCTTGCTCTCTCTCTTCTTCTGGCACCTCTATAATTCTGATGTTGGTGCTCTTGAAGTTGTCACAGAGGATCCTTGCACTATCTTCATATTTTTGGATTCTTTTTTCTTTTCCAGTTGGGTGTTTTTGGCTTCTTCGTATTTCAAATCTATGACTTGATTCTTGGGATACTCTAGTCTGCTGTTGGATCTCTGTATATTATTCTTTCTTTCAGTTAGTGTATACTTAATTTCTGACTTTTCCTTTTATTTATTTATTTATTTTTTTTGCATTCTCACTAAGGTCCTTGAAAGCCTCACTAAGTCCCATGGAGGTTTCTAGAAGATTCTTGAGTAACCTTGTAACTGTGGTTTTGAACTCTATATCCAGTAGTTTGCTTTCTTCCATGTGACATTTTTCTTTGTCTCCACATTTTGGCTGCTTCCCTGTGTTTGTTTCTATGTATTGGGTGGAGCTGCTAAGTCTCCCTGAGTTGATAGAGTGCCCTTGTGTAGTAGCTGTCCTATAGGGCCCAGTGGCTCATCCTCCCCAATCACCTGAGGTGGACACTCTAAGTGTACCCCTTTGTGGGCTGTGTGCACAGTCTTGTTGTAGTGGAGCCTTGTTTGCTGTTTGTGTCACTGGGAGGAATTGACCTCCAGGCCAATTGGCTGTGGAGACCGGCTGAGACTACAGTAGGAGAGCTACTGCGCAGGAGACACCCTTATGGAGCAGGATTTGCTTCAGTGGGGCTTTGGTGCTCACTAGTTTGCCTCTTGAGTGTGTCACTTATGGATGTGAGGAGTTGTAATCTGGAATGGTCTCACACTGACCACTGGATACACTGGCTATTGGGTTTCCAGGGAGGTGCAAAGTTAGCCACTGTTGGGGGCCATCCAACAGGAGCTACAGAGAGATCTGCAAATTTCTCCTCTTTGTATCGGGTTTGGAAGTGCCCAGACAAGGCCCAGCTGTGAAGAAAGGCAGGCTGGTGCTAGTGTCGGGTCTTGGGCCTTTTATTGATAGATTTGGGGCTCCCTGACCCAGTTGCAGCTTGTTTGACAGGTTTTAGCCTGAGCAAGGACAGGACATTCAGATGCAAAAGCCCCTGTGCACAGCTTGGGTGAGGTTGTAAATTGGGTGGGATGGGGTCTCCAGGGTGGAGCAAACAGAAATGGCTTCCAGTCAGCCCTGCACCCAAGGAGATTCCCTCACAGGGACAATGACTGCTGTGACCACCTCTGTCTGGAAGAAAGTCACACCCAAGTTCCTGCCCTGATGCCACTTCCTTGTATGTGTCTGGGTCCCCCAGAGCCTCACCCTGGTGCTGGAGCTCAGAGGAAGTGGGAGCTTGTAAGTTGAGTTTGTGTGCTGGCCTTTTAAAAGTAGCAGCTGGGTCTCCAGTAGCCTCTGAGTCACTGAGCCCCAATATGGTTGGTTTTTACAGCCCATAGTTCTTACCGCCCAGCTCTGGGACCCTGGGCTGAGCGTCTGGTGTGGGGTGGAACCCCTTGCTCCTCTGGGTGGCCTCAGCAGAGGCGATCCCCCTCTCGATTAAAAAAGTGGCCCATGTGGGTGCCAGACCAGCCCATTCCATGCCTCTGCACCTCCTACCAGTCTCAGTGTGCTTTCTTCTTTACTTCTCTAGTTGTAGGACTTCCATTCAACCAGCTTTACAGCGGTTCTGGATAATGGTTGTTCTGTATTTTAGTTGTAATTCTGATGTGGTTGTGAGAGGCAGCGAGTACAGGTGTTTGCCTACACTGCCATCTTGGTTCTCCTCTAAGATACTTGTTTATTAAAGTAGGCTTTCAAATGAATTTGAGGAGTTTTCAATTAGACAGATATATACTCTTATTGTATCTATGAAACCCAAGAACAAAAGATTCTGTATTATGCACTATCACTGAGGTCAATAAGCACATAAAGGGTTATTGAATAATCTAGAAGGATTAATAAATAAGAGGGAAATTTTAGTATTTTGACTTGGAATCATTTAATCCTGTACAAGTTCTCTTATCAGTTCACTTTCTCAGCAATAACATTGACTTATCTACTGAATGCACATTCTTTTGATGGGCAAGTTATAGTTGGCAACAATATAAGATCTCCACTTTTGATATATTTTCAGTTTAATAGAAAAGTGGGAAATGGTTAATGTGCATGCTAATAGAAAAGACAAAAAGTGCAATCTCTGAGCAGATAATGTGATTTTTAAAACATAGTATAGTAACTTTGGAAAGCTTTTATACTCATGCTTGCATTGCAAAAATAATTTGGAAACCTCATAAGCTATGTGAGGGCATCTGTTTAATAATATTAAAATTTTATTATGTTGTATTAACACGACATGAGATCTACCCTTTTAACAAATTAATTGCATAATACATTATTGTTGACTATAGGTACAAGGTTGGATTGCAGAGCTTTAGAGCTTATTCATCTTACTTAACTAAAACTTTATTCCCATTGACTAATAACTTCCCATATCCCCCTTCTCTCAGTCACTGGCAACCACCATTCCATTCTTTGATATTATGAATTTGACTATTTTAGATACTTTATGTAACTGAAATCATGAAGTATTTGTCTTTTTGTGGCTGCTTTATTTCACTTATCATAATGTCCTCAAGGTTGATTCATATGTTGACGTATTCCTTCTTTTTTTAAAGCTGCATGCTACTTCATTGTCTGTATATACCACATTTTCTTTATCCACTCATCTGTGATGAATGGATATTTAGATAGTTTCCACATGTTGGCTTATGTGAATAAGGCTGCAATGAACATGGGAGTGCTAACATATCTTTGATATCCCAATTTCAATTCTTTTGGATAAATTCCAAGAAGTGGGATTGCTGGATCGTATGGTAGTTCTATTTTAATTTTTTTAGGATCTTGCCCACTCAGAAAAGTTGGGACACTGTATCCATGAACCAACCCCTACCCTCCCTCGGGAAAAACTGGCAGCTAAGGGCCTTCTCCTGATTGTGCTGGGCAAGCGGCAGGCACTGCTGTGAAAAGGGTTCCAACCTTCCTACCTGCTTCAGTTAGTCTCATTTTTAATAAAATTAGTTTCCAGTTAGTCTCTGGATTTTAAAAAATGGAATTTGTGAATTGTTGCTGATTTGGTGTGTTGTGTTTTTTGGTGGTTTTTTTTTTTTGGGGGTGGGGTGGATGGGGTGGGGAGAAGGGTTGAGGGCTTCTCCTTGACATCTTGCTGATGTCACTCCCTATTTACCTTTTATTTATAGCTCTTATCAAATACATAGCACCCATATTATTTAGCAGAATTACATTTGAATGACTTTGGCTGTCCCTAAATCTCCAATATACTATAAAAAAATGTTTAGCAATACTGAGGACATGCCAAAGAATGTCTCCAGAAGGTAAGATGCAGTATTAAGTTGTCAGTTCTCACTATTTTCTCTATAGATTCAATACCATCTGAATTAAAATCCTCATCCACCTTAAAAGTAAATATTGCCAAGCTGTTTCCAAAATTAATATGGGAAGAGAAAAGAACTAGAAGAATCAAAATAATATTTTAAAAATGGAAAAATTAGAGGACCACATTATTCAATAACAAGGTTTATAATAAATCTACAATAATCAAGACTGTGTTTAAAGAGCAGACACATGATCATCTCAGAATAGGGAAAGACTATATATAGAATTCTAGGTTGAAGATATGTTTTCCTCAGAATTCTAAAGAAATGTTCACTCTTATTGAAGTAGCCAATAGTGCTGCTGAGTAGTCTCATACCCTTTTTATCTTTTCCTCATCTCTTGCTTTCTTTTGGGGATTTTGAAGCATCTCAACTCTAGATTAAAATTTTTGTAACAATATAATGCATGTCTGTTCTAATTCATTTTTCTGGGCACTTGATATATACATTCAACTTTTTAAAATGTTATTTGGTATTTTATTCTTGCTGTCTGGAATTCTTATTAGTCAGAGAATGGACCTCTTAGTATGATCTCCATTTAAAACAATATTTTGTTTAGTTTCTTTTAGTCCTATTTCCTGCTCCTTGAGAAGGCTCTTCAAATTTTTATTTAAATTGCAGCTCAGTAATACTGTCAACTTCTAATCTCTGATTATTGTTTCTTAGCATGTTAAAATTTGTTTTATGGTTAAACATGAGGTCTACCTAAAATTTAAAATGGAATTCAGTGGTGTTACACACACACACACACACAC
Organism: Ia io; assembly: GCA_025583905.1. Lineage (NCBI taxonomy): Eukaryota > Metazoa > Chordata > Mammalia > Chiroptera > Vespertilionidae > Ia > Ia io. The sequence continues at coordinate 63,155,788 of JAJQQW010000008.1, forward strand.
ACACACACACACACACACACACGCACACACACACACACACACACTGAGAAAATAAAGTATATGCAAAAGGATAGGATCTCATCAATAGAGAATAGATTAACTGTGTAGTACTAGACATCAACACAGAAGAACAGTATGGAACCATTAGAAAGAGCTAGTTAGACCTTCATGTACTAACATAAAATGTATCCATAAAAGGACTTGCCTTTTCATTATTCACTGGAGGCCTGGTGCACGAAATTCGTGCACTCGGTGGGGGATGGGGTCCCCCAGCCCGGACTGCACCCTCTCACAGTCTGGAAGCCCTCAGGGGATGTCTGACTGATGGCTTAGGCCCGATCCCAGGCCCACTCCCCAGAGGGAGCGGGCCTAAGCCATCAGTCGGACATCCTTAGTGCTGCTGCAGAGGCAGGAGAGGCTCCCACCATCACTGCTACACTAGCCAGCCATGAGCCTGGCTTCTGGTGAGTGGCGCTCCTCCTGTACACTGACCACCAGGGTACAGCTCCTGCATTGAGCATCTGCCCCTGGTGGTCAGTTCATGTCATAGCGACCGGTCGTTCTGTTTGGTCGATTTGCATATTAGCCTTTTATTATATAGGATAATGTCTTATTATGGGCAAGGCCTCTAATTCAATTTTTTTTAAATAGTTAAAGGGAGGGGCAGAATTTTCACTTGAGCCTGAAGCTAAAATTGCCCTTAGCTCAAAAATCTGCATACCACTGAGACACATCTTGGTGAGACTCATTCTGAACCCACACACTGTTCTATTATGTGTATAGGTATTGGGAACCATCTTATCTCTTTAGTGAAAGGAACCTTTTGTTATGTTACAATGACTAACTTTATCTCATGAGTGTGTTTTGGCTTCAAACCTGTATCCAGTATTCATGCAGCAACTTCAGCTCTTCTGTTCAATATTTACCTGGCATATCTTTTATTTTATTTTCACTAAATCTTCCTATATTTTTATGTATTAAATAGGAATAGCCCATGGACACAGACAATAGTCTGGCGAAGGCCTGGAACGGGCAGGTGCAGGGTGGAGGAGATCAATGGGGAAAAAAAAAAAGTAAAACAAAGGGACATCTGTAATACTTTCAATAATAAAGATACATTTTAAATAAAGGAAAATATCTTAGTTGAAAAGAGTTTTATGTGAAATAATATAAGTAAGTGCTCTACACTGTACTTTATATTCTCAACTCCTCTCAAAGAGATATTCATTGACCCTATATTCACTTAATATTAATTGACCCTATGTTCACTGACTGCAGGACTGACTTCCGCCATGCTGACCCAGCACTGACTGCCACAGGGGCTGCTATCAGACCCTGCTTTTCTCTCCCAGCCTCTGTCTGGGCCTGATTGCAGCCCCCTCGGCAGTCAGTGCTGCGTCGTTGAGGCACCTGCAGCATGGCAGTCAGTGCTGGGTCTCCAAGGACTGACTTCTGGTGTTCAGTTCGGCCTTCGGTTATTTTGGATATTATGGACCATGGCTCTTTATATATATAGGTAGATTCTGCAAATCTTTACTGGACATATAATATGTATTAGGCACTGTTCTAGGCATTAGGATTACAGAGGTGAACAAAATAAACAAAATTTCTGCCCTTGTACTTCAAATAGTGATAGATTATATAAAAATTAAACCAGGAGAAGGGTATAGAATGATAGAAGAATGATCATGAAAGGCTGCTCTGATAATATTACACATGTACTAGGTATACTGGTTAATAATGGTGGATTTTGTAATCAAAGAAAACACGATAATTTCAAGAGAAACATCAAAGTAATGTCCATTGCTAGCTACACATTTCCCCCATCTTTCAGATAATTTGTGGATACCATCCCAATAGAACTTTTCTTGTTTTGAGGCAAACCATTCAGAGACCCAATTTTCTACTCTTTCGTACATTTTGAAGTTCTGCTCAGAAACTGCGTGGACCATTGATCAAAACAACTGGTAACCTGAAGGAGCAAGGTCTGGTGAATACAGCAGGTGGGTTAATACTTCCCAGGTAAGATCTTTTAACGTGTCTTTAACTGTTTTTGAAGTGTGTTTCATCATGAAACAAAATTACTTTGCCATATCTTCTGGCAAATTCTGGTGGTTTCACGATCAAAGCATGGTTCAAATTGATTATTTGTTGTCATTAGTGATCAGTATTAATGGTTTCACCTGGTTTTAGAAGCTCATAATATACCACACCTTCCTGATCCCGCCAAACGCAGAGCATTGTCTTCTTTCCGAAGCAATTTGGCCTTGCAGTTGATGTTGATGGTTGACCTGGATCAACCCATTATTTTGTGCATTTGGGATTCTCAAATCCACTTTTCATCACCAGTCACAATTTGATGCAAAAAAGACTTTCTTTCGTGCCCTTGAAGCAACATTTTACTGATGACTTTTTGGTTTTCCTTTTGTCTTTCCTTCAGTTGATATGTCACCCATTTTCCTTCCTTTAAAATATTTCCCATTGCTTGTAAATGATCGGAAATTGTTTGCTGAGCAACGCTTAATCTTTCTGCAAGTTGTTTTTGAGTTTGACATGCATCTTCATCCAATAATGCCTGTAATTGTTGGTCTTCAAACTTTTTCGGTTAACCTGGATGTTCTTTGTCTTTTACATCAAAATCATCACTTTTAAAGCGTTTAAACCAGCGTTCACAAGTATCTTGAGATGGAGCATGTTCCCCGTAAGCTTCCCGAAGTATATGATAACTTTTTCTTCAAAACAAAATAATGTGTTAAAGCTTCCCACAGATGCTCTTTTTTTTGGCATGAAATTTGACATTTTTAAGCGTAAAAATATCTATGATGTTAACGCCTTCAGCAAATTTGACATATGAAGTTTTGAAGCTTACTGTCAATACAACAAATAGCATACATATCAAATTGTATATACTAGTATATCAACATATGTGTAACTACATCTGTTGAAAAAAATCTGCATTATTAACTGGTACACCTAGTATAATTGACATGAGGTTTTAAGCAATGTATATCTGAATATGGGCAGAGTGATGCAATTTATGGAAATTTGTGTATATATACATATGTTTCTGTTTATTTATATTTATGGAAAAATAAAAACAAGTAGAAATATATGCACTAAATGTTGGTGATTGGGATGGGGAAAGAGGAAATTATTTCTACTAAGTTTCTCTTAGCAATAATAAGTATACATTATTTTTATTATTTGATAAAGTAATCATTTCATATAAATGACTATATAAATGCTTTAAAATAAAAAATAAAGCTTCTAAAAACATAGTTTTACTTATTTTTCTTCTTTCTTTAAGCGATATACTACATTTAACAATATTTTCATAGTTTCTTTACTTGATTGCTATTATGGATTCAGTATTGATATCAGTCTTTGCCACAAAATACCAGCCCAAATATCATCCACATTTTCATGTGTAATTTACCAATAGCTTTAATTTGTATATTTGGCTCTAAAGTAGATATATTTTTATTTCATTTTGGCCTGAATGAGGAAGATCTTATTAACAATAGAATTCTAATTATTATGTAATATACGTTATAAATAAATTTAATTCCATCCTTATAAGTAAGCACAGATGAAGAAAATTTCAAATCCTCTTAAATATTCCTCTCCTGCCCCCCAAGGGTTGCCTGCCATTTTCCTGGGAGTTACCTGAGCTGGAGTCTACAATGTGTACTAATAATGAGTCATTCATGCTGTTTTCAAAATATTTCTTTTCAGAAAGTTCACACTAATATTGATTTAACTTATTTTTCAAAAGGTTTATTGAGGAATATTTTATATATCATAACTATTTCACCATTTAGAATACATAGTTTAATGGTTTTCAGTACATTCACAGATATATGCAACCATTATCACAGTCAATTTCAGGACATTTTTGTCACTTCAGAGGAAAACACAACTCTATCTACTTTAAGGCCAGTGGTAGGCAAACTCATTAGTCAACAGAGCCAAATACCAACAGTACAACGATTGAAATTTCTTTTGAGAGCCAAATTTTTTAAACTTAAACTTCTTCTAATGCCTCTTCTTCAAAATAGACTTGCCCAGGGTGTGGTATTTTGTGGAAGAGCCACACTCAAGAGGCCAAAGAGCTGCATGTGGCTTGCGAGCCGCAGTTTGCCGACCACGGCTTTAGGCTATCAATCTTCTAATTCCTATCCATTCCCAGCCCCAATCAAACACTAATATGCTTTATGACTGTGAATTTATCTGTTATGGATACTTCCGGTAGTGGAATCATCCAATATGTGGTCTTTTGTGAAGGCTTTTTCACTTGGCATATTTTTAAGATACATACATGTTGTAGCATGTATCTGTATTTCATGTATTTTTTGTATATTTCGTTATATGCATACTAGAGGACAGGTGCACGAATTTGTGCATGGGTGGGGTCCCAATGGGGGTCGGGTGGGAGAGGGCCGAGACACAGTCACCCTTGGGCCAGTGGTGGGATGCCCTTGCTGGCCCAGGATCAGGATAAGTCCCACTGACCTTCACGCTGGTTGTCGGGAGCCACCTGGTGGCTGCTTTTATATTGTTTCTTCCTTGCAGAGTGCCTAGGAAGGGGAAGTGGGAGGCGAGGAGGCCAGCAGCATTGTCAGGATAGTGCTGGTGGCACTGGTCCTTAGGTGCCTGGCCCATTCTCCAGAGATCGGACCTGCAGGACTACTGAGGGAGTGAGTTGCTGCCACTGGGCTGGTGGGCAGCAGGGATGGGTTGGTCAGCGGAGTGGCGCTCCCGCTGTGGGAGTACACTGACCACCAGGGGGCATCTCCTGCATTGAGTGTCTGCCGCCTGGTGGTCAGTGCGTGTCATAGCGACTGGTCATTCCAGTCATTCGGTCTTTCGATTGCTTAGGCTTTTATATATATAAATACCATGTTTTGTTTATCCATTCATTAGTTGATGAGCATTTGGACTGTGACCATATTTTGGCTGTTATGCAAAATGTTGCTATAAACATCTGTATAAAAGTTTTTGTTGAAAGTATGTTTTCATTTCTCTTGGATGTATACCTAGGATTAGAATTAATGAGTCATATTGTGACTAGTATTATAATGCTTAATAATTTGAGGGACTGCCAGACTATTTCCTAAAGTGGTACAGTGCCAAATTTATAATTTGTATGAAGTCCAATTAATTTATGTCTTCTATGGTTGCCTGTGCTTCTGGTAACAGATCTAAGAACCTATTGCCAAATCCAAATTCATTAAGACTTATTCATAAGCTTTGTTTTAAGTTTTAGAATTTCATCTCTTACATTTTGATCTTTCATCCATTTTGTGTAACATTTTGTATATGATGAGATGTAGGGGTTCAACTTCAGTCCTGTGCATATGACTTTCCAGTTGACCCAGCATAATTTGTTGAAAAGACTCTTCTGTTCTCATTGAATGGCGTTGGCAAATTTGTCAAAAATCAGTTCATTATAAAAGCAAAAATACCTACAAATCTGTGATATATATAATTATTAAACTTTTACAATGTTCTGTGACAAGCATGCACATGAACATATAATTGCCTATACCACATTTGCCTATACCACATTTTTCAGTTTTTTTAAAAAATTAAGTTTATTGGGCTGACATTGGTTAATAATGTTGTATAGGTTTCAAGTGTACAATTCTACTATGATACATCATCTACATTAAAAATTAGTTGACTATAGTTTTATTACAGAATATATAGTTCTTTTTTATAGTTTCTATCTCTTTATTGATGTGATATTTACATCAAACCTTACTTTACTTTTTAATCATGTTCTTTTTAACATATTTATAATGGATGATTTGGAAGCTTTGTCTTTTAAATCTGATATCTGACTCTTCTCATAGGCAGTTTCTGCTTTCTTTCCTGATATATGAGTCATGGTCACTAATAGGCAGGTTAGTTAAAGAATTCCCCCTCCCCCTCACTTATCTTAGTTCACAGCACCCCACACAAGCTAAATAATATCAAGACCAACAAAAGAAACCGACTGACGGATGAACAAAGAAGTCACTAAGCAGGTAAGTTAAATATTTAGTTTTTGGTTTATTAAATACGATTATATATAACAATTATACATTTATGTTATTTAAACTATAAATATTGCGAAATAATGTTTTTTCCTCAAAGTGACACACTACCCGAGTTATGCTCAGCTTTTTGGCGAAGTTTGACACACCAAGCTCAAAAGGTTGCCCATCACTGGCTTAGTATCAGAGCCATTGCTGTTTGCTCATTGAGGTGCTTTGCTCTGAATGAAAGAATTAAGAACAAACTGTCAGTGATGCAGCTATACCCTCTGCTGAAGCATCTCAAAATCTGGAAAACTACAGTTCAAATGATAAAAATGCACATATAAGGAATTAATCCCCTTATCTTACTATTAGTGCATTTTTCCTTGTTATCAATGAACATTTTATAAAACATTTAATAAGTTAATAATATGCCTATTTACATTCCCCAAATATAGGTTCTAAACCATTCAAATGAAAAATACCAAGGTTTCACTTTGAAAAATTATTTTCTTCTAATTTTGAATGTAATTAAAAGATTATTCTTTTCAATGAATTCATAATCTTAATAAAAGCCTTAGGAAAAAAATGTTTATTTATTATAGAGGGAATAAATATGGAAAGAATGGTGTTTTTTGTACTGCAGCATGCATTTTATTTTAAAATCACTTTCAGGGGGTTCCGTGTATATTTATGGACTACAGTTTTTATTATGTTAAGACTGAAAAGGTAGTTATGCTGGTAATGCACATATTTCCCATTTAAATTTCTAAAATATCTATATATTCATAAGATGTATCGAAAAGATATACCCAAAAATGACAAAAATATGTTACCCCCAAATTATGTCAGATTCATATTCAGAACATCCAACATAATTGTCTGCAAGATTAATAACAGTGGCATTCATACTGAAGCATAGTAACCTCCATCTTGGGTAAAACTGCTGTTTAAAATTTAACCCTGCTATGCTGGCTTCTGTAAACATTTGCTTGCTTAAATAATAGGGAAAAATGAGACTACTCCCCATTACAGAGAAGCCATAAACTATACCCCAGACAGAGTTGTCAGTGCTGGCACCAGGCCAGGCCTTGAGATATGGTCTCACACCCTGTCCCAGCACACAGGAATTTTTCCCAGAAGGTCCGGAAGTCTCATTCCAAACTTGGAAAACGAAGAGCTAAAAAACGTATAAATTTGGGAGACTTCCACCATATTGGGCCCCAGAATTTGAGAATCAAGATTTTCCTCTGGGCCCGCTAGGACTAGCGAACAGGACTCCAAATAAATTTGGCTTATTGATTAAGGCGTCTTCTGATTTACAATATAACAATACCTAGTATAGTATTTTTACTCTCTCAAGTGATGTTTAAGTAGGTTTAAACATAACACGCAAGCTAAATGTATAATATTTGTGTTATCGGTGTCAGTGTTTTTAAGGATCTGTGAAGAATTGTCCATAATCTAAATTCAACATAATGTCTTCCACAAATAGAGTAGGCGAGAAGACTTCCCAATTTATTTTTAGTAGCTAGTATTATCTTGGTATCAAAACCAGACAAAGTGCAAAAAATAAAAACTACCAACTAATATTTCTCATAAACACACGTGCAAAAATTCCTTAACAAAGTATTAGCAAATAGATTTCAACAATTATATTGTATTTCATGGCTATGTTGGCTTTATTCCAAAGATGAAAGGCTGGTTTCACTAAGGAAAATAGTTTGTCAGGTTTTTAAGAAACCAAACACGCAGTTACCATATGACCCAGCACTTACATTTTCAGGCATTTATCCCAGAGAAATAAAGTCTAATGTTTACACAAAAACCTGTAAACAAATGTTTTTAACAGCTTTAGTCATAAAAACAAAACTATAAAGCCCAGATGTCTTATAAAGGATGAATGCTTAAACAAACGATGGTACATTCACACTGTGAAATGCTACTCAAAAGGATACTATTGATACATGCAGCAACCCATCAAATCTCTCAAGGATAATGTTGAGTGAAAGAAATCTAACCCTAAGAAGTGGCATACCACAATATTACATTTATATAGCATTCTTTAAAGGACAGAATGATAGAAATGTTTTCCAGAGGAGGAGATGGGTGTGGGAGGAAGGAGGGTGTGACTATAAAAGTCTAAAGATGGAATTCTTATAGTGATGGAAATATTCTGTCTTGACTCTATCAATGTCAGTATCCTGGCTGTGATAATGTACTATGGTTTTTCAAGATGCTTTTTTGAGAGGGGGTGAGAACTGTGTAAAGCATACGTGGGATCTCTGTATTATATTTTGACAATCGCATGTACATCTATAATGTCTTAAAATAAAAAGTTCAATTTGATAAAAGTATGTCTTAGTTAAGTCTGATTGGATAATTAAAAATAACCTTCAAATTATGCCTAATTTTATCTTCTGAATAGAGAAAAATATACAGCCAAAAGAATACAAAAGATACACGATGATTAAGTAGTATGATTGAATGAGTGGCTGCCAAAATTATTCACAACTATGAAAAATAAATTTTGATTTGCAAGATTTCCAATGGTTAATTAAGGATGTGAAAAACATTTATATAGTTACATATATTAAATAATATAAAAGGGTTTTTCATTTCTATAGGTATCTGGCATAGATATTAACAATAAATGTCTACATTTTTCTTTTTTCAATTGAAATCTTATTAGGAATTTATATAGCAGATATGTATGGATATATCCATATATATCCATATAACAAAATAAGTATTTTACACTGTAATGTGCATAAGACAATATTATAGACTATTACAATTAAGCAATTTAAAAACAAGCCTGATTATTATAAGTTGGAGCAAAGAAAAAAATGAATAGATTTTTAAAGAATGTATTTAATATTTTATCCTTTTACAGGGATAGCACTTTTTCTTTTCAATATCTGACTATGCTTTTAGATTAAAAATAGTGCCCATCTGTGTTTCAGCCTTGCAAAATGCTAAGGGACTTTGGTGTGAAAGCTTAGAATGAATTTACTACGTCATTTTCTACTGGCAGCACCAAGAGGAGGAGGTGGTAGTAAAAATATATCTGTACAGCAGCTCTGGTGGATATGATTCTGGGGATCTCCCAGCTGGAAGAAATTGGCACATGGCATTTTGTGCTACATATGAAAGAAACATAATGGGAAAAATTATGCAATTAGACTGAGGACTGTGACAGCGTCAGAAATACTTGTGCATATGTGTGTTGCAAGCCAAGAATGTATATTGTGATGTTCCAAGTGCTTCCAAAGAAAAGCACAGAAGCAATTCCTTACATCTGTTCTCAGGCTCTCCAGACACTTCATTACAGTCTCCATCTATGCTTAATACAAGAGAGGAATAGAATCAGGAATGTCACCAAAAGCAATAAGAACCCTCCCGATGCTTTAGCCTTCACTGAAGGGAAAAAGGTAATGTTGCATTATTCTGTTGAAGGAAGCACTCCTATAATCACACATATATTTCTATTGATTAATGCACCAAAATATTGTAAAAAAAAAACTATAGAACTATGCAATAAAATAAATACTAATTATTTTAAAATATGATTATTTGCTTTAACACATCAGTATTATTTGCCTTTCAGTCTTTTTTATGACATCTAGTTTAATTTCTGAAAGACACTCAGGAACTGAGAGTTGCAAATTAAAAGTTTAATGGGTCCATTAAATCTTTGAGAGCTGTATTGGTCAGCTTTCATTTCAACTAGAATCACACTGCATGAAAACAGTCCAACAAGTATTTATTTCCTTCTCATGGGTGTCCAAGCAGGCTATAGTTCTGCAAGGCTTGGTTGGGATTAGCTAATCCTGGCTGACATTTGGGTTGAACATTGCTCCACGTGTCTTCTTATTCTCTTTGGGCCAATGATACCTAAAACATGTTCTTCTTATGATTTGTGGCCGAAGCATAAGTAGCTAAACTAAACCGCACAAGCGTATGTAAAGCCTCTGTTTGAATTGAGCTTCTTAACATGCAATGGTCAAAGCAGCCCCCTGGCCAAACCAAATGTTATGGGGTAGGAAAATAAACTGCACCCACAATATTTGTAGGTACTTCAAATATTCATTGTAGTTATAATAAAAATATGCAAAAGAGGTGAATAATTGGGTAAAATAACCTAATATACTAATGAAGCAAGAAAATAAGCCAGGAAAACATGGACATTCAGGTATTCACCTGTTTATTTAGAATATAAAGCTTTTAGTGAAGTTTAACTTGTATACAAAAGAAGTGCACAAATCAAAGTATACAGTTCAATGAATTTTTATAGAGTTTGATTAGAATTCTATTATATTTAGATGTTTAAATTGATGGAAAGCTTCAAGTCATACTCAATGATTCCATATATTTTTCCATTAACATAGTGAGTTGCATTAGTTGTTATTTTAAAACTAGAGGCCCGGTGCATGAAATTCATGCACAGGTAGAGTCCCTAGGCCTGGCTGGAGATCAGTGTTGATCTGTGGGGTGACCAGCGGGATGATCAGGGGATTCCTGCTGGTATCTGCCTTGGCCAGCCTGGCATCACCTGCTTGCTAGCCCCACCCCCTGCCATTGCCACCAGTCTCCTCCCTCTGTGGGGTGATAGAGGGGTCCCTGCTGGCACCTGCCTTGCTGGCCTGGGGCCTGCAGGCTGGGGGCAGCTCCTACATTGAGCATCTTCCTCCTGGTGATCAGTGTGAGTCATAGCGACCAGTTGTTCCAATGGTCGTTCTGCTGTTCTGTCGATTTGCATATTAGGTTTTTATTATATAGGATGTTGAACCAAACTAGCACTAATGGGATCATTTAAATTGCTCATATTCTATATTTATTATAAAATTCAATTTACTATTGCTTGAAGTAGAGTTTGTGCTTATATTAATGAGAAACATTAGTCTTGGGTTTTGTTTCTTGACAGATTATTTTCAGGTTTTGATGGCAAGTTTATTGTGTCCACATAAAATGAAATGAGGAGTGTTACCTCTATGTTTTTTAGAAGATGGATAGCATTTCATTTAAAAAACTTTGGGGGAAAAAAGGAAGCCATTTGGGCCTTATGATCTACTTGTGGAAACATTTTAAATGTTATTTTGATTTCTTTAATAAAATAGACTATTCAGGTTTTCATTTCCTCTTGTGTCAGTTTGGTATGGGGTGTTTTTTGTCAAACTTATTGGCTATTTTTTTTAAGAGTTTACTCTTACTATTTTTTTAATGTTTGTAGGATCTGCATTAGTGTCCCATTTTTCTTCTTGATATTTGTAATATGCTGTTTCTCTTTTTCCTCATTACTCTAGCTGGAGGCTTATCTATTGTATTGGTCTACTCAAAATATCAACATTTATCACTATCAACTTTCTATATTGTATATTTTTCCCATTCTCATTAATAACTGCTGGTACTGTATTATTTTTATTTATCAGGGTTTTTTTAAAATTTGATTTTCTGGTATTCACTAACTTTTTGAAATGGGTACTTATATTAATTTCCAGGCCTTACTTCCTTTATATGAATTTTAGTCCCTAAAAATTGTTAAGCACCGATTTAGGTGTATATCTCAAGGACATGTTTTCAATTAACATTTTAATTATCATTTCATGTTATTTACTTTAGCCACTGTGTTATTTAGAAGTAATAGGTTTAATTTCCAAATAACTGAGGGTTTCCTAGCCCTCTCTTTTTGTTAAAGGTTTCTAGTTTAATTCTACTTTTATCAAAGAGTGCCCTGGGAATTCCTGCATGTTGAAATAGATAGTTATATTTGGTAAAGGGTCTGTGTGCATGCAAAATATGTCTATCCTTTGTTGGTGCAATATTCTATATATGTAAATTGAATTGAATTTTTAAATTATGTTGTTTATATTTTTTAACCTTCTACAGATTTTTTCCTATTTTATAAGTTACTAAGAACTAAGTATGAAAATCTTGCTCTATGATTATGGATCTCCCTATTTCTCTTTACTTCTGACTTTAGGTTATTAATTGCATACAAATTTAGAATATCTTTCTGAAAGATTGATCTTTTATTATTTTGAAAATAATTTTATATATAATAATGTTTTGTCTCAATATCACCTGTCTAATATTAGTGCAATTGCACTACCTTTCAGTTGGTTACTGTTCTCATGCAATAAATTTTTGTGTTTTCAATTTTGTGTTTTTAAATTTACGCTGTGTCTTTAAAAATATTTACTTTATTGGGGTTACATTTTTTAATAACATGATATAGGTTTCAAGTGTACAGTTATATAATACATATTCTGTATATTATAATTGTGTGTTCATCACCCAAAGTCAAATCTCTTTCCTCTTTTCCTCTGATAATTACAATACTATTGTCTGTATCTACAAGGTTTCTATTTTCTCTTTCTTATGTGCATCATAAAGTTGTATTAAGTCTAATTTCAGCATTTTTTATTTACATAAATTACAGAAATATGTGGATTTAAATATTTACTGTTTGTTCTATTTACTACACCTTCATTTTGTTGTTCTTTATTATTTTTCCATTCTTGGTTTTAATGAATTATTTTAAAAATTACCTGTTTCCTCTCTATTAACTTTGTAGTTATACATTCTTGTATAATTATTTAAGTAGTTACCCAATCAATTACAACCTGCACTGTGACTTACTAAACATAAAATGAATTGGGGCATTTACCACTTTACTGACTAAGCAAGACACTCAGAATGTCCTTTCATCTGCCTACTAACTTTTATGCTTTGGGGACATGTATTCAATTTCTACATAAATTTTTAATTCCACAAAATTAATAATATTTTAAATACAGTCAATACTTAATTAGACTCCCCACATGTATACCATTTTCTTTCCTCTGCGGGTTTTTTTTTTTTTTTTTTTTTTTTGTACTTTCATTGGGCATCATTTATCTCCTTCCAGAAGAGTTCACATTGTGGTGTTAGTAAGTCTTTTAGTAAGATTCAGCAGGTGATGAATTCTTTCAATTTTTCTTTATTCTGAGTAGCATCTTCATGAGGCTTTATTATTGAAGAACATTCTCACTGCATATAAAATTTTAGTTTGGAGGTTGTATTCTTTCAGCACTTTAAAGAAACTTGCTTATTTTCCTGGCTTCCATCATTTTTGTTGGAAAATAAGCTGCGAGTTTATTGTTAGTCTTTCAGGGCAATGTGCCCATTTCTTTTCTTTCTGGCTGCTTGTACAATTTTCTTCTCTATCTCTAGTTTCAGTAATTTAACACTGCTTTGCCTAGGTGTGGTTTTCCTTTTGTTTTTCTTTCTTATGATTCATTGAGCTACTTAAAGTTCTAAGTGTCTGTTTTTCAGTTTTGGGAAATTCTTCTTCAGTATCTTTCTGACTGTTGTTTTAACCTTATTCATTCTTTTCTATTCTTTGGAACTCCTTTTACAGGTATTTTAGGCCTTCGGATTAAGGCCCACAAGTATCTTACTTTCTTTTTAAAAATGTTCATACCCTTCTATCTTTCAGCTTTAGTTGGATATATTTTATTGAATTATCATCAGTTAATAAACCCTTCCTCTGTTACATTTCATCGGTTTTTATTCTACTACATTTTCATCTTGAGTTACAGTAATTTAAGTTCTAAAATGTATATTTATATTCTTATTGATATGAGTCCTCTGGTAATATTTCCCATATTATAATTTATCTCATTTAGCATATTAATCATAACTGTTTTAAAGCACAAGTTTGAAACTCTAACATTTAGGTTACTTGAAGTTTATTTCTATGCGGTACCAGCTACCCCTCCCCTCATTAATTTTTGGTCATATGTTTCTGATAGCTGGTGTGTACATGAAATTTTCTTTATTTCTTGTTAATTTATTTAAACTATAATTGACATAGAGTATTATATTAGTTTCAGGTGTATAACATAAGAATTCAACATTTATATACCTTACTAAGTGATCAGTACAGTAAGTCTGGTAATCATCCGTCACCTTATATAGTTACTATAATGTTATTGACTCTATTCCCTATGCTATACATTGCATACTCATGGCATTTTATAACTAGAGTTTGTACTTCTTAATCCCCTGTCCTCTTTCTGCCCTTACCCTCCTTTTTCCTTCCCTCTGGAAATCATCAATTTGTTCTCTGTATCTATGAGTTTCTTTTTGTTTTACTTGTTTGCTTATTGTTTTTTAGATTCCATTCACAGTTAAAATGATACAGTATTTCTCTTTCTCTGTCCCACATATTTCACTTAACTTAATACCCTGTAGGTTTAAACATGCTGTTGCAACACAAGATAGATTTTATTCTTTTTTATGGCTGAGTAATATCCTATATTATATGTACTTCATCTTTTTACTCATGTACCTATTGATGGACACCTAGGTTGCTTTCATATCCTGGTTATTATAAACAACTCTGTAATGAACATGGGGTAACTATATATTTTCAAATTATTGTTTTTGTTTTCTTCAGATAAATACCCAGATGTGGAATTTCTTGGTCCTATGGAAGTTCTATTTTTAATTTTTTGAGGACTCTCTGTACTGTTTTCTATAGTGGTTGCACTAATTTATAATTCCACCAAAAGAACACAAGGATCCCTTTTTTCCACATCCTCACCAATACTTATTGACTTTTTGAAATAACCATTCTGAAAGGTGTGAGGTTATATCTCATTGTGGTTTTGATATGGTTTTCCCTGATGGTTAGTGATATCTAGCACTTTTTCATGTGTCTGTTGTCCATATGTATGTCTTCTTTGGAGAAATGTCTACTCAGGTCCTCTGCCCATTTTTTAATTGGATTGTTTATTTTCTTGATGTTGAGTTGTATGAATTCTTTATGTGTTTTAGATATTAATATCTTTCCAAATATCTTCTCCCATTCATTAGGCTGCCTTTTTGTCTTATTGATAGCTTCCTTCATTGTGCAAAGCTTTTTAGTTTGATGTACGTGCATTTTTTATTTAATTTTTGCTTTTGTTGTCTTTGCCTGAGGAGACACACCAAAAAAATTTGCTAGGAGTAATGCTGATGAGTTCACTGCCTGTTTTCTTCTGGGATTTTTATGGTTTCAGGTCTACCATTAAATCTTTAATTCATTTTGAGTTTATTTTTTACATCATGTTAAGAAAATGGCCTAGTATGTGTTCAGTATTCCACCACCATTTATTGAAGAGACTGTCTTCTCCTCATTGATTATTCTTGCCTCCTTTGTCATAGATTGACTATTTAAGTGTGGGTTTATTGCTGGGCTCTCTATTTTGTTTCATTGATTTATGTGTCTACTTTTGTGCCAGTTCTAAGACTGTCATGATTACTGTAGCTTTGTAGTGTAGTTTAAAACAAAGGAGCATGATATCTCCAACTTTGGTCTTTCTCAAGATCTCTTTGGCTATTCAGCCATGATTAAAATGTTGGTGAACACATTGAAGTGCTGGGAAAGAGCTGTGTCAAGATAAGGCATGGAAGCTTCATGCCTTTTCTCACATATGTTGCTTGATAGATCTCTCCCCCCACTCCCTCAGATGTTCATCTGTATCCTTTATTATATCTCTTTACAATAAACTCATTAACAGTAAGTAAACAGTTTCCTTGAATTCTGTGAACCACTCTAGCAAATTAATCAAAGCTAAGCAGGGGACCATGTAAACTTCTGACTTATAGCTGATTGTTCATAAGCTACAAGTGACAACCTGGACTTGCTATTGGCATCTGAAGTGGGTGTGGGGAACAGTCTTGTGGAATTGAGCCCTTAACCTTTGGGATCTAATGCTATCTCCAGATAGAAAGTGCCAAATTGAGTTAAAATGTAGGATACATTGACTGGTATTATAGTATTGCGTGGCATGGGAAAGAAAACCCCAAATATCTGGCATTAGAAGTACTATGATTGTGATTGTGATAGTTGTGGAGAGTAAAGGAAAACCACACAGGAGGAGTAGTGCAGGTTTTCTTTATTCCTTTGCCCTATGAGTTTCATTCCCTTCCAACTCCATAGTGCTGTTATCATATAAATTAAATCCTCATGTACTGTATGCTTACCAACACAGTCATAAATATTACTTTGTGTATTTTAAATGTTGAATCTGATAGAAGGGAAGAATTAGAAATAATATGTTTATACTTGCTTTTTCTATTTACCTTTAACAGAGCTCCTTTTTTCTTCTTATTGTCTACTGACCTTTATTTCAGCCTGAAGAACTCCCTTTAGTGTTTATTGTAGGGCAGATATGCTAGCAATGAATAGTTTCAGTTTTTGTTTCTCTGGGATGTTTTAATTTCTCCTTCATTAAAAAATATACATATATATTTTTAATTTCAAAGAGAAAGGGAGAGGAAGAGAAAGATAGAAACATTAATGATGAGAGAGAATCATTGATTGGCTGCCTCCTACATGCCCCACACTGGGGATCAAGCCTGCAACCCAGACATGTGCCTTGACTGGGAATCCAACTGTGACCTCCTGGTTCACAGGTCCATGCTTAACCACTGAGCCATGTCAGCTGGCTCTCCTTAATTTTTAAAGGATCGTTTTGGCTGATGTAAAATTCTTGGTAGATAGTCTTTTACTTTCAGCACTTTGACTATAACACCTCATTGCCTTCTGACTTGTATAGATTCTTATGAGAAATTAACTTATTTGGGGACTTGTACATGATATGTCACATCTCTAGCTGTTCTCAAGATTCTTACTTGTTAGCTTTAAACTGCATAGTCATTATGTGTCAAAGTATGGATTTGTATTTATTATATTTTTAGTTAATTGAGACCTAAATATGTAGGTCACAGTTTTCCTCAAATTTGGGGCATTGTTCTTCCATTAGTTTTTCAATATTCATTTGGCCCATTTCTCTCTTTCCTTTTGAGGCTTTCTTTTTTTAATATTTATTTATTTATTTATTTATTTATTTCCTTACTTTTTTTTTTCTTTTCTTTATTGATCAAGGTATTACATATGTGTCCTTATTATCCCATTAACTCCCACCCCCCACTCATGCCCTCAACCCCTGGTGTCTATGTCCATTGGTTAGGCTTATATGCATGCATACAAGTCCTTTGGTTGATCTCTCCCCCATACCCCACCCTCCCCTACCTTCCCTCTGAGGTTCGACGGTCTTTGGGGGCTTTCTTTATGTGTATTCTAGTATGCTTGATAGTGTCCTGTGAGTTTCTGAGGCTCTATTCATTTTTTTTTTCTCTGTTTTCTATGACTGGCTAATAAATTAGGCTATCTTCCAGCTATATTCTCACTTCTTCTACCTACTCAAATCTGCTGTTGAGCTCCTGTAGTACATTTTTTATTTCTGTCACCAACTCCAAAATTAATTTCTATTTGGTTTTGTTTTATAATTTTCATTTCATCTCTGTATTGATATCCTCTGCTTGGTAAAATATTATCCTCATATGTTCCTCTAGTTCTTGAGGTATGGTGTCCATTTTTTGGAACACATTTTAAAAAGCTGACTTAATTCTAGTCAAATATGTCCAACTTCTGTGCTTCCTGAGGAACAGATTTTGATTCTTTTTCTTTTCTCTGTGTATGGACCATACTGTGTTTTTCCAATGACTCACAGTTTGTTTGTTTTTAATTATTGTAATCAGGAAACTCTGAAAATTATATTCTTCATTTTACCAGGATTTTTGCTTTTGTTATTTGTTGTTTTTGTTTGTTTTTCAGTGGATTTCCTGAACTAAACCTATAAATTTTATATTATTTGTCATGTGTGGCTACTGAGGCTTTTGCTCAGTTAGCTTAGTGTTTAGATGAAGATTTCATAGGGATTTCTTATATACCCGGAACCAATTATTATCCCAATGTTTGTCAAGATGCTCTGAATGTATATTAGTGAATCTCTTTAACACTCACCCAGGGAGTTTATATGCTTTAACTTTCACTTCCTGATTGTGCATAGCATCAAGGTTAGCTAAATATGAGAGTGTCATGACTTTTTACATCTTTTCCGAGCTAGTACAGAGCACAAAGTATTACATGGGTGGCACTCTCAATTCTCAGAATATATCAGAGCATTTCTATACCACCTATTTGACATCTTATTTCTTATTTTAAGTTTTTTTGGTGAGCCTATTTGTGCTCCAATTGTTATTTATTACTTCACTCAGCCATGATGTTCAACAGTTGTCTGTAATTACTTTTTACAAATGCCCCCCCGCCGCCACCCACCCATAGGAGAAGGTTATATGTATTATGCAATCTCCAAGTCACTTCAGATAAAGAGAGCAAGATAGAGCTTCCTAGGAAACAACATACATGTCAAATAATAAAAATTATCTTTGAATGGAGATTCAAAAGAGCTTAAATTCTTTTCTGGCCATGTCTGGTGACTGTTATTCCATTCATTTTTACTGTGATTGTAGGCCATTGGTTTTCAAGGATATTGAAAAGCTCAGTAGGTAGGAAAGATGGGAACAGGAGAAGTAAAAATACTACAAAATTGCTTATAGAGAGTCAGCTGTTGTTCTTGAATAAATGCTCCCCGATTAGCCTTTGGCTAATTCCCAGAGTTGTGAAAAAGTTTTTTTTCTGATAATTCTTCTAGTATTCTTCTTGGTTTGATGGAGAAGAAAAATTTTTGACATCCTTGCTTCACAATTTTCATTGATGTCAATCCTAATAAATTCTTAATATTATGCCATCCCTGAATTCCTGGACTAATGTGTAGTCTAAATATATTGTTGCATTTAGGTTTTGTAGTATTTCATTTATAATTTTTGAATTGTTTTTATGCTGTAATTACCTGATATTAATAATATGGTTATCTAATTATAATTGGCTATAGTAACCGAATAATACACTAATTTAGGCATTGTCCTGGTGTTCATATGCATCAAGCCTGTCTGTCTATAATTTTATGGAATTAATGATCTTTAGTTCAGTAATAACTGAATCCTTATAAGTACCTTTATTTTAAAAAATATATATTTTTATTGATTTCAGAGAGAAATGGAGAGGGAGAGAGAGATACAAACGTTAATGATGAAAGTCATTGATCGGCTACCTCCTGCACTCCCCGCACTGGGGACTGAGCTCAGAACCTGTGCATGTGTCCTGACTGGGAATCAAACCCTGGCCTCCTGGTTGATAGGTCTTATAAGTACTTTTATTAAAAGTTCTATGAAGAATGTTATGCTGAATTTTAGGATTATTTTATAAGATGTTTTTAAAAAAATTTTCACCACCTTTTATCACAACACTCAAACATTTCACTAAATCAACATTTTACTTGGCTCCATAAATATTACTATAACCAGTCTACATACTAGCACTTATAGCCAAGCCACTAAGAAGACTTAAAAATACTGAGCTCTTCTGCTCATGTGTTCTCTTGCTCCAAATTGCAGCTCTAACTTTTTGAATTACTACATTATTTATACTAATAAAAGGGTAATATGCTAATTAGGGAGGACGTCTTCCAGATGTCCTTCCGGGCAAAGCTGCAGCAGCTGTGAGGGCCGAGGCTCAGGCAGCCATGGGTGGATGTGAAGGGCTGAGGCTCAGGCAGCTGTGGGTGGCTGCGAAGGGCCCAGGCTCAGGCTGGCAGTGGCAGCAGCAGCAGGGTAATGGGGGCATCACCTTCCCCTGATCTGCCAGGTTGCCTCCCTCAGAGGGAGACCAGACTGCAGCTTAGGCTGCGGTCTGAGGCAGAGGTGGTTAGGGTCGATCAGGCCGGCAGGGGGGCAAGTAAGGTTCGATCATGCCAGCAGGGGGGCAAGGTAGGGGCGATCAGGCCTGCAGGCAGAGGCAGTTAGGGGCAATCAAGCAGGCAGGCAGGTGAGCGGTTAGGAGCCAGAGATCTCAGATTGCAAGAGGGATCCCAGATTGGAAAGGGTGCAGGCCAGGCTGAGGGACACCCCCCCCCCCCACTGCATGAATTTCGTGCACTGGCCCTCTAGTCTTTTTGATATATATAAACCCTTCTATGGGTAACATAAAATTATTTTGATGTAACTATTTTATATCAAACCATTGGAAAATAATACCACACACTATACAGTATAGCCAATAGTGATATGAGTGGCACACATTGTCTTTCTCTTAAGTAATCCACAGGCTAGTGAGGGAGCAGGTGCATAAACAAAACCTTGTAATGCTGTGGAATAAATGCCATAATTTGGGTGATCGTGGAAGTTGGTTGCCCAGACTGTCCTAGATTATACCTAATATAATTACTAATAGCACATTCTCTGAATTTAATAAGATTCAACTTGGATGATAAAATATCCTACCTATCTATAATATCCAAAATGTTATAAAAGCAAAATTGAGGAAAAGGTGACTATCATTTTTGGAATATAATAACTTTAAAAAAAATTTTTTTCCCTACTATTTCTCTTTGTACTTACTAAATGTTGCCCCTTTTGCTACTACATCTTAGACCCAGGCTGATTCAGTAATATCTTATTAACCAACTGTCTTCGAACTTTATTTTCTCTTCCCCGAAGGCCTGGAATTCATCAAAGTCAGGATTTAATCACACAGGCTCAGGCCAGACATACACGTTCCATTTGTTACTTGGCTTTGTCAATGCACATAAATCTATCCTGACTTACACTGCTTTGTATCTGAGGCAAACATCCACAAAGGAGTCTCACATCATTATCATAGTGTCTCAACTGAGATCATCAGATGCATCGGCCTGTGGGTCTTTTTGTCATCCAGATCCATGTCCCTGAAATAAAATTCTCAACACTAAACTCTCTGGGCTCATGGAAAGTTTACTATAACCCATGAAATATATTAATTTTTCTTTGTGTCTTTTGATTTTTAATTTCAGTAATTCAGAAAAGACAAACAACTGCTTTTAAACATGAAACATTTTTTTTCAATAAGATGAAAAGATGAATTTCAGGGTGTCCTTAAGATGCAGGGTCTGACTAGGGCATTGTAAGCCAGCACTTTTCTTGGACTACATCAACAGTCAGATGAAGCAGGTAAGGATGAGAAAATAATTTTAGGGATTGGAAATCCTCTCATAATGTGCACAAAATATTTATATTAATGCTTTAGTGTTTTTTAAATTAAGAATTACTTTATTCACTTTGTGAATTTTTATTTTTATTTTTGTGAATTATGTATATTTGATATTTGTAAAGGTAATACATACACATGTTGGAAAAGGTAAACATTATATACAACTATATGGCAATAGTCTTCTCTCTCCCTCTGATCCCAGGCATGTAGTTCTTCTACTATAGGAAAACAATATATTCTGTCCCTTAACTATTTTTTCTAAAATATTTCATGCATATACAGTGAAATACAAACATACATACTGTGTGATTCTTCTATGTTTTCTTTAAATATTAATATGGTTTTATTTATTAATTTAATTATATACTTATATATAAATGCTTGCTTTATCTGTAATTTAATCTGGATGAAGATATTATTTTCATATTGATTTTCTTTTTTTTTTTTTTTTTTTTAATATATTTTATTGATTTTTTACGGAGAGGAAGAGAGAGGGATAGAGAGTCAGAAACATCGATGAGAGAGAAACATCGATCAGCTGCCTCCTGCACACCCCCTACTGGGGGTGTGCCCGCAACCAAGGTACATGCCCTTGACCGGAATCAAACCCGGGACCCTTGAGTCCGCAGGCCGATGCTCTATCCACTGAGCCAAACCGGTTTCGGCTATTTTCATATTGATTTTCAACATAGTTTATTAAATAATAAAATTTCTGCTTTTAATTTAGATACTGACTTTATCATACATTAACTTCCTGTCTGTATTTGGATCTGTTTCTACATTTTCCTATTCTATCCCTCTGATATATCTCTATTTTACATGAACAAAACTGATATTTTAATTTTTTAATAAATTTAATATATTTTAATATTTGCTTCAGCTAATTACATCTCAATATTCTTCTCTCTTCTATGGTCCCTGACTATTCTTGCTTATTTCCATATTACCTTGGCATCACCTTGCATATAATTTTGGTATTTTATACAATCATGATAATTTAAAGACCATGTTATACATAAAGCTTTTATTTTTAAAATGTTGACCCTTCCTATTGAGAAAAAAATCTGATGTAAGTTTCCATTAGTCTTATTTGAGTCTCTCATGAAAATTTATGTTTTATTCCTATAGGTGTTACATATTTCTTAATACATTTATTCCTAATATATTTCCTCATTGAAAATATATGTTTATTATATTACTAGAGGCCCAGTGCACGAAATTCGTGCATGGGGGGAATGTCCCTCAGCCCAGTCTGCACCCTCTCCAATCTAGGACCCCTCGAGAGATGTCCAACTGCCCATTTAGGCCCCATCCAGGTAGGATCAGGCCTAAACGGGCAGTCCGACATCCCTCTCACAATCCAGGACTGTTGGCTCCCAACTGCTCGCCTGCCTGCCTTCCTGATTGCCCCTAACCACTTCTGCCTGCCAGCCTGATCACCCCCTAATGACTCCCCTGCCAGCCTGATTGATGCCTAACTGCTCCCCTGCCAGCCTGTTTGCCCCTAACTGCCCATGCTTGCAGGCCTGGTCACCCCTAACTGCCCTCCCTGAAGGCCTGGTCACCCCTAACTGCCCTCCCCTGCAGGCCTGGTCACCCCTAACGGCCTTCCCCTGCAGGCCTGGGTCCCCCTCAACTGCCCTTCCCTGCAGGCCCGGTCACCCCCAATTGCCCTTCCCTGCAGGCTCGGGTGCCCCCAACTTCCCTCTTCTGCACCTGGTCACCCCTAACTGCCCTCCCCTGCAGGCTTGATTACCCCCAACTGCCCTCCCTTGCAGGCCTGGTCCCTCCCAACTGCCCTCCCCTGCTGGCCATCTTGTGGCAGCCATCTTTTGTCCACATGGGGGCAGTCATCTTTGACCACATGGGGGCAACCATCTTGTGTTTTGGAGTGATGGTCAATTTGCATATTACTCTTTTATTAGATAGGATAGAGGCCTGGTGCACAGGTGGGGGCCAGCTGGTTTGCCCTGAAGGGTGTCCCAGATCAGGGTGGGTGTTCCCTTGGGGCATGGGGTGGCCTGGGCGTGGGGCCTGTGGTGGTTTGTAGGCCAGCCACACCCCCTGGTGACCCAAGTGGAGGCCCTGGTATCTGGAATTTATTTATCTTCTATAATTGAAACTTTGTAGCCTTGAGTGGAGGCCTGGGTCCACCAGGGTGTGCAGAAAGCTTGGCTTCCTCCATTGCAGGGGAAACCAAAGCCTCCTGCTCTCTCCGTGGCTGTAGCCATCTTTGTTGGGTTAATTTGCATACTCACTCCTGATTGGCTGGTGAGCATGGGTTGTGGGTGTAGCGGAGGTACAGTCAATTTGCATATTACTCTCTTATTAGATAAGATATCTTCCAAACTGTTGTTGTTTTAATCCATACTCTTATGATTTCTGTACATCAAGTTAATATCTACATACCTTGTAGAATTTTATATGTTTTTTATTATAGTTCTATCTTTTGATATAAAATCTTAGTGTCTGATAGTACAGACAATTGTATACTATTCTCCTTTCCCTGTTTTATATCTGCAGTGATAATACCCTAAGAATAATGTGCAATAATAGTAGTGACAATGGACACTTTATCTTGGTTCCAATATTTTTGGAATGTTTTCATTATTTCCCCATTATGTGAAAATAGAGTAAATTTTATAAGCATGCTACTTATATCATTTCATTTTATTAAGATTTTTGAAGTCAAGTATGGATGATTAATGTTATCAGTATTTATTAATTATCTATGGGGATTGCCTATTTTTTCTCTTTGAACTCTTAATCTATTTTATTATATAAGTGGATTTCCTGGTTTTATTTTTATTTTTACCATTTTTGCGCTTCTAGAAAAAATTGTCCTTGATGTTGTTGTATGTCTTTTTAATGTGCTACTGATTTCTCTTTGTTAAATTTTACTTAGAATTTATGATCAATTGTCATGGTGAGATTTGATTTGCTTACATTAGTTTTTCTTGCAAAATTGCTGTTATTGCTATTTTTTAAATTGTTATCCTCACTTCACATAAAGAAGTTAGAACCTTTCTCTTTCTGTTCTTTAGATAAATTTATATAGCATTAACTTGCCTGATCTTGAAAAATATTGTAGATCTCTTCTTAAAACTCTCTTATCCTTGTGAATTTTGGGGAGTAGCTCTTTGACACTTTTCTTTTTTTTTATATCTGTCTTTTCTAACATTTTTATTTCTTTAGATTAATTTTGGTAAATATAAATATTTTCCAGGGCCAGATGTCTTTGCTTATAAATTCAATAAAATATTTAAGGATGAAAAATATCAATGATACAACTCAGAAAATAAAGATGGTAGGAACACTTCCCAACTCATTTATATAGAGATATAACTTCTTAATTATGTCATTTAGGTCATCTGAGTTCTTAGGTTTTAAAGAAAAATATCCATTTGTTCTATCATAAACTGAGATTAACAAAGTAAAATATTTTGTTAACTTATTTATTTTGCAGTATCATATTTTTAAAACTCCTATAATCTTTGCTTTATGATTATTGGTGTCTGTTACTTTTTTTATCATAAATTTCACCCTTAAATTGTTCAAAGTGTCCTTCTATGATTTACTTAATGCCTTTTAAATAGATGTACCTCTCTCTGATATAAAGGTCATGTCCACTGTTCTTATTTGCTTGTTTGCATTTTACTAACATTTCTCTGTGAATCTTTTTATTTACTTTCCAACTCACTTTGCTTTAGATTGTGTCTTATAAATAATTCAAACATTTTTTTTATTTGTAAGGTAATAAGAATGGCTCTTTCTTTTACCAAGTGGATATAAGCCATTTGCATTTATTGATATGATAGTATATATATATATTTGAGCTAACTAACATTATTTTATTATCTGTTTTATGTTTTGATAGCTGGTAAAAATGTTTGATCTGATACTTTCTTGTTTTTGTTTTTTAACGTATATTTCCCTTGATATATTTATTTTTGTCATAGCCTTTTTATAACTATAAAACTATATAATTTCCTTCTATTATATTTCTACTTCTTTGGCAATTTTTATTAATTCTCTATCACACCTCATATCTTGTTTGCTCCTCTAGATCCACTTTCCATATTTTTTACTCCTTCTCTTTGGTCCAGAAATCTGACCCTTAGGGACCATTTCAATAAATTCTCATGATCTCTGACTTTTGATTGGTTCAGCCGATGGTGAACCCTCGCAAGAAATATGATGGAGAAAGGAGAGAAAGGCTGTCCCTTGACCTACCATCACTGTCCCTCTATAGTTACCAATTCTACATAATGCTCCATACTGCTTCCCCCATTCTTTCTGTGCTAGTAGAGTAACCTTGGAACTATGGTTCTTGCTCTGTCCAGTGTTATTTCTCTAAAACCCCACATTTGTAAAGTATTCCTTTAAAAATAAGCCTATTTCATTATTTTTCAGCATACAATATTTTTTCTCCATTGATATTCCTATTATAAACTATGATAAAAGTAAAATAATTCATTTTCTTTCCTCTCTCTTACTTTCCACAATGCCATATTTTAACTAATTATGATTTTTCTTAATATATGTCACTTTCCTATTAAATATGCCTTCAAGTTCTATTACTTGAATAATCACTTTAACTTATAAACTCTGATTATCTTATATTAAAAATGAAGAACTCTGTACATTTATGCTACCACTAATCCCATACTTCAAATGTTTGTTAGTTATGTTTTCTAGACAGTCAAGGCATATATTTAAATACGGTTTTAAGGCATATGCTTATATACAATTTAAATAAACTACCAATCACCATATTTTATTATCTTATCATTTTATTAAATAAATTTAATGCTTATTACCAGGTGTTTTACTCTAGTTTTACAATTATCTTTTGGATGGCTGAAGTTCCACCTCTAATACATTTAATTCTGTTTAGAAGGGTTTCCAGATAAAATAAAAGACATCTAGTTACATTTTGAACTTCAGATAAACAACAAATGTTTTTTAGTATAAGTATGTCTTAAGTGTTGCATGAGATTATTTTATTTGCTAAATCTGGCAACCTTATGTGTGAGCTACTGTGTGACACTCTTAGTAATGTTAGCTACTTGTATAATTTGGAGTCTTTGAAAATTATATGCCTATCTTTTGATGGCAATTATTTAGGTTCAGTTTTTCTTTGGAACACAGGGTGTTCTTTCAACATATTATTTAAATTTCCTATTATTTCCAATATTATTATTATTAATTATGTGCTTGTTTAGTAGTATATGAAAATTGATTATAAATTCTTTGCTACCACACCCCCACCACCACCCAAAATTGAGTTGTGGAAATATTATTCTTCTGTGTTTGTCTCTGACCAGCAGAATGTGATGGGAGTGATGGTGTACTAGCACACCTTCTGGGGACAGGTCTCAGGAGAACTGCAACTTCTGCTCTCATCCCTCTCAGTACACTGTCTCTTGGAAGCCAATCACCATGAATAAGTCAGACTACCCTGGAATGAAGCCCACATTAGCTAGACATATAGGCCAAGGGTGAGAGCCAAATATATTTGGAATTTCTAAGCCAACTCAGATATTTGCCAACTGTACTCATCATGACAGAGAGCAAAAGAACTATCCAGCATATCCCTTCCTCATACACAGAATCTAAGCAAGTAAAATGGTTCTTTTTTTTTAAGTCACTACATTTTAGGGCAGTTTGTTGGGTAGCACTAAAATTATAACAGACTATCCAAATTTTGGATACTCAGTTTTATAAATGTATGATATTCTTTTTCTCTTTTCTGTATCTAATTTTTTCTATTTAGTTATTTAAAGCATTCCTTTATAAAGTATTGTTTTACTTAATTCACCGTATATTTTTCATTTCTTTAATTCATTATCATTACTGTATTTTTAGCATTGTCACTGATTCTTGCAGTCTCTTCAATTATAGCTTAATTTTTGTAATGCTTTCATTGTATATTTATCTTACACTTTGATCCTAAATACTACCTACTTACTCCTTAGCTCTTCTTGATGTTTGCCCCAAACTTCTGCATTTTGTTATTTTGGGCTTTGATTCAGAGAAGCCATGACTTGGTTAATTTTAAAAATATTCATGGTGAAATTTGGCCACAGTTATTATCTTCTTCAAGTTTTTATTTTCCTTTTCTTGTAGTATAGTTGTGCAGATTTTCTGCCATTTCCTTTTTGATGAGGCATTTAAATCACAGGTTAGTATTTCCTCCACCCCATATCAGTGTTTTTCTTAAATTTCTGTTCAAAGAAAAACTAGTTTGTTGGAGTTTATTTCCAAGTTTGTGTGTGAATTCATATGGTCTTCACTTCTTGACATTAAATGATCACAGGTAGTTCTGGGATATTTCTCAATGCGTTTGCTTCCTTATCCCTTGAAGCCACTGAGGTATACAACTTCATGAAAACATGGCTATTCTGTCTACCTTTTATTTAGTCTTAATTCCTGTGCATCTCTGAGTCTAAACTCATCCATGAAAATTTCAGATTCCAGAATATGTACTCCATTTCTGCTCTTACCAAGGAAGATTTTAGAGTTTATGCCTTAGGATGTGCCTTTCATCTGTGAGAAGTGTAGGTTGCTGGATTGTCTGATATCAGCAGCCTTTGTGTTTCCTCTGCTCATTCTTCCAAGAAAATCCCTGGTTGTTTTGCAGCGCATGTGGAAACACTTCCCCCTTCATGGGCTTTTAGGTTATTATCTGTGTCCTTAATGGAGTGCGTAATTGAAGAAAAATTCCTCTTGTTGCCTTTGGACAATTCCAAAAGGAGAAGTAGCAATTGTCAAATTAAAGTAGCCCCCCCACCCCCTAAACTCAGTGTCCCTTTCTGCGGTTTCAGTTACCTGCAGTCTCCTGTAGCAAAAAAAATTATTAAGTGGAGGATTCCAGAAATAAACAGTTCATGAGATTTAAATTGAATTCCATTCTAAGTAGCATGATGAAATCGCCCACTATTCCTCTTCATCCCATAGTGTGGAAATGGATCTACACTTTGTCCAGCATATCCACATTGTGTGTACATGACAGTAAGATATTTTGAGAGAAAGCTAGTGACCACATTCACATAACATGTATTACAGCATATTGTTATCATTGTTCTATTGTTAATTCCTTACTGTGCCTAATTTATAAATTAAACTTTATTATAGGCATGCCTATATAAGGAAAAACATCATATACAGGGTTCCATACTATGCACAATTTCAGGCATCTACTGGGGGTCTAGCTATGTATCCCCAGATAGATAAGGGAAGGACTGTGATTATCATTATCTTCAAATGGGAATCTCCATAGAAATGTATAAAGTTGTCATGTTTCATATTTGTTTTTGTTTAGGGACATATCAAAGATATAAAGGTGGGCATAAAGTGTAAAATAGGTGAATAATTTTTAAAATAATCAAATTAACACTATAAAAAATCAGCATGAGAAAGACAAGAAAGTGAATTATACATGAGTTCTATGTGTCTGCTCCATGAACTGATTCCTCTCCATCTTTCAATTGCTTTCCTTTATAGGTTTGCTATCTCTGTCACGTTCCAACACTTTTTGAAGTTTTGTCTGTTTTCTTTCACTTTGTATAAATTAATATATGATACATTCTTTATTATTCTTTTTTATGCCTTGTTATACCTTTGAGAATCACCTAATACTTTTCATTTTTTGCTTATTCTTTTTTATTACTGTACTGTGTTTCTTTGTATGAGTGAACAATAGTGTACCTACTCTGTTCTTGATAGGCATTGGATTACTTCCAGTTTTAGCTATTATTATGAATAGTGCAGATATTACCATGTCTACAGAAGAACATAAACATATTTGTCCAAGGCAGTGATGGGCAACCTTTTGAGCTTGGTGTGTCAAACTTCGCCAAAAAACTGAGCATAACTCGGGTAGTGTGTCACTTTGAGGAAAAAACATTATTTCGCGATATTTATAGTTTAAATAACATAAATGTATAGTTGTTATATATAATTGTATTTAATAAACCAAAAACTAAATATTTAACTTACCTGCTTAGTGACTTCTTTGTTCATCTGTCAGTCGGTTTCTTTTGTTGGTCTTGATATTATTTAGCTTGTGTGGGGTGCCGTGAACTAAGATAAGTGAGGGGGAGGGGGAATTCTTTAACTAACCTGCCTATTAGTGATTTTTTGTTGCTGAATTTCATTGGCTAAATCTTCAATTGAAGGTTGGTATTTTGTACACTTCAGGCCCAAGCAAGCGCTACTAACTTCATCTGTCAATCTGTTTCTTTTGTTGGTTTTGATATTATTTAACGCTGAGAATAAGGCCTCACAAAAGTATGTAGAGGAAAAAATTGTGATTAAAGCCATTGCTATATTTTTCAGGGTGCTAAAAGTGTCTGGTAGTCCATTCCAGGCACTCCAAATTTCCTGTTTGTAGTGGCACCCCTCTTGATTCTTCTCCAAGCAGCACCTTTCCAGATTCTCAAGCTTTGACAACAAGTCGACAAACACCTGATCCCACATACTGTCTTGAAATTCTGCAAGTTGCATCTCCAAATCATCAATTTGCATCCATTGGAAACCATTTAATTCCAAACTACTGTAGACTACTGCATCAGGATACTTAATTATTTTCATGGTCTGTTCTAGACTTCTATTTTTTTTTATTTTTTTATTTATTTATTTATTTTTTTTTTCCAATTTTTTTATTAAGGTATTATATGTGTACATATCTTACCATTGCCCCCCCCCACCCCACTCCCATATATGCCCTCACCCCCCAGAGTTTTGCGTCCATTGGTTATGCTTATATGCATGCATACAAGTCCTTTGATTGATCTCTTATCTAGACTTCTAAATTGACTAAATCTATCACTAAACTGGTCAAATAATGAGTCTAAAACATGCTGGTACTTCATATGCAAGAGTTCCATTTCACTTTGTAGAGCTGCACTGGCCTTCTCAAAATACTTCGTTACTCGAGGAAAATACTTATATAAGTTTTAGTTTCTACATCTCGCTTGAAAATTTTAACTTTACTTTCAAAAGCTTTTATGTATCCAAACACAGCGTCAATACTTTTGCCAAAACCTTGTAATTTTAAGTTCAGTTCATTAATATGAACAGAGAGATCTGTAAAAAACATCAAGGTGTTGACCCACTTATCATCATTAAGCTGAGGAATGTTTCCCAGATCCTTATTGTCAAGAAATACCTTAATTTCTTCAAAGCACTCCACAAAGCGCTCAAGAACTTTGCCTCGGCTCAGCCATCTTACATTATTGTACATCAGCAGTCCACTGTAGGTGGAATCAACCTCCAGTAAAAGTGCCAAAAATTCTCGCTTGTGAAGGGGGCGAGCAGCTATTAAATTAACTATTTTTGTAACAACTGACATTAAGTCGTTTAAGTCAGTGAATCCTGCCTTGGCACATAAAGCCTCCTGATGGATAATACAATGAAAAGGCACAATCGGATGTCCAATAGCTTCTGTAAACAATTTGACAAATCTGACTTTTTTCCCTACCATATTTGGTGCCCCATTTGTCGTCACTGACACAACTTTAGAGATATCAATGCTTAGGTCACGAAATGTTTGTATAACAACCTTACATATTTCGCTTCCTGATTTACTTGTTGACACTGATACTAACTTTACCAACTCTTCTCTCATTGTGAGACCATCAGAATATCGACCAATAATGGCCAACTGAGCATGTGATGTGACATCAGTAGTTTCATCAAGAGAGATCGAAAAATACTTACACTTCCTTATGTCTCTCTTTAATTGATGTTGTACGTTTGTGTTCAGTCTCATTATTCGGTCTTTTATGATATTTCTACTGAGTGGTAACTCAGATATTCTCTTAATAATTGCATCTTTATTCTGCATATCGTGAAATAGAACTGGTGCACATCTTAGGAGAGTTTCTTTAATAAATTCTCCCTCACTGAGTGCTTTTCCATGCTGAGCTATAGAGTGAGCAATGCTCAAACTTGCAGATATTAAATTTGTAGAGCCTTTCCTAAATTTAAGGATGGAATTAGATTAGTTCTTATAAAGGTGTAGCTGCCTGGAAATGTATTCCTTCCTTTCATCCTCACTTTTTTCCAAGAGCTAGGAATGATTAGTTTCAAAATGTCTATTTATATTCCATGTTCTGCTTACTACCATTTCAGTACATGGAATGCAAAATGATCTGCCATTTTTTTCTATAAAGCCATACATCTCGGTCCATGTCTCTTGAAAGGGTCGGCCACTGCTACTACTACTTCCTTTACTTAACCTTAGTTTTTTTATTTTTTGGGTTCTCCATCAGGGGGGAAGTGACAGAAGATAGAATTATAGATAGCTTGGTAGGCCTGCAGGCAATTAGGGGTTAACTAGCCTAACCACAAAATGGTGCATATAACTGTCTTTTAGGAAAGGGCAGGGTTAATAAGCAGAAATAGGGGTTAATAAGAATGCACAACAGTAATAGTGGTGAAATGGAGTCTGCACTATGGAGCAAGATGGTGTTGCTTATGTGAATTAAAATGGCTGCCGCTATTTCTAATGGCGGGGAACGGTACCCATAGCACGCCACAAACCCTCGCCTCTCCCAGCCTCCCCCTCACTTATCTCAGTAATGATGGATTAGAAATCCATGCCAAAACCGGTTTGGCTCAGTGGATAGAGTGTTGGCCTGCGGACTCAAGGGTCCCAGGTTCGATTCCGGTCAAGGGCATGTACCTTGGTTGCGGGCACATCCCCAGTAGGGGGTGTGCAAGAGGCAGCTGATCGATGTTTCTCTCTCATCAATATTTCTAACTCTCTATCCCTCTCTCTTCCTCTTTGTAAAAAAAAAAAAAAAAAAAAAAAATCAATAAAATATGTAAAAAAAAAAAAAAAAAAGAAATCCATGACACCCCAGAACAGTAGATAATGGTTGCTGTGGTTAACTGTTATTTGGTTACTGGTAATGGCAGGGCCCCCAGAGATGTGTCCCCCGCTGCGTTCCACTGCTCCCTGCTCTGCTGGTGGAAGTGAGGGCAAAAATCTCGGCTTAACCAGAAGTCCCACAACTAGACGCTCTGTGCCGGACTTCTGTTGTTTTGGCCTACAGACCTCCGGCACAGAGTGTCTAATAGGGGAGGATGAAACATTTGCGACTAGAGTCTTGGAGTTAAGACTCTAGTCGCAAATGTTTCATCCTCAGAGCAGCAAATGTTTCATCCTTGGCATGCGGCTGCCTCAGCGGCCACGTGTCATCAGAAATGGCTACACGTGTCAGTGCTGACACGCGTGTCATAGGTTCGCCATCACTGGTCTAAGAAATGCACATAGGTATAGAATTGTTAAATAAAATTTAGGCTTATCTTCATGTTTATAAGGTAATTCCAAATAATTTTTTAAGGATTGTACCAATTCATATAACTAAAGATAGAATACAAGAGTTCCTGTTGTCCTACAACTTGGCTAGTCTGTATTCTTATATAAATTTATTTATTTATTACCAAAGTTTTGAGTATCGCTGTCATTTTTATTCACTTTTACTTGACATCTAATAATGTTAAGCATTGTGTGAGTATATAAGCATTGTGTGAATATATATATATTTTATATATATATATATATATATATTAACATTTCCCCATTTTTATATTTTTTTCTTTTGATCTTTTTTTACTTCTGTGTAAAATTCCAGTATATATCATGCTTACTAATACATTGTAAATTGTCTATATATATAAAAGGCTAAGTGACCATTGCATCAAAACAACCAAATGGACGACCAAACAAGCTCTGTGGGGTGACCAGGCCGGCAGTGGGGTTAGTGAGGGGCGACCAAATGACCGAGCAGCAGGCTGCATGGAGTGACCCGGCCTGCAGGGGGGTTAGTGAGGGGCGACCAAATGACCAAACAGCAGGCTGTGTGGGGTGACCAGGCCCAAAGGGGGAGCATTTGGGAGCAACCAGGCTGGCGATGGGGGGGCAGTGAGGGTCGACCAAATGATTGAGCAGCAGGCTGTGTGGGGCAACCAGGCTGGTAGAGGGGACAGTTGGTGGTGAGCAGACCAGCCGTGGAGGGCAGTGAGGGGCAACCAGACTGGTGGGGGGGCAGTCAGGGGGTGGCAAGGGGTGAATAAGGGGTGACCAGGCTGGTGGGGGGGCACTAAGGGGTGAACAGGCCAGCTGTGGGGGACAGTTTGGGGTGACCAGGCTGGTGAGGGGGAGTTGGGGGTGACTATGCTGGCAGGGGGGGCAGTTGGGGCTGACCAGGCCAGCAGGGGGGTCAGTTAGGGGCAATCAGGCAGGCAGTTAGGAGCCAGTGGTCCCGGATTGTGAGAGGGATGTCTTAGTGCTGGTTTAGGCCCAACCCAAACTGGCATTCGGACATCCCCCAAGGGTTCCGTATTGGAGAGGGTGTAGGCTGGGCTGAGGGACACCCCCTGACACCAGTGCACGAATTTCATGCACTGGGTCTCTAGTATGATTTATAAAACTGTTCTTTACCTCTTTATACTCACTATAATTTATTTTGGTGAAAATGTATTTTAAACTTTAATATGGTCAAATTTAGCAATACTTTTAATATTGTAATCTTTTTAAAGAAAAACTTCCTGGCCTGGAACCTAACATATATCTTATAAAGATTTGCAAGAGCTTCATAATTTTCCCTTCTATTATTATTTCAAACACCTTAAATTGATCTTCTATGTATGCCTTGGTGTAGGGATTTACTTAATTATTTTTCTTTAAGAATAATCAATTTGTCTAGCAACAATATTTAAGAACATACATTTCTTGAGTAATCAATAATTATTATTTATAAGATTATATACATATTTCAGTTTATCTTCCCCATAACTGTCCCTTATCAATGTAAATTTTAAAATTATGTTTAAGTATAATTTTTAAATAGCCTATTGGGATTGCATCTGCTTTATAGGTCAACTTATGAAAAGTTGATAGTTTTATAATAATGAGTATTTTGAGCTCTAAATATGACATATAACTCCACTTATTTATATCTCCTTTAATATATTCCTTAAAATTATAATTTCAACATATTTGCTGATCTGTGTCCAACATATTCTTCATACCTTACAATATTTAGCCCTGATCAGAGGGTATTATAGGGAACTTCAAAGCCTGTATCCACATTATTACTCCAATAATAATAAGGGTATGAAAAGAGGTGAGGAATAACTGTCTCATATTTTCCTGTAAGACCCATGATGTATATATGAAGAAAACAAATGGTAATTATGTTCTTGAAGCAGGGTGGACAGACAATAACTATCTGTCCATTAAAGCTTGCTGTGCATGCAAATTATAAAACACCCAGAAGGTAGAGAAGAAGGGTATAGAAAGGGGAGAGGAAGATAAACACATAATGGGTTTGCTCAGATTCACATGACATAAAAATGGTATCCATGCACAAGGACACAAAATAAAAAATTATAGACCAGTATCCCCAATGAATATAGATGGAAAAATCCTAAACAAAATACTAGCAAATCAAATATGACAATACATTAAAAAGATAATACATCATTACCAAGTGGGTCTTATTCTAGGGGCACAGAATGGTTCGACACATACAAATCAATTTATGTAATATAGCCCATTAACAAAATAAACAACAAAAATCATATGATCATATCAATAGATGCAGAAAAAAAGCATTTTGACAAGGTACAGCATCTATTAATGATTAAAACACTCAAAATAATGGGTATAGAAGGAATGTACCTCAACATAACAAAGGTTATATATAACAAATCTTCAGCTAATATACTCAGTGGTTAAAACTTGAAAGTTTTTTCTCTAAGATCAGGAACCAGACAATGATGCCTATTCTCACCATTATTATTCAACATAGTACTGGAGCTTTAGTCAGAGCAGTAAGGCAAGAGAAAATAATAAAAGTCATATAAATAGGGAATGAAGAACTAAATTGTCACTTTTTGCAGCTGACAAGATTCTATATAGAGAACTGTAAAGACCCCACCAAAAACCTATTAGAAACAATAAATGGATACATTAAAGTTATAAAAAAATCAATGTACAAAAATCCAATGTGTTTCTATATGTTAACAATGAAATATCAGAAAAAGAAATGAAGAACACAATTCCATTTTTAGTTGCAGCAAAAAAAGTAAATAAAATACCTAGAAGTAAACTTAACAAAGTACTAGTATGTGAAGAACCTATACTGAAAACTACAAGGCAATGTTGAAAGAAATTGAAGAAGACAAAAAGGAATGGAGAGCTATTTTGTGTTTATGAATTGGAAGAATCAACATAGTAAAAATGGCTATATTACCTTAAGCAATATAAAAATGTAATGCAATCCCCATCAAATTCTCTATTGTATTTTTCAAAAAAATAGTACAAAAAATATCATCAAATTTGTACCAAACCACAACAGTCCCCTAATAGCCAAAGTAATCTTGAGACAAAACAGAGCTGTGGGCATAATACTCCCTGACTTCAAATTATTCTACAAAACAACAATAATCAAAACAATATGGCACTAACACAAAACAGACACACAGATCAATGGGAAAAAATTGAGAGCCCAGAAATAAACCCACATGAGTATGGGCAACTAATTATTAACAAAGGAGTAAAAAACATATGATGGAGAATTGAAAACCTCTTCACTCATTAAATGGTATTGAGGAAATTCAAAAGCCACATGCCAAATTATGAAACTAAACTGTTACTTGATATCATACACAAAAAATAACTCAAACTTTCAAGATGGTGGCAGAATAGGTGGATCTTGCACTCCTCTCAGAACTGAACTGGAAATGAAACTGAATTGGAAAACAATAAACCTGAACAAGAACAGGGCTATCTGAAAGAGGAGTCTTACACCCAAGGATTTGCAGAAGAAGCCATGTTGAGATTGCACCTGCACAACAGCTCATATGCTGTGGTCGAGGTTGAGCCTCACAGTCAGCGAGCCTGAGGGTTAATCCATGCACAAACAACAGTGATCTAGACTCAGTTACAACAGGAAGGCTCATGTAGCCCACACAAGTGACATTTCTAGAGCACCCAGATCAGGAAATCAAGGAGACCACACCACTGTGTCCCACAGGGCGCTACTACATAAGGCCACTCTACAAAGATTGGGAGTCATAGCAGATCTATCTAATTGAAACAGATACAAAGAGATAGTCAAAATGGAGAGATAAAGAAACAATGCCCAAATAAAAGAATAGGCAGAATCTTCAGAAAAAGAGCTGAATGAAATGTAGGCAATCTCACTATCAGATATAAAGTTCAAAGTAATGGTTATTAGATGCTCTAGGAACTGAGCATGAAAAAGGACATGGAAACCATGAAAAAGAATCAGTCAGAAATGAATAATACCACACCTGACATTAATAATACATTGGAGCCCTAACTGGTTTGGCTCAGTGGATGGAGCATCGGCCTGTGGACTGAAGGGTCCCAGGTTCGATTCTGGTCAAGGGCATGTACCTTGGTTACGGGCACATCCCCAGGAGGGGGTGTGTAGAAGGCAGCTGATCGATGTTTCTCTCTCATTGATGTTTCTAACTCTCTATCCCTCTCCCTCTCTGTAAAAATCAATAAAATATATATATATTTTTTAAAAAGAATACATTGGAAAGAATAAAATGTAGGTTGAATGAAGCAGAGGATCAAATCAGCAGTTTGGAAGACAAGGTAGAAAAAATACCCAATAAGAGCATAAAAAACAAAATATTAAAAAAGAATAAGGATAGGTTAAGGGAACTTTGAGAAAACATGATGTGTTACAACATCTGCATCATAGGGTTACATGGAACAGACAGCAACTCATAAAGGACAGGAGGGAGGGGGGAACTTCATGAAAGAATTTGAAGGGATTAGCCAAAGAACATGTATGCATAACCCATAAACACCGACAACAGTGTGGTTGGGAAAATTGGGATATTTGGAATAGTGTCAACAATAAAAGTAAAGCAAAGAATTGGCTTCAATGGATTAAAGACAAATATAAGACTTGAAACAACAAAATTGATAGAAAAAACATAGGTATTAAACTTATGGACCTTGGTCTCAGAGAGGCTTTTATGAACTTGATCCCAAAAGACAAAGGGATTAAAAGCAAAAATAGATGAATGGGGCCACACCAAACTAAAAAGCTTCTGAACAGCGAAAGAAATCACCAACAAAACAAAAAAGAAACCAACCAAATGGGAGAAGATATTTTCAATACCTCCAATAAGGGGCTAATATACAAAATACAGGATGAGACAAGAGTAGGTTTATAGTTGTATGTGAAACAGAGTTTATTCTTGTACTATTATTTATTAATTATTGTATGATTTTTCAAATGAACAACTATAAACCTACTTTTACTCCACCCTGCATATAAGTAACTCTTACAACTCAACAACAAAACCAAACAATCCTATTAAATAATGGGCAGAGGACTTGAACAGACACTTTTCTAAATAAATAATACAAATGGCCAATAGATATATTAACAGATTCTCATGAGCTATAAGGGAAATGCAAATCAAAACCTCCATGAGATACCAAGCTGCACCTATTAGAATGGCTATTATCAATATGACAAGAAATTACACCTGCTGGAGAGGATGTGGAAAAAGGAAATCCTCTGGTACTGGTGGTGGGAATGTAGACTGGTACAGCCACTATATAAAACAGTATGCAATTTCCTCAAGAAAATTAAGATGGAGGGAGCTACCATATGACCTGGAATTTCCTCTTCTGCTTATGTACCTGAAAATTTTGAAAACATTTATTCGTGAAGATATATGTACCCTTATGTTTACTGCAGCATTATTCCCAGTTGCCAAGACATGGAGCCAACATAAGTATCCTTTGATAGATGATTGGAATATTCAAGTGTATAACTCTATACACTTGAAATTTACATAGTATTATTAACCAATGACACTCCAATAAATTTAATTTTTAAAAATGATGGCCATTCAGTTATGCTACTGATTTATAATGATATTATATCAAAAATTTTGTTTGTATTAAAGATAAGCATCTGCTTGTAGCACAGCTTTATTATTAGAAGGCTATTATTCTCTTTGGTCTAGTAAATCCAATAATTTCTACCAGTTCTACCTCAGCCTTCTAAAAGTTTCATGGGATAGAAACAATAGTGGGCATGCAAATACAAAACCTCTTCTATTCCAGCACAACCCTCATGAACAAATAAGAGAGTCAATGAATTTGTTAACTCTAAGCACATTTAGTTAATCTTTAAAGGGCAATGTCTCCCACCATTGCATCTACTTTGAAGTAGCAGTACATTAGGTTATAATTGGAAGTTCTATTTTGAAACCTATTCATTTGGCAAATGCTTTAAACATCATGCAGGAGGATTTCCATAAAAACATCTGCATGAAATATTGATTGTTGTTGGCTCCACTGGACCAAGGACCCTGAACTCTCCTAACATGTTATATGACTTGGCCAGCCTTGTTAGTGTCTGGATGCCTCACTTTTCTCTGTTTACAAATGAGTGATCATATTTTTTTCTAGCTAAGAAATAGAGTTGCTATTAAAATTTAAGATTATAATAATGTATATAAGAAGAATTCAAATAACATACATTATTGTATAAATGAAATTAACAATTGGTATTATAAATAAACTATTATTGGTTGAGTAAAATAATAGAATACATGTTCCAAATATACTTTTAAAGATATGATTATATACTTTAAAGATATAGAACATTTATATCATGCTAGCAAATTCCCTAAGACCCAGAAATCTACTCCTAGTTATATATTCAAGAGAAATGAAATAATTTATCCACAAAAAAATCTGCACAGGAATTTCATATAAGTGTTATTAATAATATCCAAGAACTATAATCAAATTTTCAATAACAGGAGAATGTACAATCCAGTTATGGCATATTTTTATGATAAGTACTATTTAGTAATAAGAGAACTAAATATCAATTTATGTAACAACATGAATGAATCTCTTAAATATTGAAAGACGCCAAACACACAGAAATGATTCAATATGACCAAGTCTTGAAAAAACCCCAAATAATGATCATGTGCAACACTACAGCAAAAAGATTAAGGCATAGAAATAAATGTTCTGAAAAATCAGAGGGAGGGAGTATCTGAGCATTACTAATTCTGCTTATTTTCTTCTCTAATCATAAGTATCTTCTTCCCTATTTTAATGTCATTGAATTTTATGACTTAGGGTACACAGTGCTTTTCTGATAGAAATTTTTAACATATTTGAGATTATAAGAGATAATAAAAGTTATATTAATATTAAATGCATCTTGAAAGCAAAGTACAAATAATCCCCAAACAAAATGAATAATTCAACTTTGATCCTATGACCTTTGGGAAGTGTAAACAAGATGTAATAAAAAGCCTATTATTGAGTGGCTGCTACATGAATTTTGAAAAATAATAATTTTATAGGTTTTTTTTTTTTTTTTTTTTTTTTTTTACTATACAATGGTCAACATTAATTACCAACAGGCGTATCTTGAGAATGGCTTCCATATATTCACCTTTTCATTGTGACATGGTACAGATTTTGTCAGAATTTACTTGACAGAGTGTCTGGAATTTTTAGTAGTTTTTATGGACTGTGATATGTCAGTAAATGTGGACAAAATTAACACTGCTTACTATTTACTTGATAGATTAACGACTCCTCTGTAGTTTCTATGCTTCATTTTATGCCAAAAGTTTATGAAGATTCTCTGACAAAGATGCTGACACTGATAGGAGATTATTAAAAAAAATGTTATGAGCAAAACAGAAAATGATTGTGCTGCTTTCAAATTTTAAAAACTTGCAATTGTATTTGTGGAACTTTGTGGATTGTGTAAGAAGTTGATGATATTTGTACCTGACATACAAACAATGCTGATCCTTGGTCTATACTTTGGTTAACTGAGTGAGCTCTGTCTTATGTAGTGGAGATCCCAGAATCTTCATACTTGAAGGTATGCAAATAAACATCACATATTTGAAGGTCTGCAAAGGGCCATCTAAGAACCCTTTTCTTGGGGAAACACATACTTTGTGCTGCTGCATTTCAAGTCAGAACCTACTTCTCTATCCGTTCTTCATTCTTTTTCTTTCTAATCTTTAAGCAGAAGTGAAAGTAAATGCTGATGGTGATAGCTGACATCACTACTTTTATTTTTTACTGTGGAGACATCAAAAATACAATGGTATAAAATACTAGAGTTCCAGTGAATGAAATTCGTGCATGGGTTCGTTCCCTAGGCCTGGCCTGCGATCAGGGCCCTCTTCCCTGGCTACCGGCAGCCAGCCTCGCTCCCTGCCACCACTCATCCCCAGTTCCCCATTTGCCATTGGGCAATGGAAGCCTGCCGGCTGGGGGAAGGGACCAAGAGGTGGTCAGTGCACCTCAGAGTGACTGGTCGTTCTGGTCGTTCCGCCATTAAGGTTAATTTGCATATTACCCTTTCATTATATAGGATAATACTTTAATACTTTCAAAAGGTTTTTATAAAAAGAAAAGCATCTCTAATTATCTGTAACTATTGGTTCTCTGAGAGTCTATTTATACATAGACCCATCCTAAAGAATTCTTATATGGAATCTGCCCTTACAATACTTTCTGATATTTTGCTGTGTTTATCTGGCTCCCTCCAGAGCTGAATTTTCATTTAGAGTGAGTATAAATCTGACTGTAAACCTATAACTTCAGCAAACCAAAGTAGCATGTTTCTGCCCAGTTTGTCTTCAATGCCATTCCTTATAAAGGCCCATATTTTGAGGGCAATAGTACATGAAGATAATATCTTTGGGAACCTTTTGCATTATTTCATATCTCTTCCACTGATATTTTAGTATCACTTAGAGGTTAATTATCTCATGGATATTTTTTACCTTGCTATTGATATGTGTGTGTCAGCTTTTATTTAAAATATTTTGTGATATCATCCCACAGTGTATTATCATCAAATTGAAAGCCTAGAGCAGCATTCATATACCAGAGATAATCGTTTGTGAATTAAACATGTGTCAACACAATGTTTTATGTATTGTATTTACTCATCTCCTGTGTTTTATAGATTTCATTTGACTGTCATAAAAGTTTTTGCATGAGTTGAATTTGTAAATCATATTTATTTCAGTTTCTGTAATCAAGTTATTCCAACATTTTACATTATCACATCATGATACACTGAGACAATGATAATATTAGTACACTGGAGGTAAACACATAAGGATGCTGGGTTTTTCAGCCACCCAGAGGCTGGGATATCAAGGATTGGTATCTTAGGACAGGCACTGTTCTGCATGCTGGAAACAGCAGTGAACAACATAGGCAAAGTTCCTGTATTTGTGGTGCTTGCATTGTAAAGGTGGATAATATACAATGTCTATGGAATATAAATAGGGAAAAGAGATACAGAGTGGTGGGACAATGAGATAATTGAGTTCCTTTTCAGAAAGTTTATCTGAAAGTTCTCTGTGAATATGACTTTTGAAATGAGAAAGAACTAAATTAAGTGAGAGAATGGTCTTTGGGGAAATGTGAGAGAAGAGCATTTCAATCAGAGGGAACACAAGTACAAAATTTTGAGTATTAACAGAGAAGTTGGAGAAATGGAGAGAAGACCAGGGTGGATGAAGTGGAATGGAATGAGGTAAATGGGATGAGCTGGGATTAGAGAGGGAGACCATGGTAAGATGATGAGAAGTCAGGATTTTATTCTAAGTGAGTTGGAAATAATTACAGGTTTTTAAGCAGGAAATAATTACAGGTACATGATCTGACTTATATTTTAAAAGAATCATTTTGGCTTCTATGAGAATAAGAGAAGGTGGGGAGACAACAAATCTGGGGGACCAGTTACAGAGATATAGCAATAGTTCAAACAAGAAATCTTGGTGACTTGTCCTAGGTGGTCTAGGGTTTTAATGGTAGAAGTACTAAGATATGATAAGATTCTGAATATAGTTGAGGACTGAACCAAAGAGATTTGATGAGGGGTAGGCTATTATCTCTTTCATATTTGAGAAAACAAATGTTTATAAAAGATAAATGACAAGAAGCAAATGAATTAAAAGTACAACATTAGTATTATTGGTTTATATTCTAGTTCTTCATTTGGGTAGAGCACTCATTAAAAAATTATGTTTTAAAACATATGTAACTATTAAGTGTGTCTCTTTTATATACCTCAAAACTTATATAAATACTTGAGGCCCTGTGCATGAAATTCATGCACGGGAGTGGGAGGGTCCCCTTAGCCCAGCCTGCAGTCTCTCCAATCTGGGACCCCCTGGGATCGGGCCTAAACCAGCTGTCGGACATCCCCCTCACAATTCTGGACCACTGGCTCCTAACCACTCACCTGCTTGCCAGCCTGATCATCCCTAACCACCTCTGCCTGTTGACCTGATCACACCTCACTGCCCCCCCACCTGCCTGGTTGCCCCCAACTGCCCCCCGTGCCAGCCTGGTCACCCCACGCAGCCCTCTGTTCAGTAATTTGGTCATCCCTCACTAACCCCCCTGCCGGCCTGGTCGCCCCATGCAGCTTGTTTGGTCATTCGTTCGGTTGTTTCAGTTGCGATGGTCGCTTAGGCTTTTATATATATAGATATTGTGTGTCTTTTATATGTATACTATAGTACCTAGAATTTGATATTTAAAACATTGAGTATCTTTCCCAAAATTTCCAAGCTAGTATGTACCACTAGCAAGACAGAAAGAAAAATGGAAAAATCTATCATATTTTCACCTCTATTTCTTTCCATGTCCACTCATCCTGGAATGATACTTGGAAAAGATCGCATATTCAACAAAGGGTACCTAAAAGTCATATCAATTAGCATATCATCATTGACTGATATTAATTTAGTCTTTTTTCAAGGGATAAAGTGGTTTCAGTTTCTTTAAGTTTTGTCACCTAGCTGGAATTGGCGCACTGATGCCCAGTTTAATTTAGATTACATTAAAGTACAATGCACATTGATTATTCTCAGAACATGGGGACTCTCTTGTCAAAGGCCAAAATGCTTTCCACACAACTTTCAATAAAACTGGAAAATAGCAATTTCGTATTGATAAAAGGTTTGGAATATTTTGTGCCCCTAACTGCCCCCCCAGCTGGTCTGGTTACCCCCAACTGCCCCCCTGCCAGCCTGGTCACCCCACGCAGCCTGCTGTTCAGTTGTTTGGTCGCCCCTCACTGCCCCTCCATGCCAGCCTGATCACCCCATGCAGCCCTCTGTTCAGTTGTTTGGTCATCCCTCACTAACCTCCCTGCCGGCCTGGTCGCCCCACGCAGCCAGCTAAACAAGAGACATAAAATAGACAAGTGTCAATTTCTGAATTTAGGAAGTCATTTCACTGAAAGATCCTTTGAGGGTGTGTTATATCTAGTTCTTACAGACATACTTGTCAGTTCAGTAGTT
Organism: Ia io; assembly: GCA_025583905.1. Classification (NCBI taxonomy): domain Eukaryota; kingdom Metazoa; phylum Chordata; class Mammalia; order Chiroptera; family Vespertilionidae; genus Ia; species Ia io. The sequence goes on from JAJQQW010000008.1 coordinate 63,199,165, forward strand.
CTGCTTCAGAAATTCCCATTAAGTTCTTGAGTTACAGGCCCATGTCTGACTGCCCCTAATTATAACTGCAAAATGAGCTGTAGCTAACAATGTCATTTAGTTCCCCATTAGCATTTATGTCATTGCAGTAGAGTTTTGAATTCCTGCCTTTCTGAGGACCCTTGAAGTTTCAAAGCATATTGTAAACTAAAAAAATGACCAATAGTAGGGTCATTTTTTCAGGCTGGCAGTATAAGTCAACTTGTTTTTGTGGATTAAGCAAAAGTATGATTAGTGACAGCTAAGAGTAAATTGATTTAACAGTAGGAGGCCCAATTTTAAAAGAGATGAAAAAGTATCAAGAATAATAGAATAAACATTCATATACCCACGTATCCACAATTTTTAAGATTAACATTGCTGCTTTAGATAGCTTTTTTATAAAAGATGTAAACTATAATGTTGAACTACCTTTGGCTACCTTCCCCAGGGGCCACGACAAGATTTTGATGTATACAGAGAGTCCTCGGGTTACGTTGGACTTTATGTATGTTGTTGTTTCATGATTATGTCGCCATCTCCCATTTACAGTATTTATAAAAAAAAAAGTTCCATTATTTTGATGTACGTACATATGTGCTTTATGTTTTTTATTACTTATTTACCACAAGTAAATGTCTGGAATTTTTATCTTTCTTTTAAATTTTTTTTACTATTTCCCTTCATTACTGCTGTGTATGTGCTACATGTGAGTGATGTAGGTGCTTATGTAGGTGGGTTCTGACTTATGGCGAAAATCGCGTAACATTACGCCATAGGAACGGATCTCTGAGGACCTACTGTATCCTTCCAACCTACATTTTGCTTCCATATGTAACTGGTAAATTAGACAAGCATAAATATGTGGGATTTCATCATAAAGCAACTTCAGTGTCTCTCCTTTTCCTTTAAACTCTGGATGTTTGCTAGACAAAAAAAAAAAAAAAAAGTATAGTCTCTGACATTTTTGGCTGCCCTTGACTAATAAAGAATTGTATGAATATTTGTTTTTTCTTTCTTTTTTAAAATCCTCACCTGAGGACATGCTTATTGATTTTAGAGATAGGGAAAGAGGAAGAGGGGAGAGAGAGAGAGAGAGAGAGAGAGAGAGAGAGAGAGAGAGAGAGAGAGAGAGAGAGAGAGAGAGAGAGACTGTCTTCTTGTATATGTCCCAATTGGGATCAAACCCACAGACCAGGTATATGCCCTGACCAGGAACCAAACCCACAACCTTTTGATGTATAGGACAAAGCTCCAGCCAACTGAGCCACACTAGCCAGGGCAAATAATATGGATATTTAGAACATTAAATATTCTCTCACTTTGGTAATTAAATGTCCAGGTCCCATGGGATCATTAGAGTCCCATATAATAGTCAAAATTCTAAACTTTATTTAATGTCAACACTTCTCCCCATCTCCAGCCTGGGATAAGTGCATAAAGAAAGTCTAAGGTCGGGATGGAACACATATGGTCTGCTGCTTCTTTCTCTCTGCCTTGAATATCTACAGGGCTTTCTTCTTGGCTTCTTAACCTTGTTTCTGAGGCCTCCAGAATTGAAGAAGTTTGGGTAGCTGCCGGAAGCTAATTCCAGCATGTCATAAATGCAAGAATTTTCATCAAAAGGTTGATGGAACTTGGGGATTCAGCAGGGCTGAATACATATTATCTGTTGCTGGAAATGGCTAAGGGCATTTCCCCACACCTAAAGATTTGCATAGATGATTGCTTGCTGCCAGACAGCTGAGGGCATTTTAATCTACATGTTATTGCCTCCTGCTGGCCAAACACCTGAACAGCCGCAGGCAGTTCCCCCAATCTAACAATGCCTATGGTATACCAAACTTACCTTTGATACGTATATCTACTTTGCCTTAGGGCAAATTGTGTTAATAAAGAGCAAGGGGTCCAGAGATTCAAAGGGACTTGGTTTCTTTAGCTAAGTCTCCCCTGACTTCCCAAAATGCCTTCCAAGTTTATGTTTCATCTCTAGATTCTTTAATAATTTACCGCAGCCCTTCTCCAGATTCCTGAACCCTTCTAGATGCTGGACAAGACCCCTGGCAGATAGCAAGTACAGGTAAGGGGATGAGGAAAGTTCTGATTTAACAGATAAAGGTCTGTGTCAGTCAAGGTCCTGGCAGGAAATGGATCATACTTCCAAAGAAATGACTGTAGGAGTATAATGAAGATAATGTTTTTAAAGAGAAGGTGAAACACCCAATAGGTAATAAGAGTGAAAAGCCACTGCCATACCTGAGATTCCCTATCAGCAGCTTTGGCTATAAGTGGGGCATACAGATACTGCCAACCCAAAGCTCAGCTGCGAGAGCATCAAAGGAATAAATAAATCATACTCTCTTTCATCCTCCAGAACGTAAATATCTACACTTACAACAATGATTTTTAATTGTTCCCAGTTATTTTACATCCTTGCTGACATTGGTATTGTCATTCTTTAGAACCTGAATCTTCAGAGAAATTATGTAATGGTATCAAATTATGGTTTTAATTTGCATTCCCTTTGTAAGTACAGACGTTGAACACTTTTTCTTATTCTTATTGGCCATTTAGATTTCCCCTTTTGAAGTTCCTGTTCAATACATTTGCCCAGTTTTATTCGGTGTGTTTTAAATTTATTTACAAGAATGCTTTATATATTCTGGTTTGAGTCTTTTGTTGAATACGTGTATTGCAATATTTTCTAGTCTGTGAACTGTCTTCTCAATTAATGATGCTTTTTAATAAATTAAAGAAAAACCTTTAATTTTCAGGAAGTCAAAGGAAAATTTATTTTTTAATTATTAGCTGTTCTGGGTACTGTTTAAAAAATCTTGTGCCTGCACCAAAGTTATAAAAATATCCAATTTTTTAGGAAGCTTTATTATTTACATGTCACTTGAAAGCCTATGGCCCATCTTTTGCTTGTAAGCCACATATTTCTGGGTTACTGGCTAAGCAGCACAGACTTTTTAGAGCTGCTTTTGTGCCTGTTGCAGGTTTTGAGTGGGAGGCTTCTACAGCACTTGCTGGGCTATATGAGAACCAAAGGGAAACGGGGGAACTCACTGAATTGCTAGTCATCAAGTCCAAGGGTCCCAAGGCAGTTTGCTTTCTTTTCACCTTTCTGTGTCCTGTGCTTGTTTGTTATGTCCAGAGTTTTTAGTTGAAAAGGGAAGAGCCTAGGAGTAATGGGTCTGCTGCATTTTAGCCAGAACCAGAATTGTTTTTATGGCTTTTTCTACTGGTGAAAATTTTTCGTGCAATATCTGAAATAAATCAGAATAGCTGACATTCTTGTTTTGTTCCTGGGTGCAGAGAAATTGTTCCATGAATTATTAGTATTCTTTTTTTGTAGGTGATTTTATCTGATTAAGGGAATTTCTTATATTTCAACTTTTCTGGACGTTTTTAGAATAAACTGGTGTTAATGCTTTTTTTGGTTTCATTGAAAGCGCCATATAGTTATTACTCTTTATTTTGCTAAGGAGATAAATTACATTGATTGATTTGCAAATGCTAAGTCAAACTTGCTTTTTTGGAATAAAGCATACTTTGTCATGGTGTGTTATTTCTTTATATAATGTTGGGTTTTATATTCTAATATTTCATTGAGGACATTTGGTTTTATAATTATGAGGAAGATAGCTTCTTACATGTATTCATTAGATTCTTAATTTTACATCTGGTATTTTTTCTGTTCAAGTTCTGTTTTCTTTCAAATCTAACTCCCTACATATTGTTACCATTTCTCTTTCAAAATTCTCATATTCTTATTTTAAAATATTATTATAAACCAAATATTTAGAGTCCCTGTTGTTTTGTGTAGTTTGTGTATTGCTTCTTTTGTTTTCATTCATGTATTCTTATCTGTTGTTGACTTGATCATTTTGATTTTGTGACATTATATTTGAACATTTATTTAAAGAAATACTTGAAGGATTAAAAATGCTATAATAATTTATACAGAACTTACATTTATTTCTGGTAAATGTCTAGGGTCCCCAGTAATCTGAGATTACTTAAATTATTTCCCAAGAATTGAGAACATTTAAATCATTTTTTAAGTCTCTGTGAAAACCAAGTTCTATTTCTAGTTTACTCTTTTCCTATGTTGTAGTCCTGTAAGGTCCTGACCCATAGTGTTAGAGTTGCCAAGACACCCATATTTTTTCTTCATACCCCAAATGATTCTCAGATTCTCAGCATGTCAAATACTACCAGCAGAAAAGCTGTCCTGAGTGGTGGTTTACCTTTTTGGATTTCTGTCTTCCATTGCATATGATATCAGTAAAAAACGTCTTTAGTATTCAAGAATATTTACTTATCTTTCAATCCTTGGCTATATCTTTCTATATATCATCTGTTATCTACCTAATTGTTCTAGTTGTCCTTGGTGGGAAGAGTGATCCAAATTATTTAATGAATTAAATAAAAAAATTAGTTTTCTCATTTAGATTCAAATGGTTAGTAATTCTTTGAATGCCAAGGTTATGGTTTTTCTTCTTTTTCTTTTTAACCTCCATTTTATACAACAAACAGGTATTACATGTGCAATAAACATATATTTAAAATATAAATGGTAAAAGATTAGAATGAAAGAGATCTTGTTTGAAAAAGTAGGTCATATGAAAAGTCATGGAAAAAAATATTACATGAAAGTCTCAGAAATCACAGTAATCTTAGGTAACATAAAAAAACAGGCCAGATTCACATGATCCCTGTATACTTCAGTGTTCTGATGTTAAAAGTATTCAATTTAACTCAAGCAATAATATTTTTCAGTATATTATTTATGAAATGTGATATATCTAAAAGAGGGTAGAAAACTCTTGGGTTTCCATTTGCAATGAGGAAGAGTTGGATAAACAGGGAATGCTTAACTGAGATAATTTTGAAGAGATATGATAATGGCCTCCAAGTACCTCAAAATTGATTATGCTGAAGAGAGAGTTAATTTAGTGCATGTAGCTTAAAAAGGCAAAAAAATGGGAAGTCAAAGGTAGGAAATGATAATGAAAATTTTTTATCAGTGCTGTATAGTATGAAAGGTGTTACAAAATTTTTTACCATTGGAAGTGTTAAACCAAAGGGTGGATGGATACTTCCCAAACTTCCTTTATATGAGTGTATCCATTACAAATCTTAAATATTGGTGTGGTTTTTTTTCATTTCTAGGATTTTTCTGGTGTTGGCATTTAGCATATATTGTAGGGATGAAAATATAATAGCAAATAAACTAGATCATCTAAACACTAAATTATGTTATACTTGGGCATGCCTGTTGACAGTGAGTTTGACCAGGACAGAAACCAAAAAAAATCAAATGATTTGGTCATTTACCAGATAGGAGATGTAGTAGAAGAGTATAATCAAAAAAATGCCTTTTTAATATGTCTTAATACAAGGGAAAATGTAGGATTAAGTGGGATGATGTCATATGAAAACTCACATTATAAATTGTATAAGATTTTTAAATGTTTGTTATTAAGTAAGTTTTTGTATAAATTTTCACTTTGTGATTTCTAAAACTACTTCTTTTCCTGAGAAGTCATTTTTTTCTATAAGATTTTCTACCTCTATAATCTGTCTTGCTGAAAAATTGCAACAACCCATGTGTGAATAATAGAAATTTTTCATTATTTCTGCCTAATTCAATTTTTAGCTTTACCAATTTCAGCGAAGTTCAGGCTCATTATCCATTCTGGATTATTGCTGACATAATGGTATTACTTCAGTGTAGAATTTTTAAAAAAATGATATAATACTCATGTCTTGTAAGATAGTTATCTTATTATCCTTCTATTATTTATATAACTCTATACAAGAACGAACAAATTATACCAGAAAACAGGGCCATGCAATTCACAATTTGTATGATTTTCTTCATGTTGTTGTGGTAGACTGAATAATAGCTACTCAAAAATGTCCACATCATAATCATCAGAACCTGTGAATATTTACCTTACATGGCAAAAGGGATTCTGCATGTGTGACTAAGGGCCCAGATATGGGGGATTATATAGAATTCTCTAGGCTAAGTCTCATGTGAGTCCTTAAAGCTGGAGTAAGAGAGATATAAGTATCAAATAGTGGTTTTGAAGAAGGAGGAAAGGGGCATGAGACAAGAGATGTGTGTGGGCTCTAAGAGCTGGCAAAGGGCAGGGAAGTGATTTTCTAGAGCTTTCTTAAATAAACAGCACTGCAGATGCCATGATTTTAACCCAGTGAAACCTGCATCAGAATTCTGACCTAAAGAACTGCAGAATAATGTTTGCATTGTTTGAAAGCCACTACACTGGTGGCCAAAGCAGCAACTGAAAACGAATAACATCATGTTCTCATGTTTACCACAACCATGCATTTTCATCTTATCAGTTTGGAATGTAGAAGAAAATGATTCCAATTCCAATTACCCATGACTTAAACAGAGAGAGTTTTCTTTTTCTCACAGAATAAGAGATCCACAGTTAGACAGCCCAAGGCAGGTGCTACTGCTCAAGTGTGTCATCCAGACTCAGATCAGATTCATTTTAGCTTCCTGTTTGGTCATTCTTAGCAAGTGTTCTTCATTCTTATTGTTGCAAGGTGTCCGCTGCTTCTCTGGATCTCTCATACTTTTCCCAAGTAATAAGAAGAGGAAGAGATGAGGGAGTAAAGGGCAAAATGGTATCTTTACAAAGCTTTTTCAGAGGCCCTACTCAGATTCTAGAGTCTAGATTGTAGGTCATTGCCGGGGCAAATTCATAGGGCCACCCTAGTTGCAAAGCAGCTAAGAATGTGAAGTTCTTGGTGAGGCACATTGCTATGCTGAACAAATTTAGGATTCTGTTGGTAGGAACAAAGGCTGTGGGTTAGGATTGCACATTTTAGGAAGTGCCATACCTACTGCTGGAGTTGAAAGGGCATTCCTGTGAAGTGAAAAAGTAATAAAGAGAAAATTATATATAGAGTTAGAGCACAGGGTCCATGATTTGGATACACGAATGCTAAGAATTAAGATGTAGAGAAGAATTAATTGGCAAAGGGATCTATGATTAAAATGTTTTCTTCAGAATATTCCTCTCATCTGTCCAACCTCTATTTTTTCCTTCCATTTATTCTCCTGGCCTTTTATAAGAGAAATAAACCCAAATTTAAGTTTATGACTATCTTTTGATTCCTTGGTAGAAGTTGTCTATGAAACTCTTACTGATAATTTCAAATACATGTAGATCAATGTCTAATACATTGCCAAAGGTTAACATGGTTGCAGCTAATATCAATTCCTGGGGTGCTTTTCAAAGCTATTTGCTAAATAGAAGTAATGTTCTTTAACCTTTTCTAAATAAGAGTTTAGTAAAACTAGGCCTGTAGGCCAAATTCAGCCACTCTCCTAGTTTTGTAAATAAAGTTTTATGGAAAATCTTATTTATATATTTTCTATTGCTGCTTTTGTGATATACTGACATACTTGAGTAGTTACAAGAGAGACATATGTCCACAGAGCTAAAAATATATACTATCTGGTGCTATAGAAAGCATTTGGTAACATCTGCCCTAAATTAATCATTGTTATTTTATAAGGAGTCAAAGTGGGTAGATGATCTATTATCTTTAGAGATTGAATTAATCCATCCATTAGAAAATGCTTTTTCCTTAGCCTGGGTGTTTATCTCCCATCGTAAGTTGTTGAGTCCAAAATATTATCCCAAATAAATTACAGTTATCTTTACAAAATAATCAAAGAATGATGTTATACATTCCAAAAGAAAAGGGTATATAAAGTATTTAGAGTAAAGAATGCACTTTTTAGAAGAAATTGAACTGAGTCATGAAGGATCAGAGGAATCTCACCAGGGAGACAAAACAAGGAAAGGCCTCTCAGGTAAGAGGAAGAGAACATTTAATAAATATTGTGTCAGGCCCTTAAATGAATGTCATTTTGTATTAGTTTGCTCCAGCTGCCATAACAAACTACCACAGACTGGGTGGTTTGTAGAACAGCAATTTATTTTCTCACAATTCCGGAGATCAAGTTTTTGGCAGGATTAGTTTCTTCTCAAGCCAGTCTTCTTGGCCATGTTTTCACCATGTCTTCATATGGTCTTTTCTCTGTGTGTGTTTGTGACCTAATTTTCTCTCCTAATAAAGGACACCAGTCATATTGGGTTAGGACCAACGCTGATTACCTCATTTAAAACTTAATTACCTATTTAAAATTCCTATTTCCAAATAGAGTCACATTCAACACATGATTTTGGGGGTAACACATTCAGCTCATAGCATGAAGATTGATAGATTTAGAAATTTTTAAATCAACTCTAGGATAAGATGTTGCACCAGGAGGGATGGTGAGATATGTGACTACTATACAAGTAGTCAAAACCCAGATTTGAATAATGTCAAGCTAGATAGATTAGACTTATTTTGCAAATAATGAGGAACCAAAGACTAATTTTAAACAGAGCAGCATCATGATCAGAATAGCATTTTAGAAAAAACAAGTCTTCATAGTAGTGGAGAAAGTCATGAAGTGTGTGGCATTAGAAGCAGGAAGACCAGGAGATTAATTTTGCAATAGCCCATGCCATTGAAGATAGAAATCTAAACAGGCAGTGGAACATTTTATAGAATGGAGGGGGGCAGAATTCTGGGGCACTTGAACTTTTCTGACCCCATGAAAATGGACAGAGGAAGCAAAAAAAGCTTGAGCTGCTGCATTGACAGTGGCTCTATTAACGGGGATTATTTAAGTTTGGAGATGTTTTCTTTGAGGTCCTTGTGATGATTAAATTTAGTTGTCAACTTGACTGGGTCACAGAGTGCCCAGATATTTGGTTAAAATTGATTCTGGGTGTGTCTGTGAGTGTGTTTCTGGATGTTGTTAACCTTTGACTTGGTAGACTGAATAAAGTAGATTGTTCCTGGTGGGGTCAGGCCACATCTGATCATGGAAGGCCTGAAAAGGACAAAATGCTGAACATTAGAGAATTCATGATATCTGCCTGATAATCTTTAAGGTGGGACCTTGATCTTCTTCTGCCTTCAGGGTCAGACTAGAAGTTACACCATTGGCTTTTCTTGTTATCAGGCCTTAAAATCACAGATCTTGGGACTTCTCAGCCTCTATAATTTCATAAGCCAATTTATTATGTAGGAATACTTCAGAGATATTGTGGTTTGGTTCCAGACTACTGCAATAAAGCAAAAACTGCTATAAAATGAGTCACATGAATATGTTGGTTTCCAAGTACATATTAAAGTTATGTTTACACTGTATTGTAGACTATTAAGTGTGCAACAGCATTCTGTCAAAAAATGTACATGTCTTAATTAAAAATATTTTCTTGCTAAAAAATGCTAATCATCTGAGCCTTCAGTGAGTCATAATATTTTTTCTGGTGGAAGGTATTGCCTCAATTTTGATGGCTGCTGATGGGTCAGGATGGTGGTTCTTAAAGGTTGGGGTGGCTGTGGCAATTTTTAAAAAATTTTTTTTTTTATTTCAAGAAAAACGATTTTAAATATAATAATGTCACATGCAATAAACTTTAATATTTCAAGAAAAATTATCTTAAATATGATAATGTTACATGTAATAAAAATTACTATCTTAAGAAAAATGATTTTAAATATGATAATGTTACATGTATTAAACACAAATTATTCAAGAAAAATTATCTTACATACTAGTATAACAATATTACATGCAATAAACATTAATATTTTAGAATAAAAGGATTTTAAGTATAATAATATTACTAAAACTGTACTAACATAGTATGATATCACAAAAGTTGTAGAAAATATTAAAAATCTGGACATAAAGAAGGCCAAGAGATATATGAAACATGCTCTGTCACTGATCGTGTGAGAGATGCAAATCAAAATGACAATGAGGTATCATCTCACACCTGTCAGAATGGCTATCATCAACAAATTAACAAACAACAAGTGCTGGCAAGGATGCTGAGAAAAAGAAACCCTCATGCACTGCTGGTGGGAATGCAGACTGGTACAACCACTGTGGAGAACAGTATAGATTTTCCTCAAAAAATTAAAAATGGAACTCCCCTTTGAACCAATAATCCCACTTCTAGGAACATATCAGAAACACCAATCATAAAGGATATATGTACCCTTATGTTCATAGCAGCACAATTTACAATAGCTAAGATTTGGAAACAGCCTAAATATCCATCAGCAGATGAGTGGATTAGAAAACTGTGATACATCTACACAATGGAATACTACACTACAGTAAAAAAGAAGGAACTCTTACATTTGCAACAGCATGGAGGGTCCTGGAGAGCATCATAATAAGTGAAATAAGCCAGTCTGAGAAAGATAAATATATGATCTCACTCATTTGTGGAATATAATGAACAACATAAACTTATGAACAAAAATAGAGCCAGAGAGAAAAAATATTCTAGAATATTGTAGAAGCAATTTTTAAAATATAATGCGACAATGAAATTTGTTGCGCCAATTGGCTCTCCTTTATGAATGATTTCTCTGTAGCATGAGATGCTCTTTGATAGCATATTACCCATAGTAGAACTTCTTTCAAAATTGGGATCACTCTTCAATCTTCTCACATCCTGTCCTGCTTTTTCAACTAAGTTAATGTAATAATCTAAATCATTTGTTGTAATTTCATCAATCTTTACAGCACCTTCACCAGGGGTAATTTCCATCTCAAGAATTTTCTTTGCTCAGCCATAAGAAGCAGGGTGGGGAAGGTTCAGCCTGTGTGCTATATAAGGCCTGCAACATCATTTTGTCTGGCCCTGCCAAGGTATTAGTGGTGAGTTAATTAAATGTTTGACTAAATATAGCAGGCTAATTTTCAAGTTAATAATTTTGTATGGCCCGCGAATGATATTATAAATATCCAAGTGGCCCTTGGCAGAAAAAAAGGTTCCCCATCCCTGCAGTGTAAAGTGTCTTTCTATGTGCTTCCTTTTTTTTTGTTTTTTTTTTTTTGTTAATCCTCACTCAAGGATACTTTTTTTCCATTGAGTTTTAGAGAGAGTGGTAGGAAGGGGGGAGGGGGAAAGAGAGAGAGGAGAGGGAGGGAGAGAGAGTGAAATATGGATATCAGAGAGACATATCTATTGGTTGCCTCCCACACACACCTGACTGGGACCAGGATCGAACCTGAAACCCAGGTACATGCCCTTGACCAGAATCAAACCTGCAACCCTCAGGTGTGCAGGCCAACTCTCTAACCACTGAGAAACACTGGCGAGACCTGCTTCCTTTTCTTGATGCTACTAGAAGAAATATTTCTTTCATTATTAACGTAGTAATTAAAAGGTCCTAGAAAAACAGGTTGTTTATCAGGCTCCAATTCAGGATCTATTTTGCTATATTTCAAAGTTTCAGCAGAAGACTGGAATGCAAGGTCTGGCGAATATCTGGTTGGAAAACCAATGGGACACATGACCTCTGAGAAATGAATCCTGACTTCCCTCACCAGAGCTCCCCACTGCAAGTGTGCTCCCAGCTCCCAGCTCCACAACCGTGATGTATGCTTAAATGTGACTCTGTGCTGGCAAATTTCAGGTACTTGTTAGTTAGGGACCATGGGGGCACTGATGCCCACTCAATCACCCCAACATTGGTTTGTACCAGAGCTAAGGATTTTTAAGTGGTAAGATACCTCAGTGAACATTTAGAGGCCATTGTAGGGTTACTAACTGGCTGAATTTCAATATTGTTGTGTCTCAGACAATAGGGAGGCCCAAGAAGAGGAAGAGAAATCTGGAAAAAGCCAGTCAGTGGAACAAACAACATTCATCCACTAAGTTCATCATGTATGGGCACGGTTCATGGTGCACCAAAATAATTATACTATCAACCAAAATAAGTAGTAAATAAAAAATTACTGATATATAGCATTATAAAATATAATAACAATGAAAAGTGTTTGAAACGTTGCCAAAATTACCAAAATGTGACACAGGCACAAAGTGAGCAAAGCTATTAGAAAGATGGCACCGATAGATTTGCTCAATACAGGGTTGCTACAAAATTTCATTTTGCAAAAAAATGAAATATCTGCAAAGTGTAATGAAGTGAAATGCAGTAAGACAAAGACCTGCCTATAATAAGTTTCTCTCTTCTCTCTCTGTCTCTCCTCCCTGTTCTTCCCTCTCTTTAGTTTTCATATTTTTAAAAGGATGTGAGAAAGTTGGGAAGAAGAAGAGGTTGTTCATTTTTTCCTTAGCTGTAAACAAGGTCTTAAAGTTAACAAAAAAGAGAAGTGTAAATTGATCCTAGACCAAGATTGATTTTTAATGTATTAATTCACAATTTTTAGATCATTTGTGCCCTGCAGTGTGTCAAATCAAAACCTATAGGTGGGCTCTAATCTATGAATTAGTGAATTAGTGGAAAAAGAGCAAGTAGGAGGCCCTGTGAGGCTTCTACAGTCTATTTTGTAAAAGCCTACCCGTTTCTGTTTCTAATGTGTGCTTCCGCAGTGGTTTGTTATGTCAAAACGTTTAGATTCGGACTCTACTTAGGAACCACATAAAGTTCATTGAAGTCACAATTGCTGAGGAAATGATATTCACTTTTTAATGATATTGAAATTTATACTATTTTAAGGAAATGCAATTTATTTATTTCTATTCTCACCAATGCAGGTTTTCTCATTTGATTTTGAAACAGCAAACTTTCAGGAATTTGGCATAACTTCTTTAGGAATACAGTCACTGATGACTTTAGTATATAAATTAAGAAATGGTACAAAATGGTGATAGGGTCTTAGGAGGCAAATAGTAGTAGGATTAAACTTTTGTGTTTTATTTTAACAGCTCTAAAAGCGACCCTTCCCTCCTGCATTGCCTGCTTTCACCTTGTTACCTTGTACTTGCTACATTGATATACTTCCCGACTTTAGGACTTTAGACTCTACCACACATGCTTAAACAAATGTCTGATAATTAACAAAACAACATGATGTTTAAGAGTCTGAACAATACATCCCCCAGTTGCATATGAGTAAGTATATCCTACAGGATTTCTTTGTGTAATAGAGTTTGTTAATGCCTTAATGCTGTTGTGGTATAGATTATACATGCAAATCATTTTGTAAGCAGAAATGGAGGAACAATATGTCAGAAGTAAAAAGTGCATGATTCAGTGCCAGACATAACTACTTCTAAGCCCTGACTGAGCCATATATTAGCCATTTGGCCTTGGGAAAGTAGCTTTTAACTGCTTAAACTATGACATCTTAGTCAATAAAACGTAATAAGGAAGTGCCCAACTGCTACAGTTATTGTGATAATTAAATTTCATAATGTAGGTACATATTAAACATTCAATAAAAGTCAGCCATTCTTACCTGGATTGATACCAGATACATTCTCTCCAAATCACTCTCTCCCTGACTTTAAAATGATTGGTACCTATGTGGGTATTAACAAAAATGAAAAAAAAAAAAGAAAGAAAGAAATCTTGTCAGAGAACATCCTGAATAGATAAACATGACTTTTTACTTTGTATTTACTTAAAATTTATATTAATTGTTTGCAAATGTACTTCTTAAGATAGTTGAAAAAGAACCTAAATTGATGGGAGCCATCTATGATGACATTTTGTCCTATTTTTATTGCATTTTTTGGTAGTAACCCTCTTCTAAAGTAGACATGTCCAGTTGGGCTAAATATTGTAATAAATTCCAAATTAATAGAGTCCAAATAGAGATTTTTACCTCATTTTCTTTTGTGGGCTATTATTGCCACCATTTATTTGGAATGTCAGTTCTGCTTAGTAGCTCTGCTCTTTGATAGCAAAAAAATGCTTTTCAATGAACAGACCTAGAAAGCCTTTCTATTCCATTTCTATTTTGTAGGACAACCCAAGCTTTTACTAGGCTAGAAGAAACTTAAAAGATCCTAACTCATCCACTGCATCCTTTGTAATATAAACCAAATTTATGCCAAGGAAAAAAGCACCTCTCTCCAATAACTGTGAAGCTGCTGGAGTGATAACAATCTAGTTTCTGAACACCCACATGACTCCATACTCAGGCTATGTAATATCGTTTCCACTGCCAGGGCAGAAGTATGCTTTGTAAGGGGTTAGGATAAACCTCTTCACTCTGCCAGTCAAGAAAGAGCCTCAAATGCATATGGAGACCTGTTCTTCTCTGGAGTCAAGAAATCCATTACTGTAAAGCAGGGGTGGGGAACGGTCAGCCTTGTTTGCTATATAAGGCACTCAAAATCATTTTGTCTGGCCCTGCCGGGTATTAGGGGTGACTTAATTAAATATTTGACTAAATATAGCAGGCTAATTTTTAAGTTGATTATTTTGTATGGCCCATGAATCTATATATATAAAAGCCTAAACAACCAGTCGACTGGTCACTATGACATGCACTGACCACCAGGGGCAGATGCTCAATGCAGGAGCTGCCCGCTGTTGGTCAGTGTGCTCCCACAGCCAACTTCCTGTGGTCCCTCCCTCCCCCGTCCCCTGCACCAGCCAACCTTCCTTGGTCCTTCCCCCCAGCCCACCAGCCCCAATTGGGACTGGGTGAGATGGCCCTGATTGTCCCCGATCACCAGCCAAGCCGAGGACCACCCATGCACAAATTTGTGCACTGGGCCTTTAGTGATATTATAAATATCCAAATGGCTCTTGGCAGAAAAAATGGTTGCCCATCCCTGCAGTGTAAAGTGTCTTCCTATGTGCTTCCTTTTTTATTTATTTATTTATTTTTTTGTTAATCCTCACTCAAGGTTATTTTTTTCCATTGAGTTTTAGAGAGTGGTAGGGAGGTGGATGGGGGAAAGAGAGACAGAGAGGTGAGGGAGGGAGAGTCAAATATGGATGTGAGAGAGACACATCTATTGGTTGCCTCCCACACACACCTGACTGGGACAGGGATCGAACCTGAAACCCAGGTACATGCCCTTGACCAGAATCAAACCTGCAACCCTCAGGTGTGCAGGCCAACTCTCTAACCACTGAGAAACACTTGCCAGACCTGCTTCCTTTTCTTGATGCTACTAGAAGAAATATTTCTTTCATTATTAACATAGTAATTAAAAGGTCCTAGAAAAACAGGTTGTTTATCAGGCTCCAATTCAGGATCTATTTTGCTATATTTCAAAGTTTCAGCAGAAGACTGGAATGCAAGGTCTGGCGAATACCTGGTTGGAAAACCAATGGGACACATGACCTCTGAGAAATGAATCCTGACTTCCCTCACCAGAGCTCCCCACTGCAAGTGTGCTCCCAGCTCCACAACCGTGATGTATGCTTAAATGTGTCTTTGTGCTGGCAAATTTCAGGTACTTGTTAGTTAGTGAACATGGGAGCATTGATGCCCACTCAATCACCCCAACATTGGTTTGTACCAGAGCTAAGGATTTTTAAGTGGTAAGATGCCTCATGTAAGATGATTTTTAAGTGGTAAGATGCCAGAATATAGGTCATTAAAAAACAAACAAAACTCCTGTATATGTATATGTATATGTACATGTATATGTATATGTATATGTATATGTACATGTATCTTTCAGCAATCAACAGAGAAATACAGAAGTCCATGTACAGTAACTACACAAAAGCAACTTTTCCAGTGTGAACTAGACCCCCTACTCATCTACTGATGAGTGCTTCCTAGTTGAGTCTCTGACTTAAGATGCATTTATAGACACTTGACTCATAGTCTGTTTTTTTACATTTAACATTGTCTATGCATTAAAATACAAATGTGAAATATTTTGTTTTTGTGCCTCACAAGATCTTGTGGTTAACTGAAGACCACTTTAGTATCACTGTAAATTATGAAACCCAAAGCTATTTTTTGTCTAATAAAATAAAGTGTAAATTATTGCTTGCACATCAGGCTACAGAAATGACCTTGCCTTCAATTTGTTTGTTTAGATACTGGCATGGACATCATCATGCAACTAGATGCTTAAAACATTTTCTTGAAACAAATTTGATTTGCAATTAAGCATTTGCTGAAGTATAACATTATAGCTAAAATATAAGCTCAAGAGGGGTCCTTATCAATCAAAATGATGATAAAATTATAAACTTAACAAAAATGACAATATAGTCTTTGCATAAATGAAAGACAGTGGGGAAATGCTTAAGGATATTTGTTAAAGTTCACCCCATGATAATTAAGTGCAACCTAAAAACTGCTTTCACCATTTATATTTTAAAAATGGAAATTGAGCACTATGAATTCAAATGAGTATATCTCTAACAGCTTCTGAGGAAATTCATGTGGAATATTTGAAAAGCCTATTGTAAATCATCAGGTGAGTGTTGTCTGATCTAGCCTGGAGAAGTGTCACTGAGGATTCCTTTCATGGCTGTCCCTTTCTCCATTGGGGTCTGTACCATACCCATCCAGGAGTTAACTGAACCATGTTTCTGCCAACCTTTGCTTAGAATTAAGCAAATATTTGTGATTGAACAAATAAGTATGGGATTATCTGACAAAGTAATCTATTGTGTAACCACTTCCAGAAATAATATGAAAGGAATTTCTTAAAAATAAAAAAAAATCATTCATGATAGGACTATTTTAGTGGTGAAATGACAAACCCCTAACATGAGATTATTGGACAACTTATATCTCTTTCCCTCCCATATGCCCCAATAACATCTCATACTCCAACTATGCCGTGGTTCCTTATTGTTAGAATCTCTGGGGTCAAGATAGTCTATGTGCAAATATGACTTTGGCCACATCCCATCTGCTTTATCCTGGACATGTTATCTAATCACTGTATGACTCAATCTCTTCATTGTATAAAGAATGAGTAATTATTACATGCATCTCATATGACCATTGAGACATATTTAATGTGAAAATAAATATGAAGTCCTTTGCACATTCCCTAGAATAGAAAACAATAAATATATATGCATGCACATATCTAGATTTGACTTGCTCACTTTATTTTCAAATCATCTCTTTCTCTTGACATCCTCATCTTGGTGAATAAAAACCAAATTATTTCTAAGTGCTAAGGCTCATAACCTTAAGCATTATCAAATTATTAATTTGCATTGGCAGTCTATCTTTTTTCAGCCCATGTTATAAGTTGCTGAATCCTGGCATTTCTTTCATCTATCATATATCTTCTGAAAATCTTCCTTTTGTTTCATGCACTCTCACAACAACCATGCATTCGTTCTCCTCTAGGTGATTATGATGGTGTCCTCGCTAAGCAGGCCTTTTCCTTTTCTCACTCTAATCCTTCCCACAAAGCACTTGCAAATTAATCTTCCCAAAGTTAAATCTTGATAAGTATTTGTAGTAACAAACTGATTATGATGCTTGCTTATACATTTATTTAACAAATATTGGTTGATCAAATATTATAATAAACATATAGCAGTGAGTGATAAGTTTCTGCCCTTAGAAGCTTAAATTCTGCTGAAAGTACTAGTACTAAAAATCTCTATATATAAAACCCTAATATGCAAATAGACCAAACAGCAGAATAACCAAACAACTGGTTGCTATGATGTGCACTCACCACCAGGGGGTGTGCGGAACATGGCGGGCATCAGCAACACGTGGCAGAGTGCAGAACATGGCAGGTGTCAGCTGCAGAGGGATGGCAGAGCAGGTGATCAGGGGTGCCAAACAAGGGGGGGGGCACCGGTCACTGTCATCAGGGTGAGCCTCTGGTGGTTACTGAAAATTCTTTGCCCCTGTGTGCTGCAGTTGCGCCCAGTGCTCGCACCTGCTGCTGGTGCTGGAGCCGCCGCTTGCACCTATGGGGCCAGGGCTAGCAGCGGTTGTGAGTGACAGCTACCAGCCCCTATCACCCCTGAGGGCGTCTCCACCTTCCCCTGCCCCTGAAGGGCAATCAGGGAAGCAGCCTCTGCTTGTACCTGCTAACAGGACCAGCCCCAATTGCTCCGTGCCATCAGTGGGTGCGAGCTGGGCTGGTGCCATCAACATCATGGGAGCAGTGGCGGGAGCAGGGCTGCTAGCAGAGAGGGGACCTGGGGTGGTGGTGGGAGGGGCCGGGCCAGGGCGAGGAGGATGGGCTGAGACCTGCCCCTGTGCCCACCTCAGCCTCACGGCCCACAGTACCTTTTATGAATTCGTGCACTGGGCCCCTAGCAATAATATATTTAAAAATAACAATGTAGTTCAATAAAATAGTTAACTCTAGTTAATGCTTATTATTATTAACTAGAGGCCTGATGCATGGATTCGTGCACCAGTGAGGTCCCTCAGCCTGGACTGTGCCCTCTTGCAATCCGAAACCCCTTGGGGATGTCGGACTGCTGGTTTTCGTCCGATTCCCGCAGGCCAGGCCAAGGGACCCCACCAGTGCATGAATCTGTGCACTGGGCCTCCAGTATGCATATAAGATCTTTTGTTAATCTCTTCCAACCCTCCCCCCTCCTCCCTTCCCTCTGAGATTCATCAGTCTGTCCCATGTTTTAATGCCTATGCATTGAGCATCTGTCCCCTGGTGGTCAGTGTGCATCATAGCTACTGGTCAAACGGTCACTTAGGCTTTTATATATAGATCATTTTATTATATGTGTAGATATTGCAACCCTAATGAAAAATATTTTATATATATTACTTGTAAACTTTAGACAACCCTGAAAATTAGGTATGATATTCAATTTACAAGTGAGATAACTGGGGCACAGATAGATTAAGTAACTAGCACCACATCATGCAATTAGTTGGAATCTGATTCATTATGTGACTCTAAGATTATCTGATAACAAAACCAGACATTTTAAGATTATAATTGGCCTCTCTTCTGTGGCTTAATTAATGGCTGAATAGTTTGTTTAATATTAACTAAGACATGGTCAGTCCCCATTCAGTTATTTTTTAACTGTATTGCCTACTTTTCAGTTCTCATATTCTACCTTTAAGGCGTATAGAACTACTCAGTCTTCCACAAACCACATTTCACGTTCTTCCCTCTATACAATATCATCTTGAGTTTCCCAGACCTAGAATTTAAATTCATTCTTCCTCTCCTCTCCTCTCTCCTCTCCTCTCCCTCCTTTTCTCTCTTCTCCCTTTCTCTCCTAGTATATAAGATCCAAGAAGCTTTCTAGATCTCCTGACCATAATTGAACTGTCCTTAACATAGAAATTATTGAATTTTTTTGTACTTCCATGTGTTACTAAATTTAAGCTACTGTTTTATTATAGAATTTGAAGAAATATTCAATCATCTTCAATTAACTAGATTCACTCTTTGGTATCTGTATTATGCTGTTTGATAAAAGTGTTTATCATAATGCTTTGTATGGTGTATGAGTTCAGTATATTGAATGGAAATTTGAGGCAGAAAACAAATGATCCCTTAATCTGAATGAGGAAGTAGCTGACAACCACTCTATGTTTAGATGGACCTAGTGGTGAAAGCTTTAGAATCTATAAAGGATTAATAACAATTATGGCCGAATTATAGTTAGTAAAGGCAAAAATGAATATGTGGTTGATTGAATTAGAGGAAAAGTAATGGAAAAATACATGTGATTGTATGGATTGTTAAAATGTTGTCAGACATTGGCTTGAATCCAACTTTTTTTCACCAGCTTCTTGTCCAGGGTTTAATTTTATGGGATTTTTCTTTTAAAACATTTTAATATATATTTATTGATTTCAGAGAGAAGAAAGGAGAAGGAAGAGAGAGATAGAAACGTCAGTGATGAGAGAGAATCATTAATCAGCTGCCCCCTGCACTCCCTCTACTGGGAATAGAGTTTGCAACCCTGGTATATGCCCTGACCTTGGAAATGAACCTGTGACCCCCTGGTTCATGGGTCAATGCTCAACCACTGAGCCAGGCTGTTATGGGATTTTCAGTGACTTCTTCAATAAAGACTATTAGCACTTTAGGACTTTGGATACAACTTACCTTAGTACCACCTTAACTGCAGTTTCACTTTCTGCAATTTCAGTTACCTGTGGTCAACCTTGGTCCTAAAATATTAAATAAAAAATTCCAGAAATAAACCATACGTTTTAAATTGTACAATTTAAATTTAAATTAAAACCATAGGTTTTAAATTCTGAGTAGTTTGATGAAATCTTGTGCTGTCCCCCTTCTTTCTGCCCAGGGCGTTAATCATCCTGTAGTCCAGCTTATCCATGCTTAGACACTACCCATGCCTTAGTCACTCAGAAGCCTTCTCCATTTTCAAATAGACTGTCATGGTATTGTAGTGCTTGTGTTCAAGTAACCTTTATTTTACTTAATAATGCTCCAAAACCATTCACATAACTTTTATTACAGTATATTGTTAGAATTGTCCTATTTTATTATTAGTTATTGTTGTTAATCTCTTACTATGCCTAATTTATATATTAAACTTTATTGTAGGTGTATATGTATAGGAAACAAACTAGCATATATAGGGTTTGGTACTATCTGTGGTTTCAGGCATCCAGTGGAGTCTTGGAACATATCCCCTGTGAGTAAAGGGGGACTACTATAATTCCAAAGGCCCAGGGAATGTTGAAAGGACAATGCATTGCACTTCGCTTTTTCTAACTTTACAGATTGAATTTTTTTTTTGAAATAGTAGGAATTTTTAAAGAGCAGTATTTTCTGATACAGTGAAGCAGGAAAGCCTCAGGTCAGAAACATCAGCTTTACAAAAAAATGCCTTAAGGGAGGCCCAGATGTATTATCTGGAGGCCTCTTACCTCTTTCTTTAGCCCTGGTGTCTGCCATAGCACCATCAATCCATTTTCTAGCATTTTACTTAGCTATGAACTTATTAGAGTGACAAGAGAGTGATTCATAATATATAGTAAGGCTTCCAGGAAGCTTTTTTACTTTAGCTACAGGGCAAGTGAATCTGCCTCTTGCTTTCTCGAAGGAATTACTTATCTTCAATCTTTCAATTAAAGGTCAGAAAATGAAAGAAGACACACGGGTTGTCTATTATAGTATTTTGTCCCCATTGTTAGAGAGTCTTCTTTATATAGTTGTCTCTCAACCTGTTCAATAATTGAGCTTTTATTCCTCTGTTTCTGATTAAATATGCTAGAAATTTTATCAGGCAGTCTGGAAACCTTTGTAAATTACCAAAAAAAAAAAAATAAAATAAAAATGGAGAACTATAATTACTTCCAAAAAGGAAAAAAAAAATGCATACCACAATAAGAACAATGTTCTAAGACTTCACCAAAGGAGATTACAGGCAAAAAATTATGAGTTAAACTAAAATATATTTTAGGAAGTTAAATCACGCTTTTCAGTGTGTTACTCTGTGTATAACTAAGAGAAGGCTAAGTTTTTGCAATATAAACAAAAACAGTTAACAATTTTTGGAAGCTTACAATGTGCCAGGTTTTACATGAATTGCTATTTTTAATTCTCAAAGCAAAGTTCCGTTAGTATTCCTGTCCTACAGTTGAGAACTCTGAAGTAAATGGTCTAATTTCAAAGAGCTAGGAAAGAAAAGTATAGGGGCTTGATTTCAGAGCCTATTCTGTTGACCACTAGGCATTACCATTCTATAATGCAGGAAACTGAAA
The DNA here is from genome assembly GCA_025583905.1 of Ia io. NCBI lineage: Eukaryota > Metazoa > Chordata > Mammalia > Chiroptera > Vespertilionidae > Ia > Ia io. The sequence continues at coordinate 63,220,697 of JAJQQW010000008.1, forward strand.
TGGAAAATTCAGACTTCTAGCATTAAGAATTGGTTTGGCATCTGAAATATTTTAGTGACTCAATTCTTCATTTGCTCTATATATTCCCAAGTAAGATATTCTATGAGCACATTTTCCTTAGGTCTTGAAAAAACATCCAGGAACTATTAAATGCACCCCTAATCCAATTCAGTTCATACTAACTGAATATCCTGTGAGCTCTTGTGGTTATCCAACAAATACTATTGGATGAATGTGTAAAACTAACATTTATTATTTCCTCTTCATATGTAATTCACTGTGCTACGTGATTCGACATATCTTATCTAAATCTCAAAGAGAGGGATTGGTGTTTATTTCCCCTTTAAATGAATGCATTGATAGAATTCACAATTGAAACCATCTCTTCCTGGTGTTATTTGTTGTGTGATTTTTGATTAATGATTCAATTTCTGTATTAGTCATTGGTCTGTTCAAACTTTCTGTTTGTTCATGACTTTTAGTCTTGGTAGGGTGTATGTTTCTAGGAATATCCATTTTTTTCTAGATAATCCACTTTGTTGGAATATAATTGCTCATAGTAGTTTCTTTTGATCCTTTTAAATTTGTTGGTATCAGTTCTGAAGTTTCCTTTTTAATTTCTGACTTTAGATATTTGAGTCTTCTCTTTTTCTTCTTAGTCCAGCTAAAGGTATGTCAATTTATTTTCAAAAAAAAAAACAACCCCAACAAAACTAAAAATATAACAGCTCTTAGTTTTGTTTTTCTTAAAAAAAAATCATTTCTGCTCTGTTATTTCCTTCCCTGTTAACTTTGGGTTTAGTTTGTTCTTCATTTTCTATCCTCTTGAAGTGTAAGCTAGTTTTTTTGTTTGTTTGTTTGGCTTTCTGTTTTTTAATGTAGCCATATATTGCTATGAACTTACCTTTTAGTATTGCTTTTACTGCATTCCATATGGTTTGGTATGTTGTTTTATATTTTATTTTGTTTTGAGGAGTTTTCTAGTTTCCCTTTTGATTTCTTATTTAACACCATGGTTGTTCCAGAATATTTGCTTTAATTTCCACATATTTGTGAATTTTCCAGTTTTGCTTCTGATTTGATATTTTAGTTTTATTATATTGTGATAAAAAAAAAGATACTTGATATGATTTCAATCTTCTTAAATTTGTTAAGACTTGTTTAGTAACCTAAACTATGATTGGTCCCTGACAAAGATCCATGTGTACTCCTGAAGTATATATATTCTGTTGTTGTTGGGTGGAATGTCCTATATATCTGTTAGATCTATTTGAATTAAAATATTATTCAAATCTTCTATTTCCTTATTGACTTTCTGTCTAGAAGTTATCTCTTTATTGAGAGTGGAATATTGAAATTTTCTATTATTATTTTACTGCTATTTATTTCTCCTTCAGTTTTCCAGTGTTTGCTTTATATCTGTAGGTGCTCCTGATGTTGGATACATAAGGCTGTATTTTTATATCTTCCTGTTGGATTGACCTTTTTATCATTATAAAATATTCTTCTTTGTTTCATGTGACAGTTTTTAACTTAAAGTTTATTTTGTTGATGCAACCTGCTGTCTTTAGTTTACCATTTGCAGGAAATATCATTTTCTATCCTTTCACTCAACCTATGTGTGTCCTGACCTCTAAGTGAGTTTCTTGTAGACAGCATATAGTTGAATAATTAAAAAAAAATTATTTATTCAGTCACTGTCTCTCTTTTGATCAGATAGTTTAATCTATTTACATTTAAAGTAAGTATTGATAGGGAAAAATTTACTATTACAATTGGATAGTTGTTTTTTGTTAGTTTTATATTTCTTTTGACTGCATTTTCCTCTTTATATCTTCTTTGTGTTTCGTTTCTTTTTTGAACTGATATATTTTGATTCCTCTTTTTCTTTTGTGTAACTCCTATAGATATTTTTATATAATTACCTTGAGGCTTACATAAAATATCTTATTGTTGTAACAGTCTATTTAAGCTGATAACTTAAGCACAATCACCTACAAGAATTACCTGTGCATTAAACAAAGCAGGCACCTCTCCCATTCTTCACAAACTGGACTTATATAGGTAAAGACTCCCACCAGTCAGCCTTGCTTGAGATTCTGATTTCCTCTCCAGGGATAAGCATGCAGTTGTGAATTTTGCCTGTTTGCTCTGTGCTAAGCCAGGGGGGAGGGAGCTGTGGCATCTAGGTCAAACCACCATCTGAGTTCTTTCCCAGGTGGTTAGACTATTCCATACCCATAAGAGCTCCAAGACTGGCAAGTCAGATGCCAGTTCTTTGGGCATCTCTGGAGAAGTTGAATGTTATATGCATGGTTCAACTTTTCCCTCCCTGGAGTAAACTGAGAGCTGGGGTTTTTATACACTCATTCTGTGCTGAGCAAGGGAGGAAGTATCTGTAGTGTCTATTAGACCAAGCCACCATCTCTTTTTCCCCCAGGTAACTACACTGTGGTGGATTCATTAGCGCTTCAATGATGGCAAAACTATTTTGGATAGCTCTGGAAAATTCAGTGTGCTGGATGAACGGATCAACTCTTTCCTTCCTGGGGTAAGCTGTGAACTTGAATTTCTTACTTGCTTGCTCTTTGTTGAGTAGGGTAAGGATCTATGGTGTCTATCAGCCCAAGCCTCCATTTCTAATTTCCCCCAGATATCTAGACTATGCTGGGCTCATCAAAGTTCCAAGATTGGTGAGACAGAAGCCAATCCTCAGAGAAGGCCCCTCAGAAAAATTGAGGGCATTAGATAAATTTATCAGCCTCTTTCATACCATGAGTGAAGAAGGGAGCTAGGAAGTCTCTTTCTGATTATAAGGCACTGTAGGCACTGTACCTGGGGCAGGGACTTTGGTGAGAGGGTTTCTCAATCTTCCAACTGCCTTTGATAAATCTGGTTTTATATACCCAAGGAGTATAAAAGTCTTTCTGTTTTCCTGGATTCTCACAAAGGAAATTTATCTGTGAATTGTTGCTGAATTGATATGTTTGTGGACAAGAGAAGGGTCCAGGACTTGCTACTTTGCCTTCTTGCTGATATTACTACCATTCAAGTTTTCTCATTGTTATAATTCCATATAAGAAGCAACATTGAGAAGTTGCACAAATCCAGGGCTATAATTACAATAGAATGCAATGTAAATAATGCCCTTTGTAACTGTACAATTATGTTGCCCTTCTGTTAGTATATTTTTGTAGACTGAATAAAGGTTTTGATTAGGAAGAGAGGGAAAGGTCAAGAGAGAAGGAGCTAGTCAGCTACTGAAGTCTTTATCAGAATAGCATCTCATGTGGCTTGTTTTATATTTACCTAATGTTTAAAGACATTATGAGATATTTGTATACATTTTTTGAAAAATATGTCAATTTAAATCCTTGGCCAGTTCATAATTAGCTTATTTTTTATTTTTGAGCCCTTTGTATATTTGTTACTGTATGAGTTTGTTACATATTGTAGGGCATGCATACTTTATCATATATATGATTTGCAAATACTTTTTTGCTGGTGCCCTTTACAGTACAAAAGTTTTTAATTTTGATGGAGTCCAATTTATTTTTTTTACTTCATTGCTTGTGATTTTTGGTGTGACATCTAAGAAACCATTGCCTAATCCAAGATAACATAGATGTAGTTACATTTGTGTTTTCTTTCATGAATTCAACAGTTTTAGCTCTTATATTTAGCTAAAGATCCATTTAAGTTAAGTTTTAGATATTGTTAAAGGCAGGGGGTCTAATTTCATTCCTTTGCATTTTATATCCAATTATAAGCACACTATTACAAAGAATTATAATTATTACAAATAATTTGCATTCCCTATTGAATTGACTAGGCCCCTTTGTAAGAAAATTAATTTACTGTAAATGTATAAATATAAAGGTTTATTTATGGACTATCCATTATATTTCAGTAGTCTATGTCTATCTTTATGTCAGTATTATACTATCTTGATTACTATAGCTTTGTAGTAAATTTTAAAATTGGGAATTTTGAATTATCTAACTATTTCTTCTTTTTCAAGATTGTCTTGGCTATTCTTGGAGCTCTGCATTTTCATATACATTATAGAGTCAGTTTTCAATTTCTTCAGAAAAGCCAGCTAAGATTTGATAAGGATTGTGTCCAATGTATATATTTATTTGGAGAATACACCCATGTTGTGGATATTGCCTTCTAATATTATTCATTTAGGTCACCTTGAATTACTTTGAACAATGTTTTATAGTTTTTATTGTAACAGTCTTATATTTATTTTATTAGTCATTCCAAAATATTTGAAAATTTTTGATGCTGTTGTAAATGGAATTGTACTGTTAATGTATAGAAGTTGATGTTTGTAGATCAATCTTATATGCTGTAAGCTGCTAAAGTTGTCTATTCTGATATATATATTAGAGTCCCAGTGCACAAAATTCATCTGCGCCCTCTCGCAGTCTGGGAGCACTCAGAAGATGTCCGACTGATGGCTACGGGGAGTGGGCTTAAACCATCCTTAGCATTGCAACAGAGGTAGGACAGGCTTTCAGGCTTTCTCCACCACTGCTGTTCTCGCCAGCCTTGAGCCTGGCTTCTGGTTGAGCTGGGCTGCCCCTGTGGGAGCCCACTGACTACCAGGGGCAGCTCTGGCGTTGAGCATCTGCCCCCTGGTGGTCAGTGCACGTCATAGTGACCAGTCATTCTGCTGTTTGGTTGATTTGCATATTAGCCTTTTATTAGAAAGGATATATTTAAATTTAGTGATTCCTTTTAATTTTCGCTATATAAGATCTTGTAATCTGTGAATAGACATAATCTTCTTTTATATCTTGTTGATAGTCCTGCCTAGTATTTCTACCACAATGTTGAATAAAAGTGACTGAATCAGATATATCTGTTCTTATTCTTAGGTCAAAAGCATTATCTTTTATCATTATGTATGTTATTAGATGTTAGATTTACATAGCTGTCTTTTATCAGGTTGAGGAGGTTTCTTTCTATTCCTAGTTTCTTGTGTGATGTTATAAAAAAAGAGTTTGGATTGTGTCAAGTTTTCTCTCTTTGCTTATTGAGGTGATCATGCATTCTTTCATCATTTATTCTATTAGTACTAGAGGCCCAGTGCATGAAATTTGTGCACGGGGGGGTCAGGGCATCCCCTCAGCTCAGCCTGCACCCTCTCGCAATCTGTGCCCACTGACTCCTAACCACTTGCCTGCCTGCCTGCCTGAGCACCCATAACAACTCTGCCTGCCTGCCCAATCGCCCCTAACCACTCTGCCTGCCTATCTGATTGCCCCTAACTACTTGCCTGCCTGCCTGATTGCCCCTAAACACTTGTTTGCCTGCCTGATTGCCCCTAACCACTTGCCTGCCTGCCTGATCACCCCTAACAGTTCACCTGCCTGCCTGCCTGATTGCCATTAACCACCTCTGCCTTGACCCCCCTCTACCACAGCTTCATCTGGAAGGACGTCTGGAATGACGTCTGGAAAGTCGTTTGGCTGTCTGGTCTAATTAGCATATTATGCTTTTATTATTATAGATAGCTTAGTACAGTGATTGATTTTTAGATATTATACAACTCTGCATTCATGGGATAAATCCCACTTGGTCCTGGAGTATAATCTTTTTGGTAATATCTTACAGGTTTTAGTTTGCTAATATTTTATTCAGATTTTTGTGTTTATATTCATAAAAGATGTTGCTCTTGGGTTTCTTTTCTTATTGTGTCTGTTCCTGGTTATGGAACTATTATGATAGTTCATAGACTAATTTGAAAAGTATTACCTCTCATTTTTTTAATTTGAGTTTTCTAGCAATATCTTTTTTTTTTTTTTTAACATTTGATTGACCTTAGCAAATAAGTCACATGGCCCTGGGCTTTTCCTTGTAGAAAGTTTTTAATTAATTCAATTCCTTGTTATATGTGTATTCAGATTATCTATTTCTTTTTTTTTTAAATATATTTTATTGATTTTTTACAGAGAGGAAGAGAGAGGGATAGAGAGTCAGAAACATCGATGAGAGAGAAACATCGATCAGCTGCCTCTTGCACACCCCCTACTGGGGATGTGCCCACAACCAAGGTACATGCCCTTGACCGGAATCGAACCTGAGACCCTTGAGTCTGCAGGCCGACGCTCTATCCACTGAGCCAAACCGGTTTCGGCAGATTATCTATTTCTTATGGATTTGATTTTGGTAATTTGTATTCTGGGAATTTATCCATTTCATCTAATTTATCTAGTTGGTTGGCATATGATTGCTCATAATACTACCTTACTGAGTTGGGTGGATTTTTCTGAGAAGGATGCAAGGGTGGTTTCTTTCCTGGGTTCTTGTCTAAGTGGATTTGAAGAATGAAGCCATGGTCAAAAGGTGGTAGATTAAAAGGGTGGAAATTTATTGGAAACAAGTACAGACTCCCACGTAGAGAGGGGGTTTCAAAGGGGGTAATTCACTAAGCCCCCTTTTTCTAAGATTTATAAAGGCTGCAGTCTTTGTCTCTTGATAGTCTCTTCTAATTGGTCACTATAGCAGCTTCAAAACTTTAACCTCACGAGGGACCCCCCTATTTTTCTCCCCTTCAGTGATAGAATTCTCTATCTCCTGTGAAAATCTGTTTTCCTCCCATTTGTCAGCATTTCTCTATCCTCTGTGAAAGTTTGTTTCCTCTTTCTCCCCATACCCTGTGCCTTTTCCCTATCTTCTGCGAATGGAAGTCTTCCTCTCCCCTTATTCTGTGGCACCTTTTATTTCTCTCTGTGAATGTGTGCCCTTTGGCAGCTTCAAGCCCTCACTTATGGGCTCCAAGCCTCCTGTCCCCATGGACCCTCTTTATTTCCTAAAACTCCCTAAACCTGCCTATTTTACCCCTAAAAACTCCTTTCATTATCTTCTAGTGAGAGGATACAAATAAATAGAATATTAGATATGAATTATTATTATGAAATAATTGGTTTTCATTACCTATATGGAAAATCTTAACTTTTTCTTTTCTTGGCATTCCGGTATCTCTGTCATGTTTCTCTCCAGTCACATTTCATTTAATTTCTTAATAGGAGATCTTTGTAAGTAGAAAATGTATGGCACTCTAGTTAGATTTAAAGATCTATTAAGGAGATAAAAAGTTGATTTTTAATTTTTTTTGTAATCTTTGTACTTATCAAAGTGACCTAAAAACTGTACTCAGTTTACACAGCAACCCCAGAACAAAGCCTTACGCAGCAAACTCAGATGCCACGTCCATGCATGAATAGCCAACCCTTACACAGCAACTCAGGGCACCCCCCTCTGCATGTAAACAGCCAAGCCTTACATAGCAACCCCAGACACCATGACCACGCTAGCTACCACCAAGCCCTATGCAGCAACCCTGGGTGCTGAACGAAGCAATCCCAGACACTAGCTGCCTCCAAGCCTGATGCAGCAACCTGAATGTGAACAGGCAAGCCCTACACAGCAACACCAGTGCCTCACTCAGCAATCCGGGTGCTGCAGTCACATGAATTGCCTCTAAGCCCACCACTGCTGTCATAGGCCCATTGCTACTTGACACCAGATACTTTGGTGAGAGCAAAAATTGGGAGACAAAAAAACCACCTCCAAAGGAAAGAAAAGGGGGAATCACCAGAAATGGAACTAAATGAAATGGAGGCATGCAATTATTCAGAAAAAGAATTCAGAATAAGGGTCATATAGTTCATAAACCAGAAGGATGAGAAATTCAACAACTTATGTAAGAATCAAGAGGAAATGAAGAGTGATATAGCTACAATACTATGGAAGATTTCAACAGTAGGCTAGAAGAAGTGGAGGACCAAATAAGTGAATTAGAAGACAAGGCAGCAAAACACATCCAATCTGAACTGCAATTGGAGAAAAAAATTAAAAGGCAGGAGGAGAGCCTAAGGGAAATTTGGGACAACATGAAATGAAGCAATATACATATAACAGTGGTGCCAGAATGACAAGAAGAAGAGAAAGGATTAGAAAGCCTACTTGAAGAAATAATGTCAGAAAACTTCCCTGATTTGGGAAGAAGAAAGTCACAAAAGCACAGAGAGTCCCAAGCAATATTAACCCAAAAAGACCCACACCAAGCCACATCATAATTATGATGGCAAATGTTAATGACAGGGAGAAAATCTTAAAGGCTGCAAGAAAGAGACAAAGAGTTACCTACAAGGATCTCCCATTAGATTATCAAATGATTTCTCAACAGAAAAACATCAGGCTACAAAGGAATGGAAGGAAGTATACAAAGTAATGCAGGGCAAGGGACTGAGTCCAAGAATACTTTATCCAGCAAGGCTATCATTCAAAATTGAAGGAGAAATCAGGAACTTCACAGACAAAAAATCCTAAGGGAGTTTATCACTACCAAGCTAGCAATGCAAGAAATGCTAAAGGGACTGGTGTAAATAGAAGAAATAGAAAGGGAAGAAGGAACACAGGCACAAAGTATCTATCAACAATAACCTTGAAAGTAAATGGACTGAATTCTACAATCAAAAGACATTGAGTGTCTGAATGGATAAGAAAACATGACCCAAATATATGCTGTCTGGAGGAGACCCACCTCAGAACAAGGGTTGCACACAGACTGAGAGTGAAGGAATGGAAAAATATCTTTCAGGCAAATGAAAATGAAAAAAAAGCTGGGATGAAAAAGCTGGGTGAAAAGTTGCTGTGAAAATCTGTTTTCCTCCCATTTGTAAGCATCTCTCTATCCCCTGTGAAATTTGTTTTCTTCTTTCTCCCATTTGTCAGCATTTCTCTATCCTCTGTGAAAGTTTGTTTCCTCTTTCTCCCCATACCCTTCCTCTTTCTCCCCGTATCCCTTTAGCAATACCTATGTCTGACAAAATAGACCTCAAAGTGAAGGCCATAACAAGAGATAAGGAAGGCAACTTCATAATACTAAAGGGATCAATACAACAAGAGGATATAATTCTGGTAAGCATATATGCACATAATATAAAAGCACCAAAATACATAAAAAAAAAACTTCTGGAAGAAATCAAGGGAGAGATGGACAACAATACAATCATAGTAGGGGACTTTAATACACCACTGACATCACTGGATAAATCCTTTGGACAAAAAATCAGCAAAGAAACAGCAATCCTAAATGAATCACTAGATCAGTGTATTTAATTGATATCTTTAGAACATTGCACCCCAAAGCTATGGAATATACACTGAGTGGCCAGATTATTATGATCTCTGAATGCATAATAATCTGGCCACTCAGTATATATATATTAGAGGCCTGGTGCATGAATTCGTGCATGGGTGGGGTCTGGCCAGCCTGGCCAAGGAGAGGGGACATGGGCGGTTGGTTGGCCTGCCTGCTGGTCAAACTCCTGGTCGAGAGGACAATTTGCATATTAGCCTTTTATTATATAGGATATACATTGAGTGGCCAGATTATTATGCATTCAGAGATCATAATAATCTGGCCACTCAGTGTATATACTCTCAAGTGTACATGGAACATTTTCAAAAAAAAGACCACATATTGGGTCACAAGCAAAGTCTCTCCAAATTCACGAAGATTGAAATTGTATCAAGCATCTTCTCAGAAAACAATGACATAATATTAAAAATCAACTATAATAAAGCAATTTTAAAATTCAAACACTTGGAGGCTGAATAGAATGCTATTAAACAGTGGTTTGGTTACTAAAGAGATCAAAGAAAAAACAAAAACATCCTGAAAATGAATGGCAATGAAAAAACAAAAATCCAAAATCTGTGGAACACAGTGAAAGCAGTCATGAGAGGGAACTTCATAGCTCTACAGGCTTATCTCAAAAAACAAGAAAAATGGTAATAAATTATCTAACTCTACAACTTAAAGAATTAGTAAGAGAGCAATAAGAAAAGCCCAGAGTAAGCAGAAAGAAGGAAATAATAAATATCAGAGTGGAAATAAATGAAATGGGGACAAAAAAAAATACAAAAGATGAATGAAACCAAGAGCTGGTTCTTTGAAAGGATAAACCTTTCATTAGGCTCACCGAAATGCAGAGGGAGAAGACCCAAATAAACAAAATCAGAAATGAAAGAGTTGAAGTAATAACTGACCCCATACATACAAATGATTGTAAAAAAAATACTATGAACAACTCTACTCCAACTAACTGGACAACCTAGATGAAATAGACATATTCCTAGAAAAATACAAGCTTCCAAAACTCAATAAGTAAGAATCAAGAAATCTGAATAGGCCAATAACCACTGATAAAATTGAAACAGTAATAAAAAGACTTCCAGCAAACAAAAGCCCTGGACCGGATGGATTCACAGGGGAGTTTTACCAAACATTCAAAGAAGAACTAAAACCTATCCTTCTAAGACTATTCTAAAAAAATTAAGAGAAAGGCACACTTCCAATCTCTTTCTATTAAACCAGTATTATTCTAACAAAAAATGATATAAAGACACTACAAAGAAAGAGAATACAGGCAAATATCCCTGATGAACATAGATGCTAAAATCCTCAACAAAGTTCTAGCAAATCAGATCCAGCATTACATTAGAAAGATCATACACCATGACCAAGTGCGATTTATTCCAGGATGCAAGGCTGCTACAATATCTGCAAATCAATAAATGTAATACATCACATAAACAAATTGAGAGACCAAAATCACATAATCATATCAATCAATGCAGAAAAGGCATTTGACAAAATCCAACACCCTTTCCTGATAAAAACCCTCAGCAAAATGGGAATAGAGGGATCGTACCTCAACATAATAAAAGCCTTATATGACAAACCTACAACCACCATCATACTCAATGGGCAAAAACTGAAACCATTTTTTCCTAAGAACAGGAGCAAGACAGGGATGCCCACTCTCACCACTCCTGTTTGATATAGTTTTGGAAGTGCTAGCCATAGCAATCAGACAAGAAGAAAAATAAAGGCATCCAAATTGGAAATGAGGAAGTAAAATTGTTATTAGTTACAGATGACATAATTTTGTACATAGAAAACCCTAAAGACTCCATCAAAAAACTATTAGACTTAATAAGTGAATTCGGCAATGTAGCAGGATACAAAATTAACACCCAGAAATCTATGGCCTTTTTATACACCAATAAAGAACTAATAGATAGAGAAACTAAAAAAACCAATCCCATTTACCATTGCAACAAAAAAATTAAGATACCTAGGAACAAATTTAACCAAAGAGGTAAAGGACCTGTACTCAGAAAACTATACAACACTGAAAAAAAGGGATAGAGGAAGACATAAACAAATAAAAGAATATACCATGTTCATGGATTGGTAGAATCAACATCATTAAAATGTCCACACTACCTAAAGCAATCTATAGATTCAATGCAATCCCCATTAAAATTACCAACAGCATAGTTCAAAGCCCTATAACAAACTCTCAAAAAATTCATTTGAAATAAAAAATGACCACGAATAGCTGCAGAAATCTTGAGAAAGAACAAAGTTGGAGGGATCACAATACCAGATATCAAGCTATATTACAAAGCCACTGTTCTCAAAACTGCCAGGTACTGGCACAAGAACAGACATATAGACCAATAGAAAAGCACAGAGAACCCAGAAATTGACCCAAACCATTACTCTCTATTAATATTAGACAAAGGAATCAAGAGCATATAATGGAGTCAAGACAATCTCTTCAATAAATGGTGCTAGGAAAATTGGACAGATACATGCAAAAAAAAAAAAAAATGAAGCTAGATCATCAAGTTACACCATACACAAAAAAAAGAAACTCAAAATGGAAGTAAAACTGTAAAGTAATCCACAAATATCAGTCCTTTTATTAAAGGAATGACCTGAGGAAAATGTAAGTAACATGAACACATTATGCATTTAGAGAGAGAAAATTTGCTTTAAGTTCTTAAAAAAGTATTTTCCCACAGGAATATTTTATATGGAAGTTTTAGGCAAAACAATTTTAAAACTATATATGTAGTAGAAGACAAAGGGTTTAGAGTTTATTAAAGCTTGGTAACATTTAATCTTCAAGTAAATGATAGATTTTTATAAATTCTCTGGTCTGGTCTTTTCTTTTTGGAGAGAATTTTAATAATAAAATTCATTTCTTTACTGGTTATAAATTTATTCAGAGCTTCCGTATCCTTGTAAATCAGTTTTAGCAATTTTGTCTTTCTAGAAATTGTCCATTTCATCAGTTATATATTTTTTGACATAAAGTTCTAAATAACATTCTCCTATAATCATTTTAGTTTTTGTAGGTCAGGAATAATGGTCTTCTTTCATTACTGAGTTTGATTTCGCTCTCTTTTTTTCTTATTTTTTGCTAGATCAGTCTAGCTGACGTTTGCCAATTTTGTTTATTTTTCAGGACAACTTTTGGACTCAGTTTTTCCCCTATTTTTGCTTGTTTTATTTCACTGATTTCTGTTTTAATCTTTATTATTTCCACCTCTCTGTTTAATTTGAATTTAGTTATCTCACTTTAATTTTTTTATTTTTAAATTTTAGTTGATGTAAAATATTATATTAGTTTCAGGTGTATAAATCCATGATTAGGCATTTATATAACTTATGAAGGTATCACCCTCATAAATTCAGTACCCATCCAACACCATACATAGTTATTACAATCTTATTGACTATATTCCCTGTACTGTACTTTACATCCCTCTGACTATTTTGTAACTATCGATTTGTAGTTCTAAATTCATTTTTTTACCCCCCACCCTAAATCCCCATTCATATGGGAACCATTAAAATGTTCTTTGTATCTCTGAGTCTTTTTCTGGTAGGTTTGTTCCTTCATTTTGTTTTATAGACTCCATATATAAGTGAAATCATTCAGCATTCATTTTTCTCTGTCTCACTTATTTCACTCAGTACCACACCCTCTAGATACATCCATTTTGTTTCAGATGGCAAGATTTTCTTATTTTTTATAGCTGAATTATATCCCATTGTATATATGCACCACTTCTTTTTTTTTTTAAATATATTTTTATTGATTTCAGAGAGGAGGAGCAAGGGAGAGAGAGATCGGCTGCCTGCTGCATGCCCCGTACTAGAGATCAAGCCCTGCAACCTAGGCATGTGCCCCTGACAGAAATTGAACCCAGGCCCTTCAGTCCACAGGCCAATGCCCTATCTACTGAGCCAAATCTGGCTAGGGCTCCACCAATTCTTCTTTATCTGTTCATCTATTGATGAACACTTAAGTTGCTTCCATACCTTGGATATTGTAAATAATTCAGCAATAAACATATGGATGTATATGTCTTTTTGATTTAGTGTTTTTGTTTTCTTTGAATAAATACCCAGCACTGGAATTGCTTGGTCCTTCTTTGTTTGTTGCTACAGTCTTTGTTTTAAAGTCTGTTTTGGCCCTGGCAGGATTTTCTCAGTGGATAGAGCATAGGCCCAAGAACTGCAGGTTCCTGGGTTGGGTTTTGGTCAGGGACACTTACCTTGGTTGTAGACTTGATTCCCAGCACACTGAGGCCATGCTGGAGGCAACCAGTCCCTGTATCTTGTTTTCTATCCCCTCTCCTTCCACTCTCTCTACAAATCAATGGAGAAATATCCTCAGTTGAGGATTAAGAAATAATAATAAAGTCTATTTTGTCTAGTATACATATTGCTAACCCATGGAGTTCAGAGGATTGAATTAGAGTAAGTGTAAGTTCAGTTCATGTGCAGGCCCTTTAAGTGGAATGCCTGGGATTCCAGATGCTCTCTATCTCACTCACCCACAGTCCTCAGTGGTTTTCATAGTCAGAAGTTATGGGACCTCTCTTCCCACACTGGAACTGGAGTGGGGCTAGGATCCTTGGCCCTTAAGGGGGACCTCTGCAGCCAAGATATCCCACCCAACTTTTAACTACCACGTGTCAGTATGGATGGTGTCTCTCTGCCCCTCCTACCAGTCTAGATGTGGCTTCTTCTTTATATCTTTAGTAAAGGAATTCTGTTCAGGCAGATTTTAGGTAGTTCTAAATGATGGTTGTTCTGTAGTATAGTTGTAATTTTGATGTGGTTTTGGGAGGTTCTGAGGACAGTATTTACCGACTAGTTAGCTCTTCTTTTATATTTTTAAATTTATCTTTATTGTTGAAAGTATTACAGAAATCCCCTATTTTTCTCTCATTGAAACCCTCCACCCCACACCCACCCCCTCAGGCCTTCATTGCACTATTGTCTGCATCCATGGGTTATGCATTTATGCATATAGAGTATTTAGTTAATCTTTTTTCCACCTCCAAACCCCCACCCCTCTTTCTCTTTGAGATAGTTTACTCTTATTTTAGTTTCATAAAGTGAAAGCTTAAGTTTTTGTTTAGAGATTTTTTAGAAACATTTACTATATAAGACAAACTCAAAAAATCTGGTGGCATGGCAATTTGATCTGATACTTAGAAACAATCACAAAGAAACAGAAAAATGGGGAGACAAATAAACAACCCCCATTCGAAAGAAAATGAGGAATCACCAGAAAAGGAAATAAGCAAAATGGAGGCAAGCAATTTGTCAGAGAAATAATTCAGAGAAATGGTTATAAGGACACTGAAAATGATGGAAGACAAATGCAACAATATGTGTAAGAATCAAGAGGAAATGAAGAAGAATCAAGAGGAAATGAAGAATGACATAGCCAAAATAAAGATATTTTTGTGTGTTTTTTTAAATGAAAGAATTGAAGACATGGATTGCCGTTTAGGCACCACTTTAGCTGCATCCTATAAATTCTAATGGTTTTGTTTTGTTCAATTTAAAATGTTTTCTAATTTTTCAATTAATTTCTTTTATCTATGGGTAATTATTGTGGACAAAAGGGGCCACATGCTGACCTGACAAGCTCAGGAGAGGCCTGCATGGCAGTCTTGCAAACTCAGAGACCTAAAGGTACCACAAAGTATGATCTGAAATTAAACTTTAACTAAAAGCAGTTATAGTGGGCAGTTATGGCCTAGGCCAGTATCTTCACTGACAAGGTCAGCCTTTACCTTAATTGAGCCTATCTGTCTTTTTGCATCTATAATAACATACCCTTGAAATGTCTGGGTAACTTGTAGCTTCCCTTTTTCTGGACCCCCTGAGGCACAACCAAATGTGCTGGGCACCAGGACAGATACTACAAATTCCTTCATTATCATATTAATTGTTCCTGCACCCACCTAAGTATGTGTCCATCATTTTACTTTTTGTCCAATCCCAGGGATTTCCCTGCTTTTGCTTGGTCCCACTTCCTTAATCTATCACCAATGGATTTCATGTAACCCACCTATGTCCCTCCTTTGATTGCAATGTATAAATACAGATGTAACCCGCCATTCTCCGGAGCATTATCTCAATTCATTGAGGTTCTGCTTCCCTGCATATGTCGACAGTTTGGCTCAAATAAACTCACAAAAATTCTTTACAGGTTTCAATTTTTTTTACGTTAACATTTTAAACAGAATGATCTATGTGAATTTTATGAAAATTAAAATACTTTGAAGGAAAAACCTTTTATTTAGGTAATGTGATCTATTTTCTGACAACCAGTTCATAAACATACAAAAGGAATTCCTATGCTTTTGATAGTAATGCACAAATCCAGAAATCAAAAGGAGGGTATCCAGGTGGCATATTCAGCAATAATTGTTTTGTTTATGTTTAAACTACAGTGTTTGTAAAATTTTCAATGTGGACAGTTTTTCAAGGGCTGCAATCTCCAGACTGTCTTATTTTCCATATTGCCTATCATCTTACAACAAGTTGGCTTCACCCATTTACTTGAATGACCTCCATATGCATATGAGTTTGATGCTTCTGACACTACTCCAGCAACCTGAAATAGTGTCTGCCCCTTTAATAGTAGCCAATGGCTATTTCTCTAGAGAAAAAATATCTTTAATTCTCAAAGAACTTCTAGCTTTAATAGAGTAGTATCCATGTCTCTTTACTCTAAAAATTGAGAAATTATAGTCTCTTTAGCCTCTTTTGAAAATCACAAGGTATTTATTATAGCTATTGAAGGAGAGGAGCTGAAGAAGAGGTTTCTCACAGCTCATAGACAAGCTTTGAAAAATCCTTCTTTTCTACATTATAATGTCTCTATACAGTTGCTTCAAAATTGAAGTTCTGAATTCTTTCAAAGAAAATTTTGATTTGAGCTGTTCATCTGTAGGAAATGCATTGAACTATTAGCCACTATTGTGAAGCCTGCTTTTTAGACTCTCCCTCCAATCAAACTAATTTACAATGCACTTATCTAGCACTGAAATTAAAATATCATATATATATATATATATATATATATATATATATATATATATATATATATATATATATGTATGTATATATTTGAAATATATAACAGCAAATAGAAGAAAATTTGATTACCATGAAATAAGTAATATAGATATTCTTCTTGATTTATTGAGGTAAAATTTTCACAGAGTAAAATTCACCCTTTTTCAGATGTACTTTTCTATGAATTGTGACAAATTCATAAGTCATGGAACCACCACTATGCTTAATATATAGAATATTTTAATCACTCCAAAGTTTCCTTGCATCCTTTTATGGTCAATTCCATCCTCCTTCCCCCAGGCCTTGACAACCGTTGGTCCAATTATTGTCTTTATACTTTTGGTTTCTCCAGAATGTGATAAACTGAACATACAGTGTCCATCCTTTTAGTTCTGGCATATTTTATTGAGCATAATACTTTTGAAAGGAATCCACGTTTCTATGAAAATAAATAACTTATTTATGTTTATTTTCTACTAGAATTCCATTTTATGGATGTACTACAGTTTGTTTATCCATTTACCAGTTGATAGACATTACTTTATTTCACATTTTTGACAATCAGGGATAACGTGTCTAAGTACTTTCATGTGTAAGATTTGTGGGGAGATATGCCTTTGTTCCAAAGTGGCTGTAGCATTTTGCATTCTCATTACCAATATGTGAGCATTCTAGTACTTTGCATCCTTGCCACTATTTTGTGTACTCATCCTTTTTTAAAAATGTAAGCCCTTCTAATAGATATGTAATAGTATCTTATTGAAATTTAAATTTTTATTTCCCTAATGATGTCAGCTGAATGATTTCATGTGCTTCTTTACTAACTTGTATATATAACTTCTTGGGTAAGTGTCTGTCAAAATCTTACCCACTGGGTTGCACAGTGGGTTGGAGCATTGTTCCAATATGCCAAAGTTGTTGTTTGATTCCTGGTCAGGACAGATATAAGAATCAAACAATGAATGCATAAAGAAGTGGAACAACAAATCTCTGTCTCTGTCTGTCTCTGTCTCCTTTCCCCTCTCTCTCTAAAAAATAAATAAACAAAAAATAAAAAATGTATGCACAATTTTTATTTATTTTTTTGTTTTCCTTATATAGATTTTGAGAGTTTTTATATATTCTGGTTTTATAATATTTTGCTCCAGCCTATTACTTACCTTTTATTTTCTAAACAATATATTTTCAAGGATAATTTGACAAAAAAAATAAAAGGTTTTAATTTTGATGAAGTATAATTTAAAATTTTATATATAAGTTTGTGTTTTTTGCATCTTACCTAATAAATTTTGACCAACCCAAGTCATAATGATTTTCCCTTGTTTTCTTCCATAAGTTGTATAGTTTTAGGTTTTACATTTAAGTCCATAACCTATTTTGAGTTAAAATTTTATGTGGTACAAGATCAGGCCTTCTTTTGTTTTATTATTTAATTAAATGTCCAATTGATCCAGCACCATTTGTTGAGGAAACTATCTTTATTCAACTGAATTATCTTGGACCCTTTTTGCAAAATAAGAGACTATACATGTTTGTGTCAGTTTGAATCTATGTCTGGACTCTCTATTTGTTTTCAACTATTAATATTTTGAATTTCAAGTAAAGGTGCATATGGTTTTATAGAACTGAAATTGCATCACAGTTTGTTTTTATCTACTCTTTCTATTATTTTATTATGAATGTCTCATTTTATTGAATATTATTTGGAAACATTATAATTTAATGTTAAATATATATATTTTGTGTAAGAGTTCCATAATACAGATGAAATAGAATATCAGATTATTTTAAGGTGGACTAATTTTTTATTTAAATATGTTTTTTCATCTTAAGTAAAACTAAATGAGAGTTAAATGCTCCTAAAAATCATTTAAAAATAATATTAAAGTGTAAATTATAGCATCAGTATTATATCCACACAAAATGGTGACATTTACCATTGAAGATTGTTACAAATAGGTCTGATAGGATTATGTAAATCTGAAAAAATAACCCCATTTTTTTTTTATCATAGTACACCTAGTGTATCACTTGGTTATGAAAAAAAAAGCAAAACTAAAACAAAGACACCTCATTAGCAACAGCTACAACAATGAGCACCAGAGCAAGCGATGCATTTTCAGCCTGTCTTCAGTAATAAGAGCACAAGGCACACTGTGTGGGCTGCTTGTCAACTTCTAGGTACATTCCTGCCAGCTAGAAAGAAAGGCTGGAGTCACTTTGCCCACAGCAGAGAAAGACTATTATAGCCAAGGCTGGGCTGCAAAGGAAAACCTTTTAGATGTATCAGAATATCAGAAAGCATCTCAGCCTTGCCTGATTTTCTTGTTCAGAATTGTCACATTCTCCTTTTCTGTGGGTAGTTCTGCTGCAAGTGTCATTTTTTACTGAACAAAAGAATCAAACAGAAACACCAATATGGGGTAGCTCCCTATCCTAAAGCACATCTACAGCACACTTTGATCACAAACTCTCTGCATTAGCATTCTGTGCAAGAGTAAAAGGAAAGCTACGCATACTGCAGAAGAGAACTTCCCCACGGTTTTAATGAACTACCATGTTTGTTCAACTGTTGTCAGGTGTTTGAAGTTGTTCTGTTGATAGTATAGTACTATGTGTGTTTTATGAGTGACAGTTAAAACCAAATACAGAAGAAAATCTGTCCTTATATAATATGCTACTGTGCATTGAAAATCTGAACAGATCTGTAAATTACAGTTAAAATGAGCTGACTGCAACCTGATTTAGAATCACTTGCTTTGATTCTCCAAACGTCTTAAAAATTCCTCCCTACAGCTCCACATTAGTTAAAAAGTTGAATGCAGCTGTAGAATGAATGGTAAAGAGACAAAAACAACTAAGTTCCCCATAGGCCAATCTAGAACTATATTCATTCAATTATTGTTTTCTTTATTTTAACTCAAAAAAGCTTGAGTAGTTACCAAGGATGGTGTAGACACAACTCTGTAGGGACTCACTGAGAGCCCAAAGGGTAATAAAGGCAGCAAAGAGAGGCATTTGAAATGTGGCTGAATCTCTGAAATCAAATTGTGGAAGCTTGCAAACCAAGGTCTCACTATAGGGAAGCAAGGGCATCTATGCAATATACTTAGAAGCTTATCTGTTTCTGGAAATTCAGTTTTATAATTGCATTAGACATGTGTATAAATGTATTCATGAATTGGGGATTATTTGAGATTTAGTTATCTGTATTTTTAATATTTAAAAGAAAAACTTTACTTGAAAAGGTGCCACTCCTAAATATGCAAAAGAAAAAGCTATAGGTATGGACAAGTTTGCAGTATTTCTTGAATCTAAAATGGCATCCCAAGTGTCACTAATTAGTCTAATGGTATTACAGATCACTAACATAATCACACTAAAAGGAGGGGGAAGAACAATTAATGTGTTTAATATTAAAAAACAGTATTTTAATTGTACACTATAAGATTAAAGATAATAATAACTATAAAAATACTGTACTCTGGATAGCAAATATGTTTATCTCTTTGAGGACAAAGAGGATAGTTGCATAATAGTCAAGTATTTTCCCCAACACATTTAATAAATATAAATGGAATCTTATTGTGGAAATGCATGGCAAACTATTCAAATATTTCTTGCTACCTCATTCTTTCTTTCTTTCTTTTTTTTTAAAATATATTTTATTGATTTTTTACAAAGAGGAAGGGATAGGGATAGAGAGTTAGAAACATCGATGAGAGAGAAACATCGATCAGCTGCCTCCTGCACACTCCCCACTGGGTATGTGCCCGCAACCGAGGTACATGCCCTTGACTGGAATTGAACCTGGGACCCTTGAGTCCCCAGGCCGACACTCTATCCACTGAGCCAAACCGGTTAGGGCACTACCTATTCTTTATAAAATCTACATAGCATACCATCATATGGAAGTGCATTAATATATTTAACAATGCTTTATTAAAATGAGTGAAATTAATCTTCTACTTCCATCTTTGCACAATTGTGTGAGTTTATCATATATATTCAAGAATGGAATGGATATGGGTCAAAAGGTATGCTCACTAAAATGTGTGTATTCTCATATGTAATTGTCTGGTTCTTTGTTCATTATTTTGGGGGGTTTAACATTAAACCATGTTGTTGATGTCCTAATGATTCCTGTGAGAATTTTTCTTTTTATCAATTTGACTATAATTAGAAGCTTTTCTTTTTTCCTTTTTAGTTTTTTTGGGGAAATTCTCTTCATAAAGTTTAATTACCTGAGTATTAACTAAAAGCATCTCTGTTATAAGTTTTTAAACAATAAATAATTATGTAGACTAAAGTATAAAATGTCTTCCACTAGTTCCACTTTTCTTTCCCAGGGTAATCACAGGCAACAGCCTGGTGTCCATATTTACATTCTTCTATATTTTCCCCGATTGAGCTATCATTGTCAAATTTCGTTAAGGTATCACACTACATTTGATATAGATTTACTATTTTATGCATATTTTCATAGATTTACTATTAATATAGATTTACTTTTATGCATATTTTCATACAATTGAATATTATTTACTCTATTTATCCAGTAAATACTTGAACATCTACTATGTGCTAGGTAACCTTTTAGGTACTAGGAATACAGTAGTAAAATAAATAGTATAAAATCTTGGCCTGTGTGGAATTATATTTTAGGGGTTTGTGTATCATTTGATTATAAATGATAAGCCAGCAAATAAATTGTATAACAAATGAACTATGGTTGGTGCTTATAAGAAAAACTCAGCGATAAAGGGGTTGGTAGTGTGAATGTAGGCTGATGCTATTTTAGACAGAGTGGACAAGATTGGTTGGTAGGCAGAATGACCCCCCAAAGATGTGCACACTCTAATCCCTGGAAACTATGGATGTATTATGTTACATGGCAAATAAATGGTGCATATATAATTAAGTTTACAGATTTTAAGATGAGGAGATTATCCTAGCTTATATGGCAGCCTCAGTTTGATTATATGAGTTCTTAAAGCAGAGAACTTTCTCCAGCTGGAAGCAGAAGAGGCTTGGCACAAGGGAGAGTCAGATAGATTAGAGTATGAGAAGGAGAATGCTCGTTGATTTAAAGATGGAGGAGCTAAAGTGATGAGGAATGCAGGGGACCTAAGGGCTGACAACCAGCAAGAAAGCAGACATGTCCTATAGCTGCAGGGAACTGATTGACCTTGGAAGCGTTTTCTTTTTCCTAAAGACTCGAGATACTAGTAAGGACTTCTCCTGGCTGATACCTTAAGCTGGGCCTGGTGAAACCTAGAGAAGAGAAAGCAGACAAGCCTAACCAGACTTCTGACCTATAGAGACATGAAGAAAGAAATTTGTGCTTTTTTTAAGCAGCTTAAGTTGTGATGATTCATTATGGCAGCAATGAAAACCAAATACAGTTCACTGAGAAACTGACATTTGTACTAAACAGATGATGGAGTGAGCTCCATAGTCACATGGGAGAAGGACATTCTAGGTAGAGGGGACAGCAAGTGGCAGGACCCTGAAGCCAGAACATACTTTGCGTGCCACAACAAAGACTAATAGAATGGTGTAGCTAGTGTTGACCTAGAGAAAAATACAAAGTTGCAAGGTAAGAAAAGCATTTATTTGGGGTCCTGAATTGCAATTTAGGGACAGATTCATTCTGTTGGCAACCAGAAAGCCTCCTTTCCAGGGATTAGGAGCAGGGGCTATTAAGGGGGAAAAAGAAAAAAGAAAAAAGAGCATTCAGGTTACATTAGTTTTTCAAGAATTATGATTGGAGAGAAATTTATCTTTCACAAGTTACTGGTTTTTCATAACCATCTCATGTCATTACTAGGAAAGAAGTACTTTTGCATAGTTCTTAAAATGTGCAGCTGTTTGTACAGCTCTTGAACAGTTCTTTACCAGCAAATACCTTATTTTTGACAACTCAGCAAGGACAGTGCACTTCATTTTATCCAACAAGATGGAGTCCAGAATACAAAATGGAGTCACTGTGGCCATCTATTTTTACTCTAGACCCGTGGTCGGCAAACTGCGGCTCGCGAGCCACATGCGGCTCTTTGGCCCCTTGAGTGTGGCTCTTCCACAAAATACCACGGCCTGGGCGAGTCTGTTTTGAAGAAGTGGCATTAGAAGAAGTCTAAGTTTAAAAAATTTGGCTCTCAAAAAAAATTTCAATCGTTGTACTGTTGATATTTGGCTCTGTTGACTAATGAGTTTGCCGACCACTGCTCTAGACTAACGTGAGAGTGTAGAGAGAGATCAGAATCAGAGAAATGATAGGAAGTCAGATTATTTGGGCCTTCTGGATGCTTTGAGTATTTTTTGTTCTGAGTGAGATAGAAAACCTTTGGAAGGTATCTGAACAGAAAAGTATGTTCTGATATTTTGTAGAACAGTATTCTGGTCACTTTGTTGCAAAAGACTATTGGTAGTCAAGGTGGATAAGAACAACTGAAAAAAAATGAAGCAAGGTCAGAGGTTGGAGATACTGGATAGTCTGGATGAGAGATGTGGTGGTATAGACCAAGGTAGTATGAATGGGGAAATGAGAAAGACTAGATTTTAGAGAAACTGGATATATTTTGAAATAGAGTCAATAGTGTTTATTGGTGGAATGGATGTGTAATGTGGGAAAAAAGAGAAGAATAAATGATGGGGATGAAACTTGTTGGTTTGAGCAAATGGGAAATATACACTGAGTGGCCAGATTATTATGACCACCTGACGTTTGTAGGCAAATTAGCCATACACTGCATCATATGGGATATGGAAGCTGAAGGCCTGTTCGAACACCTTTGCTGTCTGCAGTTACCAAGATAAAACGTCTCCAATTCACACAGGAACACAAGGATTGAACAGTCGAGCATTGGAAAAAAGTCATGTGGTCCGATGAATCACGTTTCCAGTTGCATCATGCAGATGGCAGAGTGAGAATTTAGCAGAAATAGCGTGAGTACAACCCTTCAAGCTGGTGGGGGCAGTGTTATGGTTTGGGGCATGCTTTCCTGGCATGATTTGGGCCTTTTAATTCATGTGGAGCAACGTCTGAATAGCACAACATACCTAAGTATCGTTGCTGATCAAGTTCATCCTGTCATGTTGATGGCATATCCCAATGGAGATAGCTTCTTCCAACAAGACAATGTGCCATGCCACGGTGCTCGTATTGTGCAGGAGTGGTTTCAAGAACATGAGGGAGACTTTACCTTGCTTAGGTGGCCCCCACAATCACCAGATCTCAATCCAATCGAGCATTTGTGGGACGAAGTTAAAAGAACCATCAGGCAGCTGGTTCCACAACCATCAAATCTCACAGAACTGGACAGTGCTATTCATCAGGCATGCTGTCAGATTCCTTGCATCACCTTTCAACATCTCGTGGAGTCAATGCCAAGAAGAATCGCCACAGTATTGAAGGCAAAAGGTGGCCCAAGGAAGTACTGATGGGGTGGTCATAGTAATCTGGCCACTCAGTGTTTTTTTCATTAGTTGTAATGAAAACTAATTCTAATGGAGAAGGCTCAGGTTAGGGCTAGGGGTAGAATGGAAGAGCTAAAGAGGGCCAACTCTGTCCAGACCTTGCTAATACATCAAGTAAAATGAGGGCTGAGAATTAAAGAGTCTTGTGAGTATCTGTCCCTTGAAATATAAAGTCAGAACCTGGCACAAGTTTGGGGTTTAACCCTTTAGAAACTTTCTAAGTTTCTTTTATTTTCAAGTATATATTCAAGTTTTATATCTCTTCTTGAGCTATTTTTGCTAATTATATTCTTTAAAAAATGACCCATTTCCACCTAGTTTCAGATCTATTTGCAATTAATTGTAAAAACTTTTCATTTATGTGTGTGTGTATAATACATTTTCTCTTTAAAATAATTTTATTATGCATAAATATATAAAATACATATATATATATACCTAAATATATGTGAAATATATTTTATCTTTTAAATAATTTTTCTACTTTATATATTTTCTTACCTATTTATATTAATTAACATGGATGCTTTTTATTAAATTATTTTTCTTTTATCAAAGGTCCTAACATTGGAATTACTATATCTATTTTTCTTCCCATTTTCTAACTCATATATATATAATGCCTCAATAATGATTACTCTCTATTCTTTTTCTAACTTTGAGTTGAATGTTTAATATATTCTTCATTCTCATTTGTTTGTTGGTGGATTTATATGTTTAACAGAGATTTATTTTCACTATTGCAATTTTCAAGGTATTCTACAATTTGGTTTTGATTTTCTATTTAATTCAAGAAAGGGCATGAAAATAAACTGTAGAAGTTTTATATACAACATTTAGATTCTATTAAAATATAGGATAATTTAAAATATATTCCACTTAAAATGATTTATTAATATCAGGGCAAAATATTTATGTAGGAATATCTTCCATCTTTTCATATAGTTAATATTAGTAATCTTTTTATTCAGGTTATTTATCTTTATTTTATGTTCAATTTTCAAGGAAATAACAAATGAGTTTAAACCCTGTTGTGTTCCACTTTATTTCTTCTATTATTTCCTGAATGTGTTATTTATGTAGTTTAATAACATACAGTTATAATGTCCTTTTAGAGTGTGTCCTTTTTTCTGACTTTCTGATTTCTTTTTCTTTTTCTTTTTTTCCTTCAAATTTTTTATTGTTGAAAGTATTACATATGTCTCATTTTTCCCACATTGACCTCTCCCAGCCCAGTTCCGCCTCCCAGCACAAGCCCTCACCCCACTATTGTCTATGTCCATTGGTCTGTGTCCATTTATGCTTATATGCCTGCATACAAGTCCTTTGGTTGATCTCTTTCCCAACCCCTGCCACCACCACCATCCTGTGCCTTCTCTCTGAGGTTTGACAGTCAGTTCCATGCTTCTGTGTCTCTGTATCTATTTTTGTTCATCACTTTATGTTGTTCATTATATTCCACAAATGAGTGAGATCATGTGATATTTATCGTTCTCTTATTGGCTTATCTCGCTTAGCATAATGCTCTCCAGGTCCATCCATGCTGTTGCAAATGGTAAAAGTTCTATCTTTTTTTACAGCAGCATAGTATTTCGTTGTGTAGATGTACCACAGTTTTCTAATCCACTCATCTGCTAATGGGCACTTAGGCTGTTTCTAAATCTTAGATATAGTAAATTGTGCTGCTAAGAACATGGGGATGTATATATCTTTTCTGATTGGTGTTTCTGATTTCTTGGGATATATTCCTAGGAGTGGGATTCCTGGGTCAAATGGGAGTTCCACTTTTTATTTTTTGAGGAAACTCCCTACTGTTCTCCACAGTGGATGCACCAGTCTGCATTCCCACCACCAGTGCATGAGGGTTCCTTTTTCTCTACATCCTCACCAGCACTTGTTATTTGCCGATTTGTTGATGATAGCCATTCTGACAGGTGTGAGATAGTATCTCATTGTCATTTTGATTTGCATCTCTCAGATGATTAGTGACTTTGAGCATGTTTTCACATGTATCTTGGCCTTCTGTATGTCCACTTTTGAAAAGTGTATACTTAGGTCCTTAGCCCATTTTTTTGGTTGGATTGTTTATCTTCCTTTGTATTAGTACCCTATAAATTTTGTAGATTAAACGCTTATTGGAGATAACATTGGCAAATATGATCTCCCATGCAGTGAGCTACATGTTGCATTGTCGATGGTTTCTTTTGCTGTTCAGAAGCTTTTTATTTTTATGTAGTCCCATTTGTTTATTTTCCCTTTAGTTTCCATTGCCCTAGGGGCTGTATCGATGAAGAAATTGCTTTGGCATATATCTGAGGTTTTGCTGCCTGTGGATTCCTCTAATATTTTTATGTTTTCCTTTCTTATGTTTAAGTCCTTTATCCATTTTGAGTTTATTTTTGTGTATGCTGTAAGTTGGTGGTCTAGTTTTATTTTTTTACAAGTATCTGTCCAATTTTTCCAACACCATTTATTGAAGAGACTGTCTTGACTTCATTGTATGTCCTTTCCTCCTTTGTCAAACATTGAGCATAGTGGTTTGGGTTGATTTCTGGGTTCTCTATTCTATTCCATTGATCTATATGTCTGTTCCTGTGCCAGTACCAGGTTTTGTAATACAGCTTGATATCTGGTGTTGAGATCCCTCCTACTTTGGTCTTCATTCTCAGGATTTCTACAGCTATTCAGGGTCTTTTTTTTTATTCCAGATGAATTTTTGGAGAGTTTGTTCTAGGTCTGTGAAATATGCCATTTGTATTTTAATGGAGAGTGCATTGAATCTATAGATTGCTTTAGGTAGTATGGACATTTTAATGATGTTGATTCTACCAATCCATGAGCATGGTATGTTCTTTCATCTGTTTATGTCTTCCTCTATGTCTTTTTTCAGTGTCCTGTAGTTTTCAGAGTACAGGTCTTTTACCTCCTTAGTTAAGTTTATTCCTAGGTATCTTAATTTTTTTGGTGTGATGGTAAATGGGATTGTTTTTATAGTCTCTCTTTCTGTAAGTTCACTGTTGGTGTATAGAAATGCCATAGATTTCTTGGCGTTAATTTTGTGTCATGCTACATTGCCGAATTCATTTATTAAGTCTAATAATTTTTTGATGGAGCCTTTAGGGTTTTCTATGTACAATATCATGCCATCTGTGAATAACAACAGTTTTACTTCTTCTCTTCCAATTTGGATGCCTTTTATTTCTTCTTGTCTGATTGCTATGGCTAGCACTTCCAATACTATGATGAACAGGAGTGGTGAAAGTGGGCATCCCTCTCTCATTCCTCTTAGGTAAGATGGTTTTAGTTTTTGGCCATTGAGTATGATATTGGCTGTAGGTTTGTCATGTAAGGCTTTTATTATGTTGAGGTATGATCCCTCTACTCCCATTTTGCTGAATGTTTTTATTAAGAAAGTATGTTGGATTTTTCCAACTGCTTTTTCTGCATCAATTGATATGACTATGTGATTTTTATATCTCAATTTGTTTATGTGACGTATCACGTTTATTGATTTGTGGATATTGTACCATCCTTGCATCTCCAGAATAAATCCCACTTGGCCATGGTGTGTGAGCTTTCTAATGTAATGCTGGATCTGATTTGCTAGAATTTTGTTGAGGATTTTAGTATCTATGTTCATCAGAGATATTGGCCTGTAACTCTCTTTATTTGTAATGTCTTTATGTGTTTTTCGGATTAGTTTAATTCTGGCTTCATAGAAAGAACTTGGAAGTGTTCCTTCCTCTTAAATTTTTGAAATAGTCTGAGAAGGATAGGTTTTAGTTCTTCTTTGAATGTTTGGTAAAACTCCCCTGTGAAGTCATCTGGATCAGATCTTTTGTTTGCTGGAAGTTTTATTTTTATTTTTATTTTTTATTCCTCCAATTTCAATAATTGAAACTGGTAGTTATCAGCCTATTCAGGTTTTTTGATTCTTCCTGATTGAGTTTTGGAAACTTGTATTTTTCTAGGAATATGTCCATTTCATTTAGGTTCTCCAGTTGGTTGGAGTAGAATTGTTCATATTATTTTTTTTTTATAATCCTTTATATATCTGTGGGGTTGATTGATACTTAACCTCTTTCATTTCTGGTTTTGTTTATTTGGGTCCTCTCTCTTTGTTTCTTGGTGAGCCTGACTAGACATTCATCTATCTTTTTTATTCTTTCAAAGAACTAGCCCTTGGTTTTATTGATCTTTCATATATTTTTTTATTTATTTTTTGGTCTCTATGTTGTTTATTTCCTCTCTGATCTTTATTATTTCCTTCCTTCTGCTTATTGCTCTCTCTATAATTCGTTAAGTTGTAGGTTT
Source organism: Ia io (assembly GCA_025583905.1). Classification (NCBI taxonomy): domain Eukaryota; kingdom Metazoa; phylum Chordata; class Mammalia; order Chiroptera; family Vespertilionidae; genus Ia; species Ia io. The sequence goes on from JAJQQW010000008.1 coordinate 63,248,757, forward strand.
AGATATTTTATTACCATTTTTTTTCTTGTTTTTTTGAAGTAGGCCTAGAGCTATGAGCTTCCCTCTCGGGACTGCTTTCACTGTATCCCAGAAATTTTGAATTGTTGTATTTTCATTGTCATTTGTTTCCAGGATGTTTTTTATTTCTTCTTGATCTCTTTGATAACCCAATCATTGTTTAATTGCATGCTATTTAGCCTCCAAGTGTTTGACTTTTTTGTTGTTTTTATTGTAGTTGATTTCTAATTTTATGCCATTCTGATCTGAGAAGATGCTTGATATGATTTCTATCTTCTTGAATTTGAAGAGACTTAGCCTGTGTCCTAATATGTGGTCTATCTTTGAAAATGTCCCATGTGCACTTAAGAAGAATGTATATTTTGTTGCTTTCAGGTAAAATGTTCTGAAGATATCAATTAGTTCCATCTGATCTAGTGAATCATTTAAGATTGCTGTTTCTTTGTTGATTTTTTGCCTAGAAGATTTATCCAGTGATGTCAATGGGGTATTAAAGTCCCCCACTATGATCATATTATGTTGGTCTCTCCCTTGATATCTTCCAGATGATTTTTTATGTATTTGGGTGCTCCTGTATTGGGTGCATATATGTTTACCAAATTTATATCCTCTTGTTGTATTGATCCCTTTAGTATTATGTTGTGACCTTCCTTATCTCTTGTTATGGTCTTCACTTTGATGTCTATTTTGTTAGATATAAGTATTGCTACCCCAACTTTTATTTCATTTCCATTTGCCTGAAAATTTTTTTCCATCCTTGCACTTTCAGTGTGTGTGAGTCCTTTGTTCTGTGGTGGGTCTCTTTTAGACAGCATATATATGGGTCATGTTTTCTTATCTATTCAGCCACCTTATGTCTTTTGAATGGAGCATTTAATCCATTTATGTTTAAGGTTATTATTGATTGGTGCTTGTTTGTTGCCATTTTTATTCTTTATGCCTATGTTTCTTCTTCCCTTCCTATTTCTTCTTTTTACAACAGTCCCTTTAGCATTTCTTGCATTGCTGACTTGATGGTAATGAACTCCCTTAGCCTTTTTTTTTGTCTGAGAAGCTCCTGATTTCACCTTCTATTTTAATTGATAGCCTTGCTGGATAGAGTATTCTTGGATTTAGTCCCTTGTTTTGCATCACTTTTTATACTTCATTCCATTCTCTTCTGGCCTGACATGTTTCTGTTGAGAAATCATTTGATAAGCTAATGGGAGATCCCTTGTAGGTAACTTTCTGTCTCTCTCTTGAAGCACTTAAGATTCTTTCTTTGTCATTAATGTTTGCCATTGTAGTTATGACTTGTCTTGAGGTGGGTCTTTTTGGATTCATATTGTTTGGTACTCTCTGTGCTTGTGTGACTTTTCTTCAAATCAAGAAAGTTTTCTGTCATTATTTCTTCGAATAGGTTTTCTATTCCTTGCTCCTATTCTTGACCTTCTGGCACCCGTATTATGCAGATGTTGCTTAATTTCATGTTTTCTCAAAGCTCCTTTTAATTCTCCTCCTGCTTATTAATAATTTTTTTCCAATTGCTGTTCACATTGGGTTTGTTTTTCTACCCTGTCTTCTAACTCACTGAATATGTCTTCTAGTCTATTGTTGAAACCTTCCATTGTGTTTTTTGTGCTGCTCTATCATTTTTAATTTCCTCTTGATTCTTACACATGTTGATGATTTTCTCATCCAGCTGGTTTAGTTAGAGGTTTCCTGTGGCTTGGAATGGGGCGTGTGCTGGGTTACTCCAGGTTGCCCCGGCTGCTAGCCCCTGGTCTGGGGTTGAGTGGGCGTGTGTTGTTCTGGGTCACACTGTCCTCACTTTTTTGTGGTCCAGAGTGAGGCACGCACTGGGTTGCTCCAGGTCTCCTTGGCCGGACTGTCCTGGGGGCCATGGTGAAGTGGGTGTGGGTTGCTCTGAGTTGCACAGTCTGCACTCTCCTGTGGCCTGGAGCGAGGTGCACACTGGATTGCTCTGGGTCACCCCTCCCGGCCCAGGGTGGAGCTGGGCAGGTTGCTCTGAGTTGCACAGTCTGTGTTCTCCTGTGGCCTGGAGTGGGACATATACTGGGTTGCTCTAGTGGTCCTGGCAGTAGGTCTCCAGTCTTGGGATGGAGCGGGTGCCGGGTGGCTCCCGGTCAGGCTAGCAGCATGGTTCTAGGGCCCGGGGTGGGGGTGGGTCATAGGGTCCCCCCTGGCTTGCACTTACTGTGGGGTCCTGGAGCCGGATCCTGGGATGCTGGGTCCTGGCAGGCTGATGAGGAGGCTTGGTGCCAGAGGTCACTCTGGTGATCATTCCCTGCAGATGTCTCTGGGTTAAGCTTTTATGATGTAAAAAAAAAAAAAAAACTCCACAAAAATATAACATTTTCCCCCATTACTGCCTGTTTTCACTATAAAAATAGAGTTTTTAATGTAGACAACAAAGCATTACTATTAAATAGCAGTGGTTTTTATTGGACCATAAATTAAATTTGACAAAGATGGTAATGGAGGACCAAGAGAAGCTCATTGACATGACAAATAGGAAGCTCTTGGAACAATGCACACTGGGCGTGTAAGCATTTGGGAAGGTGGTTGGTATGTGTATAATTCATACTAGCTTCTTGACCTAGTTTATATCTAAATTCCATGAAAATCAGATTTAGTTTATATGTAAATTCCATGAATATCAGATTTTTTGTAAACAAAAAGGACAGAAAATTCTGAAAAATGTCAATGTTAATCTAGAGTACTCAGAGTACACATTAAAATGTGAATCAAAGGAGACAGAAGCAGCCTTCTCAATTTTGCAAAAGAACACCATGGAAGTATATCATCTTTTTGGTGCCAATGACTTGGCTGTAGAAGGTTATTACAGCTTCTGATAGAATAGGAGATACTCAGTGATGACTGACAAGAGGTGATAGGAACTTGGCAAACATAGTGGCACTAGATGATGCCAAACAACTTAGCATCTGCATAATAAAATAGCACCAATTTCAGAGACTATTTGACACCTCTGGGATTCTCCCGGAAACATGGATAGGATTTTTTCATGGGGATGGGAATCTTTGCAAGAGCTTCAAGTAGGAACAAGATTTGAACCATTGTTATTAATGTGCTTTTATTTCGACTCACAGGCTCTTTAGGCCTGAAGAAATGGGGGATATGCTTGTAACTTATTTTATACTACAAACAAATTTTATTTTAAAGTAAATATATATTTTGACAGCTGGAAAATCAGGGCATGATGAAAAGATAACGTCTATGTGTAATTAGGTACCTTTTTGCAGACAGTTAATATTCATAAGTTTTGATTGTTTCCTACATTTTTAACTACTTTTCTAGCTTATGGTACTTTATCTTAAGCTCTAGATTGTTTTTGCATGATTTAATATTCGTATGGCTATTTCTGAGTAAATTTCTCACATGGCATCTATATGATGAAATTTCTGCCTCCCATTTATAAAGCCAACAGGATCATTTCACTACAGTTTTTTTTTTCTATAAAAGAGTTGTACATGTTCATTTCTCAAGTAGTGTAGAACAATTGTCCAGTATAATTTCCCTTCCTGCACTCTTTTAACCATGAGATTTTCATTTGTCTATAGCTAAACATTTCTGTATTTGGACCAGATTTCTGTACTGTGAAGCCAGAACTAGTTGTTTTAAATTACAGATAATTGTTTGTCATACACATCGGCTACCACCTTCCTTTGCTCCCCTTAGCAATTGCGTGCTCTTGATGACAGTTTCTTGAAGTGTGGCACTTAGACCGCCTGCATCAGAATCATTTGAGTTGCTTGTTAAATGCAACTTCCTGAGCTTATCACAGACTTCATAAATCAAGTTTCCTTTGGTTTTTCCCACTAAAGTTAGTGAATCACTCCTGTTGGCTTCAATTTGAGCTTCTGCTTTTACTTTGCAAAAAGAGGTCCCCCCCACACACTTTTGAAAAAAACGCACAGTTTAAATCAGCCAATAGATTTGGATTCCAAAGGATACAATGGTGAATTTAAAAATTTTAGAGTCCAGTGGAAATCATCAAGAAGCTCATTATGATAATACAAAAGCAAGAGATAGAGTAGAAAAAATGCAAAATACTCAATATTAATAAAGCGCCATAAAGGTTTGGCAAAGAGAGAGAGCTATCAGCACACACCGGGGAAGAATAAACTAAGATTTGTGAAGGAGGCAACTCTGACATGCGACTTGAAATGACTTGGAAATTTAGAGGTGGGCATCAGGAGAGTCTACCAGGAGAGCAGCAGAGCAAAGGCACAGATGTAGACAGATGAGGATCATAATCAATGCCAACTCATAATTCAACACAACTGAAGCATAAAATACACCTATGGGAGTTGTGGATGATGAGGCTGAAGATGTAGGTTAGAGTGGTACTGTGGAGAGTCTTGAAGGTCTTACTGGTATTTATTTAGCACTTTCTGAATGTCTGCAACATCTTAAGTGGTCTGTAGATTTAAAGTAGAAAGTCACACATTTGTGCATTGTAAGAATAATTTCTGATCTAATCAGCCATATTTACAAAGTCAAATCAGAAGTGAGGTGGCCACATATAGAAGAAAGTTACAGCGAATCTCATTGGAACTTTTTGGTCTCCAGAGAACCTAATGGGGACACACAGCATGTGGGTGACACTTTCTCTACCGTATAGCATCTTGCAAGTCCTGACAAGTTCAGTTCTTATTGTGTGAGTCATTTTTTACTTTGGCATGATTCATAAAGAACTTGTACAATCTATGGATTTCCATTAAGTAATATGTGTGAGAAATAGCTTATTTTCTTTCAAACCAAAGTCAGTGTCAGCAAGACCACATTGTTGTCCTGGGTATTTAAGAGGAGTGTTTCATTGGAAGAAAGTACAGGATGTCTGAGTAATATCTCTGCCCCCACCTTCCAAAATGATTTAAAACAAATGTCTTTACATCCCACTGCCTAAGACATTTAACATCTTATCTGTGATTTCTGATCTTCACTTTGTTCAAAAATCTATAATAGAGCCATTTCCCCATAATGTGTTGTGAGATATCTGGAACCTGTGGGGCCTACAAGGAGCAGTTTAGGATGAACAGAGAAGTCAGCTAGGCCAGGCTTTCCTGGGAGACAGTGCTATGTTCCTGAGGGTCTGGCTGAAGACTTTGGGATGTGTGCTAAGTGCTGAACAAACATTGTTCAGCTGATAGGGAAGCATCTAAGGAAACCTCAAAAAGCTACTCAACACTCAGGAGCATGGGCAGACTTTGGAGAATAGGTAGAAAATTCTACAGGGGGTGATGGGACCTACAAGTCACTGAGAGAGCTCAAATACAGGTGTGATCATAAAAGGCAGAGTTTGAGTTCAGAGTGAGGAAGAACTGTTTTTAAGCTTAACTGGAATGTGCACATATTGAAGTTCCAGTCTGCTTACCAACTTGTGTATTCATAGGTCAGAGGTAACATGGGCCTAAGTTAGAGTAGAAATTATAAAATAATTGATAAAAATGAGCCCATGGAACTCATCTTGTAATTGGGTGTATATATTTCAAGGGACAGGAGGGTGAGAAGTGGAACTCAGTGTACACATTGATTTTGAATATTGTTGGAGAGAGATTTGGACTACAAATACATAGCTATAATGAAAGTATCTAAATTGTAAAATACACTAGAATCTGTCATCTATGTTTATAAAAAGTAAAAATGATAATATTGTTATAGCTCTGCAAGTAAAAATACCATATTGTCTTCCACTAAACATAACCACATCTGCATGATTATTGTACGGATAATCCATAATATAGGACATTTGTCCCTTTTTTCTAAAACTAAAATTATATAAAATGATTCCTCCTTGCTGGAATACTGTACCTGAAGGCAGTGTGGAGTACTGCTGAAATGCACATTCTATTAATGGCTGAGAGATGTCACCTTGGCCTGTACTCCTAGTCACGTAAATGAATTTGGTATTTCTTTTACAGCTACATCTCTTTTCATGATTTCCCCATAGAGTGAGAGAATGATGAATAAACTTCCTGACAGCCAGTCTCTCATAGGATTCCTCACACAATGATGTATTTGACAGAGTCAACAACCTTAGTGAAGTCAAAATACACAAGCCACCGATCACCATGCTCTGTCCCACACTGCTCCCACTGCTGTCTAAGGGAGGTTACTGCACTGCAGGAAGTTCCCTGGCTACAGTGAAAGTATTTCTGCCTTGGCCAAGGTGGGCCATTGGAATGGATGACTTAATACTGCGCTGCCAACTGCATGTGGATGTGCTGGGTTAGTCTTTTCAGTTTTACATGGACAACTCCTCAGATAGAACACTCTCACAGCTGGGATGGGCAAGAATTTTCCCGATAGGAACTACTAATCATGAACTTTGCTCCTTCAGCTTTTCTGACTCCTGAGCCAGAATATGTATAGATTCAAACCACAGGACAATGGTTTCTTCTTTAGGTCACATGTATTGTCAAAATTGAAGGCAATGTGAAACAGATGTGAGTTCCATTTTGGCCTTGTATCTTCAGTTGTCCTCATGGGGTTCAGTTTTGCTCACTCTTCAGTTTTTCTTTCTTACTGCCAATCCTGCTGACCCACAGTAACTTTAGCTCACCATAAAATGCATAAGCAACTACTATCCACAGGATTTTTTTTAACCAGTTTTCATAATAGTATAGGATCTCATACCTATAATCAATCTATTATTTCTTATCACTCATGGTAATAATTCCCTGAACAAACCCTGATACCATCCTATATAATAAAAGCCTAATATGCTAAGTCTCCAGTCATCTGGTAATCTGTTCAACCAATCAAAGTGTAATATGCTAATGATATGCTAAGGCCATTCAACCACTTGCTACGACGTGCACTGACCACCAGGGGGCAGACAGTCAACTGGTTGACCAGTTGCTATGACGTGCACTGACCATCAGGGGGCAGATGCTCCAACTGGTAGGTTAGCTTGCTGCTGGGTACGGCAGATCAGGACTGAGCAAGACAGGCTGGACATGCTCTGGAATCCTCCCGAGGTCCCTCCCCGGCTGACCAATCTCCTGCATCCCTACCCAGTCCCGATCGTGCACCGGTGGGGTCCTTCAGCCTGGCCTGCACCCTCTCACAATCCAGCACCCCCAGAGGATGTCAGAGAGCTGGTTTTGGCCCCATCCCGCAGGCTAGGCCGAGGGACCCCACGGGTGCATGAATTAGTGCACCGGGCCTCTAGTTATATAATAAGATTTGTCCATTAGCTCAATTCCTATAGTATGGAAAAATCATTAGAATATTCTAAATAGCAAAATCTTTACTTTTCAAATGAAATCTTATTTTAAATATCAGATAGAAGGGGATATATTTGCTTGAAATAGGGATGAACAACTTAGGATCTGCTTGTTCTGCCTCCCTTATCTCTTCCTTCATCAATTCAAGAAGTACACAAAGTTCTGAGAACATAGTTTAACAGTGTCTGCATTACTAATGTCCCTATAGTCATTTTGTGAGAAATAAAGTGGTCCAGAAATACAGTGTTGGAAGAGATATTTAGGAATTAAAATTAACACTGCTTTGTGTGAGTGGTATGGAAAAGGCAGAAATCTGGGATATTTTTTCAGGTTAGAGGATTAATTCACGGTGTCATTTCTTGGGAAGGTATTGCAAATTGGCATGTTAATTTGAGACTGTTGAAAAGTTTTTGGCTTACTCAAGCCACGATGTGCTCAAGACAGCAGTCTTCTATAGAAACATGGTTTTAAATAATCGCACAACCAAGTCAGTTCTAGATTAGGAAGAATAGATTGAGAAGAGCTCAGGCACAAATATAGACTCTGAGAATTAGCAGCATTAATGTGGTCATAAAGGCAAGGAGATTGAGTTGCCATAAACATAGGAGAATGAGGAAAGAAGAATTAATGGGCTATAAAGAAGGGGAACATTTCAACGAAAGGCTGATCAACAGCACAAAATGTCAAGCATGCCAAGGTCATAAAATATCCTTTAGATTAACAATTATAGAATTATTGTGTAGCATATGAGGAGTAAGAGGGAGGTGAGAGTTGCCTTAAGGAATGAATGAGAGAAAAGGTCATGGAGTCAGTGAGTGCTTTGTGAAGGAAAAGAGTAAGATATGAGAGATACAAATGGATGTGCAGTCAAGGACATGATTTTCTCTTTAAAGATAATTCAAGAATAATTTATTGCATCTGAATCTCTGAGTAATCCATTGTTTTCATTGAATTTCTAACTCATTACCTCAGTCTACAAATTTCTTTCCAAGATCTGTCCAGTTTTCTTAAATAGCATAAAACCTGTTCTTTATAGCTACAGAGTATTATATTCAAACTTCTAAAAGTGCAACTCCTGTTGGCCTTGCCCTGAAGTTGTACCATCTATTTTTTTTTTAGCTGTTAAAGTCTGTATACATTTATTTTATTTTATTGTTTAAGGTATTACAAATAGTAGTACATATATCTCCTTTTTTTCCCCCCATTGACCTACCCCCCGGCACATGCCCTCCCCACTCCCACCCTCCAGTGTCTTGTGTCCATTCCATTGGTTATGCTTATATGCATTCATACAAGTCCTTTGGTTGATCTCTTACCAACCCCCGCAACCCTCAAACCCTCCCCTGCCTTCCTGCTGTAGTTTGACAGTCTGTTCAATGCTTCTTTGCCTCTGTATCTATTTTTGTTCAACAGTTTATAATGTTCTTTATATTCCACAACTGAATGAGATCATGTGGTATTTATCTTTCACTGATTGGCTTATTTCACTTAGCATGATGCTCTCCATTTCCATCCATGCTGTTGCAAATGGTAAGAATTAAAGTGAAACCAGGCTTCTCACTGTTCACAGCTCCTGCGGGTTCCGTACTTACCCATCCAAGTCAAGGACTGTGGTTGCACACTGCCCGCCCCCCCACCCCCCGATTACAACCCTTTCTAACACCTGGTCCTGGTTTTGGTATTTTCCTTCATTGAGTGAGCTGGGTAGGGTCCTTTCTAGAATGTGGCTGCCTGACTACCAGGATTCTAAGCTGTGTTGGCTGTATTGTCAGTAGGTGAAGTCACTGCCCTTGTCTGAGGAGAAGCTAGTGGCAGAGGACCCAGGCAGTGCCCTCACTTTCTGACAATAGAGCTCAACAGAACTGTCAACCCTGGTAGCCAGGCAGCCACTTGGCTAGACACAATGGAGAGAGCAACCGTTTTCTTGTTGCATCCCCTTGTCCCTCAGTGTGCCTCAGGAAAGACCTCAGCAACAGTCTCTAGATACTGCAGATGCTGTGGGTCCCTCTGGCCCTTTTCCCAGAGGGACCCACAGGTAACTCAGGGAGGCCTAGGGTGGTCCAGTGCAGGCCAGGTCACCACACTGATGCCACCTGGGCATCCCTATGTCCCTGCCACTGTGTGTGTGTGTATGTGTGTGTGTGTGTGTGTGTGTGTGTGTGTGTGTGTGTGTGTGTGTGGAAAGTCTCCCACCTTTGGTGAGGGACTGCCCAGTGCAGGAGGTCTGTTCAGATACAGGGCTGAACCTGATCTGGGAGCAGAAGGTCCAGTTATAGAATTTTTCGTTGCCCCAAAGGAAACCCTCCACTAAAAGTACTCCCTCCCCATACTTCTACCTTTGACAACCTCTGTTCTGCTCCTTTGCCTATTCTGGGTGTTTCCTATAAATGGAATCTTACAATAAGTGCCTTTTGTGTCTGGTCACACATATTTGCTTTTTTTAAATCTGAAATAGTATTTGAAAGGGAAGTATTTTTCTTCATATGAAGAAACACAGTTTTAAAGCAAACAACAATAGACAGACCATTATTATTTTTTCTTTTTCCAATTTTATAAGGGGTAAATTCTTGATGCCGTGTGTAAAATGATCAGTGAACATCATCTGTTTCACATTGGACACTCTGCTTTTGCATTTTTTATCTCATTTAATCTCACAATAACCCCATATGAGAGGTATTATTATACCTTCTTTATAGAAGATGGAATGAGTCTCAGGGGCATTAAAAATATGTTCCAAATATACAAAATTAGTAAATATCAGAACAAGGATTAAAATTCACTGAATATAATGTTACATAATGTCTGGCACATACCAAGCTTTGGAGATAATTATTTATTATTAATACCATTTCTATTAATTGTTATAGTTCATATTCAGTGTTCTTTTATTATGACACAGTTTTGTTCTGTTCTCACACAATTAATACAAAAAGATACTGAAGAATCACTTACATGATATCAACACCTAATAAATGTTGTTAGCTAATAATCTGAAATTAACACAGTTGAGCATCAAAAAGCATGGGTGGGATAGGATAAAAAAAATGGAATTGGGACCTAATGATTGATGCCTCTCTACCAGTACTAAAATTGAGTTAAAGGTTAGTTACCAGTAGTAGATTTAATATAAAATTGATCACTTCTCATCTTTGGCTTATGGATGGTGATGAGTTTGTGACAAGGTATTTAAGAAAACACTGAGGAAGACATGGACTCTTGGAATTTCTCTCATAATTCTTTTCTACATGTGAGGAGTCTGAAATCAATTTCTTTGTCCACAAGATTCCTTCTAGGTATTTTGTTTGCACTTGACAGGAAGAAATGAGAACAGAATAAATATAAAGCAAAAGAAAGGAAAAATTGTTAAAATATGTTATACTGTTGTGCATTACAAATGGATGAACGTAAGAGACTTGTAACGTTCAAGTCTCTAGGATTTTAAAGACATATTTAACGTTACATGGAGAAAACAACTGAGGTCAATTCTGGCCGGATATATAATGCTATGAAAGGCCATTACTAAAGAAAGAAAAAGGGTACGAAGATAATAGTTTTCAGATTATACAATCAGTTAATAAAAAGCACAGAGCTCTATGATAGGAGTCCAGCTTTGTTTGACTCTGAGATGGCTCTGGATCAGTACACTGCCCTGAATTTATAGTCCTTCAACAGTCAGTTCTCAGAGACTGCAATCACCTTCTGGCTCCCTATTAATGATCATTTTAGCAGCCGCAGACAGGAGCAGTATGCCCTTATGGTTTTCACAGTGTGCATGATTGCCTTGATGCTTTCTAACCCAAGCAGTTCTTCATTCTGCAGCAGAACTTCCATCTGTAGCTGAGTGGTTTTAGAAATCCCCATGAGAACTGTTGGCCATAGAGTTTGTGATGTCAGTAATTAAGCTATCTCCTCCAGCTGCAAGCTGTTGGACAATGTGGGTAGCAGAAGGGCACAATCCTGCTGCAAAGCTTGAGCTAAGTGAGAATAGAAAGGTCAAAGCCCCCTGGTTGGTTAGCCATGCACCGGGGAGTTCAGCTTATTCTGGTTTCACCCATGATTTTCCCATCAGTCTTGCAACATTTTTACAACAAGGTGCTATTTGCCACAAGACACCTGGCCTGTAAGTTGCTTTTAGGTTTTTATAGTGTCTATACACAAAGAGCAACTGTTTTCTGTCTTTGCCATCAATACTCTATGGCACAGAATTATACTGAGCACATTGCTGATTCTATTATAGGCCTGAAATTTTATAGCTTGTTCCTGACATGGACAGTGGTTGGTTTCATGTCACTCATAAATAACTATGTTTCCATGGTTTCTGTCAAAATCATTTCTATCTGTACCCTTTCGGATAGAGAACACTTGTTACACGTTTTTAAATTTTTACTCTGTTTAATCACTGAAGCATAGCTATATGAGTGAGACCTTTCTATAAAGTGTCATCTAGAATTATTTCATAATGTGTGAGCCCCCATGCATGCTGTTCACCTGTTAGTTTTAGGTGTGTTTGATAAGAAACACTTCAGTCACAATTGACGTGTGCTGATGATTGGACTAGCAACCAGTGTTGATTGTGTCATCTTGTCATTATATATCCAACACCTAGCATATAGCTACATATTTGCATATAGTAGGTGCTAAACAATGTACACTGAATTAATTAATTAATCAAATGTCCCAGTTTACACAATGCCTTTCCAAGTGGTAACTGGCCTTCTCATTTTGCCATGAAAGCTCCTTCCTACATTTAGTAAAAAAATGTATTTTGTGCCCTGGCCGGTGTGGGTCAGTGGTAGAATGTGGGCCCCATGCAAAGAAGGGTCTTGGGTTTGATTCCCTGTCAAGGGCACACACTTGGGCTGAAGGTTCGATCCCCTCCCTGTTTGGGGCACATAAGAGAAGCAACCAGTAGATGTGTCTCTTTCACATCAATGTTTCTCTCTCTCTCTCTCCCCGCTCCCTTTCTCCCACTCTCTCTAAAAATCAATGGGAACAATATCCTCAGGTAAGGATTAACAAAAAAAAATGTATTTTGTATTTATCTTGTGCCAGTAATTCTCAAAAATATCAAAATGCATCCATGGTGTGTGTTTGTGTGTGTGTGTGTGTGTGTGTGTGTGTGTGTGTGTGTGTGAGAGAGAGAGAGAGAGAGAGAGAGAGAGAGAGAGAGAGAGAGAGGGTATTGAAAATAATCCTGAGCATTGAGTTGGGTGTAAACAGACAGGTAAACAGTTAATCACAACTCTTGTATAAATTAAGTGCAGGTGCAGCGAAGCACAGACAAACCTAGGCCTAAGGATAACTTCCCAACAGGATGATTCTTTTACTTTGCTCTTTAAACAGGTGAGGTATTCAGGGCAGGGCATGTGGAGAGAAGAAATAAATCACTAGCAGTGTCACACAGACATGCACGGCTGCTGGAGGTTAGGTGTTGAATGAGGACTGGGCTTTGCCAATTCTTGACACTACTGACTCCACCATATTTCACACCAGTATCATTTCTTTGGCTACAATAGCCTTTGACATGGTCCCCTCCGATTCATTCTAATAGTCTTTTCACACAACAGCTGCCTGAGAGACCTTTTTAAAATGCAAATTACATCACGACTTTGCTTAACACTCTATGTGGCCGACCATCTCATTGGAAAGAAATCAAAAGTCCTTAAAATAGCCTAAAAATCTCTAGGTGCTCTTGTGCCTGACTTGCCCTCTGCTCTTGCCTTCTGTCAGTCTTCCCATGTTCCTTTCCAGCCACACATGGGATTCCTATTCTCTCTTGAGGGCATCAAACACTCCCAATTTAGGAATTTTGTACTTGTTATTCTCTCTTCTTAGAACATTATTTTCCCCAAATATTACCAAGACCATGCTTCATGTTCAGGTGTCAATCAGAAAAGTAATCTCTGACCACACTATCTAAAATCATAACTGCCTTTTCACCTTTGTTTTCTTTGAAAACCTACTAGCATATTACTACCTGACATTGCACTCAATATGTACTTGTATATTGCCTGCCGCTGCCCAACTAGAAGTATGCTACAGGAGGATAGGAACTTTGGGTGTTTTGCTCATCATTTTAACCCAAACACTGTCTTAGAACAATGTTTTCCACATAGTGGATCCTTCTCACATATTTGTTGGATTAATAAACACATGTATGAAAGGGAATTTGTTTTTTTAAAGATCCTCTTCTCATACATGATTATTATACTTGAGTGGTTATGTTGAATAAATAGAGTAAATATTCAATTAATTACCATGAGTATGGAATATGTTATATTATGTTCTGTTTAGTAATTACATAATAGGCCAAGCATTGCTTAACAGTTGTCAAAATATATTAGCACATCTCAGAAAAGTGTAATGATCATAACTGAAACCTTGTTGGTAGACCTCATCCTGTTTAGTAATTATATAATAGGCCAAGCATTGCTTACTAATTATCCAAATATATTAACATATATAGGAAAATTATAATAATCATAACTTAAACCTCATTGCAAAATGGACAAAAATTTAAAAAATGTATTGAGTACCTACAGTCCTCTGGACACTGTGCTAGATACAATTTTGACATAGAGGATTCTAAAGAGCTCTAATATGTGATAAAATGATAAACTCTTCACTTTTGTAATTTAATGAAATTGACATTTCTCTACAAATGTCAATAAGAGATTTTCCTAAAATTATAAAATAACCCTTAAGGAAACAGTCGACTTCTTGAAAGCATTTAAGTAACAAATGGTTTGGAAGGTTCAACCCAAAATGCCCTCTTCCCAAGGATAGTGTTGGCTTTTTACGCAGGGCAGTAGGGTTGGGCAGGAGTTTAACAGAGAGGGAGAGAAAAGCTTGATAAAATGAATCATCTTCAAAGCAAATGTCCTTGGCTATGTCCAGAGTTCTCATATAGTGTTTTGCCTTCATTGTCCCCAATCTAATTTCTTATAAGCACAGACACATTTCTGTCAAAGTAATGTCTCCAATTCCTAAGTCAGTCAACAGATACTTATTGAATGTCACCCTGTGTGGAACATAGTATATAACTGTTGTCATGGTGTCGCAAAGAAAATCAACTATCACTTTTCTTTGCCATGTACTCAAAGTTTATTTTCTAGGAAGAAAAACATAGTTCTATGTGAAAAATGTACGTACATAGCTCTAAGCTATGTAATAAAATCAATTACTAGTTTTTAGTTTCCTCAGTGAAGTGATCATGAGCCAATCTTAGGTATTAAAGGTAAATATTAATTACATAGTAGCTTTATTTTTGATTTTGGCCTACAGGAGCTGAAAAAAATACAGAGAAATCCATATACCATATACTCAAAATGTCATTCCAATGTTTTGAAATATTTACAATCTTTCTCTAAGAAAACGATTAGAGCGGGAATACCTCAGGCGCTTTAAAAAGCCTTAGAATTGAAGGCAATGATATTGAACTAAAAGCAATGCCGTCTTGAAGGCAATGTGAGAACGTAAATTAAGTTTTCTGCAATTACCTAATTACATTCACAACTTTTTTTTTCCAGATTGATTCAAGGCTCCTTTGTTGTTCAAAGCATGAAGGTCAATAACAGGATTTGCCAAAGAAAGCTCTTATGAAAGATTGTTCCAGAAACACAGAGGGGTTACTTGAGGAACCTGGGGGTAGTAGAATCAAAACATTTAAAAATTGGCCTTCACAGTGGTTTTCTCCTAGTAGATATCTCCTTTATTTGTAACTATTGAGACCATTGCTTCTGTTTACATGAAGCTAGGCTGTTATTTCCAGGGGGAATACAACAACATCATTTTCTTTCTGTGTGTGTGTTTGCTGATTCACTAACAGCCTTAATGAAAACTACATGTTCTCAAAGACTCCCTTTCTCCCCTGTAAAATTGGCAATATTTTCATCATTCACAAGAAGACCTCAGATATTAGTACTTTTATGAATATCTTATGGAATTTCCCCCAATGTTCCATCAAATAACTGTCCCACTAAGCTCCCATAACATTCTGCATCCATCTCTACCAAAGCTAACTCACTGTTCTACATACAAGATTGTCTCCCCTCATGGAGTAGGTGATCATATAGGACAAAACCACTAGAGCAGTTATCTAAAACTACATGATGCTAGACCAATGGAACTGAACACATCATCCAATTCTTTAGTTCATTGCATATATATTCTTATATATCTCTTAAATTGGGCAGTCTCTTCAAAGATTCTGTTTCCTATGTTGCACATAGTTTAGCATATACATCAAGAGATTAGGAACACTAGCAGATTACAGATATCAATAATGAGCAGGCATTTATTGCAATCAAACAATATGCTCAGCCTTGTAATTGCTTGGGGCTTTTTACTCCATAATTATATGGTAGCATCATTGTAGCCATTTGATGATATTATAATTAGTGGATAATTAAAGCTTTTGCTAGGATGTTGCACAGCACCATACATGTATGCAGGTTGATCACATGAGGGTTGAAAAAGTACTTAGTCAACAATTCTCTGAAAATACTTTAGCAGATCCTCGTCAAACCTCAGCGATTGTAAACCACGTTCCAGCTTGCAGACTCAGCACCTTATTTCACAAGTGGTTTTGCATGCCCTCCCAAGCCTGGGGTGGGGAGACCCAAGCTCTGCCTAGTACCTCCTCTACCCCACCCATCTGCATTTCCACACATGTCCTTCCCACTCCCACAACACCATAACCTTACAGCAATTGCCAGTTCACATGTATGACCATATCGGATGTATCTGATGTGTGTTAGGTTCTGCAGAACATTATCTCCAACTTAGAGATGGAATAAAGCTCCAATGGCTTACACTACCTGCTTTAGTTTAAATGCCTTAATTTAAAAAGCTGTTGGTAAAACAGATCTGTCTCGAAACTGAGTTTTTTAAGACTATATCAAGTGCTCTTTACAGCCTACTTTGTGTAAAATGGGGCATATCAGAAGCAGAGCAGAATACATTTGGGAGAGAAACCAAGAGGTGAAATAAAAATTAAAAGTGAGAGTTATGTTGAAGGAAAATGATAGGGCATGCTGTTGATACCTAACAAAAATACTCCAAAACACTTACTGATACTTAAGCACATGCTGTGATACTCTCTTATACAGCAGTGTCCCCTCTGTAAGAGGACAATGCTAGTGGTGGTATGTAAGTCATAGGCTGGTTGGAAGATGGAGTAATAAGATAATGTATGTTAAGTTCTTTGGACAGTGCCAGATATATAGTAACCACCTATGATTGGGAGTTATTAGAAAGAGAGAGAGAGAGAGAGGAATCTAAGGGGTTTGAGAGGAGACAGCTTAGCGAGTCATGGGCCAGGGCACATATTCTCTGCCTTGGTGAAGGTTGCTCCTGCTTGCCCACCCTGAAGATTTATATATGGGAATCCAATGGGCCAGCCCTCTTGTTCTGATCCATCCTTGCTAAGTAATCTTCTGCTTATGCTTTGTTTTCCCTCAGAGCCAGAGAGACAGCGCTCTCCAAAGGCCACTGTCTCTGTCCAGAAGGCATCGATTTCACTGTTGGGTTGTGTGTTATCCACAGCAGTGCAGCTTTCTCTTCATTGCCTTCCTTTTCTTCCCTGGCTCACTATCACATTCCCCTATTAGTATTCCTTTTACTTTCCAAATAAACTAGTCTCCCTGGCCTCCTTGTCTCTGGGTCTGTCCCTGGGGGAACTGTAGCTATGACGATTACCATGTTTTTCCTGTCTCTCTGCCTGTCATCTAGGCTTCTGCCTCTTAGATTGCTCTGCACGGTGGGAGGTGTAACCACCGGTGGGACATGTGTACATATAGGTCCTGATGCATGGGAAGAAGAGCCATCCATTCACTTCTAATTTCTCAAAGTCTTGGAAAGACCTGTCTGTCATAAAGCAGGTGTCGAGGGAGGTGTAGTGCTTTGCTTTTCCCTTCCTGAGTGACAATCCCAGACTTGAGGGACAGGCTACTGTGACCAGCAGTCCTGTCAGAAATTCAGTCAGTGAGAAGCAATCCCCAAAAGGAAGAAAAAGAGCACTGTTACTTAGAGAATAGATCAAGTGTGCTAAGCAGGCAAAAACAATCACTGTCCAATATCCTATATAATAAAGAGGTAATATGCAAATGGTCATCATGCCCTCATGCCTTCATTCACTCATGGCTTCATGTAATGGCTCAGACACTCAAAACTGGGGAGAGAGGAATGGGGACCAGCCAGGCTGCGGCCCAGAAGAGAGACAAGCCGCCCGCCCTGCGGTCCTGGGCATCAGCGGCTGGGGCTGTGGCCCAGGAGAGGGACAAGCCACTCGCCCCGTGGTCCCGGGTGCCAGCACCTGCGCCTGCGGCCTGGGAGAGGGACAAGCTGCATGCCCTCAGTCCCGGGAACTGCAGCCCAGGCAAAGCTGCCCACCCATGGTCCCCAGCAGCTGCAGCTGGCCCAAGTGAAGCCAGCCCAGGTTCTGGCCAGGCTGAGGGACCCCCTCCATGTATGAATTTCGTGCACCGGGCCTCTAATAGATATATATTAAAGAAGCCTCGCTCACGAAATACAAATCAGCAGTAATGACATCTTGTCACTCCTCCAGAGACCAGGAGGAGCAATGGTCAGACAGTTTGTCCAGTCCCACTGTGTCCTTTGCTAAATGTGCCCCAAACCCATAGCATCTGCACGAAATGCAGCCAGGTGGTCAGCCTGTGTTTCTGCCTAATTGGCAGGCGCTGCTGGTGAAAGAGCACTGGGCCAGGAATCACTAAAACTGATTACCTCCTGCTCATCTCAAACACATGACTCTACCTCGTTAGGCCTCAGCTTTCTGTTAGTAAAGAAGTTTTGATGGAATCTCTGAAATCCCAGCCTTCATTTGTTATAATTCATGGGAACTTTATAATGCCTGTGTACCAGAATCAAAATTAATTGAGTGAGGACGAGAAAAGTGAAATCTTGTGTTGTCATTTTCATTACAATGGAATAATGTCCATCAATACCAGTTTAAAAGATTGGGGAGTGCTCAATATAGTAAAATTCTCAATATAGCTTTATTTTATAATTTATTTCACTATTGCTTGTCTTTCCAACTCTGTTTTCCCTATTGTAGTGAGAATGATCTTTATTTATTTATTTTTAAAAAAATATATTATTGATTTTTAACAGAGAGGAAGGGAGAAGGATAGAGAGTTAGAAACATTGATGAGAGAGAAACATCCATCAGCTACCTCCTGCACACCTCCTACTGGGGATGTGCCCGCAACCAAGGTACATGCCCTTGACCAGAATCGAACCTGGGACCTTTCAGTCCACAGGCCAAGGCTCTATCCACTGAGCCAAACCAGTTAGGGCATGATCTTTATTTTTAATTAAAAGCTAAGAAATCATACTGCTTTTCTATTGAAACCCACTTTGCCTATTTGGTTGCAGAATAGAAAATAACCTTGTTTAGCTTCTCATTAAAAATAATAAATAAATAAAACCTTCACAAACTGACCCCAACCTGCCTCTCCAGATTTCTAGACTCCCTTCATCGAGCTTTCCCTAATGTTAACATCTTGCATAGGCACAATACATCTATCACAATTAAAAAAATGACATTTGTACGATACTATTAACTAAACTAGAGACTTTATTTGGATTTTGTCGCCCCCCTCCTCCAATTTCCTTTTGTGTTCCAGAATCCAAACCAGGAGACTGCTTATTGCATTTAGTCATCCTGCCCCTTTAGTATCCTCCGTTCAGACCTTTTTGTGGTCTTTCCTTGTCTTTCGTGGTCTTGGCACTTTTGAAGAATACTAGAAAGATATTTTACAGACATTTTCCCCCTTTTGCCTTATAATATCTGGGCAAAACAAGGATTTTTGAAAAATTTTTGGGACACCTCCTTTGTTCTCACTTTCTTCAGTGAGTTTATGTCCTACATTTATGGCACACACCCATTTAAACAATCTATATCCTATCCTGATTTCTCTGAAAAACTTAGAGGATTTTTTTTAAAAAAATGTACATATAGTAAAACACTTCTACTGATATGCGATTCTATGGATTTTGATCATTACAGAGTCCTGCATGTACCCACCACCGCAGTACCATATGGAACTGTTCCATCATCCTAAAATTCACAACATTTAATCTGTTTGTCATCCCTGTAGTTTCTCCTTTTTCAGAATTTCATACAATTATATTCATACATAATTTAGGTGTCTATATGTGGTTTTTCTTTTACTAAAAAAAAATGCACTTAAGATTCACCCATTTTGGTGCCGCTTTTTAAATTCTAACTAGTAGTATATTAGATGGAGGTACCGAGGTTTGCTTATCAATTTACCTGTTCAAGAACATTTGAGTTGTTTTTTTTAGTTTTTGGCAATTATAAATAAAGGTGTTAGAAAGCATTGGTATGCAAGTTTTTGTGAACATAAATTTTTAATTCATGTGGGTAATTTTCTAGGAGTAGAAATACTCAATCATATGGTCAGTATATGTTTAAATTGAGAAGAAACTGGCAAACTATTTTCTAAAGTTGTGATATTTAGTGTTCCAAATATCAGTGTAAGGCAGTTCTTATTGCTCAGTTTCCTCACTACCATTTAAAATTGTCAGTTTATTTATTTCAGCAATTCTACTAGTGTATAGTGGTATATAATTTTGTTTTTAATTTGCAATTCTGCCATAACTAGTGATCAATGTATCTTTTCTTAAGTTTATTTTAAAATATGTGTATGTATGTATATATATTGTTTTTGTGGTGAGCCAATTGAGTTTACAATTTTTATCGGGTTGTTTTCTATTGTTAAGTTTTAAGTATTCTTTATATTTTCAGGATATACATTCTTTAGCAGATGTGTGATTTACAAATCTTTTCTCGATGTTTGTCTTATCTTTTTGTTCTCTTTCTCTCTTTTTTTTATCCTCACCTGAGAACATGCTTATTGATCTTAGACAGAGGGAAAGAGAAAGAGAGAGAGAAACAGAGAGACAGAGAGACATATGTTGATATGAGAAAGAAAGATCAATGGGTCACCTTCCACACATGCCCCAACTGGAAATTGAACCTGCAACCTGGGTATGTGCCCTTACCAGGAATAAAACCCACCACTATTTGGTGTACAAGATAATGCTCCAACCAAATGACTTACCCGACCAGGACACAACTGATTTTCTATGTTGATTTGTTTATTTGTTCTAACAGTTTTTGTGGTGGAATCTTTAGGGTTTTCTATATATATGATGTCATGTACAAACAGAGACAGTTTTACTTCTTTCTTTTTAAATTGGATGCTTATTTTTTTTCTTGTCTAATTACTATGACTATGACTTCCAGTACTTTATAGAATACAAGTGTTGAGAGTGGACATCTTTGTTTTGGTCCTGATCTTATGAGAAACATTTTCAGCCTTTCACCATTGAGTATGATGCTAGCTGTGGGCTTGTTATATAGAGCTTTTATTATATTAAGCTACATTTTTTTACTTAATTTGTTGAAAGTTTCTTAGCATGAAAGGATATAGAATTCTGTAAAATGTTTTTTTCTGCATCTACTGAGATAATTATAACATTTTTATCCTTTATTCTGTTAGTTTGGTGTATCACATTAATTGAAGTGCATATATGTTGAGCCATCCATGAACGCCAGAGATAAATCCCAGTTGATCATAGTGTATGTTGAATTGGTTTGCTAGTTCTTTTTTTGTTTATTATTATTACTAGGCCAGGTGCATGATTGAAATCATGTGAGGAGGCACCCCACGGGGGGCCAGGACCCTCACCTGACTCACAGTGTCCCTCTGCCCCCCTGCCTGTGTCTGCTCCAGGGCTGCCCGAGCCGGCGCACACAACCTCCTCCTGTCTCATCGTTACCTGTTATGGAGCCCTGGCCTAATTTGCATATTACCTCTTTATAGATAGATAGATAGATAGATAGATAGATAATCACTAGGGGCCCAATGCACAAATATGTGCACCTTGAAAAGAACTGTGGGCCGCAGGGCTGCAGTGGGCACAGGGGTGGGTCTTGGCCCATCCTCTGAGCCCCCACCCGGCCCCTCCCACCAAAGCACCCGGTCCCCTGTCTGCTAGCAGCCCCGCTCCTGCTGCCACTGCTCCCATGCACTGACAGTGCTGGCCCCACTCGCACCTGCTGATAGTGTGGAGCAATTGGGGCTGGTGCCAGCAGCGGGTGTGAGTGGGGCCTGCACTGTCAGTGGGTGCGAGCAAGTCAGGGCTGCTGCCCTGATCTCCCCTCAGGAGCAGGGGGAGGTGGAGAAGCCCTGAGGGGCGATCAGGGCCAGCAGCCACCATTCATATCCGCTGATGGCACCGAGCAATCGGGACCAGCACCAGGCACCAGCAGCAGGTGTAGGAGGTGGCTCTGGCACCAGCAGCGGGTGCATGCAGGGCCTGCACTAGTAGCAGGTGTGATCTGGGTGGGACCGTGGTGAGTGGGAGCAAAGAATTTTCAGTAACCACCAGAGGCTTACCCTGATGACTACGACTGGCGCCCTGCCTTGATCTAGCATCCCTGCTGCTCCACCATCCCGCTGTAGCTGACACCTGCCATGGTCTGTGCTGTGCCACCTGCTGCCGATGTTGTCCATGTTCTGCGCGCTCTCCCTGGTGGTTAGCACACATCACAGCAACCGGTTGTTCAGTTGTTCCACTGTTCGGTCTATTTGCATATTAGGGTTTTATATATATAGATTATTTTAGTATTTTATATCTATGTTTATCAGGGATATCAGCCTAAAATTTTCTTTTCTATAGTGTACTTGTCTGGCTTTGGTATCAGAGCAAATATGGCCTCGAAAATGAGTTTGGAAGTATTTTCTCTTCTTTCATTGTTGGCAGAATTTCAGAAGGATTGATAGTAATTCTTTAAGTGTTTGGTAGAATTCCCCAGTGAAGCCATGTGATCTTACTTTTCATTTTTGGGAGATTTTGGATTACTGGTTCAATTTCCTTAATGATCTGTTCTGACTTTCCATTTCTTCATGATTTAGTTTTAGTAGTTCATATATTTCTAGGAATTTTTCAATAAGGTCATCCAACTTGTTCATACCTATAATTGTTCATAATAGTCTCTTATGATTATTTTTATTTCTGTGGTATCTGTTGTAATGTCTCCTCTTTCATTTTAAATAGTTTTCTCTTTTCTCTTAGTCTAGCCAAAGTTTTGTTAATTTTGTTTATCATACTTTGTTAATATTATATATTGTCTTTCTAGTCTCTGTTTTATTTGTTTCTTCTCTGATATTTGTTATTTCTTTTCTTCTGCTAACTTTGGGCTTAATTTGTTTTTGTTTCCTTAGTTCCTTGAAGTGTATACTGTTTGTTTGAGATTTTTAATATAAATGTAGATAACTGTAATAAATTTGCATTTATCTCTATAAACTTTCCTCTTAAAACTTACTTTGTTTTATTCCACAAATTTTGGTACATTATATTTTCATTTTCATTTGTCTCAAGATATCTTTTGATTTTCCTTTTAAATTTTTTATCCTTTTATTGTTCAAGAATGTGTTAATTTCTACCTTTTTGATATATATTATTTCCCCTATGATTACTGATTTCTAGTTTTATACCACTGTGGTCAGAAAAGATACTGGATAGAATTTCAGTCTTCTTAAATTTATTAAGACTCATTTTGTGGCCTAACATTTGATTTAGCCTGGAGAAAGTTCTTTATGTCCTTGAGAGAAATGCCTATTTTTCTGCTGTTGGATTGAATGTTGTATATATCTATGCTAGCTAGGTCTACTTGGTCTATAGTGCTATTCAGCTCTATTCTTTCTTTTTTAAATTTCTGTCTGGATAATTAATGTAAATCTGGAAGTCGGGTGTTGAAGTCTTCTACAGTTATTTTATGTCATCTCTGAATCCCTTAGATCTGTTGATATTTACTTCTGCTTTATGTATTTCAGGTGCTCCAATGTTCGTTGAATATACATTTACAGCTACTTCCACATTAACAATGTTTTGGTCAATGATGAACTGTGTTTACAGTAGTCCCATAAGATTATTGGAGCTGAAAAATTCCTATTACCTAGTGATGTCATTGCTGTTGTAATGTCATGATGTCCATGTAAACAAAACTACTGAACTGCCTGGTGTATAAAAGTAGAACACATTCATTTATGTATAGTGCATACGCCTTGATAATAATAAATGACTGTTACTGGTTTATATATTTACTGTATTATACTTTGTATCATCACCTTAGAGTATATTCTTTCTCATTATGAAAATTATTTTCTGTAAAACAGTATGTCATTTTACTCTGACAGAATCCTCACTTATTTAATCATTTATTTATGTCAAGACTCATAAATATTTATTTTATTCTTCAGGTTAAAGGCCAAAGGTAGTGTTATTTATTTTGTTGCTGATATTAATGCATGTTTAGCTGTGGAAGATCTTTCAGTTGCTTCCCATATATTTGTCTTTGGTATTGTTTCTTTGTCTTAAATATTTTATTTGAGAACACTTTTATTTTTATAGAATCATTATAAAGGTAATACAGATGATTCTCATATATCCTACAAACAGTTATCCCTACTATTAGCATTTCACATTATTATGATGCATTTTTCTCATAATTAATGAATTAATATTGGTATGTTATTAACTCAAGTTTATATTTTATTCAGATAAAGTTTTCCCCTAATATATGTTTTCTGTCATTTTCACACTGAAAATAATTTATTATTCATGTTTCTTTATGACTCTCGTAAAAGTTTTTTAGATGTTTCTTATTTTGTTGACAACAGTTTTGAGCATTGTTGGTCAGGAATAGTGTAGAATGTCTCTTAATTTGGATTTGTCTGATATTTTCCTCAGGCTGTGATTATAACTTTCAGTAAGAAGACAGAGTTAAAATGTCATTTTTATCACATTATATCAGGTTTAAAACTATTGAGATGCCTCTTCACTTTTGATATTAACCTTAATCACCTGGCTTGAGGTATATTTGTCTCTACACTGTAACGTTTTATTTTTGGTTTTGTTTTTTCACCCCCATTTCCATACTGTATATACTTTTGGAAGAAAATCATCATATGCAGCCCATACTGACAGAGTAAAATTATATCCAACTTCCTTGAGAGCAGAGGATACATATAAATTGCCTGGAATTTTTCTGTATAGGAGATTTATATAATATTTCCCATTTAGTCAAAGGACTCTTGATATTTATTGTATATATTTGGCCTATAATTCAATATTACTTTATTTACTATGTTCCTCAAATTTATCCAGCTTTAGTCATTGGAAAGTATTTCCATCAATTTCTGCATTCTTTGTCATGTTTTCCACATTTCAGGACTTAAACATATATATTTTTTTGTATACTTTCTTACCTTCTGGCATTATAAAATACTCCTGGCTCACCTCATATATTTCAAACTTAGCATACGTTTAAAGTAGTTTCAGAATTGGTAACCCATGTCCTGTAAGAAACACATTTAGCAGAGGTATACAATGTTTATCAGCAGTCTTTTTGTCTTTAATCTTATAGATTTCAGTCAAAGCACCATCTTCAAAGTTATTTAAATGAACTCCCTGTGTTCCTATCTTCTTCATTTGTATATGGTTAGTTTCATTTGTAATAGTCTCTTGCTAATGAAAATTGGATTGGTTTGAACTTCCTGTTTTTATTATTATTTTTATTTATTTATTTATTTATTTTGCAAGGGATATTTTATTTTATTTTATTTTTTTTTTTTTTTTTTAAATTTCTTTATTGATTAAGGTATCACATATTTGTCCTCATCCCCCCATTCTCATCCCACACCTTTCCCCACACATGCCTCCACCCCCCTGTTGTCCTTAACTGCTGGTTAGGCTCATATGCTTGCACACAAGTCCTTTGGTTGATCTCTCCCCTCTACCCCCACCCTCCCCTACCCTCCCTCTGAGGCCCGACAGTCTGATCCATGCCTCCTTGTTTCTGGGTCTGTTCTTGTTCATCAGTCTATGTTGTTCATTATTTCCCCTAGATGAGTGAGATCATGTGCTATTAGAAATATACTTATAAGAACCAAAAATGAGATAAGCAATAATGGTTACGGTGACAGGCAAATGAATCAGTCTGTAGTGAGTTTCTTTCTGGGCCAACAGTTCTTTTGAGACCCAATTTCAATGTCCAACAGTTCCTTATGTGTACATGTCAGCACTGACATTACAGTTCTGGATGGTGGACAAATGGTGGTAATGCAGGTCCGACTCTCTCTGGTTTGGTCCTGGGCAACCTGCAGTGACGCACAGCTGCTAACTGCTAGTATGGGAAGGCCACGTCAGCGTCTTCCATCTCTGGACTGCTTCTCTTCTGTCTTCATGGCTGAAGTAGTCCTGTCGATTCCTCTCTGTTGCTGGAATCCACATGGTCTCGGAGTTGTTTTCTGAAAATATACAAACATATTCTCGACCAAGAGTTAATAAAGGAATATTTTCTATAAATTTGATTTGGGATCCTATTGCATTTTTTGCCCAAATAATTTCCCTCTGGCTTGTTTTGACAACTTGTGTGTTTTTCATGGGTGTCTTGCTTTTAGCCTTACAATTAATTTTCTAAAGTATTAATTTTCTAGATGTAATTTACTTACAGGATATTTTTCCTTACATGATATTCTTCTACTATCCCCTCCTTTTTTGTTTTAAATGTTAGGAGGCTTTTGAAAATTTTATAATGTAGTCTTGATGGCTTTTAAATTTTAATTTTTTGCACTATAGTATTACTGTTTTATGTTCATTACATGGTGCACAATTTTATCATGAGATGGAACTTCCTGTTTTTAATTTTACTTTGTTAGAGTAAGAGATACAATTGATATTTGTGTATTGATTAAATATCCTTCAACTTTGAAACATTCACTTGCCAATTCTTGAGGCATTTTTGTAGAGTCCACCAGATTTTCTGCATACATCATGTTGTTTGAAAGTAAAATAATTTTACTTCTTCATTTTTATTCTAAATGCTTTCTTTTATTTTCCTGCATTATTTCCTTGGCTAAAACCTCCAGTATAATTTTGAATAGAAATGGTGAAGGTGAATCTCTTATTCTTCTGCCTAATTTTAGGAGAAAAGTATTTACTCTTTCATGATTAGGTATAATGTTATCTGTAGTTTTTCTTTTTTTTTATAGATCATCTTTATTGGGTTGAGAATTTCTTCTTGGCTGAGATTTTAATCCTTTGCACTCGCTTGCTTTTTTCTCGATTCCTTTATTCTAATGCTAACCATGTCGAGTCACACTCGACATCCGAGTGCAAAAGGTTAAAATTAAAAAAAAAGTGATGAAAATTGAATTTGTCAAATAGTTTTCTACATCTATTGATATTATTTTTTAATATTTTAATTTGGAGAATTATATTAAGTCCTTTTAAAATATTAATCTAAGCTTGCATTACCAAAATAAATATAATTTGCTTATAATATACTAGAGGCCCAGTGCACGAAATTCATGCACGGGGGCGGAGGGGTGTCCCTCAGCCCAGCCTGCACTCGCTCCAATCTGGGACCCCTTGAGGGATGTCTGACTGCCCGTTTAGGCCTGATCCCACCGGAATCGGGCCTAAACAGGCAATCGGACATCCCTCTCACCATCCAGGACTGCTGGCTCCCAACTGCTCGCCTGCCTGCCTTCCTGATTGCTCCTAACCGCTTCTGCCTGCCAGCCTGATCACCCCCTAACCACTCCCATGCTAGCCTGATTGATGTGTAACTGCTCCCCTGCCAGCCTGTTTGCCCCCAACTTCCCTCCTCTGCTGGCCTGGTCACCCCTAACTGCCCTCCCCTGCAGGGTTGATCACCTCCAACTGCCCTCCCTTGCAGGCCTGGTCCCTCTCAACTGCCCTCCCTTGCAGGTCTGGTGCCTCCCAACTGCCCTCCCCTGCTGGCCATCTTGTGGTGGTCATCTTGTGTCCACATAGGGGCAGTATCTTTGACCACATGGGGGCAGACATATTGTGTGTTGGAGTGATGGTCAATCTGTATATTACTCTTTTATTAGATAGGATAGAGGCCCGGTGCACGGGTGGGGGCCAGCTGGTTTGCCCTTCAGGGTGTCACTAATCAGGTTGGAGGTTCCCTTGGGGCATGGGGCAGCCTGAGTGAGGGGCCTGTGGTGGTTTGCAGGCCAGCCATGCCCCCTGGTGACCCAAGCGGAGACCCTGGTATCTGGAATTTATTTACCTTCTACAATTGAAACTTTGTAGCCTGGAATGGAGCCAAGCCTCCTGCTCGCTCCATGGCTGCCACCATTTCTGTTTGGATTTGTTTACCTTTAATAATTGAAACTTTGTAGCCTTGAGTGGAGGCTTAGGCCGGCAAGGGCAGGCGGAAAGCTTGGCTTCCTTCATTGCCTGGGAAAGCCAAGTCTCCCTCCTGCTCTCTGTGGCTGTAGCCATTTTAGTTGGGTTTATTTGCATACTAGCTCTGATTGGCTGGTGGGCATGGCTTGTGGGTGTAGCGGAGGTATGATCAATTTGCATATTACTCTTTTATTAGGTAGGATTATCCTTTTTGTAAATTATTGGACTCAGTTAAATGATGTTCAAAGTTTTGCGTGTTGGTTCATGAGGGATACTGAATTATAATTTCTTGTAATGTTGATCTGGTTTTAACATTAGGATAATGATAGAGTCAGGAATGAATAACAACATAATCTGTCCTCAATTTTCTAGAGAATTTGTTTATGATTGGTATTATTTTTTTTCTGAAGTGTTTGGTAGAATTTACTAGTTAACTAATTTGTGTCTGGAGTTCCTTTTTGTGCAAAAGTTTTTAACAACAAATTCAATTATACATGCACATATATTTAAATTTATTTCTATTTTATTCATTTATTTTTAACATGGCTTATAAATAATATATGTTTAACATTAAATTTAAATTATATGTAAATTTATAAATAATATGTAAATTGAAATATGTACATGCACATGTGTTCAATTTGTTGTTTGATGAGTAAATTTTTTGATAACTTGTGTCTTTCAAAGTATGATTTCATAAAAATTGTTAAATTTAATACAATAGTTTGGGTGTATTTTCTCATTTTATTTTAGTACCTGAAAAACCTTTAGTGATATCATCTTTCTTTTTTCAGATATTAACAGTTGACATCTTCCTGAATTGTCTGTCTAGAGGCTTATCAATGTTACTAATCTCAAAGAATGAATTTTGAATTAATTTATTTTTTAAAAATATGTTTAAGTTTTCTATTTCACCTTTTCTTATATAGGCATTTAGTCCTATATACATTTATCCTCATGTATGTCTTTAGTGACATTTCATAAATTCTGTTATGTCTTGTTTCTATTTTTATTTAGTTCACAATACTTTGGAATTTTGGGGGAATTCTTTTTTTGCTTGTGTTATTTAGAAGCAGTTTTCACATAATTGGGGACATTCCAGATATATTTTTGTTACTGATTTCTAACCATTATTGTTAGAGAACATATTTTATATTACTTGAATCTTTTAAAAATATGTAATCTTGTTTTATCACCCAGAATTAGTCTATTCTGGTAATTGTGCCATGGTATCCAGGAAATAATGTGTATTCTGCTTCTGTTGTAGTTGGATTAGTGTCCTGTAATGTCAAATAAGTCAAGATGGTTAATCACACTATGAATACCTCCTATATCCCTGTCAATTTTCTGTCTACTTATTCTGTTAATTATTGAGACATTGTATTGAACTCTATGATTGTGACTGTGTATTTATCTAAATTGTTTTGCAGTTCTGTTATTTTCAATTTTTTTTAGCTTTTTGATATTTGAATCACTGATGGCTAGTTATTTAAAGGTTTATGATTTCTGTGTCCTTCTTAAAGAATTGGCCCTTTTATCAATATGAAATGACCTACTTTATTCCTGGTAATATGTGTTGATAAGAAATCTACATTTTATTTTATTATTTTATTTTATTTTATTTTATTTTATTATTACTAGAGGCCCGGTGCATGAATTTGTGCACCAGTGGGGACCCTTGGCCTGGCCTGCAGACAGACCCTGAGGGGTTACAGATTGCGATAGGGCGCAGGCCAGGCCAACCGGTGTACAATCGGGGCCAGGGAAGGATTGCGGAAGGGCTCCAGGGCATGTCCAGCCCGTCTCGCTTAGTCCCAATTGGACAGACCGCAGCTGCAAGCTAACCTACTGGTTGGAGTGTCTATTCCTGGTGGTCAGTGCACATCATAGCTACCAAATGGTCAAATGGTTGCTTAGAGGCCCGGTTACTAGAGGCCCGGTGCACAAAATTCATGCACTGGGGTGGGTGGTGTCCCTCAGCCCAGCCTGCACCCTCTCCAATCTTGGACCCCTCAGATTTGGGACTGCTGGCTCCCAACCACTTGCCTGCCTGCCTCCCTGCCTGATTGCCCCTAACCACTTCTGCCTGCCAACCTGATCACCCCCTAACAACTCCCCTGCTAGCCTGATCGAAGCCTAACTGCTCCCCTTCTGGCCCGATTGCCCCTAACTGCCTACCCCTGCCATCACAGTCACCCCCTACTGCCCTCCCCTGCAGGCCTGGTCACCCCTAACTGCCCTCCCCTGTAGGCCTGGTTGCCCCCAACTGCCCTCCCCTGCTGGCCTGGTCACCGATAACTTCCCTCCCTTGCCAGCATGGTCACCCCTAAACTGCTGTCCCCTGCTGGCCTGGGTCCCCCCAGCTGCCCTTTCCTGCAGTCCTAATGGCCCCCAACTGCCCTCCCTTGCAGGCCTGGGTCCACCCCAACTGCCCTCCCCTGCAGGCCTGATCGCCCCCAACTGCCCTCCCCTGCAGGCCTGGTCACCCCTAACTGCCCTCCCCTGCAGGCCTGATTGCCCCCAACTGCCCTCCCCTGCAGGCCTGGTCACCCCTAACTGCCCTCCCCTGCTGGCCTGATCGCCTACAACTGCCCTCCCCTGCTGGCCATCATATGGCAGCCATCCTGTGTCCACATGGGGGTGGCCATCTTGTGTGTTGGAGTGATAGTAAATTTGCATATTACCTCTTTATTATATAGGATTATATAGGATAGATTTTTTTTCTATTACCATTTATCCTCTCTATACCTTCTTCCACCTCCACCCACCCCCTGCCACCTATAATCACCACACTATTGTATCTCTTTTTTAATTCTGTCTCTCTTTTTTTCTCTTTCATCAATACCTTCCCCAAACCCTTCCCCCCAGAGTTGCCAGCCTGCTCTCTAACTAATGACCAAAGTGAATTTACAAGTGAAACCTACTTTGATATAAGATAGCCACCTCAGCTTTGCATTGGTTTATGTTAAGATATACTGTTACAAGCTATCATTTGCATACATTTTACTTTTACATAACTTATAAATTCCATACTATAGTATTATCTGTTTAAATAATTCTTTTTTAAAATATGAAAATAATAAAAATATTATATATGTAACTGTAATTATTCCAATTAGTGTTTTTCATTAATTTGTGTAGATCTGATGTGCATCTAGTATAATTTTTCATTTGCCTGAAAGACTCCCTTTATCATTTATTATAGTGTGATTTTGCTGATTAAAAAACTTTTCAGCTTTTTATGTGTATCTGAAATTTGTTTATTTAACCTTATTTTTGATAGATATGTTTACTGCATGTAGAATTTTAAGATGACAGTTTGTTTTCTTTTAGTATTTTAAAATGGTCTTTCACTGTCTTTTACTTGGACATTTTTTTTATGAGAATTCTGATGTCATCTTTATCTTTGTCCCTGCATACATAATGTGCTTTTTGGTCCTTAGACTGCTCTTAATATTTTTCTTTTTAATTGGTTCTGAGAAGTTTAATTATGTGTTGTTTTCTTCTAGTTTCTTTTTTAAAAATTTATCTTTATTGTAGAAATTATTATAGATGTCCCCTTTTCCCCTCATTGTCCCCTTCTAGTCCACACCTGCCCCCCACCCAGGCCCTCACCACATAGTTGTCTGTGTCCGTGGTTTATGCATATATGGATATAAGTTATTTGGTTCATCTCTTCTCACCCTCCCACCTACCCCAGTCTTCCCTCTGATATTTGACAGTCTGTTCCATGCTTCTATATCTCTGGATCTACTTTGCCAATGGTACATCTAATAAAGGGTTAATATCTGAAATATATAAGGAACTCAAACAACTTAACAAAAGGAAGACAAACAATCCAATTGAAAATGGGCAAAGGACCTAAAGTGGACATACAGATGGCCAGGAGATATATTAAAAAATGTTTCTCAAAGTCACTAATCATCAGAAAGATGTATATTAAAATGACAATGGGGTATCACCTCACACATATAAGAATGGCTATCATCCACAAATCAACAAATAATAAGTGCTAGTGAGGATGTGAAAAAAAAGGAACCCTAGTACACTGCAGGTGGGGGTACAGCCACTGTGAAAACAGTATGGAGTTTCCTTAAAAAAATTAAAACTGGAACTGGCATTTGATCCAATGATCCCACTTCTGGAAGTATATCCTAAGAAACACAAAACACCAATCAGAAAGAACATATGCACCCCTATGTTTATAGTAGTGCTTACAAAATAGCTGAGATCTGGAAATAACCCACATGCCCATCAGTAGATACGTGGATAAAAAATCCGTGCTACATTTACACCATAGAATACTATGTAGCAGTAGGAAAGAATGATCCCTTACTCTTTGAGATGGCATGGAGGGACCTAGAGAGTATTACACTAAGAGATTAAAAATAAGCTAATCAGAGAGACAAGTATCACATGATCTCACTCATATGTGGAATCCAAGAACAAAAATAAACTGGTGAACAAATAATTTTGTGTTTTGTTGTGGTTTTTGTCATGGTCTTGTAGTTGGAGTTTGTTGAGCTTATTAGGTCTGTGGACATGTAGATTCTTTAAATTTGGGGGGAAAAATCATGATCACTATTTCTTCAAATATATTTTTCTTCCCCTCTTTCTCCTCTCTATTTTGGGATTCCACTTAAATGTGTGTCAGGATGTTTGAACTTGTCATACAGCTAAATTCACTGACATGCTTTTTATTTTATTAGTTGAATTTTCTCTATGTGTGTTTCATATTGAATAGTTCCTATATTATGCTTTAAAGTTTATTATCCTTTACTTCTATAATGTCTAATCTGCCATCAGTTCCATCCAGTGTAATTTAAATCTTAAGCATTATAGTTTTCCTCTCAAAGTTTGATTTTTTATGTCTTTGATGTCTCTACATTCTTTGTTGAACATATGGAATGTAATTATAGTAAAGTTTGAAACGTTCTTTATTAATTCTGATATCTGCCTCAGTTTTACATTGGTTTTGATTTGTTGATTATTCTTATTATTGTGTAAGCTTGTTTGGCTCTCTGGCATGACTAATAATCTTTGGATGACATAGTGAATTTTACCTTGTTGGATTTTAAGTATTTTTGTATTTATATAAATCTTCTTGAGCTTTGTTCTGGGATGCAGTTAAGCTCATTGGAAAAATTTTATTTTTTTGAGCCTGTGTTCTTTCTTTTTGGAGGGACTTAAACATCTCTCATTCTATAGATAATTATTTCTCACTACTGATACAAACTTCTTTGCATTACCCACTGACCCATCAATCTTGAGGCTATCCAGTGTGGGAAAAGGTACTATTCTTGGCCTGTGTGGGTATCAAACACTGTTACCTGACTCAATTATGTGGTTCTTTTTCTGGCTTTGGATGGTTTCCCACACACATGTGCTGATCAGTACTCTGCTGATTACTGAGGGCACTTATCTGCATATTTTCAGTTTTCTCTCTGTGTAGTGTGATCTCCTCTATGGTACTAAATTCTGTAAACTCTGGCCTTCAGTTCTCTCCAAAATCTCAGCTCTATCTTGTCAAGCCTCATAATCTGGTGGCTCTACCTGACTTCCTCCTCTGTGTGCTGTAGTCTAGAAACTCCCTCAAGCCAATAAGCTATAGCAGTCACAATAGTTGTGTCACCTCATTTGTTCCCAGTCTTGTAAACTGTTATTTTTGTTGTTTCCCTTCCTTCCTTCCTTCCTTCCTTCCTTCCTTCCTTCCTTCCTTCCTTCCTTCCTTCCTTCCTTCCTTCCTTCCTTTTTCCTTCCTTCCTTCCTTCCTTCCTTCCTTCCTTCCTTCCTTCCTTCCTTCCTTCCTTCCTTCCTTCCTTCCTTCCTTCCTTCCTTCCTTCCTTCCTTCCTTCCTTCCTTCCTTCCTTCCTTCCATCCTTCTTTCCTTCCTTCCTTTCTTCTCTCCTCTTTTCATCTCTTTTGCAGTTTCATGAGGGAATTACTCTATCTTTGTCAGAAGCAAAGTAACAATAAACCACTTTTCATTTTATTTTTAAATATAAATTGTTATATTTAAGGTGTACAACATGATGATTTGATAATACATATGCATAGTTATGTGGTTACTCTAGTCTGCAGATATTATGCTCAGTGAAATAAGCCAGACACAGAAAGAAAAACACTTCATGCTCTCACTCATATGTGGAATCTTAAAAAGTCTAATACATAGAAGCAGAGAGGAGAACTAGGGTTTTAACAGGAGTGGGGACATAGGGGACATTGGGACCTATCGGTCAAAGTTTATAAAGTTGCAGTTGTATAGAATGAATAAGTGCAGATATCGAATATATAGCATGATGACTACAGTTATTAATATTGTATTGAATATTGGAAATTTGCCAAGAGAGTAGATTACAGATGATACCACAAACACACACACACACACACACACACACACACACACACACACACACGTACACACACATACCACCTTTTTTGGTTTGTTTTTATCTTCTCTATTATTGCATTGTTTTTTAGGGTATTAGTTCTTGACTCTTTTGTATCACTTCTATCATTTAATTCTATTTTTATTTTCTTAACTTCTTGACATGGATACTTGAATCATTGATTTTTACTTCTTTTCTAAATGTAAGTATTCAATTATTTGTATTGGTGGGATACATCATGTTTTAAATATTCAATACCAAATAATTTCTAATTTTTGTTAAGATTTTCTCTTTGATCAATGAATTGTTTTGAACATTTTTGTTAATTTTCAAATATATGTGAATTCATTATACCTTAGTTATTGGTTTCTAATTTAAAAATCATTTTTTAAATAAAAAATACAGTCTGCATGTTTGTAGTTCTTTGGTTATAATTGAGACGTTATGTGTTACCTAACCTTGTTTTCCTTATGGATGTTTAATGTGGATATTTGTGGATGGGGCTTATTTGATGGTGAATATTCAGTTAAATAAAACTAAACATTGTGTACTTTAGAGTGTTTTTGTATGTTACTCTGGGCATTCAAGAGAAATTATATAATCATACAGTAAGATAAATGGTAAAAAGAGCCCAATCTCCTCATCCTATACAATAAAGAGGTAATATGCAAATTGACCAAATGGTGGAACAACTGGTCGCTATGGTGCTCACTGACCATCAGGGGGCAGACGCTCAATGCAGGAGCTGCCTCTTGCAGAAGCTGGACTCACAGCTGGTGAGCGCTGCAGCGGTGACAAGAGCCTCTCACACCTCTGCTGCAGTCGGACATACCCCTGAGGGCTCCCAGGCTGCGAGAAGGCGCAGGCTGGGCTGAGGGTTCTCCCCCCCCCCCACAGTGCACAAATTTTGTGCACTGGGCCTCTAGTCTACATATAAAAGGCTAATATGCTAAGTGTCCCTCTGACCGTCTGACTGATCACTATGATGCACACTGACCACCAGGGCACAGATGCTCAATACAGGAGCTTTCATGAAGCATACTGGTCATTTACAAAGAAATGGGACCATGGACCTGGCGCTGACAAAACAACACTGGGCTTCCCCCAAGTGGGACATAGGCCCTGCCACCACCCCAGAACAACAGCCCACCAAGTCCCAGCTGATGCTGCCAGGACCTATGGCACAAAATGTGGCCCACAGCCCAACCCAGCCTGGAAAAGGTTGCTGTGGGCACCAGGTAATGGTGTCACATAGCAATGCCCAGCTTCCTCTCCCTAGCAACTAGCCTCCTTGGAGTTTCTTCAGCCCAGGAACACAACTTGATTATAGCCGGGTGCAAACATTTCACACTTTAACCAAATGTCTGTGAAGCATTTTCCCATGCCACATCTCATTTATTCCTCACAGAAGTCCTGGAGTAGGTAGATAGGAGACTCGGTAGAAACCTATTTTCTTTTCATTAGCTTGAAAACAGAGATTTAGAAAGTTTAGAAACTTGACCCAACTGAAATAAGAAATGGTGGACCTTGAAAATGACTTCAGGTTTTCTCACTGTGCAGAATATAGTCAAACACTGCCGCAGTTAAATATTTTACCCTTTGTTCTCCCTGCTAGATCTATAATAATAATCTGCTTCATGGAGATATTTACTACTGTGTTGCTGACAATTACCTGAAAGAGAAGTTGGGGTGCTTCACTGGGCTGGAAAAAAGTTTAGCTACATCCGAAAGCAGGTCTAAGTTAACAAGTTTATTCTATATATACTAGAAGTCTGGTGCACGAAAATTCATGCACTCAGGGTGGGGTCCCTTAGCCCGGCCTGTGACCCCTCACAGTCTGGGAGCCCTCAGGGGATGTCCGACTGGCGGCTTAGGCCCGTTCTTCATGGGGAGTGGGCCTAAGCTGCAGTCTGGCCTCCCTCTGTGGGAGGGAACAGGTGGGCTGATCAGGGGATGGCACCGGCCAGCGAGTGTCTGGCCCCACCCCCCCAATCACCCCTCCACCACTGCTGGTGGTTGCCACTGCCCCCCAATCACTGTCCCCTCCCTCTGCCCACTGGCATGCACCTTGGCTGGGCTGTTGCCGTTTGCTTGCTGGCTCCGCCCCCCCCCCCACTGGTTGTTCCACCGTTCGGTCTATTTGCATATTATGCTTTTATTATATAGGACAAAAGGCTAAGTTGACTCATGAATTTGTGGTACCTATAAAGCTTTCACTGGCAACAATCTCATGCATGTGTTTCAATCTGTCATTGCCGATCGTGAATTTGGTTGACACTTCTATTATAGAGAAAGGGCGAATAGCGATATTAAAAATATTCCTTCTAATTAATGTCCTTTCAATGTGCATGAATCTGTGTGCTATGACATTAATTTTTAATAAAAGCACATGTTGCTTACTCCATTGAGTCATTTTAAATGGTTATATTAATTTTAATTACAATATAGTAAGTTTGCCAGCAGATAAAAACAGTCAAGATATAATTTTAAATACTATAATAATAGAATGACTTTTAAATTCTTACTGTGAATTCATTCTTACTGTATATGTACTTTCTCTTGTAAGTCACAAAGCAATCTTTTTGGAGTAATGGTTCAAAAAATTTAAATGACCTTTAAAATATATCAAATTAAGTATTTAAGTTACAGTTCACATTTACTTTAACTCAGACTCTCCTTTGCTTTCATTTCTACAAAACCTTGAAAAACTTGAGCAAATTTTATAGTCACCTATGTTTAATGACATGAGTATTGGACAGGTCTGTGTTCTCAGAACTGGTTTTCCTTTAAGTAAAATAGTTTACATTTTATAATTGTTATGCCTGAAGTATTTCTATTGTAGAATTTACATGAACTATAGACTTCATTTTCACAGTGATTCTATCAGGTTGAATTTGACGGGAGGGCCGAGGCCGGTTTGGCTCAGTGGATGGAGCGTCGGCCTGCGGACTCAAGGGTCCCGGGTTCGATTCCGGTCAAGGGCATGTACCTTGGTTGCGGGCACATCTCCAGTAGGGGAGTGTGCAGGAGGCAGCTGATCGATGTTTCTCTCTCATCGATGTTTCTAACTCTCTGTCCCTCTCTCTTCCTCTCTGCAAAAAGTCAATAAAATATATTTAAAAAAAAAAAAAAAAAAAAAAAAAAAAAAAAAAAAAAAAGAATTTGACGAGGGACCAGCTAGTTTAAGTTATGCGTTTCTCCAGAACTTGAAAAATACTGCCCCTTTGAGAGGTTGTGAAAAATTGTGAAGAGCCAAATATTGCATCTAGACTCTCTAAATAAAGAATTGTTGTTGTTTGTTTGTTTTTGTGCGTGCGTGCGTGCGCGCATGTGTGCAAGAGTGAATGTGATGGTATTAACCATTGTAGCATAGTAGATAACGTACAATAAAAACTCTTTGTTTTGTGGGGAGCTATCAGGATGTAGAGACCATATCTTAGCTGGCATGTTGGTACTCTCCTCACTTGAGTTGAATCAATCTCTCTCTCTCTCTCTCTCTCTCCCCTTTTCCACTTTGGGATACAGCTACAATATGCACATGAAAAGGACCTTAGCTCCTGAGTCAGCAAAGTAATTAAAGCATTTAGTACTTGAGTTCTGGAGTGTATAGGAAATGAAATAACAAGAGGCTACAGCTATTTTGATGAATGATGTGAAAATAACACATTGGGTAATTAAATTCAGTCTTCTGTTGGGATCATATCTAAGTTTTTTGGATTTTCCTGGATGGCTGGAAACAGGGTATCTAGGATAGGTCAAAGAACATGAAAACTAGAGATAAATGTTTAAATATAGCTTGTCACTGAGGTCAAAAGGATAATGTGTTCAGATTATCTGTAGTGGACCTGAGGGCATAGAGCCAGTCTTCAGCCATACTTTTCTACTTAGTATCCTCCATATGCCGGGTTCCTACTTGAGGAAATAAAACCAAAGATCCAGTTTGGATGTTATCTACCATACAGATCTATAAGCTTCTTGAATATAAAGATTGCTTGTTTTTATTTGGACCTCTCATTTCCCACAATTGTTCCTGCATAGAATAGATATCAGTATATATGTCCTTCACATTAATTTACTGTACCATCCCCATAACAATCATTGTCCTAAACAACAACTTTTGTTGTTTAAACTTGCTGTTTCTGTTAATTCAAACTTCTCAGACATATTGATTAGGAGCACATGTCAAGTATTTTTGCAAACTTTTCATGAGAGAAGAGGTTCCTTAAAAAGTATATTCAAAGGTTTCTGTCCTAGAAAGGCATTTTATAGGAAATAAAAATTGCTAAATAAGTATTGTTAAAATAGATTAAAATGCATATATCTTTGTTAAAATAATGTTATGAGTTTCACTCAGCTGCATGGGCAACCTTCACTTTCCAGAATGTCTTAATCTCATTTAGGTATATCAAAAAATTACCCAAGTGTTTTATCAGAAACTAGAGACCCAGTGCACAAATTCGTGCACCAGTGGGGTCCCTGGGCCTGGCTTGTGAGATCAGGCCGAAACTGGCTCTTCACATCTCCCGAGCTATCCCAGATTGCGAGAGGGCTCAGGCCAGGCCAAGGGACCCCACTGGTGCATGATTGTGGATGGGGGTGGGTGGGGAGGTATGTGGGAGGTTAGCCAGCTGGAGAGGGACCACCAGAGGTCTCCAGGGCATATCCAGCCCGTCTTGCTCAGTCCTGATCCACTGGACCCCAGGTCAGAGTGTCTTCCTCCTGGTGGTCAGTGCACATCAAAGTGAGTGGTCAACCGGTCAACTGTCTGCCCCCTGATGGTACGTGCATATCATAGCAAGTGGCTGAGCAGCATTAGTATATCATTAGCATATTAAGCTTTGATTGGTTGAACAGCAGACTGGACGACAGTACACTTAGCATATTAGGCTTTTATTATGTAGGATAATAATTACTTCCCAGATGGAGGTAATGAATTATATGAAGAAAAATATCTGTCTCTGCCCAGGTTTGGGAAATATTCCTTTCTCATTAAGTTTACTATAAAGTGGACTAAAGCAGTTGTAGGTTCTAACTATTATGGCATTCCTGCATTAAAATGAAGTTTGGATGTAACTGGGTTGATGGCTGGCTCCTTTCCTTCAGTCAGCTGTTTATCTTACTCGTTCAGCAGGCTGTTTTTGTCATTGGTGGAGGAGGAGAGAGGAAATATGGAAGGAAGGTGCTGACAATGTAGAACTTGGTAAGCAACACCTTCTAGGGAAACAAGGAGATAGAGCAGGGATCCCCAGGTCACCAATGCTTACCTACTTTTTCTTTTGTTAATTTTATTTTACATTTATATTCAAATTGGAGTTTACCTTTGTAGTTGATAGTAGGTGAAGATCAAATTTTGTGTTTCTTTCTTCTAAGGAGTCAATATTAGCACCTTCTACTTTACAGTCTTTTCCCTATTGATTAGTAATACCATCTATATGGTATATTAAAACCCATATAGGTGAGTCTCACTGTGAGCTTTCTATTCTTTTAAAAAATTAATCTATATGTTTTTTGTTGTGTTAATGAAACAATGCTTTTATTACCATGCTTTGAATTATATCTTAACAACTTGTGGATGAAGTCCTTATCATTAATCTTTTTAATGCTTATCTTTACATTTAGGTCTTCATTGTTACACATAATTACTGCAGTAATTTTTATTGATTTTATAAAAATTATGAAATAGATACCACAAAATGGTTGATTGATATTACATTATAATTTTACTCTAATTTGGAAATTTATATATTTGTTATATTAGGATGCCTTAAGAATGAGGAATTTAATTATTTAAATCACCTAAATCTTTTCTTAGAGCTTTAATTGTTTTCTTCCCACAAATATGTGTTCTGCAATAAAATAATTATTATAAAATTAATATATTTATTTTTTCTAATGCAACATATTTTTATTATAATCTTCTGTTAGTTTATCTTGGTGTGAACAAATGTTATTGTTATTTTTGTTAAATTTGTACCCAAAAATTGCTAAATTCTTAAAAAATGAATAGTTACCTTGTTGATTTGTATGATTTTTAGATGATCATATCATCTGACTACAATGACATATCTTCTCTCTCTCTTTCTGTCTCCCTCTCTTTAAAAAAAAAAATATTTCCTTATAGAATTGTTCAGTAGCACTGCTACTTTACTAAATATTACTAGAAAAAAATGTACATCTTTTTATTTTTTACTGATATTAAAAGGAATTCATCGTAAGTTATTTCAGGTATTTGAGCTATAAACTTTACATAGTTAAGGAGATTCACGTGTATCCACAGATTGTTGAGTTTTTATCATCAATAGACGTTAAACTTTATTAAGTGATTTTTAACAGTTAAGATAGCATTTAAATTTTCTTTTTCATTCTCTACATTTGATGAATTACCACAGTTTTTAAATCTCAGCACCTAGCTCAGAGTCCAGCATATATTGTGACTAATATATATTGAATAAATGACATCATGCTGCAGTAACTCACCCTCACCAACAATGGAAAAAGTCAGATGAAAAAAAATAAATTTCATCAAAGCTGGAATAGCATTACGTATTACTTGATTAATTCAGTCATCACTAGAGGAAAAAGGTGAAGAAGGATCTCCAAAGGCAAACTTTGATAGTGAAATTACAAGTTAATATTAAAAATAAGAATAACTAATAATCTATTTTACTTCATCACAATTATTAAAGAAAATATGTACTTTTAATTGATAAATTACAGAATGGGAAATGATACAACTTATAAACTGATATACATTGATCAATAAATCAATCAAAAAGCATACACAGAGAACTCTTACAAATAAGAGTAAAGACAATAACCCTACCAGAAAAATGGATAAAGATATTATGAGAAATTCAAAGAAGAAAAGGCTATAAAATGTAGGAGACATGCTCAACCCATTAATAATCAGAGAAATTAAGCTTAAAATATCATTGAGATATCACTTTAAACATATTTGTCTTCTATGACATTAGCTGAATAGCATCAAGTGTTATCTGTGCTACAGGAAACCTCTTGCACTTATGTTTGAAATGTAGGATATTGTAACTATTCTGAGGAA
The DNA here is from genome assembly GCA_025583905.1 of Ia io. Taxonomy (NCBI): domain Eukaryota; kingdom Metazoa; phylum Chordata; class Mammalia; order Chiroptera; family Vespertilionidae; genus Ia; species Ia io. The sequence continues at coordinate 63,289,754 of JAJQQW010000008.1, forward strand.
AATGTTCAGTCTTAATTAACATAAAATGTGTGCCTATAAAGTAAAGTATACACACATATGCATAAAGTATGATGCAGGAATTTCACTCTGAAGTAAGCTTTCATACTGTTGTTTAAGAGGATGGATACAAGGCTATTTATTGCAACTGCTTTTGTTTTGTTTTGGTAATGGTGAGATATTAGCTATCGAGATGTGCAAAATATTATGGATGCACAACATAGAGTTCACCTCAGCCATTAGAAGTACTAGTTATGGTAGATGTGCACAGCAGAGCTGAGTGAATAAACTAAGAAGCAGAATGCATTAGAAAACATGTTTTATGCAGTTTTTACAGGAATACTTATAAGCAAGTGACAGATTTTTCACATGATATACATCAAAATTTAGGGCAGGAGAATGAGAATGGAAATGGGAATAAAAATATGTTATTCATAAAACATTTTAGAGGGACAATTGATAAAGTTTCATTACAACCATGACTTAACACCCACTGCATCTGAGATCCAATAAAGAAAATTAAATAATTTAACCAAATTGTCTTACTTTGTAGGAATTCTATTTTACCTTCATGGATACTTTAAAGAATGTTTCTCTTTGGTTTTCGGTAGATTCACTATAATATATCTACATTGACTTATCCTATCTAATAAAAGAGTAATATGCAAATTGACCATCACTCCAACACACAGATGGCTGCCCCCATGTGGTCAAAGATGGCTGCCCCCATGTGGACACAAGATGGCCACCACAAGATGGCCAGCAGGGGAGGGCAGTTGGAAGGGACCAGGCCTGCAAGGGAGGGCAGTTGGGGGCGATCAAGCCTGCAGGGGAGGGCAGTTAGGGGTGACCAGGCCAGCAGAGGAGGAAAGTTGGGGGCGACCAGGCCTTCAGGGAAGGACAGTTGGGGGGATCCAGGCCTTAAGGGGGGAGGGCAGTTGGGGGGGACCAGGCCTGCAGGGGAGGGCAGTTAGGGGTGACCATGCCTGCAGGGGAGGGCAGTTAGGGGCAAACAGGCTGGTAGGGGTTAGACATCAATCAGGCTGGCAAGGGAGTAGTTACGGGGTGATCAGGCTGGCAGGCAGAAACGGTTAGGGGCAATCAGGAAGGCAGGCAGGCGAGCAGTTGGGAGCCAGCAGTCCTGGATTGTGAGAGTGATGTCCGGCTGCCCGTTTAGGCCCGATCCTATAGGATCGGGCCTAAACGGGCAGCCGGACTTCCCTTGAGGGGTCCCAGATTGGAGCGGGTGCAGGCTGGGCTGAGGAACACACCCCCTTCCCCCCCACACCCGTGCACGAATTTCGTGCACTGGGCTTCTAGTTTTTTATAAGTTCCTCCAGGTAAGAACTGGAGTCTTTTCAAGTCCCAGCCATATCTCCTCAAATATTACTCATTGACCATTTTCCCTGTTATAACTATTTGAACTTAATATTTTGGAACATCTTAGTTGTTCCTCTATATTTCTTATATCTTTTATATTTGATATCTTTTCATATTTCTAGGTTGCATTGTAAGCAATTTATTCAGCTCTATATTCTGATTCATAAATTCTTTTTAAATATATTCAATCAGGTACTTAACTCTGTTGTCACATTTCTATTTTTAACTATTTTTTCAAATCTGTTTGGTCAGCTTTGATAAACCTTTGTGCCTTCATTATTCCTGTAATTCTTTATCTTGTTAGAGACATTAAAACAATTTCTTTATATTCTGAATCTGATGATACTAAGGTACTTAATATTAGGGGATCTTTAAACTTTATTAAGTGACTTTTTTTAACAGTTAAGATGGCATTTAACTATTATCTGAATCACGCTCATAGTTCTTGTGTTCTTCTATGCCTAGTGTTTGGTTTTGAGTTTGCATTTTAAAACATTGTTGTAATTATTTGTGGCCTGGGAGAGGATGTGTGTTTACTTCTTCCAAGGATCTCATGTAAACCTCAACTTAGGATCATTTACAACTAATTTCTTCCTTGGGCTTTGTTGGAATGCAGATATTATATGAATTATTTCCTAAGCCCACTTAAATGGGAACTTGTGATCAGCATTTTCAGGGGAGACTCATTTTTAATCTTACCTAGAGCAAAGGTTAACACAGTACAATTCTTAGTTTTCTCCCTCAAAGTAGTGTTTTAGTTTATCTGCAGAGAGTACTGCCCTTCAGGAATCCTGGCTTTCTATAGAGGTCTCTATCCAGACCTCTCATCTTTCTTGAAGCTTTGGATTTTTCTCTTGTCTATGACAGTAGCCACTATAATTGAGACTATGGGCAACAAGTATGACAGAATTCCTACTGCTCTGATCCCTGTTTTGGATTCTTGCCATTTATGACTAATTTTCCTGATTGATACCAAGTCAACATAGTATTTATAAAACAAACAGGCACTATATCCATTTTGTTTAGGATTACAATTTTGGAGCATTTTTCCTGAACATGTAGTCAGCCTTATTGCTAGAAATAGAAACAATGATAATTTTATGAATTCTCAAGTACCACATGATCCCTCGGAGGAGCCATGCCTTCTTTGCCTTTTCCAGCACTATAACCATTCTTAGCACATAATATCATGAAATTACTGATGGTTTGATGAATGCATTGATTAATGAATAGATGAATACATAAATGAAAAATATTATTTTATAAGGCTTATATAATTTTTGATGTAGTATACCTGAGCAAGTATTCATTATACATTAGATCTTGCTTTGATGAAGAAGTTGACTAATGCATACTTTATATGCACATGTTTGCCCTGCTGAGGTTTTCAAGAATAGTTGACTATGACTAGTCAACTCTACAATTCCCAGAAGATAAAAGCTACTTTCAGTGTTTTATCTATAGAAAGAGATAAAGTAACTCAAAATTTAGCAACGATTAGTGACATGTTAAATTTAAATTTCATGTTTTGTGTAGGATTCAAAACAGCAGTAACCACATTAATAGCAAGTAAACTAATTTCAAAATTTGACATCACATAAATTGCTGAGTATGTATTCCATTACAATATGAATAGAGTTAACTTTCATTAAATATTTCTGTCAGAAAAGCCTTTTCAACAATTTAATGTGTTAGTTTGCCATTGAAAATATAATTAATACTATTTCTAAAATTTTATTATAATGTAACCATTTCTATTTTCTGATTTTTTTATTTTACCTGTGCCTGAAACCCTGAAGTTTTATATAATAGATTGAAATTAGGCTAAGCCTGGTAAAGTAAATATTCATGGACAACAGCAGGATGTGCACATAAATGCAAGTTTTATTAAAATTCTGGGTGATACAATCATGCTCCGTACCCTACCTTGGGAATGTCTGAAAGCTGAAAATATGTGAAGATGTCGTTCTGTTGACACATGTAAATGGGTATTGGTGCAAGCATAATTCAGGGCATCAGGTGCCCTTTGTGAGACAGAATGCCTTCTGGGAAAGAAATGCTTTTTCTAGTTTTATACACTATACATGAAGCATGGAAGCACTATGCAAATGTATTAGCGCTTTAATAAGGACAAAATTAAAATGCTAACATTACCTTTCTTAAAAATTAGGTTTATAAAAACTAAATTTTCCAGAAAAAAGCAAAACATTTAGATTTTTCCAAGGACTCATGATGAGCCAAGAAATCCTTGTGCTATCCTCTTATAGATACTAAATAATATTAGTTGGTCATTCTGTCCATAAACTTTTATCAAAAATTGTATACTTGAAACCTATATAATTTTATTAACCCATGTCACCCCAATAAACTTAACAAAATTTTAAATATATAAAAAAAAATTATATGCATCTAATTTCATTCTAGGGGCCTGAGGAATCGGCAGGGAAGCAGAAAACCATTCTAAAGACAAGTTAAAATACAAGCTCTAACTGGAACAGAAACAACACAAACAACATATCAGAACACCATAAAGGGAGGATTCCAGCAATCAGGATGGCTTCAGGGAAACTGCTGAATTTCAGCCAAGTCTTGGAATAAAAATAGAGTAGGGACACATGGGCTATTTTCTGAGCCTTAGCAATAGCATGGAGGCTTGCATGCAGGCAGTGTGCTTAGCGACGGCCAGCAGTCTGGCGAGTGGAAGAGTGCTGTGGATAAAAAGTATAGCTGTAACCCTGGCTAGTTCAGCTCAGTGGGTAGAGCATTTGCCTGCGAACTGGAGGGTCACAGGTTCGATTCTGGTCAAGGGCTCATGCCCGGATTGTGGGTTCGAACCCCAGTGAGGGACTTGCAGGAGGCAGCCGATCCATGTTTTTCTTGTCATGGATGTTTCTATCTCTCTCTCCCACTTCCTTTCTCTCTGAAATCAATAAAAATATATTTAAAAAATAAAAAATATTCATTAAAGAAATAAAAGTTATAGCTGTAAATGAGGAGGCCCATCTACCATCATCCTAGAATTTGCTGCTATATCCTGAACTTGGCTGCTGTGAAAGGATGGCCCCCCCAAAGCACTTCTGGATCAGCTCTTTTTATTTTCAGAATGGTCCATGATTGCACTGCAGGGTCTATGTAAATTCACTATGGAAACTGGTCATGGGTCCCTCCATTTTACAAACAGAGATTTTGGGGATACAGGTTGGCCACTTTTCCTACTTTATTATAACGACACCCACAGTGGAATGGATAGTCTCCTGATTAGCCTCAAAGTCTTCAGTCACTTTAGAAAGCATGGAAGCATCACTTATTTTTGGCAACACAATAATGGAGAGGTATGGAGAGAACAGCTCAAAATCAACTAAGGGTCCTGATCTGGATCATAATTGGGACCTGCTATTATTATTATTTCTCTGCAGAGAATTGAATAATGAAACAAGCAGTGAGCCATCAAATTGAGTTATACAGAGTTAAAAACATAAGGCCAACTTTGTTTTAGGGCCCCAGAATAAGAAAATGTGGACTCAATATAGATTACAACAGAAACTAAATATACACAGGATAAAGGAGACCACCTTTGGTGACATTCATCACTTACTTAAGGCTATATTTTATAGCATTTCTATAAGTAATAGAATGCTGTTTACAAAATATATGGAGAACACACAGGTATGGAACATATATTTATTTATGCCTTATTTTAAAAGTCTTTGAAAACTATGTGGATGCTTATCTTATCACTAGAAGCCTGATGCACAAAAAATTGTGCACTTGGGTGGGTCCCTCAGCCTGGCCTGTGCCCTCTCACAGTCCGGGAGCCTTCGGGGGATGTCCGACTGATGGCTTAGGCCCACAGTGGGCCTAAGCTGCAGTCAGACACCCTTAGCTCTGCCACGGAGGCGGGAGAGTCTCCCGCCACTACCGCAGCACTTGCCAGCCTTCAGTCCAGCTTGTGGCTGAGTGGCACTTCCCCTATAGGAGTGCAGTGGCCAGCAGGGGGCAGCTCCAGCCCCACCCCCCATTACTCCGGCACCTCTGCTGGTTGCTGCTGCCCCCCTATCACCGTCTCCTCCACCTTGGATGGCCTAGCACCACCCTCTCACTGGCCCTGCCCACTGACCAGTCGTTCTGCCATTCAGTCGATTTGCATATTAGGCTTTTATTATATAGGCTTTTTTCAGTGTATTAGCATTTCATCTTTACATTAATAATGGGACATATCAAAATTTAAGTAATGATTAAATCATGCATTAAATAATGCTATATTTACTTGCTAAAATAATATACCATACTTTAATGAAAATTGTAAAGGCAATATAGCAACATAAATAAATGTTCTTGAAAAATGTGAAATGAAAACAAAATAGAAATTGATGAAGGCATACAGAAAAATAATGAAAAGAAGCCTAGCAAATAAAAGTTGATGTGCTATTTGATAGGAAATGGCATACTTCAATTCCATTTTTATTTTATAATCCTATTTTTGTAGTCAACATTGTAAAATCAATCCCCATTTAATACGCAATCAAAATTTCTGAATTTTAGATAGGATGTCTGAAATACTATATCACATTTTTTAATTAGCCAAGGAGGTCTCCCCTTCTTTAAATTTAATTCACTTTCACCTGAAAATAAATCTGCCTAAGTAGTTGCAACAAAAGGAAGATCCTAGGACTGTAGGGAAAGCGATGTGAGGGAATGCTGGGTGGGCAGGGGTGGTGGGATCTATGTATTACCCCAAAATGAGAGAAGCGTTTTAGACAGAGGGCTTATACTATCTGTGATAAAACGTAAATTGTAGTATTTTATATATTTCAAGCACTGTTGAGGAAATCTATGAAGTTATTGTTAAAAATGCTGATGCATATCTTAAAGCACTGAAGAAAAAAAAGAGATGATATCAAGGTTGGAGGCAAAAGGAATATCCCCTCAATCAGGTATCTGCAAGGTGGTGATAACCAGGCATTACATTGTAAAGAAGAATGGAAGGGTTTTTTTTTCTTTCTTGTTTTTTTTTTTCTTTTAAGCAGATAAAAGCCACTGAGGTATGATAGGAAGGAATGAAAATGCAGAGAAGGCAAGAGAGAAGAAGAGGTTATCTCAATAATAGTTTCCAGAAAGAATATAGAGGAAAAACTGGAAAAGTCAATGGGGAAAAATAAGGAGACATATAATAGAAAAGAGTAATAACAGAATAAAGATGAAGAACTGATCGTCTATAGTTTTTGAGTGACAAAAGCGGCCACAATCACAAGTTAAAAAGAAAGGATAAATGGGGATTCCTAGAGCAGGAGAAGTGTGAGTCATAGGATATGAAAAGTGACCACAAGGAGTGACCTTGCACTTCTGGTGGAGAAATTTCTTAGTGTGCTTTATGCTGATGACTGTGCTATATGCTTTCACAGATGTGAGCTCATAGATTCTACATCTGCTGCCTTTCAAAAAGACGAAAGAGGGTTGTGTGTGTGCATGTGTGTACGTACATGTGCGTGTGTGTACACATGTGTTGGGAGGATGTTGCCACACAGCAGACATTAATTTTAGCTTGGAGAGCAATAACAGAGTATCATATTGTTCCTCTAAAACACTTTGCAGTTATGAGGTACACTGGAATAGGGGACAATACCTCATATTTGTGTGGTACTTTGCAGGTGAGAAAATTCTCCCAAGTCATAAGTAAATTTACTATGACTGCCTCGGGGTAAAAAATGTAGCAGTTGCTCCTTGAATACTACTGAAGACAATGACCAAGTCCAGTGCTAGATGGAGAGTAAAGGTGAGTCAAAAGCAGTTGTTTGACTTCAGAAATTCACATTCTAGCATCTAGAAAGATGTAATAAATTGTTGGAACCAGCACCTGATGTCTTTAATCTGCTGTTCCTGATGCTTCTGGTTTATGGATTGACCTTGAACTGGCACCTGGGGTATTAGTGAGCCAATGGTACAGATGGACATTGATTGTCCTCATGCTCTGTTCCAAAACCTTCCTCTCATTTGATTGAGGTAGGTTGGTTGTTTTCTTTCTTGCAGTGCTAAATGTGAGACAGCTCTTAGAAGGCGTAGCAGGTGACTTGGGTGCCCCTGCCAAATCCATTTAGCCCACCTGGCAGCACAGCTGTAGCGGGCAGCTCCATCGTGCTGCCAGCCTCCCTCATGCATGCCGCCTTCCACATTCCTCTCAGGCTTTTCTCTGCTTTACTGTTACCTTTAGTAACACCAAAGACTATCATGCCATCTCAAACTCCAAACCTGCCTTTGTCCATTAGTTGAGCTATGAAGCAGGGTTTCAAAGCCATATCCAAAGAGACTTTGTCTTGAAATATTATAAAATAATCAAATATATAATCAAACAGGGAATAATATCTTACCATAATGTTTGTATAGTATGAATGAGGGTGAAACAAGTTTATAAATAAAAACTTTATTTCTGACATAAATATAATCTAGGAAGAGCTCAAAGATTTATTACTAAAATTAACACAGGTAAACAGAATAAGTTTTTATTTCCAAATCAAAAGAGGATTGAATATTCAGAAATAAAGATGCAGATTGTCACAAAATGGTTTTTATAATGATTGGAATCCTGAAGTAATAGTTGAATGATGTGAAAAGTGGGATTAGAAAAATAGAAGGCAGGTATCAACACAAGGAAGAAATGGTCAGAATGAGAAAAATGTCAAAAGATACAGACAAATATGAGAATGGAAGGCAGATACTGAAGAAAAGACACAGAGGAAGTGAAACAGGACTAATAGCAAAAGCAAAATTTAAGATTACAAAAGCCAAGATTTAAAATGTTTTTTTTAAAAAAAACTGTAAATCCACCCATTAAAATATCATCAAGCAGCTATATGTAACTGGTTTATTGAGCCTGGTGAACCCTGGAGATCTCACGCAAACAGAAAGTCTATTCTATCACAGCTTATGCAAACTCTGCTGACTGTTCTGCCTACCTGAGCAAATCCCACTATGGCAGTGGTTCTTTCTGCCTCTAGCTTGATCCAAGTCACCTGGAAGGCTTGTGAAAATCAGATGTTTAGGCTGTACCTCAGTCTCTCATTCAGTAGATTTGGGGTAGCCCTGAGAATTTGTATTTCTAACAAGTTTCCGGGTGATTCTGATGCTGGGAGGAGGCTGGGCACACTTTGAGTACCATTGCATTAGAGTTTCTGGTTACTCTCAAGTAATTAGTAGTCACATTATTGAGGTATTAAAATGTAAAAAAAAATATATAATTACAGCTCTACTTCTTCATCTGAGTCATAGCTTTTTTACCAAACCCCACTGCCACCTCCAAAACAAACAAAACAAAACAAAACAAAGCAGAACAAAACAGCGACACCCACACAAGGAGGAAACAGAATGAGAAAAATCTCAAAAGATACAGTTTTGGCATGGAAGCTTGCAGTTGGGAAGAGGGGCGTGTTAGGTTTCCTTGTTTCTTCTGGATACAACCTTATTTTACTTATTAGCTGCTTTTGCCCCTTCAGGCTTCGTAAGAGAAGGGTGGACAGAGTCTTACGTGCTAATGCATCGTTAATGGAGTTTTCTGTATGTTAAATGTCAGATGTTGATGGTTTTTCAACTGGAAACCACAGGGACTTTCAGGAGCACATTCAGTAGTGAGTGATGTCTATGCAGATCTCCTTATCAACTACTCAGTTCCTGGCTTCCTTCGAAAAGGGACCCACTGGCTTTCTTTGCTGTAGTCACGTGTGTTTTTTTCTCGAGGAAGTCCTGTTTTATAGCTGGAAAGTGGGGCGGGAAATAAACTAGGAGTCAAACTGGTCTCACAAGTTTTTAGCCAGTCCTGCACCGTCTTCTAGTGTTTTCAGATCTCAGGGATGCTTCCGAAACTCCAAAATATTAGGAAAAGTTTAATTTAATATGTTTTACTATAAAATATAAAATACTTAAATACATTCTGTATAAGTTGAAGCCATAGACTCTACACAAAGTGTAATTCTGTATCTCCCATGAATTAAAATCACTCAATCTTTATCTTGCAGTTATTGGAATGCCTCAACAATGATGCCAATATTTTCAAAAAAATAGCAAATTAAATCAATCAATATATAAAAAAGAAATTTTCAGCATGGCCAAGAGGTGTTTAACCCAAGATTGAAAGTTTTTTTAACATCTAAAATTAAATTAATAAAAAACACTATATTATTGTAATGAAGATTAAAAGCCATCCTATATACTAAAGAGCTAATATGCAAACAGTTATCACACCCTCACACAGTCACACAGTAACTGCTCAGAAACTCAACACTGGGGAGAGATCAATGGGGACCAGCCAGGCACAAATGAGCTCGCGAGAGAGGAATGGGGACCAGCCAGGCTGTGTCCTGGGAGAGGGACAAGCCACCTGCCCCATGGTCCCGGACGCCTGTGGCTGCTGCCCGGCAAAGCCACCCTCCCATGGTCCCCTGTGGCTGCGGCCGGCCTGGGTGAAGCCAGCCAGGTCCTGGGTGCCTGTGGCTGGCCAGAGGAGAGAATCCTGGATCCCGGGTGTGGGGCGAGGCAGAGGCGGTTAGGGGCGATCAGGCCAGCAGGGGAGCAGTTAGGGGCAATCAGGCCAGTAGGGGAGCAGTTAGGGGTGATCAGGCAGGCAGGCAGAGGTGGTTAGGGGCAATCAGGCAGGCAGGCAGAGGGGTTAGGGGTGATCAGGCAGGCAGGCAGGCGAGTGGTTAGGAGCCAGTGGTCCCGGATTGAGAGAGACAGTTGGACATCCCCAGAGGGGTTGGAGAGAGACCCCCCCTTCCTGTGCATGAATTTTGTGCACTGGGCCTCTAGTAATTATTATAGATATTACAAAAAACATTTGACAAAATCAAACATTTATTTATGTTTAAAACTCAACAAAATATGACTAGAAGGAATGGTTGAGAGAACATTGTCCATAGGTCTTTTATATTTGTCTGCCTTACAAGCAAGGTATTGATAGTACTTTTGTTCTGGACTCTTTTTAATGATATTTATAGAGCAAAACTCTTGGAAAATAGAGAAAGTGTCTCCCTTCAGAATAAACAGTTCACACCCTTACACATTTAGTACAGATAATGCCTATCTCTGGGGCACAAGGCAGACATACTTGCTACCTATTATAGACTATTCAAGTCTACTAAGATTAGAGTTCTTCTTCAAAAATACAACCCAGGGAATGTTTAGGTACAACTCCTCCCTCCTTACATCACTCAATGTGTAGGTATAACTTGAACCTCTTTTCATGAATTAGGGCTTAAGGAATTAGTACAAGGAAAGGCTGATACTTCAGCAGCAGCTATCAACATGAGTTTAAAATATTTTGTCTTTGAGTCAGAAGTTGTATACTTTCTGCCAGTATCCATTAAACTGTTGCAGGATAATTCATTGGCTTGAAAGTATAGTAAAAATCTCAAACCCTTCACAGTTCTTTATAAGAATTTCCTCAATCTTATAAAGGACATCTACCAATAACCCACATCTAACATCATACTTAACATTGAAGACTTAATTCTTTCCTACTAAAATTAGGAACAAGCCATTGGTGTCCATTACCACCATTTATATTTTAATTGTCCCTGAGGTTGTAGTTAGTACAGTAAGGAAGGGGAAAAAAGTGTAAAGATTAGAAAGAAAGAAGTAAAACTATTTATTCATGAATGATTTGAATTCTATGTAGAATATCCTACATATTTTAGGTAAGTGTCGGGGGAGAAGCTACTAGAGCTAATAAATTCATTTAGCAAAGTTGAAAAGATTCAAGTCCAATAGACAACAATCAATTGTATTATTATCTATATATATAAAAGGCTAAGTGACTGTCTAACCGGTAGCTATGATGCACACTAACCACCAGGGGGAAGACACTCAATGCAGGAGCTGCCAAGCTGCGGGTGACTTGGCAGTGGCGGTTCTTGGGTGACACACCCCGGAACCAGAGAGGAGGGAGCCCAATACCAGGGTGCGTCATCTGAGAACTGCCCTCTTGCAATCTGGGACCTCTTGGGGGATGTCGGAGAGCCAGTTTTGCAGGCCAGGCCGAGGGACTCCACTTGCCGGAGGGACCCTGCTCACTCTGCAGATGCCCTTCGAGCCAAAGCACTGCCCCAGGTGTGGCTGGCCTGGGAGGGACCACAAGAGGTTGGCTCCAGGGTGTGTCTACCTGTCTCACCCAGCCCCACCTGATGGCCACCTGCTAATTAATTTCCTTTCAATGTGTACAAATCTGTGCATGGGACACTAGTATACTAATAACAAATAAGAGAACGTTGAAAATATAAAAACAATACCATTTAGCAGAGCATAAAAATATGAAATATTCCTGGCTGGTTTGGCTCAGTGGATGGAGCATCAGCCTGCGGACTGAAGGGTCCTGGGTTTGATTCCGGTCAAGGACACATGCCCTGGGGCATGCAGGAGGCAGTAGGGGGCATGCAGGAGGCAGCCAATCAATGATTCTCTCATCATTGATGTTTCTTTTTCTCTCTTCCTCTCTGAAATCAATAAAAACATATTTTAAAAATATATGAAATACTTTGGAATACATTTGAGGAATAGATACAGAAGACACCTACATTAAAATTATGAATTTTATTGAATGTTAAGCCATGTCAATTAATCAGAAGTTTCAATACATCAAGATGTTCAATCCCCAAACTGATACATAGATTTAATGCAATCCCAATAAAAATGTCAGCAGGATATTTTGTAAAAATTGACAAGCTAATTAATAATTTTTGTGTAGCGTCCACCTTTGAACCAGATGGTCACAGTTCAATTTCTGGCAGGGCAATGCTGGGGTTGCAGGCTCACGCAGGAGGCAGCTGATCAATGATTCTCTCTCATCATTGATGTTTCTATCTCTCTCTCCCTCTCCCTTCCTCTCTGAAGTCAATAAAAATCTATTTAAAATATTTTTGGTTGAAATTAAAAAGATCTAGAACAGCCAAAACAACTTTGAAATAAAACAATGAAGTTTAGGGACTCATATTATTTGAACTCGATTGTTTTTTTAGAACTAAAATAATCAAGAGTATGGCAGTTGTGTAGGGAGAAATGAGTCAGTGAAACAAAAGAGGCAGAATTCAGAGTTAGAATTCAGAATTCTTAGTCTTTCCTTCCTTTGCATGATCTTTTTTTTTTAAATTCCTTTATTGATTAAGGTGTCACATATTTGTCCTCATCCCCCCATTCCCATCCCACACCCCTCCCCATGGATGCCCCAAACCCCTGTTGAAGTTAACCATTGGTTAGGCTCATATGCATGCACACAAGTCCTTTGGTTGATCTCTCCCCCCTCCCCCCACCCTCCCCTATCTTCCCTCTGAGGCCCGATAGTCCGATCGATGCCTCCTTGTTTCTGGTTCTGTTCTTGTTCATCAGTCTATGTTGTTCATCATTTCACCTAGATGAGCGAGATCATGTGTCACTAGAGATATACTTATAAGAACTGAATGTGAGACGAGCAATAATAGTTATGCTGACAGGCAAATGAATCAGTCTGTAGTGAGTTTCTTTCTGGACCAACAGTTCTTTTGAGACCCAATATCAATGTCCACCAGTTCCTTATGTGTACATGTCAGTACTGACCCCTCAGCTCTGGATGGTGGACAAATGGTGGTAATGCAGGTCCGACACCCTCTGGTTTGGTCTCGGCCGGACCCAGGGGCACGGCTACACCCGGACTCAGGGGCACGTGGCCTCACCCGGACCCAGGGGCGCATGGCCTCACCCAGACCGAGGGGCGCGTGGCCTCTCCCGGACATAGGGGGGCGTGGCCTCACCCGGACCCAGGTGTGCACGGCTTCACCCGGACCCAGGACCCAGCTCACCCGGATCCAGGGGCACACGGCCTCACCCGGACCCGGGACCCAGCTTCACCTGGACCCAGGGGCGCGAGGCCTCACCTGGACCCAGGGGCGCATGGCTTCACCCGGATCCAGGGGCACACGACCTCACCCGGACCCAGGATCCAGCTTCACCTGGACCCAGGGGCGTGAGGCCTCACCTAGACCCAGGGGTGTGTGACCACACCCGAGCCCAGGGGCACGCAGCCTCACCCGGACCCGGGACCCAGCCTCTCCCGGACCCAGGGGCATGTGGCCTCACCCGGACCTGGGATCCAGCTTCACCTGGACCCAGGGGCGCGTGGCCTCACCCAGACCCAGGGGCGTGTGGCCTCACCCGGACCCAGGGGCACGTGGCCTCACTCGGACCCAGGTGCGCGAGGCCTCACCCGGACCTGGGACCCAGCCTCTCCTGGTTCCAGGGGCACAAGGCCTCACTGGGCCCGGGATACAGCTTCACCCGGACCCAGGGGCGCGTGGCCTCACCCGGACCCAGGGGCGTGTGGCCTTATCCGGATACAGGGGCATGCAGCCTCACCCGGACCTGGGACCCAGCCCCACCCCGACCCAGTTTCCAGCCTCACCGGGACCCCGCGGGGTTTCGTCTTCTTGATCCCAATTCCTGTTGGTCAATTCCCTCTCAGCAATTCCTTCGGCCATTTTCTCAGAGCTCCAGGGCGGCTCCCACAGAACTCGTTGGGCTGCGGGCTTGGCGAAGCTCCAGTGTGCCCGGTGCGCTGTGGCGGGCTGGTCCGGGGTGGCAGGCTGGTCCGGGGTCGCTGAGTCGGCCCTTAGGTCTGCAGAGGTGGCCAGTCACCGAGCGTGCACACCTGGCCGCTTCCGGGGCGTTGAGATTCTTGAAGGACTCGGAGGTCAGCAAGCGCGGAGTCTCCCACCCCATGTCTCTCAGGGGCTCGTCTGTCCGTGCTCAGCAGCGAGTGGGGCCGTCCCCTCAGCCGGAGACCGCCGGGGGAACTGCGTCGAGCACGTTCCAGGCTGCCATTGTGTCGCCTGAGCTGTAGTTCTTAAAGTGTGATCTTTGGGTCACCGGCATCAGCATCATCCCGCATACCCCTCTCTTTTATTCTAGTTGTAGAGCATCTTCTCAGCCAGCCCTCCGGTGGTTCTGGATGGTGTCTGCTCTGCTCTCCCGTCATAGTCTCAAAATTGTTGTGGTAGGCAACAATCAGGCTTCCGCCCTATGCCTCCATCTTGGTCCTCCTTTGTATAGTTAAGTCTTGATTGTTGTTGGTGTCACTGGGAGGAATTGTCCTCCTGGCCAATTGTCCATGAGGACCCTCTGTTTCTATAAAGGAAGAGTTGCTGTGCAGGAGACACGTTTATGGGCCGGATCTTGTTGCAGCAAGCCTTTGGCGCTCACTGAGTCTGCCTCTTGAATGTGTCCCTTATGCGAGTGGTTAAAATCTGGTGTCATCTCACACCGACCACTAGATGCCCTCATTTCTGGGTCTCCAATGGAGTGTAGGTCAGCTACTGCCTGAGGCCACTCAGCAGGAGTTACAGCAAAAAATGCAGTTTCCTCCTCCTGTCTAAGCGGCCCTGGAGCAGTCCGACTAGAACCGCAGTTCATCTGGTCAAGCTGCCACAGGGAAGGCCACCCACATGCAAAAGCCGCTGCTTGGAGCCCAGGTGGGCCTGCAAAATGTGCGGGGCGGGTCTGAAAAATGTGCGGGGTGGGTTCCAAGGTGGGACAGGTCTCAGGGCAGGGCGGGGTCTCAGGGCGCCACCAGGCCATGGCGTGGTGAACCGCAATGGCTGCAAGTCTGCTTTTTCTGTTTTCCACGTTTCTAAGCCCCCTCGTTCCGCACTCCAGCGCAGCAAACACTGATTGCTGGGCGCACCTCCGCAAGGAAGTTACTCCCACTCTCTGACACGAAGGCTGAGAGTCCAGCCTCTCCCCGCAGGCGTCTGGGTCTCCTGAGAGTCCCCAGAATCTGGATTTCAGGGTGATGGGGAGCTAATCTCCCCTAGTGTTGGAAAAAAAGCCGCACGACCCTTCCCCCGCCACCAGTCCGACCCACGCGCCTCCGCACCTTATCCCTTCCGAGTTCGCTCTGTCCTCTTCCCTCTTAGCTGTAAATCCACCCTTCAGCCAGCTCTCCTGTGGTTCTGGGTGGCAGACGCTCTGTCCTCCAGTTGTATTTTTGAAATTGCTGTGCGCGGCACAGTTCATTTGTTTAACTTTGCTGCCTTCTTGGTTCTCCTCTCTCAAAATGGCTAAAGTACTTGAATGTAAAATGGGAAATCCTAAAAATCCTCCAAGTCGGTGTCGGCGGCCTCCCGGGTCCCGAGGATCTCACTGGGCAGCTCGGCCAGGTCGGTGACGCTGATGGGCCCGTCCTGCAGAAAGATGGTCTCTTCCTTCACCGAGAGCCACTGCGCCGTGTCCACGGTTGCCGCCATAGCAGCTGCCGCGGCTGCCCACGAGCTCATGGCCCCGGCTGAGGTGCTGACTGAGAGGAGCAGCCGCCCGGCCTGGGGAGACGCGATCAGGAGTCGCCGCGCTCACCAGTCCATCTTTTAGTTGTATTTCCAAAACTGCCATGCGAGGCAACAGATCAGCTGTTCAACTCCGCCGCCATCTTCCAGAGCCGTAGATTTTAAAGTGAGATCTTTGGCTCACCGGCATCAGCATTATCCCGCGTCCCCCTCTCTTTTATTCTAGTTGTAGAGCATCTTCTCAGCCAGCCCTCTGGTAGTTCTAGATGGTGTCTGCTCTGTTTTCCAGTTGTAGTTTCAAAATTGTTGTGGTAGGCAATAATCAGGCGTCCGCCCTATGCCGCCATCTTGGTCCTCCTCCCTTTGCATGATCTTGACAATATTTTCCTTGTTTTTGTACTCACAGCTAAGAGTTATTACAGTGAAAGGATATAATCTACAAAAGGGAAAAAGTGCATGGTATGAATTCCAAAGGAATTCAGGCATAAACTTCCAAGGTTCCTCAGCCAGTGGAATCGCATAGGACATGTTCAGGTATTTTGCAGTGTTCTTCAATTGCTTTTTCTTCATGATTAGACTGTGTGGTTATAGGTTCGTGGGAATAATACCACAGAGGTAAATACCTTCTCATATCAGTGTGTATTTACTAATGACATATCCGTGTGCTTTCTTCAGTGAAATGTCCAAATTGACAATTTAAACATATTTACTCTTATTATCAAAGAATGTGCTAAATCTTTTCAATTATGCTAATATTATTTTATATCTTCCAGTGAAATTTGGATTATTTTTTAATTTGACTAATTTCTTACAAGTTTTACAAATGGTTAATGTTTATTCCTATGTATTTTATACTTTTATTACTTTTTCATTCCATTTTATCCATTAACAGATTATACTATGTATAAATGAGGACCACTAAGTCTTCATAATTACTCTTTATTCATATACTCACTTGACTATCTTATAGTTTATAGTGGTTTTTAATTGATCATTTTTAATACTCCAGATATATTATACATAATAAAACAATAAATTATACCATTGCCACATGATGGAATATTAAGTTGTCTTTAAAACAATTTTGAATACCATGTTAATACATTAAAAAATGTTATATCATTAAGTAAACAAAGCAAACAGTAAGTGATAAATTTTATCCAGGGTTAAATTTACTTGGGGCACTTACTAAAAATACAGACTACTATGCTTACCATTCCAAAGCTACTGAATTAAAAATTCAGGGGAAAAGCCCCTCATTCTGCATCATTAATAAATACTCCTGATGTCTCTGATAGACAATTCACAATAAAACCAGGTTATATAATAAGATATATGTATATATAAGAAAAATTTAAAATGTATTCATATAGCATTGAATTCAATAATAATTTTCAATAAACTCTTATTATTTGATCATCATACCTATCTCTCACTTTAACATAAGATTTGATAGGATCCTATCAGTGGCATAAGAAATTCATCAAATTATTTCTATTTCAATATTAGTAGGAAATTGAAAAGGTCTTTTAAAGCTTTAATTATTTTAAGGAGCAGAATAGGATTGTGGTTTTGTTATTGTTGTTTGGAATATTTTTTGAATGACAGTGATTCTGTTAATGTGAAAAAGGTTCAGGCCTTGTGAAAGACAGACTGTACTGCTGGTTGAGGGGGGAATAAAAAAAAAAAAAAACTCTCTTAAAATTTTAGTCAGGCTAGATAATTTGTGAATCCCAGTGAAAAGTGAAAATGTGATGCCTTTTGTATAAAAGTTGTGAATTTTAAGCCAGCAACAGCAGAGCATTGAACCAGGTACAGAGCCCTGAAGCATGGCATCCTCTGTGACTGCCCAGCTTGCACATCCTCACAGCTGGCTCCACACTTAATATTCTAAGAGCAAGTTACAGTTTAAAAAATAATTGTAGTCTCAGCTTTTCATGTACTCACTACCATTTTTGGTAACTATTATGCACAGAGTACTGAACAAAACTGCCAATGGTAAGTCTTTATAAAAGACATTCATTTTTTAAACACTCTTTCCTCAGGTGACCTAATTATTATATTTCTTTTTCAAAGGTAAGACATTTCTTGCACAGTGATTTAAATTCTTCTCATAATTTTTTTGCTTCTCTGAATAACCTTTAAAAATATTTTAATGTGTCTATGTAGTAAAATCATTGTAAATAATAAATAAATGCATGTAAAAGTAATGATACATATGCTTCAGAATGCTTAACAAGATAAAAGGTATTTGAATCAGCTGATATTGCCTTTTAAAAATATCTTTAATTAATTTTGGAAACAAATAATATTTTGCTCTCTCAGAGTTTAAAAGATCAGGCTCCTTTCATTATAGGATTCCTTCCAGTGAAAGGAGAAATTCTTTCTTGTTCATTACAATGGTATTGGTGAAGTTTTATAATTTAAACTGTTATCACTGGGAGCAAATCCTGGTGTCTTTTGAGTAATAGGGGAAATGGATTTTAAATGTTATAGTTAGGTCATTTTGTATTTTTGGATTTTAGGTCTTCAAAATTTTTGTTAATGAAGCATAACTCACCTAAATAAATAAATAACCCTATCCCAAAACATATTTAGTGAGCTTTTAAAAATATATATATTTTATTGATTTTTTTACAGAAAGGAAGGGAGAGGGATAGAGAGTTAGAAACATGGATCAGCTGCCTCTTGCACACCCCCTACTGGGGATGTGCCCGCAACCAAGGTACATGCCCTTGACCAGAATCTAACCTGGGACCCTTTAGTCTGCAGGCCGACGCTCAATCCACTGAGCCAAACCGGTTATGAGCCCAAAACATATCTAGTGTGAGGCTGGTAGTGCCTGGTTTTTATTGTAATGAACATTACTATAGCTGTGAGTGTTCAAGGAGAGTCTTATCTAATGGAAATGTACAATGGAGCCTTTTAAATGGTCTCAAGTCACATCTCTAAATTCTCAGTTAAAATCTATGTTGTTTTGGGGCAGTGTATTAGAACCCATTCTGGCTCTTTCTTAAAAATTTTATTCAGCAATAGTAGTATTCTTTGTGGGTTTATAATTGTTTCTGTTTTTTTTTAATGGAATGTAGTAATATAAGAAATAAAGGCATATATTAAGCAAAACTAAATTGTAAAACAATTCTACAATCATACAATTGTATCTACACAGGCAGCAGGAGCTAAAATTTAAAAGGCATTATATTTAAACAGCATTAAGACATCCTTATGGTTGTCCTCTAAAATGATTATCATTCCCAATATACTGAAGAGGAAACAGGCTCAGAGAGGACAGTGTGACCTTTGGTAAGGCACAAATATTTTTCTTGAACGCGATTATTCAGCCTCCAAATCCCAGGAATGTCTCCACACACCACCGTAGTGCAGGATTGAATTGTATAATGCCTTATCCATATTTTTCACTAGTATTATCTCAGCTCCTCATAGATAAATTTTCTACCCACAGAGGAACTGGACAGTTCACTTTAATTACCTTTGAACTAATAGTCTTGTTATTTATTTATGCCCATTAACTATTCTTACCATTACCCAAAGCCAAAGTTAAGTTAAACCTCTACAAATATTCTCTACATTCAAACTGTATAGAGTTCTGTTAACACATGAGAACATGGCTTGTATTAAGTGCTAGGTTGGCTGGCAGTTGTATTTGGGGGAAAGTGCTAGAGGTAGAGAAACCTGGGATTTTGACTTAAAAGTTGTGTGATATTTTAAAAGAGATACTATATTTAAGTTTTTTCAACCTTTAATGGAACTAATAGCTGATACTTAGTTTTGTGAAGATTAAATAAAAATAATGTTTAAATGCCCATAGTAATCAGCACATAGTAAGTTATTTGAAATATTATTTCCTTTTTTATTTTTTTCAATTGTACATCAGTAAACTCTATCTTTAGTCAACACAACAAATACATTAAAAGTACCTATTATCTCAATCTAGCACTTTAACAATTGATGTTCACCAAATGATATAGCAACAGCACTAGATCCTTGAGTATATTTCAAATAAAAGGCAAACCTATATATGTACTTTACAATAATATCTTTTTTCTAAAACTTCATGTAAAGCAATGTCAACCTTCTGGAAAAATCAGAACAACATACAAGGTGTGGCAAAAATAGGTTTACAGTTATTTGCATGGAAAATAATACAGAAATCAATAAATAATAATACAATAATAAACTGTGTATTTTGCATACTCACAACTGTAAACTTACTTTTGCCATACCCTGCATGTATTTTGTTAGGTTGACAGTGCTTTTCAATTTTTAAAATTAGTGATAAGGTATTGCCAATTTATCTTCAACATCTGAACAAATTATAACACTGGTACTGTGTTCCTTTTGGGCAAATACCAACCAATATTCATAAGTAGCTGCTCTGTCTGTGGCATGCCTTCTCCATTTCTCTATGTTCCCAAGTCTGTCTATTTTTCTGTCTCCAGGAATATTCATTCAGTTACCTGCTAGATAAGTCTTCCTTCTGAGTCCACACTAGTGGAATTGTTAATATCCTTATACCTACCAACAGTTTGCTTAAGGCAATATAAGGTTTTTCTATCCTGCTCTGATACTCTTTCAGCCTCTGCCCTTTGTCCAGTACAATGCCACTTCTACATTGTTAGGTATTTGTTATAGTGGCACTACACTTCCAGATACCAAAATCTCTTAATTCCCTGTTGTTGCTATAACAAATTACCAGAAATTTACTGGCTTGAAATAATACAAATTTATTATCTTTCATTAGTATACATCAGAAATACGTTTCATTAAGCTAAAATCAAGGCTTAAGCTGAATTGCATTTTTTGGGGGAGCGCTAGTGAAAAATTATAGGCCAATGTCCTTGATGAATGTAGACACAAAATTGCTGAACAAAATAATAGCAAACCAGATTCAACAATACATGAAAAGGATTATACTAGTATACCAGGACCAAGTGGGATTTATCCTAGAGATGCAAAAATGGTTCAACATCAAACAGTGGGTTAAAAACATAAATGTAAAACTTGAAATCATAAAACTCCTAGAAGAAAAGATAGGCAGTAAACTCTTTGACATCAGTCTTAGCAGTATTATTTTTGGATATGTCTCCTCAGTAAAAGGCAATGAAAGCAAAAATAAGCAAATAGGACTACATAAAAGTAAAAAGGAAAATATGTCAACAAAATAAAAAAACACCCAACTGACTGTTAGAAGATACTCACCAATGATATATCTAATAAGGGGTTAATATCCAAATATATATCCAATTCATACAACTGAATGCCAAAAAACAAGCAATACATTTAAAAATGGGCAGAGGACCTGTGTAGACAGTTCTCCAAAGAGGACATACAGATGGCCAACAAACATATTAAAAATGCCCAACATCACTAATCATCAGGGAACTCAAACCAAAACCATAATGAGATATCACCTCATACCTGTCAGATGGCTATCATCAAAAAATCAACAAATAACAAATGCTGGTAAGGATCTGGAGAAAAGGGCACCCTCTTACACTGTTGGTGGAATTGTAAACTTATGCCCCCACTTTGGAAAACAGTAGGGAGATTCCTCAAAAAGTTAAACACACAGCTGCTATAGGACCCAGCAATTCCACTTCTGGTTATTTATGCAAAATTAGCAAAAATACTAATTTAAAAATATATATGCATCCCTATGTTTATTGCAGCATTAATTTACAGTAGCCAAGACATGGAAGCAACCCTGGTGTCCATTGATAGATGAATGAATAAAGAAGATATATATGTATATATATTATATATGAATATATATATTATATATGAATATGTACCATATATATGTAATACATATAATAGAATGTTACTCAGCAGTAAAACAAATAATGAAATGTTGTTATTTACATCAACATGAAAGGCCTAAATAACTTGCTGCATTGACAAATATATTGTTACACTGTTACCATTAGATGTAAAATATATTGTAAGAGGCATGAGTTGTAGGGTGTGAGAATGCAATCATGTCACATTTGCCAAAACCTCTAGAGAGAGACTCTGCCTGCATCCCACAGACTTGTCATCTTGGGGTGAGCATTGGACTCCCTGACTCTTAAGAACTCCATTCTGTGAGACATTCTCTCTCAGCCTCACCCTTGTCTTGGCCTAACCTCAAGGAGCATGCAATTATGGTAATATGATTTTTTTAGTATTATCATACCCATTTATATTAACCCAGAGCTGAGGTGACCTGGACTACATTCCACCTTTATACAAATTGGACCAACATTAGTTTCTAGTGATTTTTAAATTGTGTAAAGGTTTTCAGAACCATTTTTTTTCCAGCTATCCTAATGAAAGGCTAATGAAGTATAGATTTTTTTTTGCTATTATTGGAATTTTTATATTTAGTTGCTAAAGATCACTTTAATAAATAATTTACCTAAATTTAGCTTTTAATGGATAAATGAGTATACAATAGAAAAGTAGTGACATTACTGAAAAAACTCTAATGTGTTTTTAGCGCTATTGTATTTCTAAATTACTCTGTTAACTCCCAGGCTCTGGTTTCCCAAGTACTCATCCATGCCTTTATTTGCTTTTAGATTGTTAAGTCCATGAAATTAGGTACTTATTTTTCTAAAATCTGAATGTTCAGTCTTTATTCTTTCTAATACATGTCTTTTATTGATTAGCCGAATGACTACCTAAACAACTGCAATAAAAACCAGATTTTTGGAAAGGAAATACAGGTTTTATCAAATATATGTATTCTTTGCAAAAAGCTATTGTTTTTTTAACCAGCATTTTACACTGACATAAAATTACTTTAATTATTATACCTACTTATATTTAACTAGTAGCCCTGCGCACGAATCCATGCACCAGTAGGTTGCTGCCGCCCTCCTGTAGCTCCCTCTGTACACCCCTCATAGCTTGCTACCCTGCCCCTTCCTGTAGCTCTCCCCCACCCGCTTGTAGTTCGCTGCCCCACCTTCCTGCAGACCTGTGATCCCATCATTACGCGGTCGGTCGTTATGCCTCACAGCATAATGGATAATTAGCATATTCCTCTCTTATTATATAGGATTATTATAACTACTTATATTTACACTAGGAATCTTCTCATTTCCTGTTGTTTAACATGTGTATTGCACTGTACCATCACCACGGGAAAGATAGGAAAAAAGTGTGGTTTTTTTATACCAGCAATTGAGCAGAACCTTCATTTGCCAGGACACACCATTAAACATCAGAGAATATCAGAATATAGGACACTGATTTTACTATTGAAGAGAATCTGGGTGAATTTCTAAAGATTAGAAACATAAGTAAAGCTAAGGATGCCTTATCACTGAAAATATTTGTGAAGGTACTTAGTGAATATAAATCCTTTCTTCTAAAGAAAAATAATTAACACAATCAATCATGTTCTCTTTATAGCCTATGCATACAGATTTCTAGCCTAGCCTGTGTTTTAGATTTTAATATAAAATAATCTACTAATGTTAACCAGCAAAGGAAAAATAAAAACTGTGTTCAGGATTGCTTCAAGTGTGTGCCCTTAGTAATATTTTAATGTCATAAAATCATTGCAGAAACAATGAAATTGCTCTTAGTCTAGTAATCGAAAAGCACTATATCTCTTTTAGTGTAGTATGGACATAGTACCCAAGGTTAAAAATTAAAGGAAAAATAAAACCATATCTCAAGATGATATAGGAGAACCTCAGAGTTATTGTCATTTGCAACATGTATTGAGGGGATGATAATCCTTAAGCACACCCACGCAACAGCAGCAGCAGCAGCAACAGCAGCAGCTAAAGAGACTAGATACTTCATACACATGAAAAATGTTTCAAATTAATTAGTAAAGGAAATTTTACAGAAGTTGTTAGGGACATGAAAAGTATTATTACTTCTCTAAATATAGTAAAACCAAAGGATATGTCTTTCTACTAAAAGGAAGAATGACAGTCCTGGCCAGTGCGGCTCAGTTGAGTTGAAACATCATCCCATGCTCCAAAAGGTTGCCAATTGGATTCCCAGTCAAGATACATGCCTAAATTGTGGGTTTGATCCTTGGTCAGGATGCATTTGGGAGGCAACTAATCAGTGTTTCTTTCATACATCGATATTCCTCTCTCTCTCTCTCTCTCTCTCTCTCTCTCTCTCTCTCTCTCTCTCTCTCTCATTCCCTTCCCCTCCTTCTAAAACCAGTAAAAACATAACCCTGGACAAAGATTAAAAAATAAATAAAATAAAAGGAAGAACAACAATAATTTTGGAAGTAGATTTATAATATTACTTTACAACATGGAGAAAATCCAGTGTTCTGGACATCTTTCTTTTACACCTTCCGACCGCTTTTCTATTCATCATTACCCAGCTCAGAACTGACGTATAAGATGGCATCATTAGTTCATTTTCCTCTGGCTTTCAGATGGGTTTTGTTGAGAATAAGAGGAGGGTCACATGTAGGAGATAATAGGGGGAAAAAAATGATAGCATAATTGTTCTCTTGGCTCCCTCTCTACATGGTTACCTTATGCTGGCTGTGTGTCCCCACCAAAAATCTCAGCTCCATACCCTCTCCACCCAGCCTGCTCTCTCCTCACGTTATGGTTTCCCTCCTTCTCTTTACCCTTCAGGTCTAAGAATAATATTGACCTCTCCTGTTACTAGTCTGCCAGCCCTAGTGTGGAACTCTTTTTTTCTTTACCTATTGACTATAAATTTGCAAACACATCCTCTATTAAACTCTCCTCATATTTTCTTCAGTGTTCCATCTATTTTCTCCTGACACCAGATCTGATACATCAAGTATATTATTATACTAGAGGCCCAATGCACAAAGATTTGTGCAAGAATGGGCCTTCCTTCCCCTGGCTGCCAGCACTGTCTTTGCTCTGACCCGGAGCTGCCTTTCCGCTTTCCCACACTGCCCAGAGGCCCGGAGCAGCTAGGGCAGTGCAGAACTCCTGCATCGTTGCCATGGCAGCAACAGAAGCATCCTGCCCCGCCCCCAGCTGCTCGGGCGCCTGTGTATGCAAATTAACCCACCATATTTGTTGGGTTAATTTGCATACTCACTCCTGATTGGCTGGTGGGCATCGCGAAGGTACAGTCAATTTGCATCTTACTCCTTTATTAGTATAGATGGTCTTAGATCCTCACAAATAGTTACAAACAAGGATGGCATGGTTCACCTTAATCATCTCTAGCCACCAGATCAGAAATTTATAAGAACAGAGTGAACTGGTAAAAAGTTACTTCCAGCCGAAACCGGTTTGGCTCAGTGGATAGAGCGTCAGCCTGCGGACTCAAGGGTCCCAGGTTCAATTCCGGTCAAGGGCATGTACCTTGGTTGCGGGCAAATCCCCAGTAGGGGGCGTGCAGGAGGCAGCTGATCGATGTTTCTCTCTCGTCGATGTTTCTAACTCTCTATCCCTCTCTCTTCCTCTCTGTAAAAAAAATCAATAAAATATATTAAAAAAAAAAAGTTACTTCAATTTCTTTATATGAATATTTCTAATTGAGGCTTTTCAAGGTAGGCCTCCCAAGAAGATGAAAACATGGCTTGAGAGAGCAAGAAAAGGAGACTGGATAGAGGTTTTACTTGTGGTTAGGGGGTGGGGCAGGGTGAGGGGTCCTAGTCAGTTTGACAAGAGGCTTAATAGTTTGAACTTCCCTCCAGTGCCAAAAGATTTTTTTCTTTTTTTTAAAATGTATTTTATTGATTTTTTACAGAGAGGATGGGAGAGGGATAGAAAGTTAGAAACATCAATGAGAGAGAAACATTGATCAGCTGCCTCCTGCACACTCCCTAATGGGGATGTGCCTGCAACCAAGGTACATGCCCTTGACCAGAATCGAACCTGGGACCCTTTAGACCACGTGCCAATGCTCTATTCACTGAGCCAAACTGGTTAGGGCCCAAAAGATTTCTTGATCCTGTCAGAGAACTGAGAGCCATGAACTAACCTTAAATCTAAAGAACTACAGGGAGTGTCAAGGAGGGACAGGACAGAGGACTTGTTTCCCTGAAACAGATGCTTCTGGGCCCATCAGTAGAATTCAGCAAAATTTTTCTAACAAATTGGTAAAGGCTAAGAATGTACTAGTTGAATAATATAGAACATCTGGGGTAGACATACTTGATGGGAATTCAGTATTTTCAGACCTACTTACAAGCCATTCTCCTCACTGGGTGCTCATGTAAAAATGTTGTCAGTGGTCTTAAGACAACCTTCTTCGATTTGCAGGCCTTGAAGAGGAAGAACAACCAATATAGAGAAAGCGCAAAAGCACACTCAAATTCTTTTCCTCTACCTACCTCTCCTATAGAAAAAGAGTTTTAATGTTTAAGAAAGGGCAAAAACAAATTGTTAACACTTAGGAAACGAATGAAAAAAAAATAGCAACTGATAAAAAGAAACAGAATAAGATCCTCTGTCCTGTGGGAAGGGTAGGAATGCTTGCTGGTCCCAAACCAATAGAGGTCTAATCCTATATAATAAAGATGTAATATGCAAATGGTCATTACGCCGTGAAGCTTAATGACCGACAGCGTAACGACCGGATCATGGATCAGCAGGAGGGTGGGGCAGTGAGCTACAAGCGGGTGGCGGAGAGCTATAGGAGGGGGCAGGGCAGCAAGCTATGGGGGGGAAAGGGGGTGGAGGGAGCTACAGGAGGGCGGGGCAGCAGGTGGAGAGCTACTGGAGGCCAGCAGTGAGCTACTGGCGAGCTACTGGAGCACAGATTAGTGCGCAGGGCTACTATTATAGCTATAGGTAGACAGAACCACTGAGAATGACTCACCCCTGAGAACCAGGGAACTAGTGTCCTCCTGTTTCTTAGATTAATCAGAATAAGAATGTGCTGTACACCCCATCTCTGAACCCTACCACCAGTTTAACAAGACAGCATTTTTTGCTAGACATAGGCCAAGAGCATGTAGAGAGACTTTCTGGATGCAGCACAGTGCAAAGGGGAGACCTAAAGATGAGGATGAGCAGATACTGAAATAAAGCCATTGGAAAACCAACTCCTACCCTAAAAATGAGGTAAGGCAGGTGGAATTTGATCCCTGTGTTACACTGAAGGAAACTATAGTAACAACAAAATCCTAATTACATATTAACTCCTGA
Organism: Ia io; assembly: GCA_025583905.1. NCBI lineage: Eukaryota > Metazoa > Chordata > Mammalia > Chiroptera > Vespertilionidae > Ia > Ia io. The sequence continues at coordinate 63,316,551 of JAJQQW010000008.1, forward strand.
CTAATTTAACTCAATCACTACTTATCAGAAGGAAAGTAAGCCCATATCCAATGCAATAATGAAAAACAAAACTATTAACTCTATTTTATTCTCTAGGGCCCTACACAAGATATCCAAATACAAAAATAAATTATTAGGGATACAAAAGTTGAAAATAATATGTTGTCAAATAGGAAACAGTAGAATCAAGCTTAGGTAAGATGTAGATTTTGGAACTTTAAGGTAGGGATTTTAAAATAACTAAGTTTAACATACTAAATATTCCAGTTAAAAAGATGGATAAAGCAAAGTATCCATCTGTGATAGTTCTATGTGTTAACTAGGCTAGATTACCAGTATAGTAACCAGTTATTCAATCAAACACTAATCTAGATATAACTATGAAAGTATTTTGTAAGTGTGGATGTAAAAGTTCAGGAGAGACTAAACAGGATGAATACACACAAACAAAATACCTAGACGTATGATAATCTAATTACTGAAAATCAAAGACAAAAATCTTGAAAGAAAAAGAACATGTTACATACAGAGGAACAGAGATAAGAATATAGCACACTTCTCATTTCAAACTACATAAATTGTTCAAAATGCTGAAGGACAAAGTTGACTTGTTCAAAATGCTGAAGGACAAAGAAAAACTATCAACTGAGGATACTATACCTAACAAAAAATACCTTTCAAAATTAAAAAATAAATTAAGTTTCACAAAATTATTTAAAGAATTTACTGCCATAAAACCCATAAAATATGTTTAAGGGTGTTCTTAAGACAGAAGGAATTTATTCAGAGTAAGGAAAAATTACTAGGGGTAAAGAAAGGTATTGCATAAAAATAAATGGGTCAATGTTTATATGGTGTAACTTTTACCACTCTTTTACTTTTAATCTACCTTTATGATTGTTTTTAAAATAGATTTCTTGTGGACAGCATATAGTTGGATCTTGTGTTGTATTTCTTAAAACCCATTCACATAATCTTTGTCTCTTGATATGATTAGGTCATGAATATTTAATGTAGTTTTTTACTACAATTTAGAATACATTTTATTTAGGATACAATTATACTATTTATTTCTGTTTGTTTTCTTTCATTTTTGTTCCACTGCTCCCCTTTCTTATCTCCATTTATGTAAATAAATACTTTTTAGTATTCTGTTTTACCCACAGTGATATTGACTATATCTTTTTTTGTTACCTTTTTACTGGTTGCTCTTAAAATTAAACATAGTCTATTTAGAATTAGTATTTTATCACTTCAAATGCAGTGTGGAAACCTATCACCGTAATAATCTTTACCTTCCCCCCATTATATTGTAGCTGTGTGTTTCTGTGTGTGTATATATCCTCATAAGACAATATAATATTTTTTTCTTCTACCTATATACATGTTTTAACAAAAGAAAATACTTAATTTTACTTATCCTGATATTTATAATTTCTGTTTTATTTCCTACATCCCAAAGTACCACATTTTCAATAGTTTATATTATCTCCTGTTAAGAAATAGTCTTTTAAGTCATTTTACTATGTATAATGTGGCATTTGTCTTTGGATTCTCAAGATTTTTTTATTTGTCTTTAGTTTTGAATATTTTGATTATGATGTATCTAGACATAGTTTCTTTTTATCTGGAGTTTATTGGGTTTCTTTAATTTGGAAAATGATTTAGACATATTTCACCAAAATTTAAAAAGATTTTAGCTATTATTTCCTTCTGTATCTATTTGGAATCACAGCCTTTCTCCTTACCTTATGGGACTCTAATAACATAAATGTTAGGTATTTAATTATTGTTTCATGGACTCCTGAATTTCTATGTACATTGTCTATAATCTTTGCCTCTTTGTTGTTCAGCCTGGATAATTTGTATTAAACTATATACAAGTTCAGTTTCACTGACCCTTTCATCTGTCATCTTCATTTTACTATTGAGCCCATCCAGTGAATTATACTTGTTAACTTATTTTTCAGTTAAAATTGATATTTGGTAATCCAATTCATTCCCCTACTGAGACTTTTCCTCCTTCTATTCATTTCAAGAATATTCATCCTTACTTCTTGAGCATAATTATAGTAGCTGCTGTAGAGTCTTTGTCTGATAATTACAACACCTAGGTCATGTCAAGGTGCACCTGTACTGATTGGTTGACTTTTCTTTTGAGAGTAAGATTTTCCCAGTTCTTTGTCATGTAAATTTGGATTGAATTTTGAACATTTGAATATTATGTCATAACATTCTTGATGTCACTTAAATTCAAAGGATAATGTCTGATTTTAGCTGGAAATCAAGTAAGTTGGGTTTAACCCACAAGTTCTCTCACCCATGTTCTGGGAATTCAGGTATCCAAATGTTTGCCATATTATTTCCATCTGTACCACATGTGCATCACTCAGTAGTTAGTCTGGGATCTGGGTGGTCATGTGCATGTGAGTGCCATTCTCAAAGCCTTTGATGTGCTGTTTAAGTCAGAAACATGCATGTGAAAAATCCATACATGCTTAGGGTAGTCCCAGATGTTTATATACAGCATCTTAGAGTCTGTTCCTGAGATCTTTTTTCTTTGTGATTTCCCTAACACTTTCCAGCTCTCAGGGTCCCCCTTCTTGGTCTTATTGTCCTTTAGTTTTCTCACTTGTTCACACAATTTTTACTACTATGTCTACCTCTAAGGCCAAAAGCAATAGTACATATAGAGAAATAAAGCAATGTGGATTCTCTTTTTGCTCTCAGGACCACAGTGCCTAGGGTCATAGAGAACAATATCCTCTCTCAGATTTGTCGGCCCTTTGCCCAATAGCACTGCCATCATTTTGCTGCTGCTGCCGCACTAGGAGTCTAATACAGAAGTAGAAAAATGAAAATAAAAAATGCAATGGGATATGTGAAAATTAGTTTAACTTCAGTAAAAGGAAACATTTTAAAAACTCACAGAGGAAACATACATTAGGCATAATATTTAAATTAGAAATGATGAGAATAAGCTTTTTTATCATTTGCATCTTCAGTGGAGCTCAAGAAGATGTGGCTTCTGAAAAATAGGGCAAACGTTTATAAAAGGAAGTCTAAAATGAAGGAAAAGTCACACAAAAAAGAAATTTGGTAAGAATACAATGCTGTAGTAATAGACAAATTACCAAACAAAATTAGAATTCACTCTGGAATGAATTAGAAAAGGAAATGACATCTATGCAAATCACATCAATGAAATGTTGGATCATTAAAAAATTCCAACATTGAAGAAATAATGAGGGAAGATAATAGATAAAATACTAAGAGAGAACAAACATAAAAATTGTGGTTCTTCATGCAAGAAAATATTGAATAATTAAACAATGGCATTTATTTCAAGAAATTGTTAAAAAGCTGAATAGATATTTAAATAAACCTATGCATACAGAGAAATATTAACACATATTTGCAATGTTGATTTCAGATAAAGTAGAATCTGAGAGAACACTACTACATGAGACAAATGAAGACTTTTTCTATGGATATTAGGTTAAAAATATCACAAAACAATTATAATACCCTCCTATATAATAAAAGGCTAATATGCAAATTGTCCCAGTGGTAGTTCGACTGACTGGGAATTCGACCACTCGCTATGACGTGTACTGACCACCAGGGGGAGGCACAGAATGAAGGAAGGAAGACCCCGGCCAGCAGCCAGGAGCCAGGAGAAGGAAGGCCCCTATCAGCCCTGATTGCCGGCCAGGTCTATGGACCCTACCCATGCACAATATCATGTACCAGGCCTCTAGTAACATATATATGCAAAATAATGTGGTATTAAAATGTTAAAAAAATTCTGATTTCAGCCACTTGTTGGTATTGGATTTTTCCTCATAGAAATTGAACAAATTTATGATGTTATTTTTTTTCAGATATGGCATAGCAGAAAAATCAGGACTGATATACAGAGGAAAAGAGAAAGCTAAAGTTATTTTTTCAGCATTCAACCTTGCTTTCTGCCTAGAGGTGATTTCTAAACCATGGAGCAGAGTGGTGGAATCCAAGGAAAGACCATTGATTGCATTTAGCCAAAGAAATATGATGAAAGCAAGAAAATAAACTGGAATTAAGGCCTGGAAAAGCAATTACAATTTGCAGAATAAAGTTATTAGAAAGCAAAGAGCTCCTAAAATCTACATTGAGGTTTTCCTTAGATTCCTGTTTAAACACTAAGCTATGCAATTGCAGGGCAAGACTCTTTGCATTCTAGCAAATTGCAACTTCTAGAGGGCTTAAATTTGAAGACATCTAAGAGGATGCACACACTGCTAGGGATATATCAGAGTTTAAACCCTGCTAGAGAAGAAATACTTTTCTGAACAACCCTGACATTCAGAAAGATCATGCATTAGAGTAAAGACCACACTGTAGAGTAAGGGCTATGGTGAAGAACAAAGCACAAAATCAAAATAATCCTGAAACCAAGCTTCAAGAGCATCATGAAGGTCCCCTATTAATATAGCAACCTTCCAGAACAAAAGTCAGTATGCTTTAGTGCAAGATAAGATACTCAAGGGGAAACTCTACAATGAATCTGTCATACTGTCTAATATAAAATTTAAAATATGTGCAAATAAGAAAACTGTGACCTTTAATTAAGAAAAATGAAAGATAATAAAAACAATCCCATAAATGATTCAAATGTTAGACATAGCAGGGCTTTAAATCACTCACATGTAAGTTTAACATATAGCATAAAATAGTGTACAGAATGTAAATAGGTGAGTTTAGGAAGAAAAATTGAAACTTTAAAATGAAACAAATTCTAGAGCTAAAAAATTCAAAATCTGAAATAAGGAATTTATTGAAAGTACTAAGAAGCAGACAGTTATACAAACTGAAACACATGAGAAAAAGAAATTAAAAAATATAAAAAGCATCCAAGACCTGCCAAAAAACATTTAATAGTATAATTAATGTTTAATTAATATACAGGAAAGAGACAAGAAAACAATGTGAGAAAACTGTGTAAAAATTTTCATAACTAATGAAAATGTTAATCCACAGATGCCAGAAACACAACAAACTCCAAGCAGCATAAAAACAAAAATGCCCAATGGTTCCCAAGACAAAGCTAAGTTTGAGACAAAATTATCAAATGCTATCTATAATAATAAAAGCATGATATGCTAATTAGACTGGACATCCTTCCAGACGTCCTTCTGGATGACCTTCCAGATGAAGCCCAGGCTGGGAGGGAAGCCCGGGTCCCAGGTGCCAGAGGGAAGCCAGTGTTGGCAGCTGGGGGAAGAAAGGCCTACTTTTGCATGATTGCGTGCATTGGGCCTCTAGTTTATTCATAAACTCATGACAACAAAACACACCTGCCAACATTTTCATTGCATCAGAGATTCCAAAGTTTTAGAAAGAATAATGAGTTTTATAGAATAAAAAGAGGAAAATTAAGACATTCATGAACTAGGATTTTTTGAAATGAGGACACTTTCTAACTGACCTTCAGGTACATTTGTCAATTCTTGTAGCCTTGGCTACAAGAGGGCAAGCAAGCAGTTTGGGAACATTTCAAAAGATAACAGAATATTAACATAATATTATTAGGGGTGAAGGATTTTCTGTGGCTAGCCATGTCCTAGAAAAAGTGGTGGTAAAAATTGTCACTGTCATTATAGTTTTTATGTGGGTGATGTCTGCCATGGCGGGCACTTTCTCAATGGAAAACTGGTGAAACCTAAAAAAAATCAAGAGTATAGTTGGTAGTAATGTTCCAGTCTCAGTTGGGTACATCAGTGGGAGAAAGTAGGTGAAGGGCATGTAGAAACTCCATACTATATCTGCAAATCTTTTGTAAATTGGCCTATTTTTTGCTTCAGCCAAGGCAGAAGAAGTACCTACAATTACTCATTGCCCCATGTACACTTTTTCTTATCTCACAAAAGGTAAAGATTAGGGCTAGGATTTTAAATGTAGGGATTCTCTTAAGAAACAGAATTACACATCTTAACTCTTGAGGGAAAAGGATTAAAGATTGACAAAAGTGTGTGAGAAAACACTGGCACAGGCAAATGGGAGTACTACAATTATCTCTCACTTCAACCCAACAAACTAACCCTAGAATTGCCAGCACAATTCCTTCCATCTTTTACCTCTCCCTCCAAAAAAAGAAGGAAGGATTCCTTTTTGCTGGTTTTGTCAACCAACCTGGTGAAATACTAAGCAGAAGGAAATGGGTCAGTAATGAAGATAAAAGGCACAGAAAGAAAACAGAAAAATCATAAAGACTGAATGGAAAAGAGGGGATTTTGTTAAGTGATTTCAAATGCAGCTGAAAAAGTTTTGGAATGTGAGGGAATATATAGAAGAGGAAAGGTATGGTGTAACTTTTTTTTTAGAAATGATATTTTTAAATCTTCCTTAATGACCTTTAGATATATGCATGAACATTGAAATTTATTTTTAACTACTTCTGGCTATTCATCTGTGTGTGTTTTTTGTTTGTTTTTTGTTTGTTTGTTTGTTTTTTGTCATTATTGTTTTTAACACATTATCTTCCTGAGATTGAATTCATTGGCCAGGTGTTAGAAATTTACACAAAAAAATATGTTGACATTGGAGCTGCTGACAATTGAGGCTGTGCTCAGTGGTTCTCTTTCTTGGCTGCTCATTGGAATCATCTGAGGAGCCCAAAAACACTGATTCCATGATTCCACGCCCAGAGATTCTGATTGTATTACTCTGAGTGTGGCCTAGAGCTCAGTGTTTAAATATCCCTCAGTAAGTGTAATATGAAGCCAAGACTGAGAATCACTGAGTACTAGGTGGATGCAAACCTGACAGTGAGGAATAACAACACATTTCTACTTAAAAATTATTGGTTGTTGTGTTTACATGAGGTTTACATGAAGTAGCTGCCATCTTTGCAAACATGTGATAAGCAGGAGCTAACAGAGTACGTACTTCAGATTACCTTTTCTCTATTAGCCATTTCTGTCCACTTCCTCAGTAACCCTACTGTCTTACCAAAGGATCATGCTCAGTAACACAAATAAAGAGGATGCAGCAATAGCAGACATCATAGAATTCAGCTTTTCTTTTACCCTCCTGTGGAAATAGATATTTAAAAGGCAACTTTTAAAGATCATAGCTAATGCGTAAAACAAGGTAGAATCATATATCCTAATTGCATAGTATTTATTTTGTTCCCTTAATATGGAACGAAATATCTGGAAATATCCAATAGCCTTTTATGTGATCTTTTTGACTCTGTTTAAAGAGAAGCTATGAAAAGATGGATGTCCTGCTGGTAACCACCCAGGAGGCCAGATGAGAGATATGTGTAAAGCTGAAAACAGTTTCAAAGTGATGAGGGGGAGTAGCCTGAATCCTATAAGCAAATAATGGAATTTGTACATCCCCTGCAACTCCAGAGAAACTTGCCTGAATGACTTTTCTTATTACAGAATTCCCCTGCTCTTGTAGAATGTTCCTTTGAAATCTTTTGTAAGCCTAAATGGCACAAAGTGAAGAGGCAATTATCATTCATATATAAGGTGTTCTAAAAAAAGTATACACATTTTGAATAAGTATAAAGTCAGTGTTTATTAAAATACATTTCATTTTCAAAATATAATGGAATCAATTGTTAAATTGTGTATACATATTTTGGGACATTCTGTATATATATTAAAATAAATTAGAGCATTCTCTGACCCTCAAAATAGCCTACCAAATAATACTAACTATGCTTAAGTATGTCCAGTTTTACACTAAGTGTAACAGTATTATTAGCTCTCTTAGGCTGTTTTGGTACCGCAGGACACATCTTGCTAACGGATATACAAAATAAGTCAAGGTAAAGCACAGACGCTCATAGACACAGTTCAAAGCTCTGGCAGCTTGATGCTGAGGGTAGTTCCTTGGGAAATAGCTTGGTGGTGCCACTCTGGCTGCACGGGGTTTTGCTGCCCTTATTCTGGCATGTTGCAAAACAAACACAATGCTATTTTTGTTTTTCACCTTTTTTCATAAAAGTGGAAATCCTCTTTGGATTTCTTTTGGTTAGTGACATGAATACTAATGTAGATCATTTGTAAAATTGAAGGGGTGTAATGTCAACTTTCAAAAAGTGGAGAATATCTGTATTTCTTTTTTACTTAAAAGGTTATTATCACCCTTGGAACAGAGCCCATTTTCTCATTGTGCTCATTATCAGCCACAATAAATAGATTTGAGCTTAGAGACTCGGGCACTTTAATTGCCACTGTGCACTTTTCTCAAGTAATAAAAAGAAAATAACAACTTTTATGTGTCCCCTTTGATATGGTCTGTGTACAGTGCCATCTCTGCAGTCCCCTAGACTCACTCTCTGGGAAAGAAAAATTGGTCTGATGGTTTTCTTTATCTTTAAAGAAAATCAATAGACAAACTTAAAAAGTAATCTCACTTGAAATAAAACATAGAAGTTATTCCACATATAAAATAGATACACATGGGCATCAGTTTGTCTCCTTTGGTTTTAAATGACCTAAAAAGGAAGTTACTGAAATGAGATAGAGAATGGCCTAAATGTAAGTATTAAATGACTTTATCAGTCTTCTGTAGACATTACCAATATCAGGGATTGGATGTATTACATAATATAAAGAGCATACACCATAATGTAAGAAAATGTGGATTTGAATCTTGATTTCATCATTTACAAATTGCATGACATTGGGCAAATTACATAACCACTCTGTGCCCCATTACTACAGGTCTAATATAAGAATAGCAGTATCTATTGTATATTGCTGTTATATTAACAAGAGACATCATAAGTATATTGCCTAACCTAGCATATTTTAGGCACACAACAATAATTAATAGGTAAATTTTCTTGTCCAGCATCATTTTATTCTCTATACTATACAAACAATGCCAAAGGTATTGGAATTATTTTGTTTCTTAAACATAAACTTAATTTTTAATGAACTGTGAAATTTGAAAATGGGCTGAGTACAATGAATTATTTCTCCTATTACCATCACCATATATATATATATATACACATATATATATGTTACACTTTATTATTATTATTATTTTTTAAAATATATTTTTATTGATTTCAGATGGGAAGGGAGAGAGAGAGAGAGAGAGAGAGATAGACACATCACTGATGAGAGAGAATCATTGATCAGCTACCTTCTGCATGGCCCCCACTGTGGATCAAGCCCGAAACCTGGGCATGTGCCCTTAATGTGAATTGAACCCGGGATCCTTCAGTCCGCAGGCAGATGCTCTATCCATTGAGCCAAACCTGCTAGGGCTATACATTACACTTTATAGAAAAATCAGTTAAAAGCTATTGTCACACAGCTACTATTCTGTCTTCCAAATACAGTAAGACTCATTTTTCAGAAAGTACCCTGAGTGCTGTTACTAGGGAAGACTGAGGACTAAGAGACCATAGAAGTGAGGTCAATAGAAGTGATTTCCATTTGCAGTGAAGTGCTCAATAGTGTTTTCCCTGATTCAAGAGGAAAGGGCAATCTGATGATTTCCCTAGGGCATTGTATAGGGAATATGGTTTGTTTTCATTGTTATTCTGTATGGTGAAATTTAGATGCTTGAAGTTACAAAAACTCCACTTGAATTATTAGACTTCAAAGTGTGATTATTATGCTGGGAATATGTTCTCAGTTGACCAATATCTGACATATCTAGCAAATTTTTAGGTATATAATGCTGTTAGAATTCATCATTTTTTGTGTAATAATATTAATTTTTCAGAGTTTTACAATAATAAGGTTAAAGAGATGGGAATATCTGGTCCATAAAAGATAGGCAGGTAAGAGATGTGCACTATAGTCTTTTTTTATTGCTATTGTTTGAGGAAATTATATTATCAATTTTACTTATCTCTTAACTACAGAGCTAGGCCATGCAACAGTATGCTAAGGCTGGGACTAAGCTATGCCGACATATATCTTGCATTCAGTTACCTCTCTTTTATTGAATTACTGTGTTTTAAAATTGGGATTGAATTAAGTGTGAGAAGTCTACTTAATACTAAATGTAAAGTATATCCACTTTTCATCCAATTACTCAAAACTTAAGTATTTCTATACTTGTTTGATCTTCCATCTGGTCAGTCTTACATCATCTATGCAATTGACATTATGGGATGCTTCTTTTGAAAGAATAAATTTGTGTTAATGCCACTAAGAATAAGTCAAAGCTATCCCTATTTTTTAATATCAGATTGCAAATATATTACCTTTTTTAGTTACATTAACATAGTCTTAAAAGTACATATTTATTGAGTCACTTACTTGTTCTTTGAACAGACAGCAACTGAACTAGATAGAAAAGAGTTCCACTGTTTGCTTTTTAAAAGATCTCAGCCTAATAGAAAGTAATTATATAATATATGATATAATATATAATACAATGTATATCATATTATCTATCATGACAATAAATATTATTTATGGTTTGTCCAATGTGTTATAGTCCTCCAATTTAATTATTTTCCTTTTTGTTTCCATCCTGCTCCTGACTCCTTGCTTCTCTAAAATCAAAAGAATATTTTAGAGTCAAAAAGCATATCAGTTCAAATTATGTTTCTAAAGAGGCTCCACTTGAGGAATCTTTTTGCAACATTTCTACCATAGGTGTGGATTAAGGGAAGCATTGGTCAAGTATTCTTTAGTAAACATTTGGAATGAAATGGACAACACAGCAAAGAAAAGTCATTGCTTATTTTATGACGAATTTCTTCCTGGTTCTCTAAACTATAACTTAACTAATTTGTTATTATACTCAGGTTATAGATTTGGATGCTTAATAACTGACTCATTATATTAAATCAATCCTCAGTATCCTATATAATAAAAGCCTAGGTGGCGGCGTGCAACATCATTACAAGATGGCCACCACAAGATGGCTGCCCCAAGATGGCCATCACAAGATGGCCACCACAAGATGGTCACCACAATATGGCCGGCAGGGGAGGGGAGTTGTGTCCGACCAGGCCAGCAGGAGAGGGTAGTTGAGGGCAACCAGGCCTACAGGGGAGGGCAGTTGTGGACAATCGGCGGCAGGGGAGGGCAGTTGGGGCAATCGGCCTGGCAGGGGAGGGCAGTGGTGGTGATTGGGCCAGCAGGGGAGGGCAGTTGGGGGCAATCAGGCTGGCAGGGGAGCAGTTAGGCATCAATCAGGGTGGCATGGGAGCGGTTAGGGGGCAATCAGGCTGGCAGACAGAAGCGGTTAGGGGCAATCAGGCAAGCAGGAAGGTGAGTGGTTAGGAGCCAGCAGTCCCAGATTGTGAGAGGGCAGTCAGACATCCCCCGAGGGTTCCCTAATTGGAGAGGGTACAGACCAGGCTGAGGGACACCCCCATCCCCCATGCATGAATTTTGTGCACCGGGCCTCTAGTCCCTATATAATACCTCAGAGCAGCAATTTTCAACATTTTTCCTCTCATGGCACTAATTAAGTAAACTAATTGCATACTAAAATTGTGTGGTACACCAAAAAAATATATCCTACCTAATAAAAGAGTAATGTGCAAATTGATCATACCTTCGCTACACCCACAAACCACGCCCACCTGCCATGCCAGCCAGGAAAGTCTCCGCCGGAGGCTTTTCCAGCCTTGGGCACCAGTGGGGAGCCTGCGATGGATTGCAGGCAACTGGGGGTCGGCTCCTGCGATCCGTCGCAGGGACGCTGGGGTGCGGCCGAGCCCAAGGCTGGGAAAGCCTCTGCTGGAGGCTTTTCTGGCCCTGGGCACCAACAGGGAGCCTGTGATGGATCGCAGGCAACTGGGGGTCGGCTCTTGCGATCCGTCTCAGGGACGCTTTGGTGTGGCCTTAGGCACCAGCGGGGAGCCTGCGATGGATCGCAGGCAACTGGGGGTCCACTCCTGCGAGGGCGTCTGCTCCTGTGGTGGATTGCAGGGAGCTGGGGTACCCTGCCAAATGGATGGTGTCTGCGATCACAGGGAGCTGGAGGTCCCCTTCCCAGGCCTAAAGCTTAGGCCTGGGCAGGGCACAGCCAGTGATTGGTGTGAACTATAGAGGAAACACCTTTTCTGACTGCACATTGGCTAAGCTTCCTGTATGCCACTGGTAATATTCTTAGTAACTTGGGTAATAAGAATCCAAAAAGGTGATCTAGGGTTTTTCCACCACACTTCTGGAGAAAAAAATGAAGTCCGCTGCTGGAGGGCTAAGAAATGTCATATCCTGCCCTAGCTGGTTTGACTCAGTGGATAGAGCCTTGGCCTGCCCACAGCAGGGTCTGGGTTGATCCTTATCAAGGACATGTACCTAGGTTGCTGGCTACTCCCTGGCAGGAGCCCAGATCAGGGCTCATGCAGGAGGTAACCAATCAAAGTGTTCCTCTCACTTTGATGTTTCTCTCTGTCTTTCCCTTTCTCTTCCACATTCTCTAAAAGTGAATAGAAACATATCCTTAGTCGAGGATAAAAAAAAAAAAGAAAGAAAGAAATGCATATCCTATGAAAGACACATCTTGAAAATGCCTAAAGAAAGTTGTCATTTTTTCTTGGTGAAGGGACCGGAGTCGTGTTGATGAAAACACCTTGGTGGCTATGGTGACTGGCAGTGGCTGCAGCAGCAGGGTGATGGGGCTGCTGCCTTCCCCTGACCAGCCCAGTTGCCTCCCACAAAGGGAGGCCAGACTGAGGCTTAGGCCCGCTTCCCATGGGGATGGGGCCTAAGCCATCAGTAGGACATCCCCTGAGGGTTTTCAGTATGTGAGAGGGGGCAGGTTGGGCTGAGGGACCCCCCACCCCCAGTGCACGAATTTCATGCACCGGGTCCCTAATATATGTGTATATATATATATATACACACACACACACATATATCCTGTCTAATAAAATGGTGATATGCAAATTAACCATCACTCCACTACATAAGCCATGCCCACCAGCCAAGCCACGCCCACCAGCCAATCAGGGAGAGTATGCAAAGTAACCCCAGCCAAGATGGCTACAGCCACAGAGAGTAAGGTTTCCCAGGGAACAGAGGAAGCCAAGCTTTCCATAGCCGGTGCAGGCCTAAGCCTCCACTCACGCTACAAAGTTTCAATTATAGAAGGTAAACAAATTCAAACAGAAATAGGGGCAGAACAGAGCTTGAGAGAGTAAGCCAGGGTTGCCGGCAGCAACAGGGGTAGCAAAGCTTTCCACACACCCTGGCCGGGCTCACCTGCTTAAGGCTACAAAGTTTCAATTGTAGAAGGTGAATTAACTGTCACATAAATGGCTGCCGCCCCAAGGGAGCAGCAGGCTTGGCTCCGCTCCAGGCTACAAAGTTTCAATTGTAGAAGGAAAATAAATTCCAGATACCAGGGCCTCTGCTTGGGTTGCCAGGGGGCGTGGCTGGCCTGGAAACCACCACAGGCCCCTCGCTCAGGCCACCCCTCGCCCCAAGGGAACCCCACCCTGATCCAGGACACCCTTCAGGGCAAACCAGCTGGCCCCCACCCATGTACCAGGCCACTATCCTATCTAATAAAAGAGTAATATGCAGATTGACCATAACTCCAACACACAATACATCTGCCCCCATGTGGTCAAAGATCCTGCCCCCATGTGGACACAAAATGGCCACCACAAGATGGCCAGCAGGAGAGGGCAGTTGGGAGGCACCAGGCCTGCAAGGGAGGGCAGTTGTGAGGGACCAGGCCTGCAAGGGAGGGCAGTTGAGAGGGACCAGGCTTGCAAGGGAGGGCAGTTGGAGGTGATCAACCCTGCAGGAGAGAGCAGTTAGGGGTGACCAGGCCAGCAGAGGAGGGAAGTTGGGGGCAAACAGGCTTGCAGGGGAGCAGTTAGGCATCAACCAGGCTGGCAGTGGAGTGGTTAGGGGGTGATCAGGCTGGCAGGCAGAAGCGGTTAGGGGCAATCAGGAAGGCAGGCAGGCAAGTAGTTGGGAGCCAGCAGTCCTGGATTGTGAGAGGGATGTCCGACTGCCCTCCAGGAGTCCCAGATTGGAGAGGGTACAGGCTGGGCTGAGGGACAACCCCCCTCTGTGCATGAATTTCGTGCACCGGGCTTCTAGTATATATATATATATATTGCTGATCTGACCAAAAAATAGGTATGATTTTAATTCATTCATTATTGTTGTGTTGGCTGTTGTCATTTTTTAATTTGACAATCTAAGGGAAAAGAGGTCCGTGGCCTTGACTAAATAGTCAAATATTATTGCATGTTTTAAAAATTCTTGTGGCATACTGGTTGAAATTCACTGCTCTGAGGAACCATGGTTATCTTCAAAATAGATTGCATTTGTGAAACAAATTCCTCTCTGTGTATCTAACCAGTCATTTGAAGTGCATATCAGGTCACTCTTCATCAAGTCTGCTACTCCATCTCTTTCATTAATAAACACATTTCAAATTTCAGCTGTATGTACCTAAACAGATGTTAATTATACAAACAAAAGAGAAATTGCAGATATCTCCAGCATCCATTCTGCCATATGTGGTTTTATAAAAATATTTTATTTAGGTTTTATTTTAGTTGGCTTCTCAGATATGATTGTGCAAAAGTTTTTTTTTTTTCTCCACATTCTTTTAAGAATATTAATAGCAAGAAGGTAGTATTCATCTACAGATTTAAATTCTAGAGAAACATCAGCAAATGCTGTGATCAGTAATATGTGATCAGTGCTTGAACTTTTGCCTTCCCTATGGAATTGCATTAATTCTGATATAGATTGGGGAAATATCTGTTTGCAGAAGTACACACAACTAAGTGATATATCATTCTTCTGGAATGTGACTTACTCTTTAGAGATGATGTTAGTAAAAGTAGGTTCATTTCACAAATAGCAATTTCAAGGTACCATAAAGTAAATAACGGTACAGAAATTAGTAGGAAAGTTCAGAGGAAAAAAATATAATAGTCAGATGTGGATTAGAAATTATTTAATATTCATTCATGTGCTCAGTCATTCCACATATATGAATTGCCTATAATGTGCCAGGTAATGAAGGAGTTAGGTGGGATATTCAAAGATAAATCCATATCTTGTATAGTATAAAGGGGACTGCTAGCAAGTACACAGAAAAACTGTATACTAAAGTGTGCCAGGAGCAAAGAACCAGGATCTTGGAGACTTTAGGAGGATCAAATAATTTATAGTTTTCCTCTGGAGAACCAGAAGACAAGCCCAGGGAGGAGATATAAACATTTGCAAAGGGGAGGAAGTTGTCAAAGAATGTTGTAATTGAGATACAAGAGAGGACAGGGCATGCCCAAGAGGTAGAAATCATAAAGGATGGTGAGAGCATGTAGTATGAAGGACAGGTATGATAAAGATGATACGCAAGACAGTTTGGAGTTTTGCATTTCATATTAGAATGTGTCTTAAGGCCTTGGAAACATTAAGAAGTTTTTAGCAGAGGAGGACCATGATCAGATTAACACTTTAGAAAAATCCCCTTTGAACACTACATAGGGGATTGATGATGGGGTGGAGAGAAACAGTGATATCAGTTAGGAGGCTATTACAGAAATCTAGGCAAAGAATAATGTGGAATACAATTATGATAATGGCATGATGAATGAAATGGATGAGTCAAGAGATAAAGGATATAAAGTGATATACAGCTTGGTGGCTTGTGAAATATACAGGATGAAATAGAAGAAAATGTTCATGCTTCTATTTTGGCTAGGTAATTGGATAGTTGGTGGAAAGATTCAATGAGATAGAAAAAAAAAGGGGGGAAATTGAGTTTTTAATATCAATGGTATAATCCAAAAGGGATATCTAGTGACAATTAGATATTTGGGTCAGGGGCTCAGAAAGAGAACTAGGCTGGAAATCTAGTTTTGAGAATCAGGAAATTGAAGTGGATATAAAATGTGCAGTGAAAAGGATGAAACTGTGAAGAACATCATGTTTTATAAGACAGGCCTAAGAACAATGACCCATGAAGGAAAATTGGAACTATGTGGAATTCAAAAAAGCCAAGGAAAAGGCAGTGCAGGAAAAGCAACTATGCCCAATTCTAGTTAGAAGTTCAACAGAATTAGCATCAAAGTTGTCATTTTGATAATTATTATAAGAGCAGTTTCAGTGCAGAGATATAAATAGCAAATAAGGAAATAATGGCAACACTTTGAATAGCAGATAATCAATATAAGCCTTTAGGAATATAACATACCAGAGGCCTGGTGCACAAAATTCATGCATGGGGGGTGTTCCTCAGCCCAGCCTGCACCCTCTCCAATCTGGGACCCCTCGAGGGATGTCCGGCTGCCCGGGCAGCCGGATATCCCTCTCACAATCCAGGACTGCTGGCTCTCAACTTCTCACCTGCCTGCCTTCCTGATTGCCCCTAACCGCTTCTGTCTGCCAGCCTGATCACCCTCTAACCACTCCCCTGCCAGCCTGATTGATGCCTAACTGTTCCCCTGCCAGTCTTATTGCCCCTAACTGCCCTCCCCTGCAGGCCTGGTCACCCCTAACTGCCCTCCCCTGCAGGCCTGGTCACCCCTAACTGCCCTCCCCTGCAGGCCTGGTCTCCCCCAACTGCTCTCCCCTGCAGGCCTGGGTCCCCCCCAACTGCCCTTCCCTGCAGGCTGGGTCTCCCCCAACTTCCCTCCTCTGCCAGCCTGGTCACCCCTAACTGCCCTTCACTGCAGGCTTGATCGCCCCCAAATACCCTCCCTTGCAGGCCTGGTCCCTCCCAACTGCCCTCCCCTGCTGGCCTGATCGCCCACAACTGCCCTTCCCTGCAGGCCTGGTCCCTCCCAACTGCCCTCCCCTGCTGACCATCTTGTGGTGGCCATTGTGTCCACATGGGGGCAGCCATCTTTGACCACATGGGGGCAGCCATCTTGTGTGTTGGAGTGATGGTCAATTTGCATATTACTCTTTTATTAGATAGGATAACATATTTGAATATATAATTCTTAAGGGCCCAAGACTGGCGAGTGGTCTAAGCAATTTAGAGACATGGCGGGGTGTGCTAAAAGAGTAGTGAGGTTTCTTTGGCTGGAACAGAATCCATGAAGAGAAAGAGAGATTCAAATCCCTATATATATTCTCATGCATGAAACTGCTTCTGCACTTTGAATCTGAGCTTCATAGAAACTGTTATTTGTAACCTTAGGAAGTTCCTGGTGGGATATAATTTGAAAATGATCCAGTATCCAGATGGCAGGGAGAAACCAAAGAAAGAGGTAGGCCACTCCAGATTGGTAGGTGGCAGGTTTAATAAGCAAGAGAACTGACATTTGAAGCTTGGCTTGAGTGGGCCACAAGAGGAGTAGATCTCCACATGCTCCCACCAGAATCTTAAACTTGATATACTGGCTTTAACTAGGCTCATCAGGTATACCATCTAAATGGTCTCAATCACCTTATAGTACTACCTCTAGGGTGTGTCCATGGACAGCTTCTATAGGGGGAAGGTAAGTGGAGCATATATCCAAGGTGAGGAGTCTCCTATTGTCTGGTTCAAGCTTGTGGGTAACTGGTGGTCATGTCCTCTCAAGGATATCCTCCAACAGAAGTGCCTCTGAATGGTAAAGCCTGGGTCACATGACCACAGGGGAGGATGTTTGGGTAAGTTTTCTAGCTTCTCTCTCAGAAAGCAGGGCTCATAATGTAGGCAATTTTCCCAAATGTAAGAGGGGTGATGATCAAAGATGATGACTGAAAATATTAAAATATCCACCACATCCCCTATTATTTGACATTAAATTTGAAGTGATATTGTTACCAGATGGGGTCTGGGCCCAGGGGGGATCTGCCTTGGGTCCACTGATATTGTATGAGTTCTTGACTTTGTGCAGGAAATATTTTACAAGATGAATCCAGGTTGCTTTTTAAAGTATGTTTATTAAAGCTGGGGACGGTGGCATCAAAGAAGGGCTTAAGGAAGGAGAAGCAACAGGAGAGAGCCTGGAGATGGGTGCTTTGGGTCTTTGAGAAAGTAAAGTTACAGTGACAGAGGTGAGCTCACTGGGAAGTCAGAGAAAAATGGGGCTCTGGAGACAGGTTCAGGGCGTTAGCCTGGGATGAGCTGCTGCTGCTCACCACTCCCCTGGCTGCAAGTCTCCTGGGGTCCTTTGGAGATGAGGAGATGTGTGCCTGTGGAGAAAGACATCCCTGTTGCACTCAGTTACTATCTGGAAGTAGCTCATAGGGAAGGGAAAGGTTCAAGCTTGCTCCCATGAGGAATAGTGTGCTTGGGATCCTCTGAGTTTTTTTGTTTGTTTGTTTTTTGGGTTTTTTTTTTTTTTTTTTTTCTTGGCCAGCTGGAATCCTAGCAGAGGTCTCAGGGGATGTCCTTAACAGAATATTCATTAGCTTTTTTTTGGTGTGTCCTTCAATATGTTGATTCATTAAAATGTGCATATAAAGGGACCAGAGTTATTTTCCGTTTAGTTTTATTTTTAAAGAATGTTATTGAAAAGGGACTAGAGCTGAAGCAGATCTGCCTCCAGAAAGTCTGGAATGTGTAAACCTTTTGCTCCTAAGTGTCCTTGGTTTTAGAAGATAAAACCTTGTAATTTATTAACTGGTTGTAAGTTGCTCCAATTGTTTGGCCTTGTCTAATGGTTTTGTCTCAGTTTCCCTTATTCTACTTGTCGAGGAATTTTCCTAGCTGCTTACTATCCTGCCTCAATATAAGGCAAAACAAAAATAAAAACTGGTTTGGAAACTATGCTTACAGAGGTTCAATTTAGTTTGGGATATGATAAATATAAATGTTGAGGTCAAGAAAAAATATATCAAATATAAAGTTCACAGATATGATACAGGATTAGGAGTCCTCTGGTAAGAAATTATGGTTGAAATTATGGACACGGGTGACACCAAGAAAGGAGAAAGGAGAAAATGACAATATAAATATTTCAAGGTATTGAGGGATGCCTTTTCTTAAAGGATAAAGTGAAACAAAAATAGGAGTCAAGAAAACTATGGTGAGGAATATAGAGAGGATAAAATAGGTGCCAAATCAAAAGAGGACAGTGTTTCACGGTGGATAAATGCTTAGAGTAGTCAATAAAGGAGGGAGGGTTCATTTGGATCTTGAGCAGTTGTTGGTGACTTTAGAGAGAACATCTTTATTAGAACACTAAAGAGTAAAGGTTTGCATTATTAGGTGCATTATTCCAAGTCCTTCAAGCAGGAGACACAAACAGGATTAAAGATCCAAGGATTTTACTAGAGGAACTGCCTGTGAAAGATGAGGATGGAGCAAGACAAAACTGGGAGAGTCATGAGATAGTGATACAATGAAGGAGAAAAGGGGGGAAGGTAAGTAGACACTCTCAGATTCATGTGCAATTTAAAGAAGGTTCAGGAAGGTCATCAGGGAGTCCTTGAGCCAAAGCTGGATAGCAGAATCTTGTGTCTCCCAGGAAAGGACCTGTCTTAATATGCCTGTTGCACTTAGTTGCGTCCTGGAAGCAGCTCATAGGAAACTTGATCTCTGAGCCAGTGTGGCATTAGATTTCAGAACCCAGCACCTGGGGCCCTTGATTAGTTTTGCTCCATGTAGTTGGAGGCTTCCAAGGCAAATTCTTATGGGCAGCATAGCAGCAGTAAATTAGGATATGGTGAAAAATGGTCAATACAGCATATCTAAAAGTAAAGCAAAGGGGAAAGATGAGACTTCTCCTTAAGAAACTTGTGCAGGCAAATATATATTATGTAATATGAGATGATATGGTATCACATAAATTACATTATTTATTAGGATAATGGAGATGTGAGGTTATTTACAGGTATTTAAATGTTGTCTCCAGAATGTACTAATTACAAATATAAGTGCTAGCAGATAATAACACATAGTCCCAAAATTGACAGGAGGGCTTAGTTTGGGCAAGGAAAACAGATTGTTCAGCTTCAAAAACCAAAGTCAGAAAAATATGGAAGGGGAAATACTGAGAAGTCTTAAAACAAGAGGAGGGAAAACAAATTGACTTTTGTAAATCAGGAAGCAAGATCACCTAGTGGAAGAAAAGTGAGGGTGAGACTAGAGGTTAAGATTTGCTTTTCATAATGTGAAGGACATCTAATTTGTACCAACTATGAATTAATGCCAGGTTTTCTGTGAAGCCATGTGAACTGGCTGGAAAACATTCTTCAAATGATATGCAATTCTTCGTTCAAATAGTATGCAATTCTCCAGCATTGTTCAGCAGCCTAGGATCTAAAGGATAAAGAGTAAAATTTTGGGAGAGCAGGTAACTAGATAAATTATTCTAAAATGATATTGAGAATGTGAATGAAATAATTTTAAATGTGAAAAGGCAAGTGAAAGTGCAACCAGAGTGACAGACTCTCATAGTATAAATTCTGAATCTTACATAATACATAAGTATTTAAAAACTAGTGGCCCAGTGCACAAAATTCGTGCATGGGGCAGGTTGTCCCTCAGCCTGGCCTGCACCCTCTCCAATCTGGGACCCCTTGGGGGATGTCCAACTGCCGATTTAGGTTCAATCCCTATGGGATCAGGCCTAAACCGGCAGTTGGACATCCCTCTCGCAATCCGGGACCGCTGGCTCCTAACTGCTCACCTGCCTGCCTGCCTGATTGCCCCTAACCACTCTGCCTGCTGGAATGCTTGCCCCCAAATGTGCCCCCCCGCCGGCCTTCTTGCCCCAAACTGGCCCCCCTTGTCAGCCTGATTGCCCCCAACTGCCACCCTCTGCTGGCCTGCTTGCCCCCAACTGCCCTTCCCTCTTGGCCTGATCACCCCTAACTGCTTCTGCCTCGCCACCATGACTTTGTCTGGAAGGATGTCCGGAAGGTCTCCTGGATGGTCTCCTGGCTTAATTAACATATTACCCTTTTATTATTATAGACTAGTAGCCCGTTTGCACGAAGATTCGTGCAATAGACCTTCATTCACCTGGCTGCCTGCACCAGTTTTCTGCCGGCACCGGGGACCCAGGCCTTGGCTGTGGCCACTGCCTTCTGCCTTCTTTCAGGGTCGGGGCTTGGCCCCCGGCGGTGGCCTTGGGCTCGGCCGCACCCAACATCCCTGCTAAGGATCGCAGGAGCCAACCCCCAGTGGTTTCCTGCGATTGGTGCAGGCTCCCCACTGGTGCCCAAGGCCTGGAAAGCCTCAGGCGGCTTTCCTGGCCTTGGGCTCTGCCACACCCCAATGTCCCTGCAACAGTTTCCTGGTGCGTTGTTGGTGGGCGTGGCTTGGGCGTAGCAAAGGTGCTGTCAATTTGCATATTTGTCTATTATAAGGTAAGATAGAGGCCTGGTGCATAGGTGGGGGCCGGCTAGTCTGCCCTGAAGGGGGTCTGGGATCAGGGTGAGGGTCGCTGCAGGGGCCGTGGCCAGCATGGGAGAGGGGCTGAGGGCTGTTTGGGGGTGGTTTGCAGGCCAGCAAAGCCCCCGGCTTTGTCCGGAAAGATGTCCAGAAGGTCTGGTCTAATTAGCGTATTACTCTTTTATTAGTATAGATATTTTTCTTTTTATTTTGTTCTCTAGAGAATTTTTTTCAATTACAGTTGACATTTGCTGTTATATTAGTTTCAGGTATGCAGTGTAGTGGTTAGACATTTATATAACTTATGAAGTGATCCCCTGATAAGTCCAGTACCTACCTGGTGCCGTACATTGTTATTCCAATATTATGGACTATAGGTATTCTTTAACATTATTTAACATTTTAATCTTGTACACAATCAATTTTAATATGTCTAGGTCATATGAACATTCATAATAAATAAATCATAATAAAATTTGATCATAATAAAAATTAAGATCCTTGGTATAATTTACTACAAATACAGAATTCTGCTTCTATTCCTTCATTAGATTACCTAAAATTCACCCACATGTGACTAAGAAGCATATATGGTTACTAGGGCCCAGAGAAGCAATTTGTAATATATCATATGGCTGAAGATATGTAGGCAGTAGCCATTAGCAAATTAGCAGGACCTATAATTGCCTCAAAAAAATGAAACACCTTGAAATAAATGTAACTAAAGTTGTAAAAGAACTGTACTTGGACAATTATAAGACACTGAAGAAAGAAATTAAAGAATATACAAACAAATGGAAGCGTTCTAAAAACTGTTACTTTATACTCTGTTTCTGATAAATTGTTTGCCTCCATTTCATTTAGGTCTTTTTCTGGAGATTCCTCCTGTTCTTTCATTTGGGGCCTCTTTCTTTGTTTCCCTTTTTTGCTGTTTCTTTGTGTTTGTTTCTGTGTGCTGGATAAGACAGCTCTGCCTCTCTGTCTCGGTGGATGGCCTTTGTGGGATCCAGAGATCTAGTCTCCTTGGTCATCTGAGCTGGGTGCTCTAGGAATGCCCCTTGTGTGGGTTATGTGGACCCTCCTGTTGAATTTGGGTCTTGATTGCTATTGTCCCATTCATGGGTGGGCTCAGCCCTCAGGCTTGCTGACTGTGAGTTTCAACCCTGACCACATTGTGCCAACTGTTATGTAGGTGCCTCATAGCATCTTCTCCTGACCCCTATTTGTGTTTCCTGCTCACAATATTTCAGAACAGCTCTTTTTCAACTGTGTTGTTGTTTTTTTAAGCCAAATGCTCTATAATTTAGATGCAAGTCCAGTCCAATGCTGGGAGTAAGCAGATGAAGCTTCCCGAGTCTGCAGTCATCTTGACATTCCAGATCACGATTATTTTTAAGTCCCAAAGGACTGGTTCTGAGAACCTTTCAAGAGCTAGAGAAAACCCTGAAAGCTGTAATGAGGACAACCACCTCCAAAGGAAGGGTACCTGCCTGCCCACTGTGTAGTCTGCTTTGCAAAAATCCAGCAGGTTCTCCCTGGCAGGGACAGAGTTCCGAGGGGATCACTGAAGCCTGGGAGTGGGAAGGAACAGAGGGAAAGTGAGCAATGCAAAGACTCACCTTGTCTGGCTCTCACAAGGACTCTCTTCCCATCTTTGCTATCTTGATAAGAATTGCATTGAATCTATAGATTGCTTTGATTAGTATAGATATTATAATGATATTAATGCTTCTTATACATGAACACAATAGATGCTTCCATTTGTTGTTATCTTCTTCAATTTCTTTCTTCAGTGCCTTATAATTTTCTTAGTAAAGTTCTTTTATAGCCTTGGTTAAGTTTATTTCAAGGTATTTCATTTTTTTGAGGCAATTATAGGTGGTATTTTTTGTTAGTTTCCATTTTTGATAGTTCATATTTGCTGTATAAAAATGCAACTGATTTCTGGATATTTGTTTTTATTCTGCTACTGAATTAATTTATCAGTTCTAGTGGTATTTTTGGTGGAATATTTAGGCTTCTCTATAAACAGTATCTTGTCATCTGCAAATAATGACAGTTTTACTTCTTCCTTTCCAATTTGAATGCCTTTTATTTTTCTTATTTTCTAATTGCAAGAAATATTAAAGGGTCTTCTTTAATAATAATAGTAAGAAAAACAGAGGAGCATAGTTAAAAAATAAAATGGTAATGAATATGTACCTATCAATAAGCACTTTATTTTTTAATTATTGTTTAAAGTATTATAAATAGTAGCACTTATGTCTCCTCCCCTCCCCGCCATTTACCTCCCACAGCCTCCCGCACTCCCCAAGCTGAAGTAATGTAAATGGATTAAATGCTCCAATCGAAAGCCAGAGGCAGTTGAAGAGATAAGAAAACAAGACCCATATATATGTTGCCTACTAGAGACCCACCTCAGAATGAAATGTCATACAGACTAAAAGTAAAGTGATGGAAAATGGTATTTCATGAAAATGGAAATTTAAAAAAATACTAGGATGGCATTACTTATATCTGACAAAATAGACTTTAAAACAAAAGCTATAGTGACATAGAAGGACACTACATAATGATAAAGGGAGCAATCCAACAAGAGGATATAATCCGTGTAAACATTTATATACCCAACATAGGAGCACCTGCTTACATAAAGCAAAGCTTGATGAACATAAAGGGAGAAATTGACAGTGAAAATGTTGCAACTTTTAAACATTTTCTAGATTTCCTATTAATCCCTCACTCTGATTTTTATTTGTACATATATTTTGCCTCAATGATAAATCATTATATAACATTTTTCACTTTATGCATCTTGTTGGAAGTTACTTTCAGTGAATTATTTATCAGCTGTCCTCAGAAAGTTTTTGTAGCTACTGACATCCATCAAAACATTCAGATAAGTAAGTGTTTTCCAGAAGGTCAACCTTCAAGCTTCCTCCTGTCCCCATTTCACTTAATCTCTGCCCACAATAAGGTCTAGAATTCATTATATGTCACCTCGGGCAGTAGTCAATTTTGTATTTTATTTTCTACTGATATGTTGAAATCACTACAGAAGGTCATAAACAATGGTTTGATGCAGTAGTGCTCTGATAAAAATTACTGCCACTAGTGATAGTGATAATAGTTATTATTGCTGAAATTTATAGAGCATGTTTTATATGCCAGGCCTTGTACATTGCACTTTAGAACTGGAAGAGACAGAATTCATATCTAGATATGTTGAAACTTATCACCTGAGCTTAATGCCCCTGTTATATGGAGAAGGACATAAAAAAGTAAACAGTTGTGAGGATCTTACCACACATCTTGTATTGGGAGGAAATCACTCAAGAAATAACATCTTTATCATACATATGAAAATCTTGAAATATTATATCTTGGGGGATTCTAATTAATTTTTATTTTTGAGAGGTAGAAATATGTTTAGGGAAGACATATTTCCTATCATTCAAGTTAATGACCCTAGTAAAGAGAGGGTTCCCAGCTTCTATGTTTTAGTGTCTCGGTCTTCCAACAAACCTGAGTGTTGTTCTGTTGTAATATCCTATCTCTGCTTTTCTCTGCCCGTATTTATTTGGAAAAGGTACCACCTTAACTATCACACTTGTCTGAATTTCTGTCTATGAAAAAACACTGTAAACATTTTTTCCAGCCTCTCTTCCAGCATCTCTAACAGATAATCCTGCATTGATTGCAATTCATAAGTAGCACAATAAGCCTAAACCAATCATAGTGTTGTTATTTTACCAGTACTTGGCTGTTGATTTTTAAAATATTTTTAAATCTCTGTACTCTATTTTAGCAATACATTTTGATAAAATGTTGGTGACTTATTCTCAGGGAACAGCATGAAAAAAAAAAAAAAATGAAGTCAAGGAAGCTTTACCCCCCAAGGAGCACAACAATAACCTTTGCTATACAGAATAGAGGGCTTCATATTATAATTATGGAATAGAATTCATACTGACAGTGTGGCCAGTCAGAAAAGAGGCTTGGCTGGGGTCCTTTGATGTGACCCTGAGATCCTGCTGGACAAATCTAAAGCTCTGTTTCTAACTGAGCGCTCAATTGAATGTGCCCCAAACTTTTAAAAATTCAAACTAACAAAACTACTCTATGTGATAAATTTTCTTCAGACACTGAAAATGATGCCTGTTTTCTATCTGGCATTCACTAATGTTTTCATAACATTAATAACAGAATGAAGGAGAGGGTGGCCCACCTGTGCTTTGTTTCTTCCTCAATCTTCTCCAATTCTGCATGAAAATATCTTCAAAGTGGCCAAGAACAAGGGCCTGATATCTAAAGTTTAGAAGAAAACAAACAAGAGGATGGAAATAGAATTGTAAAAGAAAGACAATGTTGACCTTGGACTATTTTGATAAAAAAAAAAAAAAAAAGCTTTTTTAAAGTTTTTATTTAAATTATCATTTGTTGACAAAACTTGGAAATCCTTCTTTAAACCTACTATTAGAATTGATGTTTAATAAGTTGTTTGCCACATCTTGGGCAATATTGTACAGTATGTCTCTACAGCAGGGATCAGCCTCAGCGGGTCTGTCATTATGGTCCTAGGATCAACAGAGCCATAACAAAATAATTTAGAACTTTAAATATAGCTTTTGAATTTAGCTTTGAAAATAGAGATGTAAATAGATGCATAACTCATTAATTAGTTGATTATCCTATCATAAGGATTCAGAAGTGGAATCTCTTAAAGTAAATGTCAAAATCAAGAATGAGCTAAGAAAAAAATATAATTAGCTAAGAACAATGTATTTGTCATGTAGTATGGTCATTTTTAGAAAAATGTTTAGTAAATATTTAGTAATTATGGGGGAAATGTTTTGAAGTGCCAAAAAATGGATACAAGTTTTCAAGAAGGATAGCTTCAAAGTCATGCGTGAAGTTGTCTAATTTTTAACAGGAGACCTGAGGAAGGATGAGAGAGACTAAGATTTAGCAACTGTAAATAAGTTGGTAAACTGATGACCCCATTTTTCCGATTTGATCTTTTTTTTATAGTATTCTACAAACCAACCACACCAAAAGGTGTTTCTCTGTCTTTTCAAGGACTCAGTAGCTGAGTCTGCTTAGGAAAGGAAGTAGGGAGGAAAAGGAATAAAGGAGGATATCTTTTGGAGTTTGAATCTCTCCAGAATCTACTTTGCATTCACAAACTCAGAAACTGAAGCAGCATTATAACTAGTTTGGTTGGTATTCTTTATTCATGCTTGAGGTAGTCATCCATTCATCAAAAAATACTCTCTATTTCTATCAAAGCACTACTGTGGATTTGGTGGCAAATATGATGACCATTGAGAAATATAGACAAAGTTTTTATCCTATAAGAATTTACAGCAGAATAGAGAAGTAAAGAAATAAACAAATACATAATAGTACATAATAGTATGTAGAAAGTGCCATTAAAGGTTACCCAAAATGAGCTCTAAATGTTCAGAGGTCAAGAGATTAAGATAAGTGCATTAAGAATTTATAGGTTATACCATAAGATCGAATAAAATTAAATCATTAAAAAGAATATTGTGTATGTATATTTACAACAGAAGAAGCTTCGTGATATATTGTCAAATAAAATACAGTTTGAAAAATAGCAATTAGGATACAATCCAATTTATTTAAAAATACTATTATGTGAATTTGTCTACATTGCATATCTACTGTGAATCCTACCTAATAAAATAGTAATATGCAAATTGACCGCACCTTTGCTACGCCCAAGCCATGCCCACAAGCCAAAGCCACGCCCACCAGCCAAAGCCACATCCACCAGCCAATCAGGGCAAATATGAAAATTACCCAACAAAGATGGCGGTTAATTTGCATACACTGAGGGAGGGAGAAGTGAAGACTCAAGACAACTTAGAAGGAAGAGGGAGGAAAAGCGAAAAGCAAGGTGGTGGCCAGAGGGAAAGCCTGGTGGGGTGGGGTGGGGTGGAGTGGGGCGGAGTGGGGCGGAGCGGGGTGGATGGCAGTGGCCCACGGGTGTAGCAGCGGCTGCTTGCAGGATACTTCCTGCAAATGGGCTACTAGTTTGTGTATAAAAATGGTGTAGGTCAATAAGAATGTTATTCAAAATCTTAATGGTAGATGTATCTAAATAGTGGGACTCTGCCAAGATGGATTTAAAAAGTTCCCTTCACTGGCACAAGAACAGACATATAGACCAATGGAATAGAATAGAGAATCCAGATATCGACCCAAACCACTATGCTCAATTAATATTTGACAAAGGAGGCATGAACATACAATGGAGTCAAGACAGTCTCTTCAACAAATGGTGTTGGGAAAATTGGACAGATACATGCAAAAAAATGAAACTAGACCACCAACTTACACCATACACAAAAATAAACTCAAAATGGATACAGGACTTAAACATAAGATGGGAAACCATAAAAATACTAGAGGGATCCACAGGCAGCAAAATCTCAGACATATGCCGAAAGAACTTCTTCACTGATACTGCTCCTAGGGCAATGGAAGCTAAAGAGAAAATAAACAAATGGGACTACATCAAAATAAAGCTTTTTCACAGCAAAAGAAACCATCAACAAAACAACAAGAAAGCCCACTGTATGGGAGAACATATTTGCAAATATTATCACTGATAAAGGTTTAATCTCCAACATCTACAGGCAACTTAAATAACTTAATAAAAGGAAGATAAATGATCCAATAAAAAATAATGGGCAATGGACCTAAATAGAGTCTTTTCAAAAGAAGACAGAAAGAAGGCCAAGAGACATATGAAAACATGCTCAAAGTCACTAATTATCCGAGAGATGCAAATCAAAACGACAATGCGGTACCATCTCACAACTATCAGAATGGCTATCATCAACAAATCAACAAAAGCCAAGTGCTGGTGAGGATGCGGAGAAAAAGGAACCCTCATGCACTGCTGGTGGGAATGCAGACTGGTGCAACCACTGTGGAGAACAGTATGGAGTTTCCTCAAAAAACTAAAAATGGAACTCCAATTTGACCCAGTAATCCCACTCCTAGGAATGTATCCTAAGAAACTAGAAACACCAATCAGGAAGGATATATGCACCCCTATGTTCATAGCAGCACAATTTACAATAGCTAAGATTTGGAAACAGCCTAGGTGCCCATCAGCAGATGAGTGCATTAGACAACTGTGGTACATCTATACAATGGAATACTATGCTCTGTAAAAACGAAGGAATTCTTACCATTTGTAGCAACCTGGATGGAACTGGAGAGCATTATGCTAAGTGAAATAAGCCAGTCAATGAAAGAAAAATACCACATGATCTCACTCATTTGTGGATAATAAAGAATATTATAAACTGATGAACAAAAAGATAGATACAGAGGCAGTAAAGCATCAAACAGACTGTCAAATTACAGCAGGAAAGTTAGGGAGAGGTGGGGTAGATAAGAGATCAACCAAAGGACTTATATGCATGCATATAAGCATAACCAATGGATGCAAAACACTGGAGGGTGAGGGCATGTATGGGAGTGGGGTGGGGGTTGGGCAATGGTAAGATATGTACACATATAATACCTTAATTAAAAAAATGGAAAAAAATAAAAATAAATAAAAAGTTCCCTTCAAAGCTTGACAGAACTTTAGACATGTTTCTTTCTGAAGGTAGGCCCCAGAACCCCCTTTTCTTATAGCACTTACTTTAGAAAATTTGCTATTGTAAATTCTTTCCTCTTAGCTTCTTAACTGTTTTAAAACCCAGGCCTGTCTTTCTCAAGGACATAAGACCCATCCTTTTTAAATGTAGTCACCAAGGAAGTTAAAGACCCTGTTTCTCAGTCTGGGTGGTTGGACAGGAACCTAACTTCCATAATGTCCAAATAGCAAACACAAATGACCTAATCGCATTGACCAACCTCCTCCTTAATATACCCAGTGCTTTCCCACAGCTCAGTCCACTGCTTAGAAACTATCCCGCCTTTTGTGTCAGCAAACTTCCCCTGCTATTGCAAAGTCTTGACCCCTATTGCAAGTCTTGAATAAAGTCTTCCTTGACTCCATATGATGCAATTTTTCTCTGACAGGCTTCAGACATATATTTTTAGATCTGTCCTTCATAAAATGTTATAAGTATCATGTCACATCTTTTGGAGTAAACAAAAAGCTTTAAAACAGAAACAAACTTATTATTGATGGCATTGTCATTGGAATTCACTGAAAACATTGGCCTTTTAAGTTTTACATAGATATTTCTGTTTAGGTATTTTCAACAGTGTAACATTGGCACACCAAGACAATATATATATTTTTCCTCTAGACCCCTCTAGTACTTAGTCTCCAAACTCCTCCCAGCAGTATTTCTCCTTGCAGCATTCTCCTGTCCTTGTGTTCATGTCTTGTTTTGCAATTGAAATTGCCCCCTGACAAATAATACACAGCATGTCTTACCTACTTTACATTTAATTTTTTTAAAAGTCTAGTCCTGCAATATATATTCTAAAGGTAAGATAGATGATGGTAAGCTTTAATGCATTATTTACTAGAATTCTTGTTTTTAACTTTTATTATTTTTTAATTGAATTTATTGTGGTGACATTGGTTAATAAAACCATACAGGTTTCAAGTGACCAACTCTATAACACATCATCTGCATTCTGCATCATGCGCTCACCACTCAAAGTCAAGTCTCTAACCCCAAAATCTCAATCGCTTGATGTAAATTCATTTTTCCTAAATAATGCAATCTCATGTTTCTCAGTCATAAAAACATCTTCCAATTATTACTTTTCATCCCTGGTCGATGTCACTCACTTTGTGGTTGATAATGCTGCAAATCAAATAGCAATCAGAATAATGGGCTGCCATCACTTGGAGTCATAGTTGGTGCTACATACTGTCAAAGATTGTTCACACTAATCAAGTGATAATGACATGGCTGCTTCCATCATGCTAAACAAAATTCCCTCAGTTGTGCAACACAATTACTAATAACCTCTGAAACCTTCGCATGCTTAAGGAGTCTGTTTCAGAGATCATCTGGAGACTTATCAGAGAGTAAGCCAGGGAAGACAGAATCTACCAGATGGAGATTACTCTTTAGTAATTAACTAGACATTGCTCCTTTGGGTCCATAACATTTTCTAACATCACGAGGCATTTCCTTTCTCATAATGATGCATCTATATTAATATATTAGATTGGGAACAGCTAGGACATAGTGTTAAATATTAAACATTTCATACATGAATTATATCATTAGTAGTCTTTCTTTCATTTAAAAAAAGGGTATGCTAAAGTGGCAGTCAATAATCAATTTAGAGGCATTAATATTAAAAGGGAACCAATGAATTCAGACTCATGACAAAATGCATATTTGTTCATTTCTCAAGAGAGACATACCTTCATGATTATTAATATAGTAGTTAGAGATTTACTTTGAAACGGAAAAGCTGAAAATACCTTGAGTAGAGTTAAGACAATGAGTCACATGGGTAAAGCATTAGGATTCACTACCGGAGAGAACCATTCTCTTCCCCTGTGGGTACCAGGCTGCTCAGAGGTGCAAGGTTAGATGACAAATGAGCCATGACATTCTCTGTGACACAGACATTGTACATCTTGTTTCAGAAAACATGTAAGGGGAGTGGGCCCCTCAGAGGTTGTGAGAGTTTCATTAGGTTAAAGAAGCCATTCCTCCATTTGTCACTGTTAAAATTGTGGTGAAAAGCATAAAAACACATTTAGGTTCAAGCTGAGTGATTTCTAAGGGGGTGACAGACAGCTGCATTTTCTGGTTTTGAAATGCAGATTCGGGGGGATACAATGTGGTGTCATTATTTCAGGTCTTATAAGGTATTTTGTCTAAGTAACAGCCTGTTGCCTCAAGGTCATTTTACTAATATTCCAAGATGAGGGCCTTAGTAAGGCTTGACAGTCTGCAATGTTAGTTAACCCTTCAATACTGGCAGGCAATTTACAATACTTTAATCACAATTACTTGGAATATTTAGCTGTCAAAACTATTCCTCAAGTGGAAAATTGAGACTTAAGTAAAACTCTCACAAGGAATATCATATTAGAGATGGTGGAAAGATGTTTGAAATATACCTCTTTCACCAAAGTATTTATTGATTGCAGATCTACTGCATATCAGATACTGGTGATTTCATTGAATTACCACATTCACTTCTTTACAACAACATAGGGGGTGTTATAACATCTACTCTAGAGACTAGAAACTGAACCCTGGCGATCTTATGTGGCTAGTCTATGAACTTGCAGCTGGTGGCATGAGTATCACCTGATAGCTGTGAGAAATGCAGAATCTCAGGAACTCCCACAAACCTATTGCATTATAACAAGATCCCCAAGTGATTGGTATGCACCCGAGTTTGATAATCACTCTCCTGGGACACAGAGTATGTGACAGAACCTGATTTCTGATCCAGCTTGGGTTAGCAACGCAGAGATCCCATTCTGTTTTCAGTTAAGTCATGCCACTTGTTACACCATTTTATTGTTTTTTGTTTGTTTCATGTTGTTTTTGTGTATCTGTTCTTCAATGAGGCATAAACATGAACTGAAGCACTTTATGTAGGGCAGAAACTAGTAGAAGTTTAGATCTTTTAAGGTCATTTTTCCTTCTCCACTACCAAATTTTGATGTTACAGGTATCTGGAATCAATGAAACACAGTGAGACTTGGAAACTACAGCTTTAAAATACAGGGTATCCCAAAAAGTGTATACACACTTTAACAGCTGATTCTATTACATTTTGAAAATGAAACATATTTTAATAAACACTGTCTTTATAATTATTCAAAATGTGTATATGTCTTTTGGGGGACACCCTGTATAGCTCTGCCAAGTTGTTTACCAGTTAAGAAAATTGTATGTCTAGGTGTAAATGAGTCTGTATGGTTCAGGAGCATGAGTATGAATGTGAAAAAAAAAAGTTAATATTTATTGCAACATTGAATGGGATGTGGAAGATAAATAGGAATTGAAATCATTGAAAAATTCCTG
Source organism: Ia io (assembly GCA_025583905.1). NCBI lineage: Eukaryota > Metazoa > Chordata > Mammalia > Chiroptera > Vespertilionidae > Ia > Ia io. Next base: position 63,348,800 of record JAJQQW010000008.1, read on the forward strand.
ACATTTCAATGGACCTTACTGTGTGCTTTATGTTTTTCTTACCAATCATGATATCTTCTTTCTTTGTTGTTGTTTTTTTGCCTCCTTTTGCCTTCCTTCTCTCTTTCCATTTCTAACTTATTTGTTTATACATTTGAGAAACATTCCCCATACATATTTACACAAGGCTGTAAGGAGCCGTAAAGAGTCAGGGTTACAGATGTTATGTACTTTTAAATTGTGGCTTTCATGTAGAGAAAAAAAAAATCCATGAAGCAATGAAACACTTTATGCAACATTATCATCTTTAGGAAAACTTACTCATTATAATTAAATATGAGTTAAAAATTATCTGGACAGCAACTGTTTACAACATTCTATTTATTTGACTGGACATATTTTTAACATAAAAATTTATTTGTCTTGAATGTAGTATCTTTAGTAAATACTCTCAACTTGTCATTTTGTGTTATAGCTAAAACATAACTAGGTTTTGCATCTTTTTTGTTTAAACAAGTCAACTATTTTTTAAGAAAAGGTTGTCCTTTTCTTTACAATGTTGTTGTGGACTAAATGTGTCCCCCTCCCACAATTATATGTTGAAATCCTAACTCCCAAGGTGATGGTATGAGAGGTTAAGCCTTTGAGAGGTGAGTTGGTCAGGAGGGTGGAGCCCTCATGAATGGGATTTGTGCCCTAGACAGTTCTCTCACCCTTTTCTCCATGTGAGGGTACAGCAAGAAGACTTATCTAAAAACCAGGGAGCTGGCCCTTACAAGACAACCAATCTGCCAGTACCTGATCTTGGACTTCTTAGGCTCCAGACTATGAAAAAGATATTTCTGTTGTTGATAAGCCACTCAGTCTATGATCTTTTTGTTATAGCAGCCTGGATAGATTAGGAAACCAGGTGTCTTAGTCTAAAGTAACCTCAAGGGGTGATTGTTTTTAAAATTAAATCATTGGATTCCAGGTTAAATAGATTTAAAAGGACAAAATAAGAAATCATCACAAATTTAATCCCAGAGTAACTCTGGTATCTTTTTTATTCCTCCCATCTGTAACAGCCTCCTGCTTTTGGTTTATCTCTCTGAAGCTTGTCCATTCTCTCAGGCCCACCTCAAATCCACCTCCTTCTACATTTTGTCCACTACAGCTTCCCTTCAGACAAGTGCTCTTTTGACAGTTCTTTTCCTCATCATTAACTGTTTCTAACAATTTTACATTTAATTACATTTTACTAATGTTTTTTCCTTAAAAGAAACAAAGTCCCTTAAAATCAGAAACCTCATACCTTTTTTAAAAAATATGTTTTATTGATTTCAGAAAGGAATGCAGGGGGAGAGAGATAGAAACATCAATGATGAGAGAGACTCATTGATCAGCTGCAACCTGCATGCCCTCTACTGGGCATTGAGCCCACAAGCCAGGCATATACCCTGACCTGGAATTGAACCATGACTCCTGGTTCATAGGCCAATGTTCAACCACTGAGCCAAGCAGACTGGGTGAAACCTCATACCTTTTGATCACTCAAAGGACTGTGCATGGGGCTGGGAACTCAACACAGATATTTATTGAAAAAGATTTCTCCAGCCATAGGGGTGCTAATAAGGTGAAAGTAAGTTCTTTAATTCTGTGATTATTCAGAAAATAGTTGCATCTTTCCTGTTGTCTTTTGCTATCAGGCACTTGACAGAACATATGATTAAGATAAAATGCTTATTAATAGCTTGAGATATTACAAAAATGTCCTGGTCAAGTAGTATAGAGAACAGAATCAAAAGTGTAACTTTTCTTCTTACCAGCATTGTGACTTTACAAGTTTCTTAACATACCTAAGCCTCAAATACATCATACACAATCGTACTAATGGTGATACCTTTATGTGGATTTTTGGACATTAAATAAAAAGATATATGAAAAATTACTCAGCATAATGTATTCTAAAAGGTGGGTACTCAATGGATATTTTCTTTGTCAAGCAATGTGAGAGTATTGTCTGTATTTAAGTCCAGTGAATACTATAAAAATGTATCTTAATCATAAGTGAAATGTCTAATTGAGCTAGGAATTATCCAGCAAGTACTATTTAGTTTTTATTATCAGTCAGTGTTAGATAATTTAAATAATGTATCTTTTTAAAAAATTTATCTTTGTTGTTGAAAGTATTACAGATGTGCCCTTTTACCCCCATTGACTCCCTCCACCCCATATGCACCTCCCCAGGCCTTCACCACACTATTGTCTGTGTCCATGGGCTATGCATATATGCATGTAAATTCTTTGGTTAATCTCTTCCCAACCCAACCCATCATCTTTTCCACCTCCCCTCTGAGATTCATCAGGTGGTTAAATACTTCTATGACTCTAGATCTATTTTGTTCATCAGTTTGTTTTGTTCATTAGATTCCACATATGAGTGAAATCATGTGATACTTGTCTTTGACTAGGATATTTCACTTAGCATAATACTCTCCAGGTCCCTCCATGCTGTCTGTCTCAAAGGTAAGAGGTCCTTTTTAGAGCTGCCTACTATTCCATGGTATAAATGTACCATAGGTTTTTTATCCACTCATCTACTGATGGGCACTTATGGTGTTTCCAGATTGTGGCTATTGTAAATAGCACTTCTATGAACATAGGGGTGCATATATTCCTTCTGATTGGTGTTTCGGAATCCTTAGGATATATTCCTAAAAGTGGAATCATTGGGTCAAATGGCAGTTCCATTTTTAATTTTTTGAGAAAACTCCCTACTGTTTTCCATACCAGCTGCACCAGTCTACATTCTCACCAACAGTGTATTAGGGTTCTCTTTTCTCCACATCCTCTCCAGCACTTGACATTTGTTGATTTGTTGACAATAGCCATTCTGACAGGTGTGAGATGGTACCTCATTGATATTTTAATTTGCATATCTCTGAATATTATTGACTTCGAGCATTTTTAAAATATGTCTCTTGATCATCTATATGTTCTCTTTGGAGACATGTCTATTTAGGTCCTTTGCTCATTTTTTCATTGGATTGTTTGCCTTCCTTTTGTTAAGTTTTATGCATTTCCTATATATTTAGAAATTAACCCCTTATCAGATGTATAATTGGCAAATATGTTCTCCCATAGAGTGGACTCCATTTTTTCATTTTGTAGATGGTTTCTTTTGCTGTGCTGAAGCTTTCTATTTTGATGTAGTCCCAATTGTTTATTTTCTCCTTTGTTTCCCTTACCCAAGGAGAGGTATCGACAAACATATTACTTCAAGAGATATCTAAGATTTTGCTGCCTATGGTTTCTTCTGGGGTTTATATGGTGTCACAACTTACATTTAAGTATTTTATTCATTTTGTGTTTATTATTAGGTATAAATTGGTGGTCTAGTTTCATATTTTGGCATATATCTGTCCAATTTTTCCAGCACCACTTATTGAAGTGACTATCTTTACTCCATTGTGTGCTCTTGCCTACTTTGTCAAATATTAATTGAGTGTATTGTTTTGGGTAAAATTCTGGGTTCTCTGTTCTATTCTATTAATCTATATACCTATTCTTATGCCAGTACCAGGCTGTTTTTATTACAGTGGCTTTGTAGTATAACTTTATATCCAGTATTGTAATCCCTCCAACTTTGTTCTTTCTCAAAATTTATGTGGCTATTCAGAATCTTTTTTGTATCCATATAAATTTTTGGATTATTTATTCTAAATCTGTAATGCATGCTAATGGTATTTTAATAGGGATTGCACTGAATCTGTAGATTGCTTTGGGTACTACCGACATTTTAATGATGTTAATTCTACTAATCCAAGGACACAATATATTCTTCCACTTGTTCATGTCTTCCACTATCTTTTTTTTCAACTTCCTATAGTTTTCTGAGCACATGTTTTCTACCTCCTGGGTTAAGTTTATTCCTAAGTATCTTAATTTTTTGTTGCAATGGTAAATAAGATTTTTTTTAGTTTCCCTTTCTGGGAGTTTATTATTAGTGAATAAAAATGCCATCAATTTCTGGGTGTTAATTTTGTATCCTGCTACATCACTAAATTCATTTATTAGATCTAGTAGTTTTTTGGTGGAGTCTTCAGGGTTTTTTTATGTATAGTAACATGCCATCTGTGAATAATGACAGTTTTACTTCCTCCTTTCCAATTTGGATACCTTTTATTTTATTTTTTTCTTCTTGTCTAATTGTCATGGCTAGGACTTTCAGTACTATATTGAATCAGAGTGGTAAAAGTGGGCATCCTTGTCTTGTTCCTGTTCTTAAGGGAAATGGTTTAATTTTTGCCCATTGTGTATGATGTTCAAAAACATGGAGGCTAAAGAGAAGGTTATTAAATAATGTATGGGTTACCAATGAGATCAAGGAAGAAATAAAAATCTTCCTGAAAACAAATGAAAATGAACACCCAACAACACAAAATCTATGGGACACAGTGAAAGCAGTCCTAAGAGAAGTTCATAGTACTACAGGTCTACCTCAAAAAACAAGAAAATTTTCATATAAATTATCTAACCCTAAAATTTAAATAATTAGAAAGATAAAAATAAGAAAAGCCCAGAGTAAATAAGAGGAAGGAAATAATATATATCAAACTGGAAATAAATGGATAGAGACTAAAAAAAAAAAAAAAAAAAAAAAATACAACAGTACAAAAGATCAATTAAACCAAGAGCTGGTTCTTTGAAAGGATAAACAATATTGATGAACCTTTAGCTAGACTAATCAAGAAACAAAGAGAGGTCCCAAATAAAAAAAATCAGAAATGAAAGAGGTTAAGTAACAACAGACACCACAGAAATACAAAGGATTGTAAGAAAATGCTATGAGCAAGTATATGCCAACAAACTGGACAACCTGGACTAAACAGACAAATTTCTAGAAAAATACAACCTTCCAAAACTGAATCAGGAAGAACCAGAAAATATGAATAGGTTGATAACAGCTGATGAAATTGAAGAAGTAATAAAAAAACTCCCAGCGAACAAAAGCCCTGGTCTGGACATCTTCACAGCAGAGTTTACCAAACATTCAAAGAACTAACATCTATCCTCCTTAAACTATTCCAAAAAATAAAAGAGGAAGGAACACTTCCAAGCTCTTTTCATGAGGCCAGCCTTACCCTAATTCCAAAACCAAATAAAGACACTACAAACAAAAGAGAATTACAGGCCAATATCCCTGATGAACATGGATGCTAAAATCCTCAACAAAATATTAGTAAATCAGAACCAGCAATATAATAAAACTAGAGGCCTGGTGCATGAAATTCATGCATGGGGGGGTCCTCAGCCCAGCCTGCACCCTCTCCAATATGGAACCCCTTGGGGGATGTCCGACTGCCCAGGATCAGGCCTAAACTGGCAGTCGGACATCCCTCTCACAATCTGGGACCACTGGCTTCTAACTGCTCACCTGCCTGCCTGCCTGATCGCCTCTTACTGCCCCCCCTGCCAGCCTGGTCGCCCCCAACTGCCCCCCCACTGGCCTAGTCACCCCTTACTTCCCCCCCAACCTGGTTGCCCCCAACTGCCCCCCACCCGTGGGTCTGGTCACCCCATGCAGCCTGCTGCCCGGTCTTTTGGTCAGCCTTCACTAAATCCCTGCCAGCCTGGTCACCCCACACAGCCTGCTGCTCAGTCGTTTGGTCGCCCCTCACTAACCTCCCTGCTAGCCAAGTCGCCCCACGCAGCCTGTTCGGTCATCCGCTTGGTTGCGATGGTCACTTAGGCTTTTATATGTATAGATGATCATATACCATGACCAAGTGGGATTTATTCCAAAGATGAAAGGCTGGTACAATGGTCACAAATCAATAAACATGATATATCACATAAACAAATTGAAAGATAAAAATCACATGATCATATCAATAGATGCAGGAAAAGCAATCAAGAAATCCAACACCCATTTTTGATAACTCTCAGCAAAGTGGGAATAGAGGGATAAATAAAGTTTCTTATAGCTAAGAAATATTTGACTTTTCATAGCAATATTATGAAGTATTAATGTTTAATTTTAATATGCGAAATTAAGCGTTTAGGTAACTTGCTTAAGGCCATAAACCTAATTGAATTAATCAAACAAGACTCATGAGGCCTAAACATAAAAAGCAATATTATTTTCATTCCCTTCTGTTCCTTGAAACCATCCCAAGAGAAAAACTTAGAGAAAAATGAGATTTGTTTTTGGTCACTGGTAGATAGTAGACAGTCTAAGTCAATTTGCTTCACAATCAGTTTAATTTACTAATTAAAAATATCCACTACCATATAATCATCAAAGCTTCCAAGTAAAACTTCTTTTTGCCTTCTCTGGCTAGAGCCAGTGACCTTCAGCAAGGGCCTGTGGCAGCATCATCTCTCTTATCAGGTACTGCCCCTCCATAGAGCTAGAGCTTTGAATGCCTTGAAGCTGATGAGGAACAAACTAAGTGAGTAAAGTTAAAGGTGTAGGAGAATAACTTTGGATTGGTACTATTATAAAGTGGTTTTCTATTCTCGTCCCTAAGAGATGTTTAAAGCTCCTTTTGGTCTGGCACTTCGTGGAGCCGTTGGAGATCACCTCTACTATTTTCACTTGTTATTGCTGATGAGTTTTCACTTATAATTTCTTAAATCTGGGCAAGTGAACTCTTTTCTGAAGGTTACTTACTCTTACTCAGACTCTAGGAATCCAATCATTTAATTCATTATTAGCTGCACCAACTCTAAGTAGTGCAGGCTTATCTTACCACATCAGCAATTCTCCTTCACATTGCCTTCAAAGGTGCTAACTAGCCCATCCTTATGCTGCAGATTTCTTAGGCAGGAATAAGATGCTAATTCAGTGTGTCTTATCGCTACTTAGGGTACATATCAAACTCTGAATGGTCCCTTTGAAGACTCTCTCACTAGGCTTACGATGAAAGACAAGTACCTACTCCACCTCTTCCGTGTGTGTGTGTGTGTGTGTGTGTGTGTGTGTGTGTGTGTGTGTGTGTGTGTGTGTGTGTGTGTGCGCGCGCACGCGCGCGCGGTGGAATGGGATGAGAGGGAGGTATTAATAACATAACAGCAGTTGTATCCAAAATTATCTACATACAAATCCCCAGTACACATTCCCTCCACTACATCTAATCTACCACATCACAACACATTTACAATCTTAATAATGGTGAATGGTTCAAAAGGCTTTCTTTGCAAAATTTATGTATGGTTAGTCACTTTTTAAACCAGAAATTTTAAGGCATGGAGTTTAAATCAAACCCTTGTCTGTCTTGTGTCATTCTCTTTCCACTTTATAGAGGAAAGGTTAAAGGATAGTTTGAGCCCTGGACAGTGTGACTCAGTTGGTTGAGTGTCATCTTGTGCACTGAAAGGTCACTGGTTTGATTCCCAGTCAGGGCACATGCCCAGGATGCGAGTTTGATCACAGGTAGGGGTGCATGCTATGCTTCTCTCTCACAGGGGTGTTTATCTCTCTCCCCTGCTCCCTCTAAAAATTAATAATTTTTTAAATGATTGTTTGAGTTATTTACTCAGTTTAGGATCAGAGTGATTTCGGAAACATATGTATCATTTAAACAGAGAAGGCAGAAAAAAGTCCTTTCTGTAGCTACTTTGGTCAAACTCAATTATATTTTCTTATTTCCATTACCATTATATAACTATAAACGATCCATTCTTCAAAGGAATCAGTGACAGAAATTGCAGAATGGAATCACCCAAACACAGAATGCAGAAGTGTAAGAACATCATCACACAAAAACCACAAGTCTTGCAAATCCTATAAAATAAAAGCCTAATATGCTAAGTGTCTGTTCATTCAATTGTTCGACTAGTCACTATGACGGGCAATGACCACCAGGGGACAGACACTCCAACCAGTAGATTAGCTTGCTGCTGGGATCCCGCTGATTGGGACTGGGTGAGATTGGGCGGACATGCCCTGGAGCGCTCCCAGGGTCCCTCCCTGGCCCCCATCTTGCACAAGTGGGGTCCCTTGGTCTGGCCTGCACCCTCTCACAATTCGGGACCCCTCGGGGGATGTCAGAGAGCTGGTTTTAGCCTGATCCCCACAGGCCGGGCCGAGGGACCCCACTGGTGCATGAATCTATGTACCAGGCCTCTAGTTAAGTAATAATACAGGAGAAGTGGCTGCATTCTTGAGAAGATACCATGTGGATGAATCCATAGCTGGGGCAGAAAAAAATTAAAATAAAAAATACAATGATGCACTTAGGTAGGTTTTCATCCTGCTCAGGGAAATATTTCTTCCATTCTTATGGAATCTAATATGGCATATGTCAGAAGGCATTAAGAATAAGAACACACAATGATTTAAGAATTGCACTAGATCTCTTGAAAGCTTACAAAGACATCAGGTAAAAGAGTGGTAAAGGAAATAAAGAATATTGGGAGAAGGAGAAGAAAATGTGTGACATTTGTGTACACTTGGGCATAATTAAGAAGGCATAATGGCAAAATTTCTGAGAGCAGGATAGCATTTAGTCCAAGATAATGCTCCATGTTTTCCTTTGGCAAGCTTAAATTATTCAGTATATTAATAATAAGCAAATGAGAAAAGCTCCATTATGTCTCTATTATAATTTTGGAATCACTGTATTGAACATTGCTTCAAGCTATTTTTCTTATTCTTTTTTCCTCATCATCATTCTTTTAATAGTTTAGAGAGATTTACACACAAGGCCTATCAACAAGTTTCATATTGGGCAGCACATTTAAAAAATATTTATATGGAATAACTTCATACTTTTACAGTTTAGTTCTTTATTTTTATTGAGATATAACTGACACATAAAATATATTCATTTCAGATATACAAATATGATTATTTGATATCCTATATAATAAAGAGGTAATATGCAAATTGACCATCACTTCAATACACAAGATGGCCACCCCCATGTGGTCAAAGATGGCCACCCCCATATGGACACAAGATGGCCACCACAAGATGGCCAGCAGGGAAGGGCAGTTGTGGGCGTTCAGGACTGCAGGGAAGGACAGTGGGGGGGAACCAGGCCTGCAGGGAGGACAATTGGGGGGAACAAGACCTGCAGGGGAGGGCAGTTGGGGGGGACCAGGCCTGCAGGGGAGGGCAGTTGGGGGGAACAAGGCCTGCAAGGGAGGGCTGTTGGGAGGGACAAGGCCTGCAGAGGAGGGCAGTTGAGGGGAGACCAGGCCTGCAGAGGAGGGCAGTTGAGGGGAGACCAAGCCTGCAGGGGAGGGCAGTTAGGGGCAACCAGGCCTGCAGGGGAAGGCATTTAAGGGTGACCAGGCCAGCAGGGGAGAGCAGTTAGGGGCAATTGGGCCTGCAGGGGAGCAGTTAGGCATCAATCAGGCTGGCAGGTGAATGGTTAGGGGGTATCAGGCTGGCAGGCAGGCAAGAGGTTGGGAGACATAAGTCCTGGATTGTGAGAGGGATGTCTGACTGCCTGTTTAGGCTTGATCCCATAACTTATTTTTTTATAACTGGGAGTTTGTACCTTTGGACCCCTTTCACACATTGCTCCCACCCTCACCCCTGCCTTTGGCACATACCAATCTCCTAGTGTCAGTATCTATGAGCAATTATTTTTATGACTTCACACATAAGTGAAATCATACTGTATTTGTCTTTCTCTGTCTGACTTATTTCACTTAGCATAAAGACCTTAAGGTCCATTCATATTGACGGAAATATCGATTCCCTTCTTTATGGTTGAATAATATGACCATGTAGGTATATACCAGGCCATTTTTATCAGTTCATCCATCAATGGTCACCTAGGTTGCTTCCATATCTTAGCTATTGTAGATAATGCTTCAAGAAACATTGAGGTGCATATATCTTTTAAAATTATTATTTTTTTGTTTTCTTTGGATAAATACCCACAAGTGAAGTTGCTGGATCATATGGTAGTTCTATTTTAAATTTTTAGAGAATAGCCAGACAGGTTTTCTTGGTACCTGCACCAATTTTCAATCTCACTAACAGTGCATGAGGGTTCCATTTTCTTCATATACTTGCCAACACTTGTTATTAGTTATCTTTTTTATGATAGCTATCTGACATGTGTGAGGTGATATCTCATTGTGATTTTGGTTTGATTTCCCTGATGATTAGTGATGTTGGGCATTTCTAATATATCTGTTGGCCATCTACTAGTATATGTCTTCTTTGAAAACATGTCTGCTCATGTTCTCTGCCTATGTTTTAATCAGGCTGTTTGGGTTGTTGTTGTTTTTTTATGTTGAGTTATGTGAGTTTATTTATTTGTTTTAGATATTAACCCCTTGTCAGATGTATCATTCACAAATCTCTACTCCCATTTAATAATTTTGTGTGTGTGTATGTTTGTTTTGTGTGTGCTGAAGCTTTTTAGTTTAATGTAATCCCATTTATTTATTTTTGCTTGTGTTTGCCTTGCTTGAGGAACCATATCTAGAATGACATTTCTAAGACTGATGTCAAAGTTCTTACTACCTATATTTTCTTCTAGAAGTTCAATGGTTTCTGTTCTTCAAGTCTAACAATTTTTAGTATATTTTTGTATATGGTATATGAGAGTGGTCATCAGTTTCATTTACTCTTTCTAATTAAAATAGTACTCTGTGTTGTATCTTTCGATTTTGTTGATAGTTTCTTTTGCTGTGCAGAAACTTGTTTGGTTCAATGTAGTCACACTTGTTGATTTTTTTCTTTTGTTGATTTGGCTTTTGGTGTCAAATCCAAAAAGTCATCACTAAGATCAATGTCAAGGAGCTTACCACCTATTTTCCTCTAGGAGTTTTATGGTTTTATGTCTTATGTTCAAGTCTTTAATATATTTTGAGGAGAGAGAGATAGAGATAGAGGGGAAGAGAGAGAGAGATGTAAGAGGCATACTTTATCAGTTGCCTCCCACATGTGCCCTGACTACAGCTAGGGACTGAGCCTGCAATCCAGGTATGTGCTCTTGCTGAGAATTGAACCCGATACCCTTCAGTACATGGGCCAATGCTCTAAGAACTGAGGCATACCAACCAGGGCTGGAATTGTTTTATTAATTTCTCTTTTTATAGTTCATTTTTAGTGTATAGAAATGGAATAGCTTTTTATTGATTTTTTATTCTGAAACTTTATTGAATTTGTTGATTAATTCAGATAGTTTGTTGATGGAGTCTTTAGGGTGTTCTATTTGTAATATCATATTATTTGTAAATAGTGGTAGCTTTACCTATTCCTTTCTGATTATTTATTTGCTGAATTGTTTTGTCTGGGACTTCCAATACTATGTTGAAAAACATTAGTGAGAGTGATCATCATTCTTGTCTTTCAGCTTTTGACCACTGAACATGATGCTAGTTGTGAGTTTGTCATATATGGCCTTTACTATGTTGAGATATGTTCCCTCTATACCTACTTTGTTAATAGTGTTTTTTTTAATCATAAATGGATGGTGAATTTGCATTTAGTAAGATGATAATATAATTTCAGTCCTTTGTTTTGTTAATGTTGTTTATCACATTGATTGATTAATGGATACTGAAATACCCTTGAATGCCTGGAATAAATCCCTCTAGATCATGGTATATGATTCCTTTAATTTATTATTGAGTTAGATTTGCCAATACTTTATTGAAGATTTTTTTTTATCTATGTTCATCAGGAATATTGGCTTGTAATTTTCTTTTCTTGTGGTATCCTTGTTTGGTTTGGTATCAAGGTTAATGCTGGCTTAATAGAATTGACTCCTGTTCTATTTTTGGGTGAGTCAAAAAGGATTGGTATTAATTCTTCTTTGAATATTTGGTAGAATTTTATTCAGATCATCTGAGGAGAATATGTATAGCTTTTTATATGTAAATCATATCTCAATAAAGTGGCTTAACAGAATAGGAACAGGTTTTGAACAGACACCTCACCAAAGTTGAATAAATTGCAAATAAGAATATGAAGTGATGGTTAACATCATATGTAGTTAGATAATTGTTAATTAAAACAACATTGTGACACTGATGCACACCTATTAGAATAGCTAAAATCTAAAACACTGACAAAATCATGTACTGGAAAGGATGTGCAGCAACAGGAATTCTCAAACACAGTTGGGGGACACTGGACTTGTAGCCACTTGACAAGATAGATTGGTATTTTCCTACAAAGCTAAATAAGCTTACCATATAATTTAATATTTGTATTCCTAGGTATTTACTCAATTTAACTGAAAAATTATATCCATAAAACATCTGCACACTATTGTGTATAGTAGATATATTCATAATTGCCCAATGTTATAAACAACCAAGACATTCTTTAAAAGGTGACTGGATAACTAAGCTGTGATGAATCCATAAAATTAAATATTGTTCAGGAGTAATATGAAATGAACTATCAAGCTACCAAAAGACACAGAGGAGCCTTTAATGCATTTTGATAACTTAAAGAAACCAGTCTGAAAATGAAATGGCTGCACACTGTTTGAATCCAAGTATATGGGATTCTGGAAATGGCAAAACTATAAAAACAGTAAAAAGATCACTGGTTGTCAGGGATCTGGGGGAAAAAGGGGAGGGATGAATAGGTAGAGTAAAGGGTAATTTTAGGGTAGTGAAACTATTCTGTATGTAACTGTAGTGGTGAAAACATGATATTAGGCATTTGTGTAAACCCATGGAACTATACAATACAAAGAATAAACCCTAAAGTACACTATAGACTTTAGTTACTAATAATGTACTGGTATTGGTTCATGAGTTGTAATAAATATACCACACTAATAACAGGGGAAACTGTGAGCAGGGGAGAGAAGGTGTATACAGGAAATCTCTTCATTATCTGCTCAATTATTTGAAAACTTTAAGCTATCTAAAAACTGAAGTCTATTAATTTTTAAAAATAAAAAAAGAAGACATACTGCACCAGTAAAATATTTAAAAGCCAATATACTAGGTTTACTAATAATGCGGATTTTGTAATCAAAGAAAACACAATAATTTCAAGAGAAACATCCGAAGTGCTGTATTCAAAGTAATGTCCATCACTAGCTACACATTTTCCCCATCTTTCAGGTAATTTTTGGATACTGTCCCAATAGAACTTTTCTTGTTTGAGGCAGACCATTCAGAGACCCAATTTTTCACTTCTTCATACGTTTTGAAGTGCTGCTCAGAAAGTGCATGTGCCATCGACCAAAACAAGTGGTAATCGGAAGGAGCAAGGTTTGGTGAATACGGTGGGTGGGTTAATACTTCCCAGGCAAGATCTTTTAACGTGTCTTTAACTGGTTTTGAAGTGTGTGATGGTGAGTTATGAAGCAAAATTACTTTGCTGTGTCTTCTGGCCCATTCTGGTTGTTTTATGATCAAAGCCTGGTTCAGATTGATTATTTGTTGTTGGTAGCTCTCAGTATTAATGGTTTCACCTGGTTTTAGAAGCTCATAATATACCACACCTTCCTGATCCCACCTAACGCAGAGCATTGTCTTCTTTCCGAAGCGATTTGGCCTTGCAGTCAATGTTGATGATTGACCTGGATCAACCCATGATTTTGTGCATTTGGGTTGTCAAAATAAATTCACTTTTCATCGCCATTAACAATTTGATGCAAAAAAAGACTTTTGTGCTGTTGAAGCAACATTTCACTGAAGACTTTTCGGTTTTCCATTTGTCTTTCGTTCAGTTGATGTGGCATCCATTTTCCTTCCTTTAAAATCTTTCTCATTGCTTGTAAATGATCAGAAATTGTTTTATGAGCAACATTTAATCTTTCTGCAAATTGTTTTTGAATTTGACATGCATCTTTATCCAATAATGCTTGTAATTGTTGGTCTTCAAACTTTTTTGGTTGATCTGGACTCTATTGGTCTTTCACATCGAAATCATCACTTTTAAAGTGTTTCAACTAGCGTTTACACCAGTGTTTACAAGTATCTTGAGATGGATCATGTTCACCATAAGCTTCCAAAGTACACGATAACTTTCAGCAGCACTTTTCTTCAAAATAAAGTAATGAAATAAAACTTCCTGCAAATGCTCTTTTTGTCATGAAATTCGACATTTTTAAGTGTAAAAATATCTATGATGTTAACACCTTCAGCAAATTGACATATGAAGTTTTGAAGCTTGCTCTCAATACAACAAAATAGCATACATATTAAACAAATTGCATATATATCAATATGTGTAACTCCATCTATTGAAAAAAAAATCACATTATTAACTGGTACACCTAGTAAATGCTATTAGATATCAACCTACTTGTTTTTGTGCTTTGCCTATCCACACCTGATTTAAAAAATTTAAATGGGTAAGTGTGAGTAAATTTGTAGAAAATTATATATGTATATATAATATTATATATAGGCTGATATCTATTATGTATATACATGTGTACATACATTATATATATGTACATATATATATGTGTGTGTATACATATATATGTATATACATGTGTATACATGTATATACATGTATATATATATATATATATATATGTATATACATGTGTATATATATATATATATATATATATATATATATATATATATATATATATATATACACTAGAGGCCTGGTGCACAAAATTCCTGCATGGGGGGGTCCTCTCAGCCCAGCCAACACCCTCTCCAATCTGGAACCCCTCGGGGGATGTCCGACTGCCAGTTTAGGCCCGATCCCAGGCCCAAACTGGCAGTAAGACATCCCTCTCACAATCCTGGACTGCTGGCTCCTAATTGCTCACCTGCCTGCCTGCCTCATTGCCACTAACTGCCACCTGCTGCTGGCCAGATCACCCCCAACTGCCCCCTCCCTGCTGCCCTGGTCGTTCCTAACTGCCCCTCCCTTGCTGGCCTGGTCACCCCCAACTGCCCCCCTCTGCCAGCCTGGTCGCCCCTAACTGCCCTTCCTGTTGGTCTGGTCGCCCCCAGCTGTTCCCCCACCAGCCTAGTCGCCCATCACTGCCCCTGCTGCCAGCCTAAGCGCCCCCAACTGCCCCCTCTGCCTGCCTGGTTGCCCCCAACTGCACTCCCCACTGGCCTGGTCACCCCTAACTGCCCCCCCCCATGCCGGCCTGGTCATCCCTCACTAACCCGCCTGCCAACCTGGTTGCCCATGCAGCCTGCTGTTCAGTCATTTGGTCATCCCTCACTAACCCCCCTGCCAGCCTGGTTGCCCCACACAGCCTGATTGTTCAGGCGTTTGGTTGTCCCTCACTAATACCTCTGCTGGCCTGGCTGCCCCACGCAGCTTGCTTGTTCAGTCAATTGGTTGTTCCTCAGTAATCCCCCCTGCTGGCCTGGTTGTAGGCAGACATCTTGTGAGGGTGTGATGGTCAATTTGCACATTACCTCTTTATTATATAGGAAATACATACATATATATATATGTGTGTGTGTGTGTGTGTGTGTGTGTGTGTGTGTGTAACATATTAGCAGCCTAGAGCACCTTGGCATAGGAAAAATAAACCTATATCCTTTTTGATAGCTATTAATAGAGTGTGCCATTTAGGATACATTTTATCTATAAGTAAAAGTATATTCAGACTTCAATCAGCTGAAAGTTCATGTAAAGCCTTTATCTCATGTAAGAAATATTGATGGAATATAAATTTGACTTAACTGATGATAGAAACACCAAAAAAGAAATAATGCCCTCGAGAGTAACCAAGATGGCAGCATAGGTAATCACCTATACTTGCTGCCTCTCACAACCACATCAAAACCACAACTAAACGGCAGAGCAACTACCATCCAGAACCGCAGGAAAGCTGGCTGAATGGAAATTCCACAACCAGAGAGGTGCGAGGCATGAAAAGTGCTGCACCTGGATGTGCTGCTTTTTAACCTGGGAGGGAGATACAAGCTCCCATTTGCTCTGAACTCCAGTTCCCGGTGAGACTCTGGGGGACCCAGACACATTCTGAGAAAAACTGGACTGTCTGGCATTGGGACAGGAACGCAAAGGCAGCTTACTCTTAGAGGTGCTCACAGTGATCATTGTTCCTGCATGGGGGCATGGGACTTGGAGAACCAGGGACTTCTCCGGTTCAGGGCAGCCATTGCTGTTTCCTCCACCCTGGTGATTCCCAGAGACCCTGTTCCACCCAATTTACAACCACACACAATCTGTGAGCAGTGGCTTTTGCATATTAATGGCCTGTTCTTTCTCCTAAAACAAACTGCAGCTGGGTCAGAGAGCCCCAGAGATTCCAAAAGAAGGCTGGCAGCAGCAGCGGCCTTGCTTCACAGCTGGGCCTCATCTGGGCACTTCCAAACCCCATACAAAGAGGCAGAATCTGCAGATGTCTCTGTAGCTCCTGCTGGGTGGCCCCAGACAGTGACTGACCTTGCACCTCCTTGGAGATCCAAGAGCCAGTGTACCCAGTGATCAGAGTGAGACCATAACAAATTACAACTCTTCACATCCATAAGAGACACACTCAAGGGGCAGACTCAGTGAGCACCAAAGCCCCACTGAAGCATGTCCTGCCCCATAAAGTTGTCTCCTGTGCAACAGATCTTCCAGTATAGACACAGCTGGTCATCTCAGCCAGTTGGCATGGAGGTCAATTCCCCCCAGTGATACCAACAACAATCAAGGGTTAACTACAACTAGACTGTGCAAATAGCGCAAAAAGGGGTGCAACAAGAGCATCCACCTCAGGTGACTGGGGAGGCTGAGACACTGGGCCCTATAGGATACCAACCACACAAGGCTACTCTATCAACTCAAGGAGACTTAGCAGCTACCCAATACATGGAAACAAACACAGGGAAGCAGCCAAAAATGCCAAGACAAAGAAACAACTCACAAATGAAAGCAAAATACTGGATATAGAGTTCAAAACCACGGTTATAAGGTTATAAGAATTTTCTAGACACCTCTGATAAATTTAGTGAGACCCTCAAGGATATGAAAAAGGACCAACTAGAAATTAAGCATACACTGACTGAAATAAAGAATAATATATAGAGATCCAAGAGTAGACCAGAGGATCCCAAGAATCAAGTCAAAGATTTGAAGTATGAAGAAGCAAAAAACACCCAACCGGAAACAAAAAAGAAATAAATAATCCAGAAGTATGAAGATAGTGTAAGGAACCTCTGGGACAACTTCAAGTGTACCAATATCTGAATTATGGGGGTGCCAGAAAAAGAGAGAGAGCAAGATATTGAAAACCTATTGGAAGAAATAATTACAGAAAACTTCCCCTACCTGGTGAAAGAAATAGACTTACAAGTCCAGGAAGTGCAGAGAACCCCAAACAAGAGGAATCTAAAGAGGACCACACCAAGACACATCATAATTAAAATGCCAAGGGCAAAAGACAAAGAGAGAATATTAAAAGCAGCAAGAGAAAAACAGTTACCTACAAGGGAGTACCCATATGACTGTCAGCTGATTTCTCAACAGAAACTATGCAGGCCAGACGGGAGTGGCAAGAAATATTCAAAGTGATGAATAGCAAGAACCTACAACCAAGATTACTCTACCCAGCAAAGCTATCATTCAGAATCGAAGGTCAGATAAAGAGCTTCACAGACAAGAAAAAGCTAAAGGAGTTCGTCACCACCAAACCAGGATTATATGAAGTGCTGAAGGGTATTCTCTAAGAAGAGGAAGAAAACGGTAAAGATAAAATTATGAACAACAAAGTGACAACAAATACCTATTTATCAACAAGTGAATAAAAAATCTGACGAACAGAATAAACTGGTGAATATAATAGAATCTGGGTCATAGAAAGGGAGTGGACTGACAATTCTCAGGGGAAGGGGGTTTGGGGGTTGCGGGAAGAGATTGGACAAAAATCTTACACCTGTGGACGAGGACAATGCGGGGGCGGCGGCGTAAGGGCATAGGGTGGGTTGGGAACTGGGTGGAGGGGAGCTATGGGGGGAAAAAAGAGAAACAACTGTAATAATCTGAACAATAAAGATTTATTTTTTTAAAGAAAGAAATAACGCCCTCAACAAAATAAATGTTTTATTTATTTTTCTCATTATGAAAAGTCTAAATTCTATAGCTTGGTGGTTGTTAGACTTTGCTTCATGGTGTCAATGATAATTAAGGTATTGTCTTTTTCTTTCATGTTTGCCTTGTTGTCAAATGGCTTCTTTGTCTTAAACATCACATGACTTTTCCTGTCAGGAATAGGAACAGATCAGAAAAAAATGGTACATTTCATGTGAATCTGTTTCTCTTTTAAAGCATTTTCCTGAGTGCTTTGCCAACCAACCCTTCAACTTACATCTCACTTGCCACAAAAATATAACACGGTCTTCCATTTGCAAAGAATGCTGGACAGTGTACATATTTTAGTTAATCTCATTTATGACCCCTACAACATCAGAGTTCTGTTAGTAAGTAGACCTGACTCTATACAAGCAAAGTCACTGTAACAGTTCCAGAATTAATCACATCTAGGCTTGAGAAAATCCAGAGTCTGAAGGTACTCTTTTATTTGGTCATATTCTCTCTCAGAGCAAGGATTATGTTCCTAAATATCCCTATCCTCACCAGACTTTTATTTATTGACTAGAAGAGACCAGAAACTCATTCTTAAACTAAGCTTTTCCAAGGAATATGGTTGCTCTAGTGTGATTAATATTCACAAAATCTAAATTCTGGCACCAAAGAATTGGGGAACATTTGCTAAATAGGTATCCAAAAATGTTTACTAGAGTGTTACCACATGATGCAATAAATAATATTCTAAATGTCAGCCCTGGGTGGAGCAAACATATTGACTTTTTTGATAACTTGTTTCTTTATTTAGAAATTTTACTCCTGTGAAATTCTTCATTTCCTGATGAAAAACAAATCAGTCACTCCCATATACTAGTTATGAAAAATATTTTCCTATTTTCTTACAAGGTTGCTATTTGGGGATATGGCAAGTGGGACATTTGGTAATGTCTCCTCATGAGCGTCATCTTTAGAATGAAGCACCATTACTCGTGCTGAATGGTTGTGTTTGCTATTTATCCTGAGCTTCTAGATTAGCATACTAAGGACAATAATTGGTTTGTGTCATAACATAATAAGAGCACACTCTTATATATCACTGACTGAGCTCATATTAGTCATGTTACATTCATTATTGCATTTAATTTGCATTATAAGCATATGAGAGAAGTGTCATTTACTCTTTACTACCTCAGAAATTTGTCCAAGGTCATACAACTAGGAAGCGGCAAGCCCAAGATTGGAATCCAGTCTGGACTTCATATACAGGTATATTTATTTCTGAGAGGAAGGGAGGGAGGGAGAGAGAGAGAGAGAGGGAGAGAGAGAGAGAGAGAGAGAGAGAGAGAAACATCAATGATGAGAGAGACACATCAATTGGTTACCTCCTGACCATGGCATGGGATCGAGCCTGCAACTGAGGTACGTTCCTTTGACCAGAATTAAACCCATGGGCTGACACTCTGTCCACTGAGCAAGACTGGCTAGGGCCAAGTTGTACATTTTTATTCACTTAATAAGCTCCTTTAAATAGCCTTTTGGTTAAAATGAAATATCTAACTTAATAATTTTCTATTGTAGCTTTGTTAACACATAAATTTTAACATCTTTAAAATCTTTTTAATACTACAAGTTCAAGACAGTTTGCAGAATATAAAAATAATCACTGATGACGTTTGAATATCAAAATCATACTGAAACTGTACTGATATCCTTTGCTCAGAAATTCTGTATAGGTATAAAACTGATAATATCTAGTGTGAGCAAGGATCAAGAGAAATAATCATTAGCATTCTTGTTCTAAAAGATATTTTGGAAATATATTTCAAAAGCCTCAAAAACCTGCCAATCTGTTGACTTAAGAATTCTATTATTAGGAGTTTAACTTAAAAAGTAATCACATAAATACATACAAACACATGTTAAAAGTTCATAGCACTATGACTTGTAATATTGAAATCTTTGGAACACCTACATTTCTAATAATATGGCTTATCCTATATAATAAAAGCCTAATATGCAAATCAACCAAAAGGCAGAATGACTGGTCAGCGGGGAGTGGGGATGGTGAGTGGGTGGCGCCGGGCCAACCAAGGTGAGTGCCAACAGGCAGAGGGAGGGGACAGTGATCAGGGGATGGCAGCAACCAGCAGCAATGGTGGGGCAAGGGTGGGGGGAGGGCTGGCCACTCACTGGCCAGAACCATCCCCTAGCAGGCCAGTGCCATCCCCTGATTGGCCCACTAGTTGCCTCCCACAGAGGGAAGCCAGACTGTGGCTTAGGCCCGCTTCCTGGGGGAGCAGGCCTAAGCCATCAGTTGGACATTCCCTGAGGGCTCCCGAAACTGCAAGAGGGTGCAGGCCGGGCTGAGGGACCCCACCCCCCCGCCGCCAAGTGCACAAATTTTTGTGCACTGGGCCTCTAGTTTAAAATAATCATCTACACTAATAAAAGAGATACATGAAAATTAACCATCACTCCACTATGCCCCCTAGCCAATCAGGAGGGAATATGCAAATTAGAAGGAGAAAGACGGCGGCTGCCCAGCCACTCCAGGTGCGGAGTGCCTGGGCAGGGCAGGACGCCTGCTATGAGAAGGAGAGCAGCAGGGGGATTGGTGAAGAGATCTACAGGAGCGGCACTCTAGCCACAGCAAAGAGGAAGACTGCAGACTCCAGAGTCTGCATCAAAGATGAAGACAGCAGACTCTGGCTGGAGCAAAGGCCTGGGTCCCAGGTGCCGGAGGAAAACCAGTGCTGGAAGCCAATGGAAGGAAGGCCTATTGCACGAATCTATTCATGCAACGGGCCTCTAGTATATATTCAGGAATAGGAATGCTATAAAACCAGTAAAACAGATGTAGATTCTCTCTGGGTGGTAATATAATAAAATATTTAGTGGCAATTATTAACATATTTCTTCAGACTGTAGCTGGAGCTTGCATATTATAGTGGGTGATAACATTTACACTCTTGTTTCTCATATCTTTTTTGACTTATTTAAATTATATTGTTTTTCTTAGTGTTCAGTTTGGTACTCTAATTTATTTCTATGTTTTTTTTTGTTTGTTTTTGTTTTTGTTTGTTTTTTAAATATATTTTATTGATTTTTCACAGAGAGGAAGGGAGAGGGATAGAGAGCTAGAAACATCGATGAGAGAGAGACATCGACCAGCTGCCTCCTGCACACCCCCCACCGGGGGATGTGCCCGCAACCAATGTACATGCCCTTGACCGGAATCGAATCTGGGACCTTCCAGTCCGCAGACCAACGCTCTATCCACTGAGCCAAACCGGTTTCGGCTCTAATTTATTTCTAAATTTCTCTTATATGATTTGTCACCTTTGATTAATTCACTCTTGACTCTGAAATCCTACAGAAGTGGCAAACAGCAACTTCTTCTATTTCACACCTTCTTTGCCGCTTTCCAAATATCAGTTGGCTATATCTTTTCTATGGTGTCTGGGCATATAACTTTTATTTTACTCTCTTCATTCTAATGTTCACATTTATTCTATTCTTTGTTTGAAAGTTAAATATATCACACTGCCAATCCTTTCCTGGTAGGGTTAATGTCACTTATTGGTTTTGTGAAGTTCATTCTTCAGTAATTTTCTCAAGGAAGAACTCATAAGAAAAATATTCCCTTACTTGTAAAGTCAAACACTATTTTTAGCCTTTCTACTAGAATGTTAGCTTGGATGAATAAAAAAGCCTAGTTCACACTTTTTTTTCTTAAGTGTTTTGTGGTGCTCTCCCCATTTTTTCTGGTGTTGAATGGTGTTGTGAGGAAACTTGAATGAGACTGATATATTTTTCACTAAAAAGTAACTTGAACCCCCTGCTTAGTTAACCAAAAGATTCCATTATGTTTCTTTAAATCCAGTAAGTTTATCAGAATATGACTTACTTTGAAATGTTCTGTGTTGTTTTTCCCTGAGATACTTTTTCATGGTCCTCACTTTTAATTTGAGTAGTCTTTTTAAAAAATAATTTTTATTGATTTCAGAGAGGAAGGGAGAGGGAAAGAGAGATAGAAACATCAATGATGAGAGAGGATCATTGATTGGCTGCCTCCTGCACACCCCACACTGGGGATCCAGCCCACAACCAGGGCATGTGTTCTGACCAGGAATCAAACCATAACTTCCTTGTTCAGCGGTCTATGCTCAACCACTGACCCATGCTGGGTGGGCTAGGCTTTTTTATTTCTTTAGGAAAGCTTTTAACATATTTTCTTCA
This sequence comes from Ia io, assembly GCA_025583905.1. Taxonomy (NCBI): domain Eukaryota; kingdom Metazoa; phylum Chordata; class Mammalia; order Chiroptera; family Vespertilionidae; genus Ia; species Ia io. The sequence goes on from JAJQQW010000008.1 coordinate 63,370,965, forward strand.
AACATTTGTACTGTTATGATCTTTTTTCTTTTCTTTTTTTTTAGTGTTTCAATTTTTGCATTTACCTTTTTATATCTTTTAAAAAATCTTTATTTTCTTTTATTTTGACCACTTTTTATACTAGTACTTTATCTTACAAGTACCCCACAGGACATAATATTCTTTTTGTTTCCTTCAATTTTGTCTTCCTTTCTATGATTAATTTTCCACTTCTTTCCTGAATCTTGTCAACTTATATTTCTTCATCTCCTATTGCCTTGCCATCTTATCCCTAAATTTATGTTCTTTATTATTTGTAATCCTTCATCATAAAAGTAGTTACTTTATAAAGATTCTTATCATGGTGAGATATTTGCTCAAAAATGTACCTGCTTCATGAATGGTTTTCTGTAGTGTTTCTGGTTTTTAACTTCTGTTGTTCGTTATCTTTCTTTATCCTTACAATATGTTTGTGTTAATGCTATACCAGTTAATGTTTTATTATTCATAAGTGAATAAATTATGTATTTCTGGAGCAATAATATGTAGGACATTCCTATGTATAAGGACATACTTTTGGAGGACTTCAAGCTTCACCCCTCAAAGGGACTGTTCCTCTCTTACTACCACAAGGACAAATAGCTTCCTTCAAATATGGCTTTATTTTTTTTAACCTTCTTGCATAAACTGTTCCCTTCAGTTTTCCTTAATGAAATGGAGTTACTGACAGTTTTCGCTCTTAGTTCTTCTCAATCTTGTTCCTGCCACTGTTGTTACAAAGAAGAGATAAACTTGCAATCCAGAGTGAGTCCCTCACTTTCCAGAAATGTAATCCCTCCCCCACCCCCTTAGGGATTTCTGAGATCCTTCACCATTGGACTAGCTCATCATCTTTTCATTTCATAATGATGGATTTTGTCTAGTCTTAACACTTCTATTAGTTATAGTCTATAGATAAAATATGTCTGAGTTTCCTGATTCTTTATCACTGGGTAAATTTTTATGTAATTTCTAGAAAGAGAAGATAAAAGTTGCTGAATTATACAGAATTATTTGTGCCTTAATTCCTTGATACCTTTATGCTTAACAATGATTTATCAGATTATTTAAATTTACATTTGCTGGATTGAACGCAGCTGATCCACAAAAAGCAGTTAGATACAAATTAATATTATATTTCATGAGAGATAAAATTAAGATATTGAAGTTCAGATCTTGTAAGTGGGATGCTAGCAACTTAAATAACCTAGAAAAAACATTAATGGCTGTAAGACACAAACATTACAATGTGCAGAAGAAAAGCAAATCTGACATAAGGGTTCTTTCAGGTAACATGGTTTATGATTACTTTTTTATTATTTCCAAGCCAGTCTCTTGCAAATATTTCCACCTTTTACTAATAATCTTCTAGATGGCTGAACAGCTCTAAATAGTGTCTTCACATAGCTTTCATGTACTTCCTGAAGATTCCCCTAAGAGGTTTTGCAGTTTAGATCTAGTCATGATTAGAATAAAAATGAGATATGTAATTTTAAATATGAAGACCTGAATCAAAGAATGTAGGTTTTACAATTTTACATTAAAAATTACTTTTTTTTTTCCCCACGTTGGGATCAAATCCAGTAATGAACATGAAGGCTTACTACCAATCTGGCACAAAGAAAGAACACCATAGTTGTTCTTATTTTTATCATATACTAGTAGTCCTGCGCATGAATCTGTGTGCCAGTAGGTCGCTGCAGCCCTCCTGTAGCTCCCCCCAACCTCTCTCCCCTCCCCCACTCATAGCTTGCTACCCCTCCAGTAGCTCTCTGTTGCCTGCTTGTAGTTCGCTGCCCCACCCTCCAGCAGATCTATAATCTAGTTGTTATGTGGTTGGTCATTATGCCTCAGGGAGTACCAAATAATTAGCATATTCCTCTCTTATTATATAGGATCGTTATCATTGTTATTTATTAGGGAATACATACAAAAGCTTTTTTTCCAAAAAATTTTCAGACTGAAAAGGCAAAGATGTTAAAAAAAAATTAATGCCAGATATTCACAATGTTTTTTTAAAGAGCTATGTATAATTATGATTTTTTTTACTGTAAAAGTTGATAAAATGGTAGAACTTGTTAAAAATAGAAGAATATTGGCTGAGTGAAAACAGGAGATCTGAGTCAATATAGTATTTTTTGGTTCTTATTTATTTATTTCCAGCATTTATGACACAGAATAAAAGAAAAAAAAGCATCATTAGCAAACATAAGTAAATTTGGAATGCAAATATTTCCTCAAAGCAGCCAAAGTGTGAAGTGAAATGAGATTTGTGTGACTATTTGGGGCAGTATAACTTTTGATAAGTTTTCTATAAAGCAAATAGGTAAATTATGGCAAGAACCTTTAAAATATCAATATTACCTTAAGTAGTAATGTAATTTAAAAAATAAATACATAAGTAAATAAATAAATAATATTTATGAAGAAAATGCTGATGAAGAAATATTTATAATTAAAAATTAGAAAAAAACTAATGCCAAATAATAAATAAATTCTTTAAAATATATTTATATGTAATAGAATGTTATTAGTCAATGATAAAAATAATTTTAAAGTTTTTTCAGTCTTATGGATAATGTTTCATTTTAAATTTTTAAGTAAAATTGTATTCTATATAAATATTTACAGTATGCTATCAATATATAACATCCTATCTAATAAAAGAGTAATATGCAAATTGACCGTCACTCCAACACACAAGTTGGCTGCCCCCATGTGGTCAAAGATGGCTGCCCCCATGTGGATACAAGATGACCACCACAAGATGGCCAGCAGAGGATGGCAGTTGGGAGGGACCAGGCCTGCAAGGAAGGGCAGTTGTGGGTGATCAGGCCAGCAGGGGAGGGCAGTTTGGAGGGACCAGGCCTGCAAGGGAGGACAGTTGGGGGTGATCAAGCCTGCAGGAGAGGGCAGTTGGGGGCACCCAGGCCTACAGGGGAGGACAGTTGGCAGTGACCAGGCCTGCAGGGGAGGGCAGTTAGGGGTGAACAGGCCTGCAGGGGAGGGCAGTTAGGGGCAATCGGCTGGCAGGGGAGCAGTTAGACATCAATCAGGCTGGCAGGGGAGTGATTAGGGGATGATCAGGCTTGCAGGCAGAAGTGGTTAGGGGCAATCAGGAAGGCAGGCAGGCGAGCAGTTGGGAGCCAACAGTCCTGGATTGTGAGAAGGTTGTCCGACTGCCCTTTTAGGCCCAGTCCTACCGAGATCAGGCCTAAACGGGCAGTCAGACATCCCTTGAGGGGTCCCAGATTGGAGAGGGTGCAGGCTGGGCTGAGGGACACCCCCCCATGCACGAATTTCATACACCAGGCCTCTAGTTTATATATAAAGAGAAAACATATTAAAGGAAATACAGTAAATATGAATGATAATTATTTCTAGATTATGTCAATCATGATAGTATTTGTTTCTTATTGTGCAATTTTTCTAAGCTTTCTGTAATCAATATGTTTATAATTATAAGTTTTTTGATAATATAATAATAAAATAAGCATAATTTAAAGAATTTCAAGCTGAAAGAAAGGAAAGCTTTTTGTACTAAATCTCCTTTCTTACTAAATGTCAAGATATTGTAATTATTAAATGTTTCTTAAGTGAAATTTGTATTTTTCAAATGTCTCATTTAACTCTGAGAATCAAATATCTCCTTTTCTCTGAATTATCAAGCTATAATTATTGTGATAAGACTGAGCATTGAAAACTATTAAAAGCTGTGGTATAATCTCCTTTCCTGTGACATTTAAACAGGTGTCCCATTATCTTTTAGGTATAATCCACCTTGTCTAGAGAACTAATCAGATTCTTACATAAATTGCTTCCATATATTAGTATACTTAAAGTCATATTTAATACAAAGAGAGTTTGATTTGCTTCATGGACAACTATGCACCTTTTAACCGAATTATTACTGTGCATCAAGTCTTTGCTCATGCTATATTCTTTCCTAATATTTTCAGAAACTTTGTGATTTTAAAGTGTTTACTATTTTTTAAATGAAGCTAGATATATTCAGCAAGTTATACTGGACCCTATTTCTGTAAGGAGCTAGTATCTTCTGACTCATGACCCCTAAAGTTCCAAGTGATTTAATTATTTCTCTTAAAGCAATATCAATATTATTAGTCACACATTTGTTAATTTTTTAGAAATTAATTACCTATATTATATAAACACTGGTAGATTCTATAAAGGCTACAAAGATGAATAAGACAGAGTAGCAGCATTTCAAAAGCACATAATCCAGGAGAAATATGCAGTTAAATAAAAACATGAGATAAAAAACAAGTCATGAGTGATGAGAGCTATAATAAAAGAACAATGAGTTGTTTTGCTAAATAGGAATGGAAGAGATTATTTCTGAGTGGATGCATGCAGCCTTCTTTAGTGGTCTAGATGTCTCATTAAAAGGGAAAGATTCCTCATTTCTTGATTTTAAAGAAACATGAAGGTGGTTATGACACAGTGAGTCTGGGACTACTAGATAATAGTCTGCGTATAGACCAGTTAATTTCGCTTTGGTTAGCAACCTGCATCCTAATCCTAGCAATCCCTTTACAAAAAAAAGAAAATTAAAAAAAATGGTTCTAGTCAAAAGGAAGAGCACAAAGATTGCCTTCTGATAACTTGGGGATATGAAGGATGCAAGTTTACTCACCAGTTGATGGTTCCATTTGTCATGCTATATTGGCAATATTGCATTGACCTAATTATAGTCATTTATAATTACATTGCTCATAATGTCACCATGACTTAAGTTTTCTAAAAGTTAAAGGAGACAACATTTAGTAATCAATATTATATTTAAGGAACAGTATCTAATTCAATCACCCTTGCTGAATAGAGGATGACTTTGTACTGATTAGATCATTTCAAAAGTCAGATGCCTCAGTTAATCATTATACTGACACTGAGCAGTGACTTGAGGTTGATGATTCTTTTGCCAAGTTCTTGGAATTCATTGGCTAATGATGCATTCTCAGGTACTCATCTTTTTTCTTATATAGGATTCTGCTTCACACTTAGCTCCAGTAAGGGATCTGTGCATAACAGTCTTGCTCATTTCTCCAAACATTGCTATAATCAGTTATTATAATCTGGCCAGAGCCAGCTAAATGAAACTTAAAAAAAAAGGGAAGGGGGAGAAATGAGTTTCAGAAAATAGCTGACTCCAGGAAATTGAAAGTTAAGGGAAATGCATTTATTCTGAAAAGCATCTATTAATCAGGACTCTGTCTGCTTGATTTAAAGCTCTTCCAGTAAAAAGCAACAGAAATCCATTTAAACTAACTTATGTATAAAAAGGAATTCATTATAAGAACAAGGAAGTATGTCCTGAGCCCTGTGGAAGTCATAGCAGGACTGATACCAGGACCTGGGGATATCAGGCACCAGGGCAAATAGTCTCAATTTGTGTCTCTCTGTATTTCTTCCTAATTATCTCTTGGGTTTGCCTTTTGTATTGAAATTCTGGTCTTTTCCCTCATGAGATTTGAAGTGTTCATGATGAAAGTTGACCATACTACAGTGCCAGTGTTATAACTTTTTCTCCCAAGTCCCAGTGTTATTGAACACTGATGTGTGACCTTATCCCAAATTTGTGGAAGAAAGGTCTTAATTGGCACAGTGTAAATCAGGTATCCACCCACGTGCTTTCAGATATGGCCAGCTATGCTCATCTGTGTAAGCACAGCTCACTTGTGGGGAGTTTCTAAAAAGTCTCCCCTTCTTGAGAAACTGTGTTTGAAAGTTTCCACCATCCTTGCTCTAGAAATGACTTTTCTTGAGAGGATGAGAATTTCCATGAGTTGTTTAACATCGTGTAGCATGTAAGTGGCAAAACTGGCAACAGACTTAGGTTGGTGTCTCCTTACAAAGCCCTCACACACACACCCCCTTTTTTTTTTTTTTTTTTTTTTTGCCAAATTCACAAATTCACAAATGTATTGAAGTTTGTTCTTCTCTGCTAATTTTAAGAGCAAGTGTACAGGTAGAGTGGTTCACAGGATACAGGTAACAGACAGTTTGAGAGAAACTTCAGTGTGAGGAACATTTCTAAAAGTGACGTGAAGATTGATCTCATAGTAAAACTGTGGAGGCCTTGGAAACGTGCCACCCAGAATCCTGCTGAAGGGAGTAAGGTGACCAATGCACCTTCCTGAATTCATCTTTGAGTTGTCACAGAGACCAGGATTTCCCCTCACTATGCCCATTCAATGAGCACAGGGAACCCGCAGGGACCATTCCTATAAGAGAAGGGCCTCCTCTAATGGGCAGCATTGATTTGACACACCCCATCCGCTGATACATCTTTAGAACTGTGCTGCAGCCTGAAACTCTCCTCACCTAGTACTCCTTCCAGTCCTCTTCATTCAAAGGTATCAAACCTTAATCTCCTACCTACCTCTTCTCTTTTCTCTGCATCCTTCATAGGTGTTTCCTTCAACCTATTACATGTATAACCTTATCTAGGCATATACTTATTAGGAGATGTGATGGCACAAACATTTTAGAGGAATGTTTTAAAAATAAAAGAAGATAAAGCTGTATTAAAATGAAAGATGGAAACAATTGGAAAAATATTTAAATAGATTTTCTTTCCATATTGTTAGTGGGAAGTTATAGGACTTTCCACTGATTTTATTGGAATGTTAAGAATAGCATTTATTGTTTTTCCCTCTTGAGGAAAACACACACATGGCACATGTAACACATATTAAAAGAATAAAAATGCAGAACGTTAAAGCTACAAAGTGTAATTAACTCATGAATTACTATTATTACATTTTGATATATTTTCCAAACATTGCCATTGGTTATGGCTTTTTTTTTCATAGTTAGGATTAAATTAAACTCTCTGAATATTTTGTGTTAACTAACCTTATATTTTCTATATTTTCAATACTTTCCAATGTCATTAAAAATGTATTTTCTTCTTAATGAACACAGATTTAAACTTAGGATTTTCTAAGAACTTTGTATTATGTCCTTCTTTTCATTCTTAGTGAACCTTCTGAACAAAAGGTTGATTGTAAAAAAAAGTGAAGATATAGCTACCTGCATGGTGTTTTTTGTGTTGGAGGAAAAGTGACAACCCAACACCATGAGTGTGGTAAGGGTAAGGGTGGTCTAATGACCACAGAAAATCCTATCTAATAAAAGAGTAATATGCAAATTGACCATCACTCTGCTACACAAGCCACACCCACAAAGCCACACCCACCAGCCAATCAGAGTGAGTATGCAAATTAACCCAACAAAGATGGCAGTTAATTTGCATATGTGGAGGAAGAGAGAGGGAAAGTGTAAAGCAAGGCGGCTGCGGCTGCTGCAGGAAAAGCACTGCCAGTGCGTGTTGGGCGGGGCGAGGTGCACAGTGGTGGCACGCACAGCTGCGGAGGCGCGGCGGCGGGAGGCAGTGGGGGAGGCGGTGGTAGCAGCGTGCCCGGCCTCAGAGGCCACGGTGGCTGTGGGCTGGGTTGGGTGGGCAGGACGGGTGGGAGGCGTTCTGCCCACCCTGCCCACCGCAGCGGGAGAGGTGGTGGGGCGGGACAGGTGGCCATGGCGGGAGGGAAGCCCACCGGAAGTCTTGCAGGAATATTCCTGCAACAGGTCTCTAGTATGGAGATAAGGAGACAGGAAATGAATTAACCCTTTGTACTCGCTTGCTTTTTTCTCAATTCCTTTATTCTAATGCTAACCGTGCCGAGTAACACTTGACATCCGAGTGCAAAAGTTTAATAGTATTTGTCTTTCAGAATTGCCCGAAAGCCTTCCTCTCCAAGGCCAATGCTCTGGTGAGGCTCCCTCAAACTTTAACACGTGCCTTAAATATGTATAACTGATTGCTTGGTGTGCTGTCCTTCACCAGATGGCTCTGGCCATAACTTGCTCACCATTTCTCTTACCCATGCGAAGTCTATTGGAAATAGCAGGGTGACCCAGTTTCTTTACTGCCCACACATCTCCGAATGACATTCCCACCTTCAGATGCATCATTCTATGAAGCAAACAAATGTCATATCCTTGTTGGGGCAAACCAACAGGACACATTACACTGACTATCCTCATGTGGTCCTTCTAAAAAGAAGGACTGGACTCAATTATTGGAACCTATTTGGGAAATCTAAGGCCGACCAGCCAGCCGGGAGGCCACACTGGAGGCACTGTGCATTCCTCTACTGAGGTAGGAACCACTTGGGTCAGAGTACTTATAAACAGCACTTTCTTCCCAGGGGAACCATGTGTGCCTTTGGGATTTTATTTCCTGTGAGGGATCCAGGCAGAATCTTGCCGCCCTCCAGAGAACAGAGTGATTTGTACCTTCCTTGGCCCAGGTCATCCTCACTGATTGGGCTTGTAATTGGTGATAGTATTGCCCTAGACTTCCTCCTTGTGGGCCAAAAATAGATTTTGTGCAATTCTTAATAAATCTACAATAGGTAGATTAATGCCTGAGCCTAGTGGAAAAGTCAATATAGAAATTTAAGGAGAAAGATCTTTGATTTTATAAAATAGGCACTAATTTTAAATGTTTTATCAGATTTGTTCAGCTGGGACCCTGGAGGTATGGCTGAGATGAATACTTGTCCACTTCTTATTATAAGAAGTTGTTCTCAAGTACTAAGGTATTTATTTGTTTGAAGCAAATTTATATGAGCAGCTTAGGATGTAACAGCTTAAGGATTTTGATGGGTACTTTGGACATCTTCTTTGGTGTTGTTTGAGTTGTGGGGTTTTATTTTTCTACATTGAAGATACCATGATGACAGAGCAAGCTGTTAGTTGACATCTGCTTGTGTGGTGAACGTTCGGAACTGGTTCATTCTACCTATAGTTGCATCTGGATATTTTTCTGACTGTGCCCATATGTCAGGAAAATCCCATCACCTCAAGAAGATGACAGCTGTTTTATTAGGCTAATGGCTTCAAAATCAGGAACTTCCCAGATAAATAGGTACTCTCGAACAATACAAATCTCTACCTGTCAAAGTAGTTTCAAGGGGTGAATTATGCTTCCAACCTTTTCAGGTCTTGGAAATAAGGCATTATTAGTGGGGTTCTACCAATATTTTGTTGAGCTGTCTTTTCAGGGGAAAGTTTTCTGGGTCCTTACATATTTTTTTCATTTTTTTTTCAATCCCTTAATCATGTAGATGGGGTTCTGAAGGTTAGAAAGGAATTATGAAGTTGTCTCTTATCAAGTTCCACTTTAACCAAAACTGTGTTGTTCTTCTATGAATCATACCATGTCACTCACTGCATAATACAGTGATGTGAAAGAAGCAGGTAGAATGGAATGTCCTGTGAGGTGGTGTCCTATGTGTGCTAATGACATGCCATTCTGGACCTCTACTGGATAAGTACTGAGGTAAGACTTATCCAAGCTGTGAGCAGATTCAGTGAACCAAAAACCACTACACATGTTCTGTTGAAGAGGGTGTTACACCTCTCCCAAGTGTTTGTTGTGATAGGCACTATTTATTGAGGACCTCTTCCTTGCCTGTTTCGGTAATGATCAAAATACATAGCATCATTATTCACTCCCTTTACCACTTATTGTGATTCCTGTTTTTCACAGAAGCAGATAGGCTCAGTAATAAATCACTTATTCAAATCATACAGCTTGGAAGTGGTAGAATTAAGATTTGAATGAGAAACTGTCTAGCTCTTAAATCCATGTTATTTATATAGGATAATGTGCTAAAAGACATAAACTAATAATAATATCCCTAAACACCTCACTTTTAAAAATTTTATTCAGTCTTTATCATAATCTTATGTAATATTTATTTTCCGTTTTACATATGAGCAAACTAAAGTTCAGAAAGAACTAATATACTGTAACTCAAAAAGTAGAAATCAAATTTTGCCTCATTTAATTTCCAGCCAAATAAATATTCTTTCCATTTTACCACAATATTTCTCAATCATTGTTTTCATATTTTATGGGGCATTTTCAATGGTGAGTTCATTATCTGACCTTGTGGAAGTAGTTAAAACATTATTTCTTTAAGAAATATAAAGCCATTGAAATTCTCTTGATTGTGTCTTAAAAGTAATTAGGTTAATGAGAATTAAGGTCCCACTTTTGATATATCACCTTTATCACCTTAGAAGAAGAGGACCAGTCAGGAGTAGATGGTAGGTTTCAAACAGAAGTGGAGGAGAAACCATCTATTGGATAAGTGCTCTCTCTCTCTCGCTCTCTCTCATATATATATAGTGATGATATCTGTAGTAAATATCTATGCTAGTATACTAGTATATAAATCCTTAATATGCAAATAGACCGAATGGCAGAACAACTGAAGAACAGGTTGCTATGACATGCACTGACCACCAGGGGGTGCATGCAGAACATGGTGGGCATTGGCTGTGGTGTGATGGTGGAGCAGTTAAGTGGCGGCGCCCGGTCTCTGTTATTGGGGTGAGCCTCTGGTGGTTACTGAAAATTCTTTGCTCCTATGCACCATGGTCCAGCCCAGCATTTTCACCTGCTGCAGGTGCCAGACCCACTCACACCTGCTGCCAGAACCTGGCACCAGCCGATTACTCGGTGCCATCAGTGGGTACGAGTGGTGGCTGCCAGCCCTGATCACCCCTCAGGGCTTCTCCACCTCCCCCTGCTCCTGAGGGTCAATCGGGGCTGTTAGCCACATCTTGCACCCGCTGCCAGCGATGGCCCCGCTCACACCCACAGTCGGTGCCAGAGCCGCTGCTTGTGCTGACCCCAATTGCTCCATGCTGCCAGTGGATGTGAGCGGCGGCAGCAGGAGCAGGGCTGCCGGCAGATAGGGGACCCGGGGCTGGGGTGGGAGGGGTTAGGCAGGGACGCAGAGGATGGGCTGAGACCAGCTCCTGTGCCTACCACAACCTCACAGCCCACCGTTCCTTTAGAGGTGCACAAATTAGTGCACTGGGCTCCTAGAATATCATAAAGCTATGAACCATTTTTCAGTTTTTAGTTACAGCTCTGCTACATACAATTCCTTTAAAGTGAAGTCCAGCATATCAAATACATACATCGGAATCAGGCTTTTAAAATACATTGGGCAAAGAAAATATGGCCTTTCAAGGAAGATAGGAAGGATAATTCAGTTCAGAACAAATACTGAATCACCCATGCTGTGTCTCAATCAGATAATTTGTTGTTCTATAAAATCATAATATAGGCGTCTTCTTTAATTTTTCAGTGGTAACTGAGAGTAATATGAAGAGAATAATCTATTTAAATAAGTTTGAATACTTTTATGATGAACTACATAGGTCATCTAAATTACTTTGCCGGGAGTCATGATATATTGTTCAAATTAATATATTGATAGAAATGGCCTGCTCAGTCTGAACACAAATATAAACAAAATTGAGTCCAAATTCTTTCTGAAAAATTTGCCTTGTTGAAAAAAATATTTTGAATCCAGTGCAGAAGGAGTTTCATTTCTCTTTGATTACTCTGTGTTACTCTAAATTATTAAAAGCCTAGGGTTGGTTGTTATGTAATAATTCAGAAGGCTGCTTATGAAGAGAACTTCCTAGCAGAGCTCATCATTATCCTTTAAATAATTTTTCATCTTTACTTTTAATATTATCATAAATTAAATTGACCTTTCTCTTTTGTTTGGTTTACCGTTCTATAAATTTAACACCACGCACACACACACACACACACACGTAAATGTATTTGCATATCCATGTTATCATACACACAATCAGGCTATAGAATACATTCATCCCTCCAAAAAATTTCCTTATACTCTCCCTTTATAGTTATACTCTGTCCCCACGAATACTCCCCCATGTTATGTAGTACATGGGGCTTGTGGTTGGTTATTAAATACAGAACCAATATGTTAATTATATCATAAAGCAATGATTCTCTATGATCTTGATTGTGTATCTGGGTGGGGGAGTTAAGGGTAGAGTATATTTTACCTCCCCGGGGAAGGGACATTACATAATTTCATGAAGAGTTTTTGTTTTTATAAAGTAAATTCTCTGCTATGGATTCTGATAAAAACTTACTTTCTTGGGAGAAGTAAATATATTTCCCTCTCCTGTCTGAAAATCACTACAACTATTGAACAGCATTATTTGTAAAAATATATGATATTCTTAGGTATATTTGGGAGAATAGAAGAGTAGAGGTTTAAGAGCAATGGCTTTGAGAAAAAAAAATTTTGGTATTAAAGACACCTCTTTAATATCTAGTTGGGTTATTTACCATAAAAATAGTATTTTAAGGTCTTCATAGTTCACTAACTTTGAACTCCTTGAGGATATGAACTGAGTCCTGTACACTGTTAAATTTTCGAGGCACGAAACATTTTTTCCAACTTTGCAGATAATCAGTAAAGAAGTGATGAATACATTTCCTGAGCTTTAATCTACTCTTTAAAATTAAATTGATAAAACTTAGAGATTTTTGCTTCTTACCACAATATCATAACAGGAAATAAAATCACCTATCCACCTTAAAAGTTAGAAAGCCACTAAAAGAACATACAAAACAATAGTTTTCAGACTTAGGCAGCAGAAATCAAAGGACTACGATTTCTAAGAGAAGCATAAATAAACAAGGTAAACCCTGTATTTTCCCTAGCTTAGAGTTTGGATTCAGATCCCTGGAGGAAGTACAGAGCAGAGGAACCCAAACAAATCTTAGCATTTTCACTGAGTATAGGAGAAGGAAATCAGAAGTCAGGCAAAGTTGTTCAAGTTCATGGGGAAATTTACTAGAGGGAAGGGAACACAAAGCACTAGCCATCTGTTGTCTGAGTATAGATTTGTGCATGCATGGGAAGAAATTACCCAAAGACCTTGAAATGAACCACTGAAAGCTAAGGGTTCAAACAATATTTGAAACACATACATGTAAAGAATAGTTCATGTTCCCACCAGATGAAATGGAAAGACTATTAAATTTGTGACATTCAGATAGAATTCTCAGAAAAATATTTCATGACTTAGTATTTCCACTTCTATGTATATACCCAATAAATTTGATAGCATAAGTTCATTCAAAAACATGTACACAGATCTTTATACCAGCATTATTTATAATAACCCAAAGTAGAAATAGCCCAAATGATCATCAGCTGGTAAATGAATAAATAAATGTGGTATATACATATGATATAATATTATTCAACCTTATCAAAGGAATGCATTTTTAATATATGCTACAACATGGTGACCCTTGAAAATATGTTACGTGAAAGAAGACAGATACAAAAGGCCACATATTATATGATTTAATTTTTTGAAATGTCCAGAACGGCCAAAATAAGTAAATGATTAAGAAAATAAATGGTTACTAGGGGTTGGAATAAGAGAGAGGTGTAGAATTACTAATACATAATATGGGATGTGGAGTTTCTTCTAGGGGTGATAAAAATTTTGTGGGATTATATAGTGATGAAGGTTGCATATACTTGTGAATTTACAAAAAAAATCCCACTGAATTTTACACTCTAACAGAGTAAATTTTATAGTATGTAAAGTATATCTTAGTAAAAAAGAAAGGTATTGCATTATTAGCGGGACTAAATTATCCTGATTCACTCTAACAAAACTCAACACCAAATCTTGGGCTAAGGCCGAGTGATGAGATCTGCAAATCTTTCTCCACAAAGCGACTCTGAAGCTAGGCAAATGGATGAAAACAACCATTTCAGTGCTCTGAAAATCAGTTAAGATAATCAATAATCTGAGAAATATTTATGTTTTAAAAACTGCTGAGTTTCAGTAAAGAAGTGTAGGTGTCTGTGGCATTCTGGCCTGGGACTGTACTCTGCCTTAGCTTGATTGGTATGGGAATTTGACCAGGGAAGGGTAGGGCAGGGCAGGTAATGAGTAGTGGCAGAAGAGATCTCCCTTGATTTGTAGCAGTCAGCAATACCCCATGCCCTGTGGATCAGTCAGATCTATTACCCGGAGGTTATGGGTGTAGTTGGGATATATGTGCACAGCTCAGAACTGAGAAGGCCCAAGCTATTTACACACACCTGGATAATGCCAAGACTGAACACAGTGCATAGCTGACTCAAAAAGGCTTCATTTCAAGTAAAACCCAGGGAGCATGTCAAAATAGCCTGGAGTTAAAATTTACCCCTACCCAAAGACAGCTCTATCATCAGAGGACACAAGCCTTTCTTGCCCCAGGCATTTGAGGACAACTTCTGTCTAATTATTAACTAACTAGAGGCCCAGTGCACGAAATTTGTGCACAGAGGGTGGTTGTCCCTCAGCCCAGCATGTACCCTCACCAATATGGGACCCCTCAAGGGATGTCCGACTGCCCGTTTAGGCCCGATCCCGGTGGGCAGTCGGATCCCTAAACGGGCAGTCAGACATCCCTCTCACAATCCAGGACTGCTGGCTCCCAACTGCTTGCCTGCCTGCCTTCCTGATTGCCCCTAACCGCTTCTGCCTGCCAGCCTGATCACCCCCTAACCACTCTGCTGCCAGCCTGTTTGCCCCCAACTTCCCTCCTCTGCCGGCCTGGTCACCCCTAACTGCCCTCTCCTGCAGGGTTGATCACCTCCAACTGCCTGGTGCCTTGCAGGCCTGGTGCCTCCCAACTGCCCAGGATCTTTGACCACATGGGGGCAGCTATATTGTGTGTTGCAGTGATGATCCATCTGCATATTACTCTTTTATTAAATAGGATAGAGGCCTGGTGCACGGGTGGGGGCCAGCTGGTTTGCCCTGAAGGGTGTCCCAGATTAGGTGGGGGTTCCCTTGGGGCATGGGGCGGCAACCCTGGCCTGCTCTCTCAAGCTCCATTCTGCCGCCATTTGTTTGAATTTGTTTACCTTCTATAATTGAAACTTTGTAGCTTGAGTGGAGGCTTAGGCCTGGCAAGGGCAGGCGGAAAGTTTGGCTTCCTCTGTTACCTAGGAAGCCTTGTTCTCTGTGGCTGTAGCCATTTTGGTTTGGGTTAATTTGCATGCTCGCTCTGATTGGATGGTGGGCGTGGCTTGTGGGTGTGGCTTGTGGGTGTGTCAGAGGTATGGTCAATTTGCATATTTGTCTATTATTAGGTAGGATCATTAAATGACACAGGCATGGGGAAAATCCTAGGAAGTCATGACTGGGGGTGGTGAGCACAAATACAGTGTACAGATGATGTGTTGTAGAATTGTAGATGTGAACTGTATAATTTTGTTAACCAGTGAGTTCAATAAAAAGGAACAACAACAAAAATAAGATTAAAAATGAAAATAGGGGAAAAAACACAGCAGAGACATCAGGGATCATAGATTACATTGTAGATACATTTTACAGATTTATTCCAAGCAAGTAATTAAAAGACACAAACAAGAAAGAGCAGTAATAAAAGTTATTTAGAGGGAAAATCATAATCCGTAGTTGTGACAATATATTATACAAAATGTCCACTTTTAAAAGGATGTGAGACCTTGGATTCCACATGTAAGTGAAATCATATGGTATTTGTCCACTCAGGTACTGATGGACCTGCACTGTTTCCAAATCTTGGCTATTGTAAATAATGCTGCAAGGAATATAGGGGAGCATATATTCTTTTGAATCAGTGTTTAGGATTTCTTTGGATATATTCCCAGAAATGGAATTGCTTAATCATAAGGCAGTTCCATTTTTAATTTTTTTGAGGTAATTCTGCTCTGCTTTCCACAGAGGCTGCACCAGTCTGCATTCCCACCAACAGTGCACCAGGGTTCCCTTTTCTCCACACCCTCACCAACACTTGTTGTTTGTTGGTTTGTTGATGATAGCCATTCACACAAGTGTAAGGTGGTCTTAATTTGCATTTCTCTGATGATTAGTGACATGGAATAAAAATAATAAGTGAATTGAAGATAAATAAATAGAAAGTATCCAATCTAAACAAGAGAAAAAAAGATATATTAAATATACATAAATTTAATGCAATTTCTGAAAACCAGACTATGTTTTTTTCGTAGATATAAACAACCTTATTATAAAATTTGTATGAAAGCACAGACTTTAGAATTGTTAAAACAATTTTTGCAAGGAAAAAATGTGGGAAGAATCATATTTCTCTCTAGGAGAGACTCATTGTGTAGCAATAAGAGTGAGTTATTGGCAGAGATCTATCCACAAATATAATAGACATGAACAAAGAACCCAGATACAGATCTAAAGAAATAAACCCAACAGATTTTTTATACAGGTTAAAAGCAATTTGATGGATCAAGGGTAGACTTTTCAACAAGTAATACTGGAACACTGAATACTAGAGGCCCAGTGCATGATTGAATCATGCACTTGTAGGGTCCCCTACACGCTTTCCCTTTTCGCGGTGGAGCTGGGTGCATGTCTGCTGGTGCACCAGGCCTTTCAGAAGCCTCCAGCTCGGCGGAGGCTTCTGAAAGGCCTGGTGCTGGAGCAGACAGGCACCCAGCTCCCCCACTTTTGATGGTCCGCGGCCACTGAGGGGGGCTACCCTGCTGTTGAGAGGCGCAGGGGGTGGGACTCCCGCCCCCTGCGCCTCTCAACGGCCGCTGAAGGGGGCTGCCGCGGACACCTAGCTACCCTGCCATTGAGAGGCGCAGCTGGGTGTCCACGGCAGGCCCCCTCAGCGGCCGCGGATCTGGCCGTTGAGATGCACAGGGGGCGGCATTCCCGCCCCCTGTGCCTCTCAACAGCAGGGTAGCCCCCCTCAGTGGTAGCAGATGTGTGCCTCTCAACGGCCAGATAGGCCACTCTGAGTCCCGCCCCCCAGCCTCCCGCTGCCCAATCGTGGGCGTAGCAGAGTGATGGTAATTTACATGTTACTCTATTATTAGATAGGATGAATAGCCTCTTTCCTCTACAGGGGTGAAAAAAGAACCTCAACCAAACCTAACACCTTTCACCTATATAAATTCAAAATGGAATATAGACTTATGTGTAAAACTATAAAACTTTTAGAAAAATAAGACATGAGAGAATATCTTCACATCTAGTCTAGGGACAGAATCCCTACACTTGATACTGAAGCTGCAGTGCATAATTGTAAAAATTGATGGCTTGAACCACATCAAAATGGAAAACATTTGATTTTTGAAACTATGTGAAGAGAAAAATAAGATCAGCTACAAGATGGAGGAACATATTTACAAATTACAAAGCTAGAGTATATTAGGAACTATAATAATTCAACAGGGATAAAACTAATAATCCAATTGGAACATAGCCAAAAGGCATGAATCGACATTTCACTGATGAGAATATACAGATGGCAAATAAGCACACAAAAAGATGTTCAACATCATTAGCAATAAGGCAAATGAAGTTTATGACCACAATAAAACAATACTACTTACCAATCAGAATGGATAAAATAAAAAATAATGACAACACCAGGTGCTGTCAGGTATGTGTAGAAAAATGTATCATTCATGCGTTGCAGGTGTGAATAACGTGGCATATCTACTCTGAGAAAACAGGTAGGCTATTCATTATTACAGTTAAACTTGCATTTACCACATGAACCAACAATTGCACTTTTTGGCATTTATCCTAGAGTAATGCAAACTTAAGTTTATACAAAACTAATAATTAATGATTGTAGCAGCTTTACTTATAAGAACCCAAAACTGGAATGAGACCATACATTCTTCATCAAGTGATGGATTATATACTGTGTTAGATCCATACTATGGATTACCACTCAGCAATAATAAAGAACAAACTACTGATACATGCAATACTTGAATGATTATCCAGGGAATGAAAAAATCTAATTTAGAAAGCTTATACACTATATGATTTTGGTTTTATAACATTTTTGAGAAGATACAATTTTAGGAATAGTGAACAGATTAGTAATTTTGAAACACTAAGGAGGAGGTG
Source organism: Ia io (assembly GCA_025583905.1). Taxonomy (NCBI): domain Eukaryota; kingdom Metazoa; phylum Chordata; class Mammalia; order Chiroptera; family Vespertilionidae; genus Ia; species Ia io. The sequence goes on from JAJQQW010000008.1 coordinate 63,388,824, forward strand.
GGAGGTGAGAAAGAAATGGGTATGACATGAGCTCTTGGTTGATAAGAATGTTCTGTATCTTCACTGTAGTATTAGTGTCAATATTCTTATAATATTGTAATATAGTTTTGTAAGATGTCAATATTGAAGGAAAATGAGTAAAAGATATGTGACCTCTCAAAGCACAATGTGGGGGAATAGACTTCATGAACTAGTCAATCCAAGTCACTAAATAAATAAACAAGTACACAACAATAATAAGCTTAAGGAAGGGGTAGATTACATTAACATAAAAGGTTCAAAAGAAAAAAGTCTAGTTTTCAAAAATAATTTTGAATCATGGGAAGGAAACACCAGGAACACATGACCCATATTAGAGGAAAAAATTCAGGCAACAGAATGTTCTTTTGAGAAGGTCCACATTTCAGACTTAGCAGAAAAAGACTACAAAGCAGCTATTGTTTCAAAGAACTAAAGAAAAGTATACATAAAATTTTAAAGGAAAATACAGCAGTATCTCACCAAATAAACAATATCAATATACAAAAAATATTTAAAAAATGAACTAAATAGAGATTATGGAGTGGAAAAATATAATAATGAAAATGAAAAAATTTATTAGAGTATGTCAACAGAAAATTTGAAATAGCAGGGGAAAAAAATTAGTGAGTTTGAAGACAGGTATATTGAGATTACTCAATGGAAAGAATAAATAGAAAAAGGACCAGAAAAATGAACAGATCTTCAAAGACTTTTGGGAAACCATTAAGTACAACTACCTATACGGGGGTTGGCAAAAGTAATGTTATAGTTGTACCTATAGAAAATAATATAACAAGTAATACAATAATAAACTCTGTGTTTCATGTACTCATAAATGTAAACCTACTTTTACCCACCCCTATAAAGGAAATTACAAATGAGGAAGAGAAAGGGACAGAAAATATATATTTGAAGAAATAATGGCTGAAAACCTCACAAATTTGATGGAAAACATTAATATGCTTATTTGATAAGCTCAGCAAATTCCAAAGTAGGATAAACTCAAAGAAATAGATACCTACATGCACCATAGTCAAATCATGAAAAGCCAAAGCAAAAAAAATAAATAAAAAAAATAAAAAAAATAGAATCTTAAAAGCAGCAAGAGAAAATCAACTAATCCAGTACTCATTTTTCTCAATAAAATTGGCATCTGCCTTCTCATTAGAAATCATGGACAATGGAAGTCAGTAGAATGATATATTTAAAGTGATGAAAGAAAAAGACTGTGAACAAAGAATTGTATATCTAGCAAAAAACAAAATTGAAATTAAGACATTTTTTTATAAACAAAAGCCAAAACTGAAGATAACTATCACTAGCAAATGTTTCTTACAAGAAATAATGAGTTCTTCTGACTGAAAGGAAGGGCAACCAACAAAAACTTTAACCCACAGGAAGAATTAAAGAACACTGGTAAAAGTAAACACTTAAGTAAATATAAAACAGAATACATGAAATTTTTGTAACTTGTTTCCTCTCCTCTCTTACTTAAAAGACAACTACTGTAATAGCCAAGAATTAGTAAGATGGGCTTATAATGTGTAAATATGTATTTGTGATATGTTATAATAGAACAGAGGAGGAGTGAAGGAACAGAGTTATATGGAGCAAAGTTTTCATACATCATTGAAATTAAGTTGATAATATTTTAAGGAAAGGTATTAGCTGTAATATGCAGGGCAGTCAATAAGAAAATAGCTTAAAATATATAGTAAAAGGAATAAAAGAAATAAAATGCTATGTTTGGACAAATCTCTTTGACACAAAAGAGGGCAGTAATGGAAGAATAGAAATCAAGGAAGACATCAGGCACATGGAAAACAGCAAAATTGTGCATGCAAATCTTACATTATTAGTAATTACATTAATATAAATGGGCTACCCTTTCTGATCAAAAGGTTTGCAGAATGGATTAAATAAAACCCTATAATTAAACTATTTGCTATACTTAAGGGAAACCCTTAGATTCAAACACACAAGTTGAAAGAAAAAGGAAGAAAGTAGCATATCATGCAATCAGTACCAAAAGAGAGTTGGAGTAACTATACTAATATCAGACAAAATAGATTGTAAGATAAAATTGTTCACTGGAGAAAAAGAAGAATTTATAGTAGTAATATGGTCAAACAATTAGAAAAATATAACAGTTGTACATGTATGCACCTGGCAACAAAGCCCCAGATACATGATACAAAAATGAATGTTTGAATGATCAAACATAATATTAAGAAATCAATTTTATTTATAATATTGCCAAAAATATAAATACTTAGGGATAAATTTAATTAATTACTGCAACAGTTTACATTGAAAATTATAAAACATTGTTGAAAGAAGTTAAATAAGAACTAAGTAATTGGAAAGATACACCATGTTTCTGGTTAGACGATTAAATATTTTAGAGTGGCAATACTCTTCAAATGAAAATGCCAACTGCCTCATTTTGCAGAAATGGACAAATGGATCCTAAATTCATATAGGAATTCAGAAACCCAGTATGTCAAAGCAATCTTGGAAAAGAAGAATGAAATTGGAGAATCAACATTTTCCAATTTCAAAACTTACTACAAAGCTAAAATAATCAAGATAGTGTGGGATTGGCTTACAGATATAAATATATATATATATATATATATATATATATATATATATATATATATATATATATATATATATATATATGTAATATGCAAATTAGGCCTGGATGCAGTAACAGGTCAAAGGGACAGGAGGAGGTTGTGTGTGCAGCGTCAGGGGTGGGGCGGCAGGGGCCTCCCCGGCCTGTGCTGGGGGAAGGCCTGATCAGCAGCGTCTGCAGCTGTTTCAAGGGCAGGAGAGGGAGGCAGGGACGGACCAGCAGCGGCTGTGGCTGCTGTGGTGCTGTGGGGCCCGTGGAGTGAGGCAGGGCCAGACCAGCATGCTTTGGGGTCCGGGAAGCAAGGCAGGGCAGGACCAGTAGGCTGCGCAGTCCGGGGAGCGAGGCAGGGCCAGACCAGCAGGCTGTGGGGCCGGGGAGTGAGGCAGGGCCAGACCAACAGTGGCCGCAGGGGCTGCTGCACTGTGGGCCCAGGTCAGGACTCATGCAGAAGGCAACCAATCGATGTGTCCCTCTCACATCGATGTTTCTCTTTGTCTTTCCCTCTCTCTTCCATGCTCTCTAAAAATCAATGGGAAAATATCCTGAGGCAACTTGAGGGTGGGCGGCACCACAGGATTTCAAATCACGCGCTGGGCTCCTAGTGTATATATAATTGGTATTGGAACTGAAAATCCAAAATAACCTCTTACATTATGATCAATTGATTCTGACAGAGGTACCTGGATAATTCAGTGGGGGGAAATCATAATATTTTCAACAAATGGTGCCAAGAAAAATATATATTCATAAAATAATGAAGTTGGATCCTTAATGCAAACAATGTACAATAATTAACTCAAACACATTATAGAAATAAATTTGAGAGTATGAACTACAAAATTATTCTAAGAAAACATAAGCATAAAATTTTGTGGCCTTCTATTATGAAGTGATTTCTTAGATATGACACTAAAAGCTCACTCAACACATAAAAAAATAAATAAATGGGAATTAATCAAAATTTTAAAATATTATAAAAGACACATCAAAAAAGTGAAAAGAAAATCCACAGAAATGGAGAATATTTGCATATCCTACATACGATAAAGGATTCACATCCAGATTTAAATAATTCCTAACAATCCTATCTAATAAAAGAGTAATATGCAAATTAGCCATCACTCCGCTATACCCACAAGCCATGCCCACCAGCCAATCAGGAGCGAGTATGCAAATTAACCCAACCAAGATGGCCACGGCCACAGAGAGAGCAGGAGGCTTGGGTTTCCCTGGCAATGGAGGAAGCCAAGCTTCTGCAGCCCTGGCCTGCCTTGGCCTCTGCTCGAGGCTACAAAGTTTCAATTATCTTACCTAATAATAGACAAATATGTAAATTGACCGTACCTTCGCTATGCCCACAGCCAATCAGAGTGAATGAGTATGCAAATTAACCCACCAAAGATGGCGGTTAATTTGCATACAAAGGCAGGCGGGCAGCACCATGGCCTGCTTCCAGGAGTACGGGTCCATCAGGAGCGGAGTATGCCCTGGCGCTGCCCACCCCATGGCTGGGGAGGCAGTGGGGTAGGCAGTGCCAGACTGCACAGGAAGGGTCCGGGTTCATCGCCACCCCGGGGAGGCGAGGCCGGACCGCCTAGCCGCTCCCAGGGTTCCCTGGGAGCATCGCTGCCCCAGGGAGACAAGGCTGACCCGCCTAGCCGCTCCGGGGGTTCCCTGGGAGCATCGCCGCCAGGGGAGGCGAGGCCAGACCGCCTAGCCGCTCCTGGGGGTCCCTGGGAGCATCGCCGCCCCGGGCGGACCACCTAGCCGCTCCCAGGGTACCCTGGGATCATCACCGCCCTGGGGAGGCAGGGCCAGACCGCCTAGCCGCTCCCGGGGGTCCCTGGGAGCATCGCCGCCCACTGCTCCCAGGAGTCCCTGGGATCATCGCTGCCCGCCACTCCAGGGGTCCCTGGGAGCATTGCTGCCCCAGGGAGGCAAGGCTGGACCCGTCTAGCCGCTCTGGGGGGGTCCCTGGGAGCATCGCCGCCCCGGGGAGGCGAGGCCGGACCTGCCTAGCCGCTCCCAGGGGTCCCTGGGATCATCGCTGCCCGCCACTCCAGGGGTCCCTGGGGACATCGCCGCCCCAGTGAGGCGAGGCCGGACCGCCTAGCCACTCCCAGGGTTCCCTGGGAGCATCGCAGCCCCGGGGAGGCAGGGCCAGACCGCCTAGCTGCTCCCGGGGGGTCCCTGGGAGCATCGCCGCCCACTGCTCCCAGGAGTCCCTGGGATCATCGCTGCCCGCCACTCCAGGGGTCCCTGGGGACATCGCCGCCCCGGGGAGGTGAGGCCGGACTGCCTAGCCACTCCCGGGGGTCCCTGGGAAGATTGCCACCCCGGGGAGGCAAGGCCAGACCTGCCTAGCCGCTCCTGGGGGTCCCTGGGAACATTTCAAGCAGGGGGTTGCTGAGACCCAGGCCTGGCCTCTGGCCACAGATTCATAGCTTCACGGAGACCAAGGAGATCTGCCTCATCTGCAGAGAGACAGAGGTTCTACAGTGGCCCCAAGACGCCGGTGAATGGTGAATATAGTCAATAGTGTTGTAATGATGGTATGATGCCAGGTGGGTACTAGAGCCCTGCCAGGGATCAAGGGGCATGGAAGGACTCTGGGCAGAGGGGCAAGGACCCTCACCACTGAGACGGGGGTTGAGGGGCAGTGCCACCTCAGTGGAGGGGTGCTGCACTACAGGGTACTGGACTGACTGATGTGATTCAGAGAAGCTCCCAGTGCTAACCGGCCTTTCTCAGGCAGCCTTCACACTTCAGAGGCAGTGACTCCTGCTCCTGCCTTGACCCAAAAGCAAGCCCGCGGTGCCCTGCCCCATGGCAGAGCATGCCTAGGCAGTGAATGCGAAGCCTTCCACCTGCTCCAGAGAAGCAGGGGCAGTAAAGAATGGGGGCAGGGGACGGGGAGAGGAAAGAATGTGGAGCATCCGCAATGAAGAGGTGCTTGAGAAAGAGGCTTGGAAGCCTGACTGGAAGGTTTGTTCTGTTTGCTGGGCGGCTGCCCCTTAGGAAGCACAAAGAACATGGCTCTGAGGGCTTCCTGTGTGCTGAGTCAAGTTCCACAGCCAACTGGAATTGGCCTCAGTTTCCTGGTCTGTAAAATGGATGAAGCGTGTCCCAGTGCCTTCACTGACCTTTGATGGCCAATTGAGATACTATATAAAGAAAATGAGGGAAGAATTGAGAAAGAAAAGGAAGGACGAGCAACACAAAAGAAAGACTGAAAGGAACCTGTAAACCCATTGTCACTTAAATAGGGAATATAGTCAATAGTGTTGTAATGATGGTATGATGCCAGGTGGGTACTAGAAATAACGGGGAACACTTTATAAAGTATATGATTGTCTAACCACTATTCTGTAACTAATATAAAACCTGAAACCAATACAAAATAATATTGAATGTAAAGAAATGAAAATTGGAGTGAAATTTTTATAAATTTCAAAGTTTAAATAAAAGCTGTAAAGGAAGGAAGGGGAGAATAAAAATAGTGTTTTTCATTTTAAAGAGTTGTCTTTATATGGTGCTTTTATACTTTTCTAAGTCATTATCTCATTTTAATTTTGGGGCAACTTAAAGACAAGATAATTGTTCCCTCCACTATTCAAAGAAAGGAAATCTTGGTGTCTGGTCCTAATGATTCAATCGTCAAGCCCTTATTGTAAAGCAGGGTTATTAAAATTTTCTGTGCAGGGTCATATCTATACTAATAAAAGCCTTGGGGGTGATCAGGCCAGCAGGGGAGGGTATTTGGGGGCAATTAGGCCTGCAGAGGAGCATTTAGGTGTCAATCAGGCCAGCAAGGGAGCAATTAGGGGGCAATCAGGCAGGGAGGTGAGCAGTTAGGAGCCAGCGGTTCCAGATTGTGAGAGGGATGTCCAACTGCAGGTTTAGGCCTGATTCCACAGGGATCGGGCCTAAACCTGCAGTTGGACATCTCTTGAGGGGTCCCATATTGCAGGCTGGGCTGAGGGACACCCTCCCCAGTGCACGAATTTCGTGCACCAGGCCTCTAGTAGAAGATAAATAAATCCCAACAAAAATGGCTGCAGCCACGGAGCAAGTAGGAGGCTTGGCTCCGCTCAAGGCTACAAAGTTTCAATTATAGAAGATAAATAAATCCCAGATACCAGGGCCTCCGCTTGGGTCGCTGGGGTGCGTGGCTGGCCTGCAAACCACCACAGGCCCCTCACCCAGGCCACCCCATGCCCTAAGGGAACCCCCACCCTGATATGGGACACCCTTCAGGGCAAACCAGCCGGCCCCTACCCGTGCACCAGGCCTCTATCCTATCTAATAAAAGAGTAACATACAAATTGACCATCACTCCAACACATAAGATGGCTGCCCCTATGTGGTCAAAGATCTTGCCCCTATGTGGACACAAGATAGCCACCACAAGATGGCAAGCAGGGAAGATCAGTTTGGAGGAACCAGATCTGCAAGGGAGGGCAGTTGTGGGTGATCAGGCCTGCAGGGGAGGGCAGTTGGGAGGCACCAGGCCTGCAAGGGAGGGCAGTTGGGGGCGATCAAGCCTGCAGGGGAGGGCAGTTAGGGGTGTCCAGGCCAGAAGAGGAGGGAAGTTGGGGGCAACTGGGACTGCAGGGAAGGGCAATTGGGGAGGACCCAGGTCTGCAGGGGAAAGCAGTTTGGGGGGGATCAGGCCTGCAGTGGAGGGCTGTTAGGGGCAAACAGGCTGGCAGGGGAGCAGTTAGACATCACTCAGGCTGGCAAGGGAGTGGTTAGGGGGTGATCAGGCTGACAGGCAGAAGTGGTTAGGGGCAATCCAGAAGGCAGGCAGGCGAGCAGTTGGGAGCCAGCAGTCCTGGATTGTGAGAGGGATATCTGACTGCCCAGTAGGATCAGGCCTAAATGGGCAGTCGGACATTCCTCAAGGGGTCCCAGATTGGAGAGAGTGAAGGCTGGGCTGAGGAACACTCCCCCCCATGCACGAATTTTGTGCACCGGGCCTCTAGTCAACAATAAAAAGACATATAACCTAATTAGTAATTAAGCAAAGGGTTTGAATAGACCTTTCTCCAAAGAAGATAAACAAATAACCAATAAGCACATGAAAGTTGTTCAACATCATTGGTCTTTATGGAAATGCAAACAAAACCATAGTGAGATACCACTTTATACCGCCTATGATGGTTAAAATAAAAATTATGGGTAATAATGTGTTAGTGATGGGAATGTGATATGGTTGTATCCACTTTTAAAACATTTTGGCAGTTCCTCCAGGTATTAAAACATGGAGTTATCATATGATCTAGCAATTCCACAACTTAAGTATATACCCAATAGAATTGAAGACCTATTTTCACATATAAAAACTTGTACATAAATGTTTATAGCATCCTTATGTATTGTAGCCAATAGGTGGAAAAACTTAAATGTTCATAAATTGATAAATGGATAAGTAAAATGTGGTTCATCCATACAATATTATTTGGTCATAAAAGGAATGAAATACTTACACATGCTAGAAATGGATGAACCTTGGAAAAATATGCTAAATGAAAGAAGACAGACACAAAATGCCACATCTTATGTGTTTCAATTTCTATATGTGCAGAACAAGAAAATCCATGTAGAGATGATAGATTAATGGTTACCATGGGCTGAGGTAAGAGTGAGATTTCCTGTTAGGGTTATGAAATGCTCTGGAATTATATAGTGCTGGTTGCTATATAAATATACTAAAAACCACTGAATTGTACACTTAAAAAAGTGAAGAATATGTAGGTGAATTACATCTGGATAGGCTATTTTTGAAATGTGAATGAATTAAACAATCTAATCAAAATTCAATGTCAGGCAAAATACATATTTGTAGCCCAGCCGGTGTTGGCTCAGTGGTTGAGCATCGACCCATGCACCAGGAGGGTGCAGGTTTGATTCCTTGTCAGGGCACATGCCTGCGTTGCAGGCTTCATCCCCAGCAGAGGGTGTGCAGAAGGCAACCAATTAATGTTGTTGTTTTTCTCTCTCTCTCCCTCTCCTTTCTTCACTCTCTAAAATCAATGAAACACATGTTAAAATATATATTTTTAATCCCCCAAATGGAACATATAAGAAGCCTGCTTATAAATGTTTCATAAGGGGAAGACTCATATTCTAGCCACTTTATTACTCCCAATTGGGTTGTCTTTGGGTTAATCCTTCAACTGACTTTTCTCACAGAAAATTTTTAATAAAACCATTTGGGAAGCATTTCATAAAGTGTCATGTGGATTATAACTCTCCCTAAGTCTATGTCAGGAGGAGAGATATATTTGAAAACAATCGGAATATTGACTACCAGCTTTTCTCTGTAGCCATCTTGCGTGTCCTATTTATGCTTATGAAATTCTTGATAGGAAACTTTAAGGTAAGTTAAATGACCTGGAAGAGGAAGCCTGTGAATCTGAGTAGAATAAGTCCATTGTACTCAAGTCATATTTCCTAAAAATATCAAGGATATGCAGAAGGAACATAATATACTGCCCTTCACTTATGACATAATGTTCTTGACCCATCATTTGTAGACTTATGGACAGTCAGAACAAAAAGGAAAGGCTGAGTAGTAAATGGAGGCTAGAGTTGTTGGGCTTCAGATTATAATGCTACTTCAGAGCCTGGGCTGTGGAACAAATTTCCTAGGTTTAAATCTTGTATGACCTTGAGCTAGTGCCTAACTATTCAAACCTCACCAGTGCAACAGGGATGATAATAAAAGTACCTGGTAAGTGGTGGGAAGTTGAAATGATCTAATCACATGTAATACACCACAGGGCCTGCACCATAATAAATGCTCTTAAATATTAGATATTGTTGTTGCTGTTATTATGCTATTATTATTATTATTATTATTATTATTAATATTAATTATTCTAGATCCATAATCCCTAATTTAAAGTTCTGATATCTGAAAAGTTCTGAAAATCAGAATCCTTTTTCATACATTTGCCACAAACTCATTTGGTAGCAGAGCCTGAACTGAAATGGTGTGAGGCTATTTATAGATTTGATGTATATGTCCATTTTCTTACCTGTAGAAATATTAAAGTGTTTAATTATGGGATGTTCCTGGGAGTATTCAGTAATATATACCATATCAGCTGTCTACAAGTTTTTAAATTCTGAATTTGGAAAGCCATTTATCTTTGAGAGTTTAAGATAAAGGATCGGTGCCTGGCTGGTGTGGCTCAGTGGTTGAGCATTGACCTCTGAACCAGAAGGTCATGCTTTGATTCCATCAGAGCACATGCCTGGGTTGTGGGCTTGATCTCCAATAGGGGGCATGCAGGAGGCAGCTGATCAATGATTCTGTCTCATCATTGATATTACTATGTCTCTCTCTCCCTTCCTCTCTGAAATCAGTAAAAATATGTTATTTAAAAAAGATAAAGGATTGATGACCTATGTCTTCATTATAATTACTTTCACCAGAGGTCACAAAGTTCATAATCTTTTCTTTGTACTCAGTGTGAGAAATTAGAGAGGGCACAGTCCTATTAGGGAACGGTGCCACTAATAATGCCTGCCTCATATTGTCACATTTTGACTCAAATGTGTAGAAAAGGATTAAAGATAAAACAATTAAAATCTGAAAAGAGAGAACTAAAAATAGGTACTCACAATTTAATACATCCTTTAAAAAATGAGTATTATTTTTGCAAACATATAGCTAAATTAGTATTTTTTTTTCCTATCCAGGTAATGATGAAACATAAGGAGAAGCAGAACTGAACAGAAATTCAGTAGTGTGGGTTTGCGATAAATGAAGTACACCACAAAACACTGTCCCTGGCTGAGAATGACTGCCTGGAGACTTAAGTAAAATAGCTCAGTCAAAGGAAACTCAAAGGTAGAAGCCCAATGATACACTCACTGAAAGAAGACCCAGTGATCTATTTTTCCCATTTGCAAATTTTGGATACATTTTGACAGTCTTCATCTCTGTAAAACAGTGCTACTTGCCTCTCAGGAGCCATATAACAATATCTGGAGACATTTTTTAATGTCATGATGGGGAGGATGGGGAGGTGTGCTACTAACTATAAGAATGCTCTAAACACCCTACAATGCACAGGACAGTCCCCACAACAAAACGTCAATAGTGCCACCCCATTTGGGTAACCCTGCTCTGGGTGAAGGGTTAACTTAAACATTTATGTCCAATAGAGGTGAAAATAATTTCTCACTGGTGGGAAAAAATAAAGCCCTCAAAAGTAACAGTTTTGTGCACTGTTGGATATTAACTAACTCTTTCTCCAACACTGCGGTCTTATCTTTATAGTTCTTTATTAAACTGCCTATAAATCTCTATTCTCCTCCAATGTATGTGGAACTGGTTTTTAAAATCTTTGACAGGTTCTCATTTTCTATGTGTATGTTGGTTATGTTCTATAACCTTCTGAAAATTATATTTTAATAATTGATTAAGGACTAGCTGGAAGATGGGACACTTTAGGAAATTTTCATACGTGAAGTTAATTTGTTCTTTGCTTTTCACAGAAAGGCTGAGATGTCAGACACTGGTGGAGACAGTGTTGGTACTCCATCAAGCTCCCGTATCACTTCATCTTCACCAGTCATTTTTAGGGCCTCAGAGATGTCATTGCTAATGAGATTCCACAATTCTTTGACCCTGATTGAGTTACCTGCTTACTCATGTAATTACCCTCTACTTTATGCTGTAATGATGTCTTTCTTTTTCGTAATGCTTTTCTTCCTAACTCTAAACTGATGTTCAACTAAAATTGGAACTGTTTATATATATATAAAAGCCTGAATGACCGTTACGACTGGTCAACCAGTCACACTGATGCAGACACTCAATGCAGGAGCTGCCCCGCTGGTGGTCAGTGTGCTCCCACAGCCAACCTCCCCCCAGCCAGCTGGCCCCAATGGACCCCGATTGCTGGCCAGGCCGAGGGACCCCACCCATGCAAGAATTCATGCACCGGGCCTCTAGTTTCCTATATTCTGCTCTTCCCCATCTTGGTGTCCTGAGAAAATAATTTTTGCAAAGATATGAAATTCCTTTTGCTGTAAAAATACCCAGTGGCCTTATGTGTGGGCAGGTTTTGAGGTTGTCTGAGGCCTTTATCTGGGTCTGCAGAGGAAGAATGTCAACTACACAATAGGCCTTAATTAGAATCCAATCTGTTGTGCCCAGAGCTTCTGCCACCTGGAAGCTGCAGTGAGTTTACATGACAAAATAACAAAAGGAAACCACATAAATACATCTGGTTTTTGGGAGTAGTGGAAAGAACTTTGTTGTTGACCCAAACTGTTTCAAATCATGGCTTCACCCTTTATAAGACAGTAAACTATAGATGCCCTCTGAATCTCTGATTTCTTCCTGTAAAGCTTTTCTACCAGGTTTGCTGTGATAATAAACAATAAGGTCAAATGTGCATTATATATAATAAAGCCTAATGGATATATGTTGGTATTTTTAGGAATAGATAATTCTATTTGTGTTCACTACATATTTTATATTTATGAATAATAGATTTTCTGAAATAATGCAACCATGACTACATTACAGGTTATATTTTTTGCCATGTAATATCACAATGAGTATTTGAAAGAGCTAAATTAAATGTAGACATTAAATGTAGAAAGGACAAATTTTACTCTCTCATTAAGACTTTTATTTCCAAGGCTTTTGATTAAAATGCATGCCTCAGCAAAATTATTCTGCAAAGAGCAATGGACTTTCCACCTTTTTAGCAAATAGGTGTAACTATGAAAGTCAAACATGTAAATTACAAGTGACTATTGTATAGCCTCTGTAGTGGTGGAGTAATATTTGTGCAAAATTTTTATAATGGAGACAAAGGAAAAAGTAGAAGTGAGGCTGTGGAGGGTTTATACAGGTATGAATATTCTGTGCTAACAGGTAGATTGGTAGAAAGTGCAGGTATAGTATGCAAAATAATGTCACCTTCTCAGAAAAAGAAGTCCATGGCCCAAGACAGAAGGTGAACCTCTCATTCATTAAATAGATTGAGGGATTCAACCAAATCTTCCTTTCTTCTAAGAGGGAAGGTGGATGGGAAGAGATCAGCCTAAGAACTTGTATGAATATATTCATAACCCATGGACACAGACAATAGTGGTGAAAGCCTTGGGCGAGGGTCGGGGGCAGGTTAAACGGGGTCAGTGGGGGAAAAAGGGGACATATACAATATTTTCAACAATAAAGATTTTTAAAAAGTAATCATAAAATATGTTAACAACAAAATAAATGGATTGGCAGCATTTTGTTTCAGATGATGGATTGGGGGGAAATGTGCAATGTTTGATTGATTGATTGATTCATTCATTCATTGATTCACTTGACATCTATTTAAGATGGATAACTATGTTTCAAGCACTAGGCCACAGATCCAGTATTGAGCATAGTGGGCACCATCTCTATCCTTGAGGAACTTATAGTCTTCTGAGGAAAAACACATTTAACAAATAAAACACAGTTAGATTTACTGTCAAACTTCAATGATGATGTAAAGGAAAAAAATAAATTATTACAGAAAGGAATATTTACTGAAAATCTAATTTAGATTGAGTCAGGAAGAGCCTCCCTGAGAAAGTGACATTTGCCACAGAGGATAGCCAGGTGAGGCCTGTGCAAGGGTCTTGCAGAGGAGGGGAAAATAGAATACGCAAAGACCTTGTGCTGGGGAAAAACTGGAGCTACGGAGAATATCATTGTATTGAGCAAGAGGATAATACCCAGAAATGAACTGACTCGGTAGGCAGAGACAAGATTACAGAGGGATGTGGGGCTTTCATTCTAATACTTGGATATTCTAATTTTTGATTTCCCACATTTAAACTTCTATAATAATAAAAGCACAATATGCTAATTAGACTGAACAGCAAAATGACCTTCCAGATGTCATTCCAGACGTCCTCCCAGACAAAGTCGCAGCAGTGGGGGCCAAGGCAGAGGTGGCTAGGGGCAATCGGGCAGGCAGGCAGAGGCGGTTTGGTGTGATCAGGCAGGCAGACGAGTGGTTAGGGGCAACAAGGCAGGCAGGCAGAGGCGGTTAGGGGTGATCAGGCAGGCAGGCGAGCAGTTAGGGGTGATCAGGCAGGCAGGCAGTCAGAGGAGTTAGGGGTGATCAGGCAGACAGGCAAGCGAGTGGTAGGAGCCAGCGGTTCCAGATTGCCAGAGGGTGCAGGGGTACAGGCTGGGCTGAGGGACCCACCCCCCCAACTCCATGTACGAATTTTGTGAACCGGGCCTCTAGTCGTATCTAATAAAAGAGTAATATGCAAATTAACGTCACTCCAAGACAAAAATGGCGGTGCCCAGTCCTCTTAACCCCAGTGGAGTCCGCCCAGCAGCGGCAGTCCAGGGTGTTAGGCTGGGAGGCACCAGTGGCGGCGGCTTGGGCTGGGGTCTCAGATTGGCAGGGCCCCGCCCCCAAGCCGCGCGATCACTGGCAAGCAGCGGCAGCTTGGGCTGGGGTCTCAGACCAGCCATGAGGACAGCTTGGGCTAGGGTTTCAGACCTGCAGGGCCCGGCACCCAAGCCGCATGATCCCCTGGCCGGTATGGCTGCCTGGGCTGGGGTCTCATGCCTACAGGGCCGGGCACCCCCACTGCATGATCACCCAGCCAGTGGCAGCAGCCTGGGCTGGGGTCTCAGGCTGGGAGGGCGGTGCACCCCCACCACGTCATCTTCAGGCCAGAGAACGCAGCCTGGGCTGGAGCCACGCACCCCCACTGGGCTATCCCCAGCCAGGCTGAGATGGCAGCCTGGACAGGGGTCTCAGCCTGGCCAGGGCCCAATTCCTTTCCAGTGGTGGCAGCCTGGGGTCTCAACCATTGAGTCACACCAGCCAGGCAGATATGGAGGAATCTTAAATGTTTCTTTTTTTATAATATATATTTTATTGATTTTTTACAGAGAAGAAGGGAAAGGGATAGAGAGCTAGAAACATCTATGGGAGAGAAACATCAATCGGCTGCCTCTTGCACACTCCCCACTGGGTATGTGCCCCCCAAGGTACATGCCCTTGACCAGAATCGAACCTGGGACCCTTGATTCTGCAGGTCAATGCTCCATCCACTGAACCAAACCAGTTAGGATTGTCCAATATGCTAAAGAAAAAACCCTATCTAATAAAGAGGGAATATGCAAGGGAGGGCATTTGGGTGTGACCGAGGTATCAGGGGAGGGCAGTTAGGCATTGATCGGGCTGATCAGGCTGGCAGGCAGAGCGGTTAGGGGCAATCAGGAAGGCAGGCAGGCGAGTAGTTGGGAGCCAGCAGTCCTAGATTGTGAAAGGGATGTCCAACTGCCTGTTTAGGCCCAATCCCATGGATCGGGCCTAAACAGGCAGTCGGACATCCTCCAAGGGGTCCCAGATTAGAGAGGGTGCAGGTTGGGCTGAGAGATACCACCCCCCACCCGTGCATGAATTTCATGCACCGGGCCTCTAGTTAGATAATAAAATGGCAGAGATGGAAGGGTCTTAAGGTCTCATTTAACCTAACTGCTTTAATTTCAAGTTGCAGAAAGTGAGGTGCAAGGAGGTTACCCAGTTATGTTAAAGTTGCACAAGGCAGTTCTGAGTCAAGAATCAAGTTCCCCAGACTGTCTCGACCACTGCCCTTCATACATGATATTGCCCACCACGGAGACTCCAGCAGCTCTAGAAGGAACTGCTTCTGGAAGGGACAGATCAGCAAAGGGTCTATCAGATGTTCTGTTACAAACCTCCTGGCCCAGCCACCCTCAGATGCTGTAATAGCCAGGCCTCAGCAACAGAAGCAGCTCTACCATCTAGGACAGTGCAATTGTCAACCTTTTTCATCTCATGGCACACAAACTAATTACTAAAATCTGCAGCACACCAAAAAACATATTTTTTGTTGATCTGACAAAATATTAGGAATAATTTTTACTCATTCACACATATGGATATTGTGTTGGCTGTTATCAGTTTTTAATTTGACAGTCTAAAGGAAAAGATGTCAGGGCCCAGACTAAGTAGTCAGGTATTGAATGTATTAAAAATTCTTGTGGCCCGCCAGTGTGCCTGCTGCAGCACACCAGTTGAAAATTGCTACACTAGGAGAAAAGAGCCCTCTGTGGAGATAAACTCCAAACTTATCCTTAAGGAACCAGAGTGTGTACACTGGAGCGCTCACAATGCTTGTCATCACAAGGAAAGAGTCTGAATCAATTAATTCTCACTTTTATTTTTTTTCTCCATTCTATACTTTCCAACCTCCTCACAGACTTCCCAAGGTGAAAATTTTACTGCTAAGAGAAATAATAAGAATGACCAAGAGGCAATACAATTTACTGTAGCTACTAAATAAAAATACAGTCATTTAAAAATAAACTAGTTCTTACCTTTGTGCTTTATCTATATTGAGCAGTTGTATTTCACTCATATTTGTTGCCATTTTGTAAGCTTAGAAGTTTTTCTGTGGGTTGAGTGACTTTTTTTCCCTCCTGAACATAGATATAAGTGATCCTACAGATATATGTTAAGGGAGTTGTTATTGTGTTATTTAGTTGCATTATGTTGTTACCTTGTATCATGGAATGCTCTGATGTTCTGTGTCTAAATGATAAAATGCAGGCTCTCAGAGCTGAAAGAGATTGAGGGGGACAGAAAATTTTTCTGATAAATATCTGTTCTGAATGCTAGATTTTATTTTACTTTTTTTGCCTCAGGAGAGTGTGAGCTAACAAACACCGAAGATGCATCCAGCACCATCCCACACCATCCCCAACATCACTATAGGATAAGCGCCAATATCCTTTGCCTAGATAATGATAGCCACCTAATTTGGCTGCTATCTTTTAGAAAAGCATTCTTCAAAGAATGGTTTTAAGACCATCTACCTTGACCAGTTGACCAGCATGTAGGTCTGTCTGCCCAGTACACAGCCCTCATCCCCAAGTCAGGACACATTTGTAGTCAAGTTTTTTTCTTTGAAATCCTGTGGTTTTGATGGACATAAAGATTGTACTTCCTGGAGGATTATATCAGTGTTATTAATTGCATAAAACAAAGAACTGAGCCAGGATCAGGAAAGATGCCCAGTATATAACTATAGTTGCCACCTCTCTCTTCGGACATCAGAAGTAGGGGATATATTTTGCACTGCCCCATCCTTCCAGTGTAAGGAGAGAAGTCTGTCTTTTCATTGACTTAGTTACTCTGAAGACCTGCTCATTAGAAGCAGAGTTCTAATGCTTATAGGCTCAAGTGCTTAATTTAATTTAACAAGGCAGGGTCTATTAGTGCCTTAAAGCACTGAAATATTTTCTGGTCTTTAACACAGAACAAGATAGGGCCATTATTTTTTTAATCTAATCACAATATTTGCTATTCTAGACAAGCTGACACTTGGTTTCCTTTACTTAATTCCCAAGGAAAAGAAACCATAAACTAAAAAATTTTCTCTACAATTATATGTACTAAATGGTCATCTGTACTACTTTCAAATCATCTTTTACTTAGTATTATCTGCAGAGGATAAATAAAGACTCTTGAGTAAACTCTTCATTGTTGCCATCAGAGAGGTTAAGTGGCTTGCCTGTGGTTATGCAGCTATGAAGGGGTGGAGTCAGGATTTGAACTAAGTGGTCCAGTTTTAGAATCTCACTTCAAACTACTGCAAGTCTCTTCCGCACAGGGCAAGCAGATACATGTAGGATAATGACAGCTAACTGTGAAGGGGCTCCTTTATTGTCTGACCTCAAGCCAAATTCCGACATGACCTCTACGATTCCTGCCCTGTGGTGTCCATGACCTGGAAAGTCCCCTCCACTTGAATGGGGTTGGGGCCAGCAAATCTGAAGTATTATCACCCCTGGGATTAGATTACTCATCAGTTGACTGAATTAATCAAACAGGAAATGATCATGGTCAGGCCTGACCCCCTAATGAGGGGAGCTCTGTAAAGAAGGGGAAGTGTTGGAAAGACTCTCTCGTGCTGGCTGGAAGACGCTGTGCCCAGGACTTTACCGCTTCTAGGTAAAGAACTCTGATGCAGAGAGGACATCAAGCCTCCAGGGGGGCTCAGCCAGATGACACCCTGATTGGATCCTTGTGATCGCTGAGCAGTGGACCCAGCTAACCCCTCCTCAAGTCTACAATAATTTGCTATGTGCAATAGGAAATCAATATAAGCTGTTGCTGCCTTACTTCTTTAATATGTCACTCTGGCCTTGACCCCTGCCTCTGCTCCCAATGTCCTTATTTGCCATCACTTGTGACCTATATCATCCGTTGAGGATTCTTATAGATCCCACATTTATAGCAATCTGTGTCAACAAATCATTTCTCATTTTCTAGATATTCTGACTCTTTTTTTATGGCATCTGTTTAATATATATTTTGATAAATAATTATGCTTTCTATGTGCTTTGATCTCACTCTGAACATGTTACCGGTTCTGTGAACAAGGGTTTTCTCAAATGGGTTGTTGATCAACACTAAGCTTTGTGATCACGTAATAGATGCCAAAAGACCATTTGTCAAACACATGATTGTATGTCGTATCATACAGAGAAGAAAATGTAGTGGCTAAGCTAATTTTTTTTTCAAGCAGCAGATGTGGTGAGCAGCTGAATCATGGTCATTTCATCGCTTTTATGGGTCCCTCTGTCCTCACAGTGTCAGAGATAGATGCGTCCCTACTAGATGTTTAGACGGTGTTGTTGAAAGACATAGCAGTAGAAACTGCCTAGGCAAGCACAGGTCATTTATGTACCACCTTGACTGGAGCTTTGAAATGAGCTGATTTAGCAGGTGGGTTTTGTTTTCAGACATTTGCTCCTTTTCCAAGCACAAATCAGATGGAATGAGTGTGGTGCTCTGAATCTGTGCAAAATCAGGTGAAGTGAGCTGGCTGTTTTGTACTAAGCTGCACAATTCTTATCATGCCTATATCAGCAATCCAGGCCACGCAGGGCCTCCAGGGAACCTCGAGGGTCAGCAGAACACAGCACATGGCAAGATTTACTGTGCATGCTCAGTCCTGGCTGGTCTAACAGTCTCCTCCACATATTTTGCTGCATAGTTCATGCACACAGTATTTTACCTCCACGCTGCCATCTCCTCATCCTAGTACAATGTGCAGTATGTAGTTTACAGTCAAGGTATGAAAAGGGAAACAGCACAGGCATGCACTGGGGGAACTGTGCCCTGACTGTTTCAGGGCACTGACTCTTGCCAAGTATTGTGTCAGACACTTTATAAATGTGAGTTCATTTGATGCTCACATTAACCCACCTCAAAAAGGACATGCTATTCCCATCATAGAGATGATAAAAAGGAGACATCTATCAAACAACAAACCCTGTAAGCAGTAGAGATTTGAACCTAGGACTGTTCAAATTCCAGGACGGTGCTTGTTTTACGAGTTCCAGCTTGTCAAAATACATCCAGGAGCCAGGTCCTGCACCTGAGCTGGGCGGCTGAGATGCTGTTTGAGGATCTCAGTTAGAACTGAAGAAGTGGCTTATTATCTGAAAGACTGAAAAAGAGCCTTTTCTAAGTGACGCTTAGAATCAACAAGGTGCACCTTTCCCCAAAAAGTGAGTATTCCTACCTCATTCTCAGCCTATCTAGCATGTACACATTCTTTAAGACAGAGCTTAAGTGCCCTATTTTGTGCAAGGACATACTCCTTCCTTCCTTAACACGTTAAGCGCCCAGTCAGTCACCGGTGACTGACACTATATTTTCCATCCGGAAGACAAAGCAGGCTGGGCGCTTAACGTATTAATACTTCTAGAGGATATTATTGCACTTATATTTGTCATATTTATTCTTTATTACATTAATTCATTCAAATAGAAAAATTTTTGTATACTTTTCTAGACATGAAAAATATAAGGAGAAACTAAGCAAATAACTCAATCTACAGAGCACAGAGACATGACTAGAAATAATTGTACATTATGTTAAAAGTACATAGATGCTAGATAGATGCATCTATAGATTATGCTGGAATGAGTGTCATGCAGCTATTAACTAACTGTCTTTGAGAGTGAGATGAGGGATAGTGAATACATTTTAATTGAGTTTTGATGGTTGAATATGCTCTTCACTAGGCAAATAAAGAGGTAGAAAAACATCCTGGGAAGACATCAGAACATGTGCAAATACTTAGAGATGTGTGAAAGAATATGTTTTGGAGACTGCATATATTCCCATATGGCTGGAGTACAATGCATGCAGGTTGTATATGGGAAAATATGCTGGAGACAGATCACAGGATTTGTAAACAAGTAAAAATGATTGGTCTGTTTTTTGTGGTTTTTTTTTTTTCCTGAAGACAAAGGAAAGATATGGTTTGCTATCAATCAGACAAGAGACTGGTTAGGTTTGTATTTTAGAAAAATCATGTTGGAACGAGTAGGGAGCAAATATTAAAGCTGAGAATAATAATGAGGTCAGGGAGACAGTTTGGGTATCATTATTGACTTCCAAAAATATTTATAATAACCTCCTAAATCAGTGTCAATAGTAGTAAAGAGTCAGGAGAAATATGAACAATGTTTAGGTAACTTATATCAGAGCTAGATAGTTGATGAAATAAGTGAATGTGGGGAGGGGGGAAGAAGATTACCTGGAGCATTCTAATTTGGGAAGCCAACATAGGAAACAGTGAAGAAAGGGGATTGTGGGGAAGATAATTTCATTTTAGTTTTCTCTGTACTTTTTAATTCCATTTATATAAAATGCAAAAACAAGCAAAAATAATCTATGGTAATCGTTGTCATGGGGAAAGTACAGTTGGTGAGTAGGGTGAAGCAAAATGAAGACAGCTAGAATTCTGGTTATGTTATATTTCTTAAACTGATGGTGGTTACATGGCTAAGCTCACCTAGTGCCAAATGGGACAAGCTTGAGAAAGAAGAAATGGAGTCAGTGGAAGTCCAGAGCCAATAAGAGAAATTTCCCCGATAAAGAGGAGGGCCTTTCAAGGAGTTCGTCAAATATATTTCCTCAGCAGGAGATTCTATTTCATTTTGAAGGGTCAGGATTTCACACTTGGAAATTGTTTGGTTCAGTGTTTTATAAAACTTGGGTTCTTGCAAGCAAAGATCAAGGAAAATCTAGAGGGTAAGCCAAAACCTATGCTAATCTCTATTCTGCTATAGAAGAGTGGCCAAAGGGACCCAACAGGTAACAAAAGAGCTCTGCTTAGTATGATTTACCTAAGAGAGTGGCTGTGGATGTCATCAACTCATTCCTGACAAGAAACACTGGCCAAGGAGCCCCGGCTGCCACGAGAATCAGTCCATGTTCCTTTTAGTCAGTTAATCATGGTTAGTCACTGCCTCTCCTTCCTGTCTACTTTGTTCCTCTCTCTGGGAGGAAATTAGCATATTGATTAGTTTCTTGCTGATACTGGGAGAGATTGACAAACATAAACATCTGAGAAATTATTAGAGCTAATTATGAGCCTTAGGGATTGGACTGTGACAAAAAAGGTAAAGTTAGAAACAAAAAGATGACAGTGAAAGGTTTTTTGAGCTGCTTAAATAATGCTACTGACTGTCTCTGGACTCCTTGTTATGTGAGAGAAACAAGTCAGTATTTGCTTAAACCACTTTTAATCCAGTATTCTGTTACTTGCAAGGAATCTTTAGAGAATTCCCAATTTATTCAGACACTTTTGACTGATGATAGAAAAATCTCTTAACTCAACTTTTCTCTCTGCATTCAATGCATGGCCTCCCAATTCTTGTATATATTAGCTTTTAGAGTAAAACACCACAGGAGTGAACTAGGACATGATAGCAGACCTCATACATCAGGGAAATAGAGAATTCCTCTATCTCCCCAAGTTCACCCCGACCCACACCTGAATTCCTTTTCTTTTCTTTTTTGTATTTTATTCATTTGTTCCCTTTGAAAATTCCAATGCTCCTATGATAAAACATTAAACACATGTACATAAAAGTAGGTGGATTTTGAGATAATGTTTCCTCATAGCTTAAAGGTTCTGGAAATCTGGGAAAATGGGAAGACAGGGAAAGGGGGAATAAAATAGTCAGGAAGGGAAAGTGAGAATCTGTACATTTCATTCTCTGTACCTTTTCTCATGAACAAATTCAGCCTTGGTTGGCTTCGTTTACCAGCCCTGACTGTACTTATGATATTGTTGGGACCTCTGAAACCTAAAGATGTACTCCAGGGTAAAAATTACCAACTGGATAGGCTCTGACCATAGATGACAAATTTAAAACACATTTTAATAACCCTCTTCCTCCTCCTCTCTACTAACCAATTTGGCGTTGCCCACCACACTGCCAGGGCTTCTGTGCAGGGACTGTTTCCACCCTGCACTGGACACAGGCTCTGACACGAGGTGTCACCCATGCATCTCTCCAGGGATGGGGCCAAGGGTTAGAGAGGTAAAAGTCACTAAATCAATGTGCTTATCTTACTGGATATCAGTTCGGGCAGAAGGTAAGATAATTTTTGTTGACCCCTTCATCCTCCAACTAATGTTTTTGATCAAGACATGCAACACATACATAATGAATTCTTCCCCTGTGTTTTGAAAGCAATTATACTTAGTTTTGGGAAGTGGGTAAATGTCAAAGGTGGAGATAATTTTTGAAATAGAGATTATTTCTTTGTCATATTGGAACATTTGCCTAGCAACTTCAGAAGTTAGCCCAAATATGGGAATGATGACGATTACTATTAATCTTCTATTTATCTGTCTCAATATACATTTTTTTATTTTAACTAAAAATATGGCTGATTCAGCTTCCTATTCTTCCAATTGTTGGATAATGGATATATTCCCAAGCAAATAACAAGCTGATAAGAAATTACTAGTGGACAAATACCTTTACTCCAAACTGCTCACAGTGAGTGGGAGAGTGGATGAGAATCAATTTCTCTGTCCTCAAGCCATAATAGAAGCAGAGAACAAACACGAAGCACTGAGCTTCTCTGCCATTAATTTGAAAGAAACTGCTCTACCTGATGGTGCTTAGTTGGTAGCAACAGAAAGCTGTGCTGTAACAGTGAGGTATGTGAGGGAAGGCTGTTTAGATATCTCTAAATATCCTTCATCAGATCAAAGAGAAGTGAAACTCTTGCTCCGGATTTGGGCAGAGCAGGGTTTCTTAGCATCTTCTCTCTATTGCACCCTACGTTGTTAAAAAAGAAAATGAAATTAGCTCACCGAGGGCTTAATTATATCATCTTCAGTGGGCGTCGATATTATTGGCAGCCCTCACAGGGGTATTCCCTTGACAAATCAAGTTGTTGTCTGAGGCATGAAGTGTTAGATTATGATGGAGCCAGTGTGATGCTGTGGCTCGTGGCTAATCTATTACCGAGGGAAGTGGTATTTCTGTTTCATAACGACTCTGAATTTCTGGTGAGACAAGTGAATCCCTTTGTTCAACCGCGGGAGTTCATCTTCAGTGTCTGAGAACAGAATTGTTTTACAGGCTCAAACGTGGGAAGACACAGAGGGGTGTTAAATAATGATGCGGGGAGCTTCTCCTCCAGCAACAACCCTTTTGGAATTCTAAGAAGCACTTGAGTGAGCTGAGCAATCCAAATGACAAGTGATAAAGGTGGAATCTTGTAGAATTTCATGTTTTAAAGGATATCTTGTTTTTCACATCACCATTAGTAGCCCACAGTAGAGATCACTTGTTGACATAGGTAGTGTACATTTTATTAAAGAAAATATTCTGCTTAGCAGGTTTTCACGAACTTCTGGTTATATAATTGCCAATGTTTTTCCATTATGACTTTTTAAAAATATATTTTTATTGATTTCAGAGAGGAAGGGAGAGGGAGAGAGAGATAGAAACATCAGTGATGAGAGAGAATCATTGATTGGCTGCCTCCTGCATGTCCCCAACTGGGGATCAAGCCCGCAACTTGGGCATGTGCCCTTGACCGGAATCGAACCTGGGACCCTTCAGTCCACAAGCCAATGCTCTATCCACTGAGCCAAACCACCTAAACCCATTATGACTTTTAAGGCTATTTAGTTACTTCATATAAAATAATTTTATGAAGCAAAATATTTGTTATAAAGTATTTTTAAATAAAAAGAAAACACACTGAATTAAATTTTAAAAATCACATTGTTACCACTAGGAGATATATTTTTAATCTTTTTTTTGTATATTGTCAGTCCTTTAATATGCATAGATTTTTTTTTTTTTTTTACAAAGTGACCTCATAACTTAACATATTGCTTTGTACCTGCATTTTTCATTTAACATTGTGGGTCTGAACATTTTCCCATTAACACTTAATCTCTTTAATGAAAATGCTATTTTGGCCACAGCTGAATACCTGTACACAGTTAAATATTTTAAAATAATTCAGAAATAATGTATAAATTGCTAGGTTTGTGTTTTCATAATTGTGGCAGGAGTGTTTTCCATCCTCCCTTTGTTTCACATCAGAGTATGGGAGCATACACTGATGTCCCTGGTCCTGAGCACCCCATTTTCCCATATTTCAGTGTGTAGGTTAGCAGACTGGGAAGATGAAAGACAAGAGGGGAAAGACACTTCTGTTTCAACAGTGTAGGAGATGGAGAGTTTATATTAATAATGAGTTTCAAGGTGCAGTTCTGGTTCGCAGCTTGCCACAAATACCTCCATCAGGATCAGGGCAAGAGGAATGTAAAAATCTGTCTTTTGGTAGAAATAAAAAAAGATGCATGACTATAACTTGAAAGAGCCTGTGTTCCTGTCTTCATAAACTTCATGGTTGTAGTTTAGATTCAGCCTCTGTCACTACATATAGACTTTGTATCTTTATTAATATCCCTGATGCATAACAATGCCACGAATCCTGCCTAAAGAAAGTTAGGCATTGCTCCAGAGCAGTCATTTGTCCTTTGATTTATACTTCATATAACACACCAAACAGACAAGCAAACACCCTCAAAAAGGATTGTAGACATAAATGCAAAACCTAAAAATATAAAACATATAGAGGAAAACAGAGGAGGAAATATGTGTGACATTTGGTTAGGAAACAATTTCTTAGATGTGACACCAAAAGCATGCCCCCAAACAGGAAACATTGATAAAACATCATTAAAATGAAAACTTTGCTCTTCAAAAAATACTCTTAGGACAATGAAGAGACAGCTGCACAGTGTGGGAGAAAATATTTACAAGGCACATATCTGATAAAGGATTTTTTTTCCAGAATGCGTAACAAAATCCCTAACTCAATAGGTAAAGAAGATACCCCAAAATAAATGGACAAAATATTTGAACAGACACCTCACCAAAAAAGCTACTAGTATATAAGTGGGAAAGAATCAAAAAGGTGCACAACATCATCAATAATCAAGGAAATGCAATGAAAACCATTATGTAATACTATTAGACAATTATAAAAATTGCTAAAATTAAAAAGCAGCCCATTTTTAATGGTGAGGATATGGAAGAACTAAAACTCATATACACCAGTTAGAATGTAAAATGGTACAATCACTTTGGAAAGACAATTTGGCAGCTTTTTATATTAAATACATCTCTGTCATTTGATGCAGGCTAGGAATTTAGCCAAGAGAAAAGAAATAATATACCCATTTAAAGACTTGTACACAGATGTTCATAGAAGCTTATTTGTAATAATCCCAAACTGAAAACAACCCAAATGTATCAAGAAATGAATGTTTAAGTAAACTGGTACATCCACACCATGACAATAAGAAATGAACCATCCTATCTAATAATAGAGTAACATGTAAATTACCATCACTCTGCTATGCCCACGATTGGGCGGCGGGAGGCTGGGGAGTGGGACTCGGGGTGGCCTATCCGGCCATTGAGAGGCACGGATCCGCTGCCACTGATGGGGGCTACCCTGCTGTTGAGAGGCGCACGGGGCGGGACTCCGGCCCCTGCGCCTCTCAACGGCCAGATCCACGGCCACTGAGGGGGCCTGCCACGGACACCCAGCTGCGCCTCTCAACAGCAGGGTAGCCCCCCTCAGCGGCCGCAGACCATCAAAAGTGGGGGAGCTGGGTGCCTGTCTGCTCCGGCACCAGGCCTTTCAGAAGCCTCCGCCGAGCCGGAGGCTTCTGAATGACCTGATGCACCAGTGGACAGCCACCCAGCTCCACCGCGAAAAGCGAAAGCATGTAGGGGACCCTACACGTGCATGATTCAATCATGCACTGGGCCTCTAGTTAATATATAATGGATAAACATCAAAACAACTATGTTGAA
This sequence comes from Ia io, assembly GCA_025583905.1. Lineage (NCBI taxonomy): Eukaryota > Metazoa > Chordata > Mammalia > Chiroptera > Vespertilionidae > Ia > Ia io. The sequence goes on from JAJQQW010000008.1 coordinate 63,414,719, forward strand.
TGAAAGAAGCCAGACGGTAAAGGGTGCATACTGTATGATTTCATTTATGCAAAACTTTAAATAAAAAAAGCTAATCCACAATGACAGAGAACTTATGAGTAATTGAATATGTGTGTGTGGAGGGGGGCTTGAATGAGTGAAGAGAAGGAAAATATTATAAAAGGACACACAAAAATTTTGCAAGTTGCTGGATATGTTTACTATTTTAATTGTGGTGATGGCTTAATGGTTGTATACTGATGTTAGAATTTATCAAATTGTACACTTATATGTGTACTAGAAGCCCGGTGCATGGATTTGTGCACCAGTGGGGTCCCTCAGCCTGGCCTGCACCCTCTCACAATCCGGGACCCCTCGGGGGATGTCAGATTGCTGGTTTCAGCCTGATCCCCGCAGGCCCCATCCAGACAGGAGGGAGCCTGATCCTGTGCATTGAGCATCTGTTCCCTGATGGTCAGTGTGCGCCATAGAGACTGGTTGACCAGTCGTTCGGTCGTTTGGTTGTTTGGTCACTTAGGCTTTTATATATATATAGATAGTTTATCACTTGTCAATTATACCTCAATGAAGCCCCAAATAAAATGTTAGGAAGGTAAATAAAACTAAATAAATAAACACTGTAAATTTTTTTTTTTTTTAAATACATTTTATTGTTTTCTTACAGAGAGGAAGAGAGAGGGATAGAGAGTTAGAAACATCGATCAGCTGCCTCTTGCATACCCCCTACTGGGGATGTGCCTGCAACCAAGGTACATGCCCTTGACCAGAATCGAACCTGGGACCCTTGAGTCTGCAGGCCGATGCTCTATCCACTGAGCCAAACCGGTTTCGGCTGTAAATGTTTAAAAAAAAACATGCTGTATATATATCTACACTTAAACAGGGTTCCCTTTATAGTGATAGATGTTTTAACTTTAATCCTTTAACATAGTTAGAGACTATGGGATAATTTGAAATCTGCAATGCAAAGTCCAGCCAACAAGAAAAAATGAGTTGGTTGTTTTTTATTGAAAAATGGCTCCCTCCAGGGACGGGAAGTCAGTTGTAATTCATAGCATCAGGGAAACATCTTTGTGTAAAATATCAGGGACAATGGCAACTGTTATGGATGAACTGCTGCTATGCCCAACTTCCTGTGGCTCCCTGGAGTGTCCTGCCCAGGTAAGAGACAACCCTGGAGCCAGAAGTCGTGGTCACTGTTTCTCTGTCCCCTCCCGCATATGAATTCTGACTCTGGATGGTTGAAATGTCCCCTCTACACAGGCATTTATTGTTACCATTTCTGTTTACACATCTACTTGTTTATTTAAGGTAAAAGAAGTTTCTGGTTGGAAATTATTTGAGGACAATTGCTAGAGCCTTAACTGCTGAATAAAGTATTTTTCAAACTTTAGTGTGAATATGAGTCAATATGAATCATCTATGAGAGCATTGAACATGTACATTTCTGACCCCTCAGTAATAGATGTTCTGCTTCAATAAGCCTAAATTGGGACACTTTGGTGAATCCGATACAGGTAACTCCCAAATTATACTTTGAGAAACCTGAATTCCGTGGTTATTTTTCTATGCATTTTCTGTTTTAATAGGAATGTGATGTTTTTGGTCATACTGTGTATTTAACTGATAATTTGCTTTCATATTTATAACCTCAAGGTACTTGTTACAGTTAGGATTTGGGACTTTTTCTCCCTGGCTTCTTCCTTCAGGACATTTTCAGAAAAGCGACTACAGTAGGCTCAACAGTAGGCTTGCCATTGAGAAGACAAAGATTCTTGGCCTTCAGTACAGTGGAGTTTTGGACAGAATGGTAGAGTAAAATGACCAAGTAAATTCTGTGAGAGGGTTAGCTGGTCCTTCCCTAGAATTACAGTATCTGATTATAACATTAAAGTATTATGTAATCTATGAATTGATGAGTTAATTAGATGCTCTCAATTTTTTTCCAAAACTTATGTCATTCTAGTTCAGATATAAAATAGATGAATTCTAGACCTGTTGTCCAAATGAAATGCCTAGTAGAATCTAAATGTATAAATAGAAATAATAGAAAGTTGTATTACTTATCTCCTTTGGTTTCCTGTCAATTATGTACGTGTTTTTGTTCTGGCCTATTCATAAGGTGAAGAACACCACTTTGGTTCTGTTCTCTCGGGTTCACTTCACATTCATTAAAATTTATTTTTAGTGAGTGGACTGCTTCCACTTGGCTCTAAAGTATTTGAGAAATATGGATACCTTATGTCACCAAAAGCAGGTCAATGAGGAATGCTTTCAACATAGTGCACTCTAATACATAGGAAAGACTGATTTGACTTCATTTAATGGGTGCGAGGGCCAGCACTGTACGGAGAATCCTGAGGAAGGTGAAGTGACCCAAGATAACAGGTCAGTTTAAGGGGGTGGGGCACCATGAAGCAGCAGTGCTTTCTACTTCCTTTGTACATTATTCAGGAGACATCCTGCAGCTTTCTGAGTGCAGACAGATTAGAGAATGTATGCATCTCTAATAGACTTTCCTTGGCTTAGAGAATGACAGCTACCAAGCTTCTTGCCCACCTTTCCACTGCTCCCTATACTCTGAGGCTGGCCTACTGAGAGCCTGGGTTACATGACTAAACTTCAAAAATAGAGTTAGCTCTCCTATTGGAAATGGATCATGATGAATCAGTTACATGGCTAAAATTATTCTTGCTGAAGATGTGCATATTTGCCTTCTCCACATTTCAAGGAGGCTAGTAGAAAATGCTAAGGCCAGGGCATCCAAAAGGTGCAAATTGTGCAGTTGGCAGATGAACCTGCTGGACGGATTTTCTCAGTTGTCCTGAAATGGGTCATCTTAAATGGGATATTAGACACTTTTAACCATATGGGGCCCAATGATTAACACCCATAACAGAATCTATGTATGGCCTGTGTGATTTTCTAGATCAGCCTGCATCCTAAATTAACAGTGAACAGGGAGAAGGGGCATTCATATGATTAACAAATTACCTCCACTAACAACCTCTGTTTAATTGGGTTTACTATATTTTTATACTACATTTTCATTCTACTTGAGGTTTTGGCTGGAAGCCTGTCGTTTGCAGTCTTTTAGAGGTTTTCTTACTGATGACAATGAGACTGAGCTCAGACAGAGCAGATCCCTGCAGCCTTTCCTGCTACAGAATACAATCATGATGTCATATATAATTCCTAAAGCTGCATACTCCAGAAGAGCAAGATCTGAGAGCTCATTGACATCAAGAACCAAATGATCATTTAAGCAGTTATGCCAGGAGTCATGCTGGAGAGCAGTGGCTGACTTCATCAGCTTATTGGTGAGGCTTGCAAACAGTTTTTCTTCCCCAATTACTTTTCTCCTTTCAAATCTATAGTGAAGGGTAATGATTTTGTGAAAAGGCACCATCTTTCAAATGTTTTGAAAACTTATCAGTGTTGAAAGACAAACAAAAACATGTGAAAATAATTGTGAAATTTTGTTTGTTTTGCTCAAGAGTAAATGGCCTCCTTAATCAAAAGAAAAGAAGAAAAAGTGATTTTTCCAAGTGTTATTGTGGCTATTGATTCTCATTTTGTTCTGAACTCTTGGATTGGCATTATGGTTCTCCATGTCACTATACAGAGCTTTGTGAAACTTGATCCTTTATATTAACTGTGGATGGTGTTAGTCACTGGGCTCTGTCTATACTTTGGGGCTGCACATATTTGTTGTTATGTGAAGGTGGAACTCTTTCAAGCATTTCCTTCATAAATCATTTGGTGTTATAATCAACATCAAACATCTGTAAGATCTTCACCATCCTTCCAACTGAAAAAAGGTTGCAAAATGTTGGCCTACAGGTAGAAGCTGGCCAGAAGTAGATTCTATTTGACCAAAACAAAGTTTAAAACATTTTAATTTAGATGTTAATGCTTTTAACTGGAGAAAGTGCTCTATCTCTTTGGTTCCCACAGTCCTTACCAACCCTTATGTGGAACCCATATCTTGAAAAGTTAATGTTTTGGCCCTGGCCCATCTAGGCACTTGAGCTAGTATGTGGTGTTTTTTTTATTTTTTTTTATTTAAATATACACTTCTCTTATATAAAGAAACTGCTGAAAACACATTTCTTGGGGTTAGTAGGAAAACAGAAGAACCTATTTCTAGGAAGTGAGATATTTTATGCCTCATAAATTTTACTTTTGCAGTTGTAATATATTTTAAAACCTTATATGTGTTTTAAAATCTTCTACATGAAGAAATGAAGAGTCCTTATGAAAATAGTTCAACATAAAACATAACTGTACTATTTCAGAAAATCCTTGCCTGGGAAGATAAAAACTGCAAATGACTTATTGTTCTCCCAAGGACCTTCTTGAAAGACCCATCAATTATTTAATAAAAAGCATCAAAAGAGAGTTTATACCCTAACTCTGGGGACACCTTGACTCAAAACTGTCATCTTGCTACACCTACCAAACCTAAACTTTATCATCTTATACAATATAAGCCCAGTTCCAGCATTGGAAGATCCATCTTAAATCACTTCAAAATCTTATTCATTATCACAAGTTTGCTCTTTCCCTCCAAGACACTACTAAGACTTTGTCAAGGTACTGCTCTCCCTGCCTAGGTAAGCAGTAAACACAGCTTGGTCTTACCAACAGCTTATTTTAGTGATGTTTAGATAAGCTATCATTTGACAGTATCCCACAATACTGTGGTCTTTCTCTTTTGTTTCTTGGTGAGTTGGGAAAATTAAATAAGAGTATAGAAAAATGTAAATGTAGTAAAAGCATGAACATGAAAAATAAAAGTAGATACTCACGGAATGCCAGAGTTGGAAGGGAGATAAGAAGTAATATTATTTCCCTTAATTATCTCTTCTTTTGACAGTCTCCATGGTCTCATGTGTTCTCATAAGACTTAATTTCTGGACTCTTTACTGTTGTAGGCAAAGAAATCAGAAAAAATGCCATATAATGGCTTAGATGTAAGTTTATGAGAGTTATATATTTAGTCTTAAGTATAGCAACAGATAATTATGGTAGATATCAATAATGCTAAAGAAAATCAACAGACTTGTTAATGCATAGACCATGGAAGAAACAGAACAAATTTAAAGAGGACTAAGACTTTAGGTGTTAAAAATCTGGGGAATGGTGATGCCAATATCGTAATGGGTGAAAATGCCATGTTATAATTATTTTATGAACACATTATAAAGTTGTATTTCACCCATTTTAGATGTTGGATATAAAAATTGAGATTTCTTAAAAAATAAACTGAAGATGCTAGGCCTATAGAGAATATGGTGTCATAGTAAGAAATGAATATTTGGGAGTCTTGTGAATGAACTGAACTCTTCATGGGTACAGAACAGGATGAATATAAATCTCCTCAGAACCTTACAGAAAAAAGAAAAATATAAGGAGAAGGATAAGAGAAAAAAAATGAAGGAAGGAAAGAAGGGAGGGAGGGAAGGAGGGAGGGCAAGAAAGAAAATATAATGAAGAAAGGAAGAAAGGAAAATGGAGGAAATGAGGAAGAAAAGGAAAGGAAAGGAAAAATAAACAAAAGGAACCATCAACAAAATAAAAAGACAACCCACTGAATGGGGGGACATATTAGCAAATGATACATCTGATAAGGGGTTAATATCTAACTTAATAAAGAACTTATAAAACTCAACACCCAAAAAACAAACAACCAAATTTAAAAAATAGCCAAAGGACCTGAATAGACACTTCTCCAAAGAAGACATACAGATGGCCAATTAATATATGAAAAGATGCTCATTGTTCCTAATCATGAGAGAAAGGCAAATTAAAATGATAATGAGATATCACATCACACCTGTCAGAATGACTATCATCAGTAAATCAACAAACAACAAATATGGGCAAGAATATGGAGAAAATGGAATCCTTATGCATTGTTGCTGGAAATGCAGATTGGTGGAGCCACTGCAGAAAGCAGTATGAATTTATCTCAAAAATTAAACATGGGAATGCCTTATGTCCCAGAGATTCCACTTCTGGAAATTTATCAGAAGAAAACTGAAACACTGTTTGAAAAAATATATGCATCCCTATGTTTCCTGCAGTGTTATTTACAACTAGAGGCCTGATGCATGAAATGCGTGCAAGGGGCTCGGCCCTCGCAGCCCCGACTTCATCCGGAAGTTGTCCGGAACGTCGTCTGGACGATTGTTCTGCTGTTTAGTCTAATTAGCATATTAGCTCTCTATTATATAGGAGGATAGCCAAGATTTGGAAGCAGCCTGAATGCCCATCAGTAGATGAGTGGATAAAAAAGCTGTGGTACATCTACACAATGTAAAAAGAAGGAAATTTTAGCTTTTGGGACAGCATGGATGGACCCGAAGAGCATTATGCTAAGTGAAATAATCTAGTTAGAAAACGTACCATATGGTTTCACTTACATGTGGAATCTAATGAACAAAATGATCTAACAAGCAAAATAGAGACAGGTTCAGAGATAAAGAGCAGGCTGACCACTGTTGGGATGGGGGGTAAAGGGATTGAGCAAAAAGATATAAAAAAGGGAAAATATTGATGGACACAGACAAGGATATGGTGATTGCCAGGAGTAGGAGTAGAAGAAGAGGGAGGAAGGTGTAGGGAAGATAAATGGTGATGGACAAAGGCTCCATGGTGGTAAACACAATGGTAAACACACAATACTGTGCATCAATGATGTGCTTTAGAATTGTGCAACTGAAACTTGTATAATTTTGTTAGCCAGTGTCACCCCAATAAATTCAATAAAAGGGAATTTTTTTTTAAAAAAAAGGAAAACATTCTATTTAAGAAAATAAAGCTAAGTGAGTCAAAGAAGAAGAGGCCAAATTAAGATTTAAAACAATTTTTCAGAAGGAAGGAGGTGACTAACTTTAAAAAAAAAAAAGGGTGTTTTATAAAAAGCTTAAACAAAATATTAATCTTGTACAGAAAAAGAACATTAACTTTAGGAGAGGTTTTAGAGGTAGTTGAAAATAAAAGCCAGATTTGAAAAGATCAAGATTTTATGTGTATATGGAAAGATATTTGAATACTTTGAATTTTTATTGATCTCCACTGCATTTTAAAGCAAATAAATAAAAATATATAAATGAAATGATTAGTGAAGCATGGAACTAACCTCTAAAAGGAAGTTGTGCAACTAAACAAAAAAACTATATGAAAATATAAAATTTTGTCTACTGCGAGGTGTGTGTGTGTGTGTGTGTGAGAGAGAGAGAGAGAGAGAGAGAGAGAGAGAGAGAGAGAGAGAGAGAGAGAAAGAAAGAGAGAGAGAGAGAGAGACGATTTAAAGAAAACCACCATTTATGTGCTTTGTCCTACATTTTTCTCATTCTTCCTGATGGTCTGCCTCATTCTTTCAATTGCCAGAGACATAACTGGTTTCTAAGCTTATTATCACAGTTTTGCTTTTATTCTCTCTGCTTTTGCCATGGCCAATTCTTTGACTCTAGTACTTCCATGGGTCATGCACCCCCATCTCATTACAGACAGAATCCTTTTTTAATGAACTTTCATAATATCGAAATCATTTTGTCACCTAGCAGTTTCTTCTTTGAAGCACCTACATGAAACACTTTAATGAGGTTCTTCCACAGGAAAACTTGTCCCATTTAGTGGACTTGGCCTATTGCCTGAAGTGTCTGAGTGGTTAATGGTATTTTCTTCTGATGTCTTGAGAATCAATCTCTCAGAGATTTTCTTTTTCTAAAAATCTTGGTGAAAGCAAACTATTTCATAAGGGTAATAAGAGCAAAGCCACCAGTGGATTGTAATTCATAAAAAAAGGTGTGAATCTCCAGATTTTATATCATTTCTCACAGGAACTGGCACTTTCCTTTCTGAGTGCTGCAAGAATGCATTCCTTGAGTTAAGCAAAGGATGGCTTTATTTTACCTCATTTAAGTGGAAATTGAATGAATGCTCAAGATACAGAGTAAAATTGTTTAAAGTGCGAGAAAAGGGCGTTTGTTTTATAAATACATAATGCATAAACTAGTTATATAATACGTTGTGATTATCATGTATACGTTTCCTTAAAGTGTGAACTCTGACTGTCCATATTATGGGCAGCATTTCTCAAATGAATTACTTAACATTAAATTCACTTGAGATTTTTCAGATCAAATGAACTAGGAATCTGCATCTTTAGCAACTTCAGGTGATGACTGAGCATTGATGTTTGAGAAATTCCCCAGGAAAACAGTACTACATAAATAGTACCAGTATTTGTTTGACATAGAATCTATATTTGAATGCATTGTAACATGCTCATTTGTGGTTTCCAGACTTCTTTGATCTATTACCAGTGTGTGAGGAGTAAATTTTGGCATGGGCGATTGTGAGAGCAAGGGACTCTGATTTCAGTGAGGAAGCACAGGTCTCTGCAGTTCCCGTAGGAAACCCTTTTTAGGACTTCTGGAAGCTCATGGTCAGCCTTTTAGTTTCCACGGCCCAACAATGAAGCACAAGGACTGCAGGGCGCATGCCTAGTTACCTGGCACTTTGAAAGGAATCTGCCCAAATTATTTAATCATAAAGCCGGAAGAGTCATAGATCAGATTTTGATATAAAGGAATTAGAAGGAGGGAAGGAATTGAGATGGTGCCAAGTCAAGGACAGTGATTGTGAAATACAGGTGAGTGGAAAGAGCTCAAGAGATCACAGCAATTACTGGAAAAGAAAAAGGCTTAGGTTATTTATGTAAGTGCCTGGTGAGAACAACGTGTGGAAGTCAGCTAGAGTTAATGCATATGGAGAAGAGAAGAGAGATGTGACTTCTGATTATGGAATTGAGAAAATATTAGCTGTATAATGTCATGAGTTGAGTGCTTACTCTTTCAGGTACTCTGTGAAGCACTTTACAGACATTATCTAATTTAATCACCTGTCTTTTAAATCTCAGAAGTCTTTGCTTCTGAGGCAAATGTTATTATTCACATTTTACAGAGGAGGAAGTAAGGTTTATGAGGGTAAATCACTTACTTCAAGTTCACATAGCTATTGGTGCTGAGTTTAGAAGACAAATAAATCTAGAGCAAAGTCCTGAACAATGCTTTATGGCAGAATCACTTTAAACAGAAACAAAAAGGCACATGCCCCTTAAAGACCAGAAAAGAATGTAGTTGGCATGAGGGTAAAGTAGTATATACTTGGAGAAAGAAGTCAGGCTGTATATAAGCCTGAATTTATCTCTATTTGAAACTCTGCTATTTGTAAAAACCTAAGAGTTTATTATTCTAATATGTTTATTGACTCATCTGGGTTTGTTATTCTTTGCTAGCCTGTAAAATGGTATGTACCTAAAGGAATAGCAAAATGACATTGGATCTCAGTGGCTGGTAGAGTGCTGATTTGGATGGCTCATTATAGAAGGAGGATTTATTCTCAAGTGTGCAAAGAGAATTCTCTCTTATTGCAATTGGCCATCCCCCTTACCACTGGCAAGGCTCTTCTTTTGCCCTGTATTTTATTTTCTGTCTCATTAATCATTAGATCATTGCCTCTTACTCACCCTGAATTCTCATTCTGAATTACCCAGTTTTTTAACAAACAAATAAAATAAATAAAACAATGGTTTCAAACTGAAAGAATTCAAGAGATCCTTTTTTTGTCTGCTTCATTGCATTTTCCTAAAGGACATCATAAATTGTGTGCACATAGTTATATCCCAATACATAAAATGAAAACATTCTTTCTATGACTCCTAGATGAATAAAACTAATAAGCATTTCTATCCTACTGTAGTTTTATCTTTTAAAAAGAATTAAAGAGATCTTGATAAACAGAGCAATATTATGGTCCATCTGCAGTATATTTATTGTCCATGGAAGTATTTTTAATTAAAAAAATCAAACAACTGAAATCATATTTCCAGTCCCCTTTTTAACTCTCTCTCTGATCTAGACTCTATTCTATTAAACAAATATATTGCCTGTTCCCTAGACTTATTTTTTCCCATTTTTCTTTTTCTATTTCATTCCATAATGTATTAGTCTGTTCAGATTGCTATAACAAGTTATAACAGACTGATTATAAGTTTTCAGTATATTCACAAAGTTGTGCAATATGACCACTATCTAATTCCAGAATATTTTCATCACCCTAAAAATAAATCCTATGCCAAATATCAGTCACTCCCCATCCTCCTTCTCTCGGGTTCCTGGCAATCATTAATCTACTTTATTTCTCTATGGATTTACCAATTTTGGATATCTCATATAAATGGAATCATACAATATATGGCTTTTTGTATTTGGCTCCTTTGTTTACCATAATGTTTTCAAGGTTCATCCATCTTGTAACATGTATTAGTACTTCATTTCTTTTTATATATGAGTAAATTTTGTTCCCTTTAGAGATTGTATGTACATATTCCATTGTATGTACATATCACATTTTGTTTATACTTCATCAGTTGATGGACAATTGGATTGGTTCCATATTTTGGCTCTTATGAATAATGCTGCTATTAACATTGTGTGAGAATTTTTTTTAATTCTCTTGAGAGTATTGAAGTGGAATTTCTGGATCATATGATAACTCTATGTTTAACTATTTGATAAACTAAGTTTTTCACAGCAGTTACACCATTTTAGACTACCATTAGCAATGTATGAGTGTACCAATTTCTCTATACTTACTTTCCTCTTTTAAATTATTGCTATAGCCACCTTAGTGGACATGAAGGGATGGCTCATTGTAATTTTGATTTACATGGCCATAATGACTTATGGCATTGAGTATATTTTCACGTGTCTTTATTGGCCTTTTCTAAATTAGGAGAAATGTCTAATCAAGTCCTCTACCTATTTTTAAGTTAGGCCATTTTTGTTGAGTTGTAAGAGTAATTTATTTAGATATCAAACCCTTGTCAGTGTTGTAAAAACATGGTTTTAAGGTATTTTCTCTCATTCTGTGCTTTGTCTTTTCATTTTCTTGATAGTGTCCTTAGACACTAAAAAGTTTTTAATTTTGATAAAGCCAGGTGTATCTATTTTTTATTTGATTGATTGTGCTTTTGATGTCAAATCTAAGAAAATATTGCTCAGTCCAAAGATTCAAAGATTTACCTTGTGTTCTTCCATATTTAGGCCTTTTAGCCATTTTGAGCTAATTTTCTTTATATTATGTGTGATAGACAGTCTGACTTCATTATTTACTTGTTGATATCCAGTAATTTATACCCATTTGTTGAAAATACTCTTTTCCCAATGGTGTAGCAGCTTAGTTGAAATTCAATTAACCATAGATGCGTGGGTTTACTTCTGGAATCTTAATTCTATTCTCCTATACTGTCCTGAATATTGAAGCTTTGTAATTTTGAAATTAAGAGATTTAAGTCTTCTAATTTTGTTCCCTTTAGAGATTGTTCCTTGCATTTCCAAATAAATTTTAGAATCATCTTTTTTATTTTTGTAACAAAGGCAGTTGGAATTTGGATAGAAGTTGCCTAGATTCTGTAGATTAATTTTGGAATGTGATATTAAATACTGCCCTCCCTCTAAATATATCCTAATCTGAATCCCCAGAAACTGTGAATATGTTCTCTTTCATGGCAAAAGGGACTTTACAGTTGTGACTAAGTATCCTAAAATTTTCCTGGTTTAGTGTGGTGAGCCCATATAATCATGAATGTCCTTATTAGAGGGAGGCAGGAGACTTGCCTACAGGCAAAGGCACTATGATGATGGAAACAGATTAAAGTGATGTGGCCACAAACTGAGGAATATGAGCTTGAAGAGGCAAAGAAAGGATTCTCCCCAGGAGCCTCCAGAACGAGCTATCTCTGCCAACATGTGGATATTAGCCTGTAAGATCTATGTTCTTGGAGTTCTCTGGAGAGCTTCTAACCTCCAGAACTGTAAGAGACTAATTTATATTGTGTTAAAGTACTAAAGTTGCGGTAATTTGTTATAGCAGCAAGAAGAAAACTAAAACGGGGAGTATTGCCATGTTAACAATATTGTCTTCCAACCCAGGAACACAAGAAGTTTTTCATTTATTTAAGCCTTTTTAAAAATTTTTTTCCAGTAATGTTAGATAGTTTTCAGTGTATAAATCTTACATTACACTTCTTTGATTAAATGTATTATATTCTTTCTGATGCTATTTTAAATGGAATTATTTTTCTCAATTTTATTGTCATGTTTCTAATGTATAGAAATACACTGATTTTCATATGTTAATGTCATATCACACAATATAATTTATTCTCTTGATTTTTGCTTGAAAAATCAAGAACTGGTCCAAGAACCGGAGGTTGTGTATTCATGTCTCTAAGTAGAGCAACATCCCCAGGGCTTCATTTTTCCTTTCAGGACTCATAGCAGCCTCAATTGGCCTTAGTTGGTCACATATTCACATTTATTTGCACCACAAGTACAAAGCTATAGGACTTGGCTCTTGTGACTTCACCAAAAACCTAAAATCATATTTAATTTAAGATTAGAATTTACTAAACTCTAGATATCCTATATAATAAAAGCCTAATATGCTAAGTGCCCGGCCATTAGACCAGTCGCTATGACGGGCATTGACCCACAGGGGGCAGATGCTTTAAACAATAGGTTAGCTTGCTGCTGGGGTCCAGCCGGTCGGGACTGGGCAAGAAGGCCGGACACATCCTAGACAAATCCGTGCACCAAGCCGGTTTCAGCCCAATCCCCACAGGCCAGGCCGAGGGACCCCATCGGTGCATGAATCCATTCCCAGGGCCTCTAGTAAAATCATAAGGACAAAAATACTATTTCCATTTAAGTAAACAAAAATATCTACCATTGTTTTCTTCTTGCTTCTTCTACTTTACACTAATTTCCCCTCTGTTCATTTATACACGTTCTATAATTTGCTAAATTCTTTCAAATATCATTCCAAAAGACGCCAGCTAGTGAACAAAAAGATGCTCAGAAAATCAGCCAGGAGAGCCCTGTTCATTGTCAATCTTTGGATAATCAAGTGCCCAAGTGTAAGAAGCACTCAAGGAGCTGGCATTTCCCCATATTGTTGGCATTTGGAGAGCATGGACATGACTATATTTTTTTACTCCAGGATAGACAGCCTGAAGCCCTCAGACAAAAGAAAAAAAACACAACTTTGTGTATGTTTATTATAGCCATATAAAGCTTAGCATTTCGCACCTTGTCAGAGTTATCAGATACAGAGCTGTTCTTGAATCTAATTTTCATTCCTACGGAAATGTGAGAAGTCAAATCACTGCATAGCAAAAAAAAAAAAGAAAAATGCTTTTTTCACTCTGATGTTTGCTTCAATCATGTCTGAGGGTAACTCAGAAAAAATATAATACACTAAAAACACTAGGTTGCATTAGGTTTGATGCAAACTGTTTTATGTGATAATGGCAAATACTAGCTCTAAATTGCCCAAATTTGGAAAACTAACATTAGCAAATGCCCCATGGGACAAAGATTTAACTTGTTTACTGACTCAGTCTGGTATATTTGTTGTTTTTAAAAAATATGTAATCTTTAGATTTTAAAGTGTTAAGAAATTCTAATATATGTTAGAGAAAGTATTAAGAAACCTATGAGGAAGTTGTATGCACAAACTGTTGTGAAATCCTATCTTTCCTCATTTGTAACTTACAAATGTACAAAAAAAAAAAAAAAAAAAAAAAAAAGAGCAGAGAAGGTAAAGTAAGCTAATTACCTAAAATTCCATATTTGTGAAAATAAATTCCCTATTTAGGATCAGTTACTCCTTCAAAGACTGAAAATATGGAGGATTGGGGAGCTATATTGTTAGAAAAAAATTTATTTCTTGACTTGGGTGCTGCTTACATTGGGGTTACCATGTGATAAATGACTGAGCTGTAAAAAATATAGTAACCACATGATTACATGGGTTGATGGTAGATAAAGGGATAGCTATGTGATACAACAAATTAACTAAAACATTAATGGTAGAGTATATGAGGTCAGTGGTAAATGAATGTTCAGTGTAAAATTCTTCAGCTTACCTGTGTGTGTTAAAATTTTCCTAATAAAATATTGAAAAAATAGTAAATAAATGCAAATCATAAGCCTACTTTGAGTGGTTATGAAGAAGAAACTTCCACTCAAGATCTCACTATACCATATAGCCAAGTCCACATGGGACATGGAAGAAATACCATATAACTGTCAAAATAGCCACATAAATTGTGAATCCTTCTATAAATACTTGTATTAAAACATCATAATAGTTTACCAACATAAAGAGTAAGAACAAATATATATATAAGGAATGGAATCTTATTAAGAGACCTATTATTTATCAAGTAAATTGAGCCATCACATTTACTAGTAAGTCATGGTATAACTATGAAAAAAAAGAAGTGGGGGGGGGAGGATACTGAGATTAAATCATTATCCAAGAGAGAAGAGACTTTATCTGGACTTTCTGGCAGGGTCGTTTTATTGCATAGTATCTGTAGGTACTCTGTATGTTATCTGTAGCTTACATGAAGAGTAACTTTAGAGTCAGCAGTGACTGCACAGAATGTGGCAGCCTTGTTTTTTGGCTAACATACCTTTTTAACTGGAATTGTTTGAAAAGGTGAAAAAATATTTTAGTAGTAACATGAAGACTCAATTTCATCTTCATGCCTCTCCAGAGTCATTCATTTCTCTCTGTGTTAAAGGTCATCACCCTGATATTTTTAGTTACTGGTTTTTGGTTAACATTTCCTTGCATTTCTTTACAGTTTTAACAAATAAGATTGCATTTTTAAAACTATATTTTTCTTGTGTTCTATTATATAAGTGAAATTTTACCATTTGTATTCTTTTATGGTGAAGCTCTTTTCATCAACATTATGTTTGTAAGGTTCATTCGTGCTTTTACGTGGTACCTTTTTTTTCACTTGTTTTTCATTGCTACATATTGTTTTCACTGTATGATTATTTACCCTTCCTAATATTGGCAGAGATTGAGTTACTACCATTTTTGAGCTATTATGAATTCCATAGTCATGCACATTCTAATTCATATATCTTTGGTACACAAGGGAATTCATTTCTTTTGGGTATGCTTAAGAGTGGAATTTCTGAGTCAAAATAGGATAAGATCTCCAGATTGAATTGGTAATGCTTAATAGTTATATTAATTTAGGCTCCCATAAGCAGTGTCTGAAAGTTCCCAGTTGTCCACGTCTCTGCCAACATACGGTTTTATTTTAGCTAATGTCTTGGACATTAACGATATCTCACTGTTATTTAACTTTTTATTCATTTTATTAATAAAATAAATGATATTGAGCAAATTATAGTCACTTGGATATTCCTTTTTGTAAAATGCATTTCAAGTATTTTGCCTATTTTTCTGTTGTGTTCTCTACAGTTTTCTTCCTGATTTGTAAGATGTCTTCAGATATTTTGGATTGAATCATTTTCTTAGTGGTATATGCTGCAGGTGCCTTCTCCCACTTCATTTATTTCCTTTGTTCTATTTAATTTATTAAAAAGTTTATTTATCTTTATATTTTAATTAATATTTGGGTTTTATTATTCAATTTTAAATATTATTTATAATTTGTTTTTATGTCAATATGTAAGAAGTGATTCTAGATCATGAGATTATTAACTTTCTATATCCTATATAATAAAGTGGTAATATGCAAATGGACCCTCACACCCTCACACAAGATGGCCACCCCCATGTGGTCAAAGATGGCTGCCACAAGATGGCTGGCAGGGGAGGGTAGTTGTGGGAAATCAAGCCAGCAGGAGAGGGCTGTTGGGGGGACCAGACTTGCAGGGGAGGGCAGTTAGGGGTGACCGGGCCAGCAGGGGAAGTTGGGGGCAATCAGGCCGGTAGGGGAGCAGTTAGGTGTCAATCAGGCTGGCAGGGGAGTGGTTAGGGAGTGATCAGGCTGGCAGGCAGGTGAGCAGTTGGGAGCCAGCAGTCCCGGATTGTGAGAAGGATGTTCGACTGCCGGTTAAACCAGCAGTTGGATATCCCCCAAGGGGTCCCAGATTGGAGAGGGTGCAGGCTGGGCTGAGGGACATCCCCCCCCCAGTGCATGAATTTTGTGAACCGGGCCTCTAGTTACTTTTATAAATTTTATTGGCTTTCTTTCATCTTTACTTCTAAAATTCAGCTGGAATGAATTTTTGTTTTATTTTTTCCCAAATAAATATTTTATTTTCCCAGGAACATTTTAATAAGGACATCATTTCCCCATAATTCTATAGTGTCATAGCATCGTTATGTATTTCTGTCAGCATTTTGGAATGAGACAATTCCACTTTTAATCTTACTGATATGTTAGCCAATGATAATACTTTTGAGCCCATTAAAATAAAATGCATTTTATTCACAAGTAAAACCTACTGAACTACATAATAAAACAAGACATTTATTCCAAAATCTTATTTTTAAATGATAGCAGGCCTGTTTCCCAGTATTGCATTAACTATTCGACAGGCTGTGCTGGAAGCATGGATACAGCAATGGTGATTTAATGCCCTTAAGCCAATGGGCACTGGTTATGGCACAGAAGCATTTATCCATCTTTAGCTTTCATTATTTGGTGATAGTAGTTTCTTTGTCTTCTACCTCCCAGCCCCCATCATCCTATCTCCAATAGATAGGGTTTCTTTCTCATTTTCTTCTCTTTGTCACTTTCCTTTTTATGTCACTGGTTTTCTACTTCTCTTCTTATCCTACTTTCCTCTATCTTCCTTTAAACCCCCTTATTATTTAAAGCACTCTTTAGCCCCTTCTCCCTTACCGCTATCTTTTTACTATTTCCCTTTTTCTCATTTCTTTTAGTAGTCAGAGTATGAAACTAAAAGATGTTTTAGTTTCATCATATGTAATAATTATTGAATTGAATTGTAACTTTTGGACATTGTTTTAAAGGATTTATTTATTTATTATTATTTTGTAAACAAAATATAGGAAATAGAGTGAACTTTTACAGGGGTATATGTCATTTTTTCTTTTTGATTCCTATTAACCAAGTGACTCCTGAACTAGCAGTTTTCTAACCCCTTCCTGTAGGCTTATCTATTGTGCCACAGAAAAATGAGAGAAGTTCTAGACATGGCTTGTATATCCTACATTGCAATCATTTTATTATTCCAAGAATATAGCTATTGTTTGGTCCTTAAATTCTGAGGTTGACTGATTTCTTGTCTGAAGTCACATTGGAGGACACACCATACAAGATATTCCAGGGAGAGCTCAAGCTGAGTCACTCTGTCACTTCCTAGAAGAATAAACAAGTGATTTTTAGTTTCATCTACTTTTGAAAACAGACTCTCTTTTCCTCTTCTTGTTTTATGACAATGAGAGATTTTTCTCCAAGCCAGACCTCAAGAGTTTGAGTTCCAGCTCTCAGACACAGCAGAGTCCTCCATCAGGAAAATACAATCACTGCCTTATGAGGTAGCACACTTTTAAGGTACAGAGATGACAATGCTTACTAATTTACAATGTTGTAAACTTTAATAGTGGAATTTTTAAAACTTGGCTACCTAGATGCTTTTAGTCTATTTATCTGGAGAAATGTACTTTATGTATTCATCATACCCGAAAGGCAACCACTTACTCTAAACACAAAGGCAGTTTTGCTCAGAATGTGTGGGTGGCAATTAAGATCACCAAAGAGAAGAGAGAGAAAAAGAATGAAATGAGGAAATTTCATTGACCTACTTGTTAATCTGAACAGAAGGTGCTAATCAGTTACAAATAGATCAGTGTATGGTATGGCCAAAAGGACACAGTCCACTGCAATTGGTCCTTCTCTCTCTCTCTCTTTTTTTTTTTTTTTTTTTTGCTTTTATGTCTACGTCAAGTGGACTATCCTCAGATTCTGTCTCACCCATTCACTCCAGGAACTAGTTGAACCCTGACTTCATTCTAAGCATGGGAGATAGAAAGACTACCTTTAAGAAACTGAATTTCTAAAGGGATATATAAACATTACATTTAATAATAATAAAATGTAACCAAACTATTTAAAACCCCTAGTCCTGCTCTACCTTTTCTTCTTGCTTATAGCGTATATCACTTTCTAACATTCCAAAAGTTTTCTCTGTCTCATTATGTTTACCATTGGTATTGTCTCTCCCCTAATAGAATACAGCATAAACTCCATAGGGTAAGTATATTTGGCTGTTTTGATTAACAGTGTTTCCAAAATCCTAAAAAGGGTATCTTACACAAAGTAGGTCTCACCTACATGAATGAATTACAATTTACCTATAAGGCTTAATGGATACGTGGTACATGGAGATATCTTCCCAGCCAGTGCACCCACACCTAGATGTCAGGGCCATTGGCTGCTGATAGATGTTTACAGTTATATCTCTCACGGAATGTTCCCTTCAGATGCAAGGTCCTGTACCGCCCAAGATTACACAGTCTTTAAAGGTGCAGCCTGAGTCCAATGACTGTATGATGCAGGGAAACAAATAGCCTCATCTGGGGACAAATCTGAAGAGACATGTCAGCTTTAGAACTGGTCTGATAAGATTAGACCTCACTTGCAACTGTATTGTGAATTAGCTTCTCCTGCCTTATGTTAACAGATGCAGCTCCCCAGAGCAAGAAACTCTTTGTTTTAGAATCTGTTACCAGGTAATCCACTCTAAACAAACATGTATATAAAAGCACTAACTTATTTTACCTTGGAATATTAGGGAGACTCTAATGAAAAGTTATTGAGTAAATAAGAGGAGTAACAACATTCATGTGAATGATATAACTTATACAAAGGCAGAGAAACAGAATAATGTTGTGTATACATCATGGCTTCTGTTTTCTTCCATTCTTCTGATGAAGTAAGAGGAACTCAGGGATTATAATTAGAGATTTAGCACTTCAACTTTATTGGTAGAAAACTAAAGAACAAACTGGAACATAAATTTTCCAGGCCAGAGGATATTTTGTTATTCTTCATAATCCCTTCTCCCTGAAGCCATTGCCACCTCCCTCTCCCAATGCCTCGAGATATGATTGGACATAATGTACTTATCATTGTTATTAGTTGATTCAATAAATTAAATATTGTCCTAAGGTAAAATAGAAGGACACTATCTCCATTCATTAATAATACATTTTAAACTAATAAAGTAGCAGTTCTAAATATACCCTTTAATATTTATAACCTGAACACAAAATATCACCCACAAAAATGTCAGGATTAAAAATAAATTATATTCACAAATTCTAT
Organism: Ia io; assembly: GCA_025583905.1. Classification (NCBI taxonomy): domain Eukaryota; kingdom Metazoa; phylum Chordata; class Mammalia; order Chiroptera; family Vespertilionidae; genus Ia; species Ia io. The sequence continues at coordinate 63,433,926 of JAJQQW010000008.1, forward strand.
TAAGAAATGTTTTTGTAGTTATTAATTTTGACTTCCTCTCTCACCTACTGTATTACACATCTGATAATAAGCTTCCAAATCTATTTGTGTTTTGCCTTTCATCCCTCCTTTATCTGGGCAATTTCTGAGTGAATGAGTGCTCCTCAGAAGTGATTTCTAAGAGCTCGGGTAGGATGGAAAAGCATAGAAACTTGTTATGAGCACAGCATCCAGTGCAGTGTGAATTGTAAACATTGTTTTCTGGAATTTTATCTAAAATAACTTTGAAAAATGATCTACTTTGATGGCTTGCATACTTTTAAGATTATATTATATTAGTTCTCTAAATTTACATCCTAATTCTAAATGGTTGCAAAGAATTCTTTGACATGTTTGTGAATATTGACTTTTAAAAATAAAAACTTCACATCATTCTACTAAATGTTTCCAAAGGACTCTAAATATAGCAATTTGAAAGTCACCACCATTCACCATTTGAGCCCCAGCTTGTGTGGATCAGTTGGTTGGAGCATTGTCTCCTGCACCAAAAGGTTGCTGGTTCAATTCCTGATCAGGGTACATATCTAGGTTATGGGTTCAATCCCTGGTGTGGGCACATAAAGAAGGCAACTGATAGATGTTTCTATATCTCTTTCTTCCTCTCCCCCATTCTCTCTCTAAAATCAATAAAACATATCCTCAGGTGAGGATTAAAAAAAAAGAAGAAATACTTGAGGAAGCTCTGTTTTTGCATTCAGAAATTTCAAAATCAGTGTTCTTTCTTCATAAGCTTATATTTCCATTTACTTCCTTCACATAATTTTACACTAATACAATTTTATGAAAATACTAGAGGCCCAGTGCATGATTGAATCATGCACGTGTAGGGTCCCCTACACGCTTTCGCTTTTCGCGGTGGAGCTGGGTGCCTGTCCGCTGGTGCACCAGGCCTTTCAGAAGCCTCTGGCTCGGCGGAGGCTTCTGAAAGGCCTGGTTCCAGAGCAGACAGGCACCCAGCTCCCCCACTTTTGATGGTCTGTGGCCGCTGAGGGGGGCTACCCTGCTGTTGAGAGGTGCAGGGGGCAGGACCCCGGCACCCTGCACCTCTCAAAGGCCACTGAGGGGGGCTGCTGTGGACACCTGGCTACCCTGCCATTGAGAGGCGTAGCTGGGTGTCCTCGGAAGGCCCCCTCAGCGGCCGCGGATCTGGCCATTGAGAGGCACGGGGGCAGGAGTCCCACCCCCTGCGCCTCTCAACAGCAGGGTAGCCCCTGTCAGTGGCAGTGGATCCGTGCCTCTCAATGGCCGGATAGGCCACCCCGAGTCCCGCCCCCCAGCCTCCTGCCGCCCAATCGTGGGCATAGCGGAGTGATGGTAATTTACATGTTACTCTATTATTAGATAGGATTTTTCATTGACACATCAGACCAGAAAAGAATGGAAGGAAATTTACAAAGTGATGCAAAGCAAGGAACTGAATCCAAGAATACTCTATCCAGCAAGGCTATTATTCAAAATTGAAGGGGAAATAAGGAGCTTCACAGACAAAACATAAAAGGCTAAGGGAGTTTATCACTACCAAGCCAGAAATGCGAGAAATGCTAAAGGGACTAGTATAAAAAGAAGAAATAAAAAGGGAAGAAGGAACACAGGCATTAAAAAATAAAAATGGCTATAAACAAGTACCTATAAATAATAACAGACTAAAAGCTCCAATCAAAAGAAATCGAGTGGCTGATTGGATAAAAAAAACATGACCCATATATATGCTATCTACAAGAGACCAACCTAAGAACAAGGAACTCACACAAACTGAAAGTGAAGGAATGGAAAAATATTTCTCAGGCAAATGGAAAAGAAAAAAAAGCTGGGGTAGCAGTACTTATACCTGATCTCAAAGTGAAGGCCATAACAAGAGATAAGGAAGGCTACTTCATAATATTAAAGGGATCGATACAATAGGAAGATATAACCTTGATAAATATATATGCACCCAATGCAGGAGCACCCAATACATAAAAAATCTCCTGGAAGATATCAAGGGAGAGATAGACAACAATACAATCATAGTAGGGGACTTTAATACACCACTGACATCACTGGATAAATCCTCTAGACAAAAAATCAGCAAAGAAACAGCAATATTAAATAACTGACTAGATCAGATGGACTTATTTGACATCTTCAGAACATTTCACCCCAAAGCCACGGAATATACGTTCTTCTCAAGTGCACATGGGACATTTTCAAAGATAGACCACATATTGGGTCACAAGCAAAGTCTTTCCAAATTCAAGAAGATTGAAATCATATCAAGCATCTTCTCAGACCACAATAGCATAATATTAGAAATAAACTACAATAAAAGCAATCAAAAAAATTCAAACACTTGGAAGCTGAATAGCATGCTATTAAACAGTGATTGGGTTACCAAAGAGATCAAAGAGGAAATTAAAAACATCCTAGAAACAAATGACAACAAAAACACAACAATCCAAAATCTAAGGGACACAATGTAAACAGTTCTGAGAGGGAAGTTTATAGCTCTATAGGCCTAACTAAAAAAAAAAAAAAAAAAAAGGTAGTAAATCATCTAACTCTACAACTTAAAGAATTAGAAAGAGAGCAACAAGAAAAGTCCAGAGTGAGCAGGAGGAAGGACATAAGAAAGATCAGAGCAGAAATAAATGATATAGACACACCACACACACACACACACACACACACACACACACACACACACACACAGAAAAAAAAAAAATACAAGAGATCAATGAAACCAAAGCTGGTACTTTGAAAGGATGAACAAGATTAATGAATCTCTAGCCAGGCTCACCAAGAAGCAAAGAGAGGACCCAAATAAATAAAATCAGAAATGAAAGAGGCAAAATAACAACAGACCCCACAGAAATACAAAGCATTGTTAAAAAATACTATGAACAACTCTATTCCAACAAACTAGACAACCTGGAGGAAACTGACATATTCCTAGAAAAATACAACCTTCCAAAACTCCATCAGGAAGATTCTAAAAATCTCAATAGGCTGATAACTATGGAAGGAATTGAAGCAGTCATCAAAAACCTTCCAGCAAACAAAAGCCCAGGGCCAGATGGCTTCACAGGGGAGTTTTACCAAATATTCAAGGGAGAACTAAAACCTATCCTCCTCAGGCTATTCAAAAAAATTCAAGAGGAAGAAATACTTCCAAGCTCAATCTATGAAGGTAGCATTACCCTAATACCAAAACCAGATAAAGACAAAAGAATTAAAGAGAATTACAGGCCAATTTCCCTTATGAACATAGATGCTACAATCCTCAACTAAATTCTAGAAAATCGGATCTAGCAGTACATCAGAAAGATCATACACCTTGACCAAGTAGGATTTATCTCAGAGATACAAGGATGGTATATTATCTGCAAATCAATAGACGTGATACATCACATAAACAAATTGAGAGGTAAAAATCACATAGTCATAGCAATTGAGGCAGAAAAAGCATTTGACAAAATCCAACACCCTTTCTTGATAAAAACTCTCAGCAAGGTGGGAATAGAAGGATCATACCTCAACATAATAAAAGTCATATATGACAAACCCACAGCCAACATCATACTCAATGGGCAAAAACTAAAACCATTTCCCCTAAGAGCAGGAACAAGTCAGGGATGCCCACTCTCACCACTCCTCAGAGACATAGTACTGGAAGTACTAGCCATTGTGATCAGACAAGAAGGAGAAATAAAAGGCATCCAAATTGGAAAAGAAGAAGTAAAACTGTCCTTATTTGCAGATGACATGATACTGTACATAGTAAACCCAAAGACTCCATCAAAATTTTAGACTTAATAAATGAATTCAACAATGTAGCAGGATACAACATTAATGCCAAGAAATCTATGGCATTTCTAAACACCATTAGTGAACTTACAAAAAGGGAGACTAAAAAAAAAAAAAAAAAAAAAAATCCCGTTTACCATCACACCAAAAAAATTAAGATACCTAAAGATAAACTTAACTATGGAGGTAAAAGACCTGTACTCAGAAAACTACAGGACACTGAAAAAAGAGATAGAGGAAGTAGAAGAAGACATAAACAGATGGAAGAACATACCATGTTCATGGATTGGGAGAATCAACATAATTAAAATGTCTATGCTACCCAAAGCAATCTACAGATTCAATGCACTCCCCATTAAAATACCAATGGCATATTTCACAGACCTAGAATGAACATTCCAAAAATTCATCTGGAATAAAAAAAGACCCCTAATAGCTGCAGCAATCGTGAGAAAGAAGAACAAAGTAGGTGGGTTCTCAATACCAGATATCAAGCTGTATTATAAAGACACTGTTCTCAAAACAGCCTGATACCGGCACAAGAACAGACATATACTGTAGATCAATGGAATAGAATAGAGAACCCAGAAATTGATCCAAACCCCTATGCTCAATTAATATTTTACAAAGGAAGCAAGAACATACAATGGAGTAAAGACAGTCTCTTTAGTAAATGGTGTTGGGAAAATTTGACAGATACATACAAAAAAATGTAACTAGACCACCAACTTACACCATACACAAAAATAAACTCAAAATGGATAAAAGACTTAAACCTAAGATAGGAACCCATAAAAATACTAGAGGAATCCATAAGCAGCAAAATCTAAGACATATGCTGAAACAATTTCTTCACTGATACTGCTCCTAGGGCAATGGAAACTAAAGAGAAAATAAACAAATGGGACTACATCAAAATAAAAAGCTTTTGCACAAAAAAAAAGAAACCATCAACAAAACAACAAGAAAGCCCACTTCATGGGAGAACATATTTGCCAATGTTAGCACCAATAAGAGTTTAATCTCCAACTTTTACAGGGAACTCATACAACTTAACAAAAGGAAGATAAACAACCCAATCAAAAAATGGGCAACCGACCTAAATGGACACTTTTCCAAAGAGGACATAAGGAAGGCCAAGAGACATATGAAAACATGCTCAAAGTCACTAATCATCAGAGAGATGCAAATCAAAACGACAATGTGGTACCATCTCACACCTCAGAATGGCTACCATCAACAAATCAACAAATGACAAATGCTAGAGAGGATGCAGAGAAAAAGGAACCCTGCTGCACTGCTGGTGGAATGCAGACTGGTGCAGCCACTATGGAGAACAGTATGAAGTTTCCTCAAAAAAACTAAACATGGAGTTCCCACTTGACCCAGTGATCCCACTTCTAGGAATATATCCCAAGAAACTAGAAACATCAATAAGAAAGGATATATGCACCCCTATGTTCATAGCAGCACAATTCGCCATAGCTAAGATTTGGAAACAGACTAAGAGCCCATCATCAGATGAGTGGATTCAAAGCTGTGCCATTTGCTACAGCATGGATGGAACTGGAGAGCATTATGTTAAGTGAAATAAGCCAGTCAGAGAAAGATAAATATCACATGATCTCACTCATTTATGCAATATAATGAACAACATAAACTGATGAACAAAAACAGATCCAGAGACAGAGAAGCATCAACCAGACCATCAAACCTTGGAGGGAAGGTAGGGGAGCATGGGCATAAGGGGGAGAGATCAACCAAAGGACTTGTATGCATGCATATACTAGTAAGCCTAACCAATGGATACAGACAACAAGGGGATAAGGGCATAATTGGGGGTTGGAGGAGCAGTGGGGTGATAAGGACATATATGTAATACCTTAATCAGTAAAGAAAAAAAAAGACACCATCAAAATATATTTTTCATTGGTTACACTATCATATTCCCTATAACAAAAACAAAAATATATGAAATTATGTATGGCATATGACTGTATATAAACATGTGCATATTTCATGTATATGTATTTACATATACATACAGAAAAAGGGAGAAATTTATTTTTATAACATCCTATATCACAAAATTGATAAAATTTAATATATTAAATATTTTGATATATAATTTTAAATACAAAAATTTGTTGGAAGTTAATCTGTTACTGATATTGGTAGAGCTTTTCCTTTTCAATTTATTATTCATTACTAGGGGGACAAGTTTCTATATCCAGTCTGTTCCTGATTCTGGTAGTTTTAAGTATAAGCACTGAGAAAATTTATTTGCCTAAATAATTAGATAAAAATATACATTTCTTATAGTGATCTCACTTTGATTTCTGAGTTATATGTCCTGCACCCCCAAAGTCTAATATTGATCTAACATTAGAAATTATTTTATGAAATATAAATTCTTCCTACCTCAACTGTGTTTCCTAAGTATACATTATTGTATACTTAGCACTGGTGTTTCCTAAGTATACATTATTGTAGCAATATATTCATTCAGTTTTTTAGCATCTATAGTAATATTTAGAGTACTGTGTGTGTTTTCTAGAGATCCATGTTTTTCATTTCAGTGGGAGTAAAGATGATGGATTGGACATGAAGTGGTATGAAAATGAAACCAGAGGAACTGCCTTTTTCTTAGGTGGACTAATATCAGTAATGAGTACACATGAAAGTTGAATATCTGAAAATAATTTCATTTAAAACCATTTATATCTATGTCCTTATAAATACTAGAGGCCTGGTATACAAAATTTGTGCATGGGGCGGGGGTTTCCCTAAGCCCGGCCTGCATTCTCTCCAATCTGGGACCCCTCAGGGGATGTCTGGCAGTCAGACATCCCTCTCACAATCTAGGATTGCTGGCTGCTAACCACTCTCCTGCCTGCCTGATTGCCCCTAACTGCTTCTGACTGCCAGTCTGATCTCCCCCTAACCACTCCTCTGCTGGCCTGATCATCCCCTAACTGCTCACCTGCCAGCCCGATCACCTCCAACTGCCCTCCCCTGCCAGTCTGATAGCCACCAACAGCCCTCCCCTGCTGTCCTGATCTCCCACAACTGCCTGCCCCTTCCAGTCTGGTCGCCCCTAATTGCCCTCCCCTGCTGCAACCCACATCCTCCGCCAGAACCAGCCTCTTCTGCACTGCATGGAGCTGCAGGACCCCCAGGCCTCACCGTGTTGAGTGGCCACCGGGACCCATCTGTGCTGTGTGCGTGGCCATCTTGTGGCAGCCATCTTGTGACGACATCGTGCGCGAGGGCCACCTAGGCTTTTATTAGTATAGATTCTTATTTTCTAAGGGTACCAGTACTTTAGATTAAACACTACTGACCTAGTTTAAATTAAATGCTTGTTTGTGAAATGATTGTGACGAAAAAGGAGACATGGAAAATAGGTAAGGGCTTCAATTTTAGAACTTTTGTTGAGCTGATCTTGATCATGGCCCAGTGTACAATAGAACTTAAACATTCTCCTACTAAAAATAGGCTACTAGCCTAAGACTGGAGTCCCACCATTTAAAATTCAGAGTTCCTAAGGCAAGCCTTTTTTGAAAATCTTTCATTTGGGGCCTGTTTTTTTGTCTCCCCGTTTTGTTTGACTCTTTTATTTATTTTTATATATTAGATATATCTACTATGACTTCAACTCCTTGTGGGTGACCTTATTAGGAGGTGCCCTGTGGCCTTATTTAGTTGATCCCCTGAGCTGGGTGTTTTAGGAATGTCCCTGTGTGAGTTATGTGGGCCCTCCTGTTAAAATTGAGTCTTGATTGCTGTTGGCTCATTCTTGGATGGGATCAAACCTCAGGCTTGCTGACTTGAGGGCCAACCCCAAATATGGTGTGAGAGCTGCTGTACAGGTGCTTCTGTAACTCACTGTTGGATATGCTCTTTGTAAAATTGTTTGGATCCTGCTGCAAAGTTGTCTGAAGCAGGCCACTTGGTATGTTCGTTCTGAGACTCTTGGAAGGGACTTTGGTGTAGGCCAATGTCAAACGCTGTCTGTGCCTAGATCTCATAAACTTGTTTGAAGCAGCCTTGATATGGCTTCTCCTGTAAATCCTTGGATATAAGACTCCTCTTCAGCTAGTCTTTAGTTGGTTATTTAGGGTGATTATTCTTTAATTTAGTTATATTTCCTATTTGGTCCTGGGTGGAGCTGAGTATAATAACCACCTATTCTGCCACCATCTTTTTATTCCCATTATAATTTTGATTCATTCACATTAGATGGCTTTGTTGTGTTGGCTGTTGTCATTTTTGTTTATTTGTTTGTTTGTCTTTTTAATATCTAAGGGAAAAGAGATCAGAGCCCTAGTCTAAATTATTAGGTATTGAATGTTTTAAAAATTCTTAAGGTTCACAAGTTGAAAATCCCTTCCCTATATTATCATGTCTACTTGATCTCTAGTTGCACCTTTCTTGCCTATCCCAACTCTAGGCAAACTTCACCATTTACAATCAATATTTTTGCTTCCAGTCAATCGAAAAAGTTGCCAAAAGCCATGAGAGAATGATCCTCTTTGGCTCCACTATAAACCCATATCAGCCAGCCCTAGCAGGGGTATAATCCATGCTCTCCCATACCTAGTTGGCTCTGTGTTTCATTTCCAAAGCACCTGGACTCATCCTTTTTTTGTTGTTTTTTTTTTGGTTTTTTTTACTATTTTCAAGCCTTACACTCATCTTACAGCTCTTGCTAGTGATCAATGTCCTCACCTCTTCCCTCTGAGATCACATAGTTTTTGGCATGTACTACTGCCATAGTATGTAATCATTTTGTATTATTTAATTAATTTTAAATGTGAGAAACTGGATGTAAAGGCAAGCATGTAGTCCAAGTTTACATACCTGGTAAGAATCAGAGCTAAATTTACAAGTCAGGTTTTCTAAATCCAAATGTGCTGTTCTTTCTATTTCATCAAACTCTCTTATAAGGAAAAGCAGTTTTTTATAATAAAAACAACTCCAGAACCTCAAAGTAGAAGGAAAATCTTCAGAAGAACATGGACTGAAAACCCAACAATTTACAACTATGACCACTACCTTTCTTTTTTATCTTTGCTCTGATAAATTAAAATAAATCTGGCATCCTCTTGGTTCACAAAATGAACTGTAATCCTTCTATGGTTAAAAATACCTTCTCTTGGGTTGAATTGAAATAGCTAGTAAAAAAAAGAAAAGAAAAAAAAGCTAGTCAGAATTGGACTTCCACAAAAACTTAACAAGCTACATTTGTTTGTTCTTATGCTTATCGTAATACCTGCATTCATCTCCTTTTATTTTTCATTGGTGTTTGGGGAAGTCTGACATAGTTATACTTTCACTTGCAAGGGCTAATGCAATACACAGAACTGGGGTTGGCAGCCTCTAATATGACCTCCAAGAGTCTCTATTACATTTGTGTAATCTCCTCCCCATGAGTAAGGGCTGGAATAATTGACTTACCTTTCATAGATATAATGCTGTATTAGCAATGGAATGTTGCTTTCAACATTAACTTATAAAAATGAGTGTGGCCTTCATCTTGGGAACACTCTCTGCTCTTACTTTTGCTCTTTCTCCCACTCTTTTTCACTGAAGCTTGTCAATAGCCAAGAAAGTAAGCTTGGATTCTTCCCCTGAAATTTTTCTTTTCTCTTCATAGTTCTTCTCCTCAATAAATAGTGATTCTCTTAAGGGCATAAATCATATTACAATTATCTCTGTCCTTTACACTAGGTACCATATTTTCCGGCATATAAGACGACTTTTTAACCCAGGAAAATCTTCTATACGCCCAGTCATTTTATACGCCGGAAAATATGGTAATGTTTTATTTAGCACATATTGGATATCATATCATGATGTTGGAATCAATCAGATATTTTGTATGCTTGAATTAGGAAAACTTCATTGAATAAAATACAATAAGAGGTTGTTTCTCAGATAATTTAATCAAGGTATTTGTAAGCCACTATTTACAAATCAGTATCTTTCAGGGACAAAATAAATGAAATGATGCACGGATAGACAGGTTATTGTTTTCTCTAAATAATCCATAGGTGTAATTTGCATAGGACCTAAATAAAAAGAAAACCCATACTACTACCTTCAACTATCATTAAGCCTACATAGAAGTGTATTTCTTGCACTAATATCATTAATAAGTAAGATCAAATGCTTAATAAACCCCCAGGTAGCATGCTTTAAAATCTGCTATAAAGGTAACCATAGAAGACTTTAGTTTATTTAATTTAACAAAAATAATCTCTGACATAATATATTTTGTGTTGTATATATTTTAAATTTTAACAATTAATGTGGCAAAGGGAATTCTTTATGCTAATGTTATAGCTCCTTGGTTGGTCCCTAACACCATTATCTGCTTTAATGAATAATTCATTACCTGTTGAAAACTTAACTATATCATTTTTACTTGGGATGAATGAAACTTTGAACTGCAATTTAAGTTGAAAGAATCTAAGATTGTAGAGAATTCCCATAAACCATCAAAATGTGCTGTGCAGGCAATATTACCTAGCACTCAAGTGAAATCGTTTTACAGAAAGCTCATGTGAGATTCTAAATTTTGTTTCTTTTGTAAAAAATATTGATGAGATTCATTTCTTACTGCATTTTCACACTGTGCAGTGACTATTTTTACCTCTAGATATTAAAAGCAATATGATCTTTATTTTTAGCTTTAGATCAAAAATATAATCACTGTAAAGAAAGCTGATATTTGCCCATCCAATGTCATGTTTGCCATGGAGAGAAGACTTTTCTAGTAAAGAATCCCAACACTGGAAATGGATTAAATAGATCAAAACAGATTTTCAAGTGGAATTAATGCATTTTCAGTTCATTGCATCCTAAAAGCTCAGTAAATGAAATAGTGGTGACCCACTCTTAGGAGAGAAGCTAATTAATGTAACTGTCGCAAAGTCCTAAAGAGTTTGCCACCAATCAGAGTATCTCCTCTTCCTGGTCCTATAACCAGGGAAGGGCACATATGGGAATAAAGATTTTCCTCAAAACGTGGAAGAGGCTAGTCACCTTGATCAACATAGCAAAACATCTTAATACTGGGAAAACATAAGGTCTATACCATATCACATGAGCAAACAGGAAATTTAGCAACATTCCATAATCAAACAAGCCATAAAAATAGGATGAATGTGTATATTACAAGAAATGATGCACTATTTCTTTATGTTCAATATGCATCTTTTAATCACTTATTTCCCATTATTGGTTTTGCCAAGAGGAATTTCACATTAGAATTTATATCACAACTGTATAAAAATATTTCTATGTATTATAGAATTGTGCACATAAACCTATATGAATTTATTAACTAACATCACCCCAAATATTCAATAAAATTTTAAAAATATATTTTCTATAATCTGCATTATCTTTGAATACATAACACATTTTGCCTTATTTTTGTGTAATCTGAAGTATTCTAAACTTTGCTTTTAAGTGTCTAAATTTTAGTTATATATTATGTAATTTTGAAAGTAATTGAAATTATTTGTCGAACTAGATAAAGGAGAGATGGAGATAAGAGAGTAGAAAGAAGAGAAGGAAGAGGAGGAGGAAGCAGGAAGAAATGAAGGAAGGAAAAGCAAGGAGAGACTGTAAGAAATGACAGAAAAAATGTAGGCAGAGAGAAAGAGGGAAATCAAGATGTGAAAATGTTAGTCTAGTTCCCTTATCTTTTAAATTTTTTTTTCTTTATTAAGGTATTACATATGTGTCCTTATCACCCCATTACCCCCTCTATCCCCCCTATTCATGCCCTCTCCCCCTTGTGTCTGTGTCCATTGGTTAGGCTTATATGCATGCATACAAGTCCTTTTGTTGATCTCTCCCCCTAACCCCTCCCCTCCCCTACCTTCCTTCTGAGGTTTGATGGTCTGATCGATGCTTCTCTGTCTCTGGATCTTTTTTGTTCAACATAAACTGATGAACAAAAACAGATCTCTTATCCTTGAAGATGTAATTAAATTCCCCCAAGCCCTGCTCTAGTGATGTTTGCAAAACAAAAGCCCTTTGAACTTTCATGCCTTTAAAGACTTACTGTCTATACCTTTATGAGGCGCATTGCTCCAAGTCCGCTTGATTGCTGCCTTGTAGACCAGAACCTGGATACATAGGTCAGATCTCTCATCAGTTTCCACTAGAAATCAGCTGGTGTTGAGACTTTTGTAGAACTATTGAACTTCTTGGAAAGGGCTTGAGGTGGCATTCACATTGCAGCTCTTGAGTAGTCTACAATTGCATTGGTTCACCTTCCTCAACACTCTTTTTTTCTCCCATATTTTCTTCTTCCTTGATTACAAAAAAATTCAGGATAATTAAAGTCTCCTTTTCTTGTATTATGAAAAACAGTTATTCTTATTTCCAAGTATTGTACAGGCCTACAAGCTAACTCCATATACACATAATTTCCCTCCTCCTAAGGAGAATTCTTTGCTAGTTATTAATATTTTAACAGACATCTATACATAAATATATATGTATTTATGGAAGGAAGTAATAAAATAAAGAAGGAAGAAAAAAGAGACAAGTGCTAATCATAAAATAATACTGAGGATATAAATATGAGGGAATCAAGAGGCAGAATTTTATAGTAGTTAAAACCATGGCGGGGTTCAAATATTGACCTCCCTTACCTACTAGCTTTGCAAGATGGAACACATCATTGAACTTTTCTATAAAATTGGGATACAAATCATAGTATTCTGATAATGAGCTGTTATGAGTCTGAAATGAGATAATGCATAAAATACTTAAAACACCACCTAGCTAGCCCTCAGTACATCATAGATAATCGTTAGCTATCATTATCACAAGTGTGATAATTATAGAAATCACACTAGAATGACAAGAAATTCCTAGAGAAAGGTGGGGATGCAAATGTCATGCACTGAGACATTGATTCTAATAAACATAGCATATATTAGTCTGATTTATTAAATAAGTGAGCTAAAAAGAGCATCTCCATCAACAATCCACGCACACACACACACGCGCACACACACACACACACACACACACACTTTTAACTAAAATTCAATCTAACCTGTCTTGCTATGTTCATCCTAAAAGTTGTAATCACAGAGGAGTCTGGATAAAAAGCATTTCCATGGCAGAATCATGACCAGAGTTGAAGGCAAGGAAAATGGTAAGAGAGTCCTATCTTCACCCAAATCTTTAAACACTCCAATTTACAAACCAATGTCTACATGGAGAGAAAACACACTTGAAAGCAAATTGACCCTTTCAAGTCTGAATATTTTCTGACCTCAGATGTGGAGAAAGGGCTGAGACACTTCAGAGGCCTGGTGGGCTCTCTCTCTCCTTGAGGGAGACGATATATTGCGTTTTATTGAACTACTGGGTTTTAGCCAAGTGATGTTTGTTTCTAAGATCCATAGTAGAACTATCCTACAGCTCTCAGGCTGTATCAGACAGGAGAGACAATACTTAATGTCATCTTATTCCCCGGAGTATAGTGATACTGATGCTGATCACAGCTGAGTTGAGGTACCCTGTTTTTCTTACAATGAACATTATGGACTTTATGTGGATTAGATCCAACACCATTTCCAAAATTTTATTTTTTAACACCTTATGAATGAGTCAGAGGAACTTTAAAATCATGATCTCTCCAGTGAACTCTAAGACTTTCATTCTTTCCTAAAGCACTCTTTAGTCACAAATTTAAAGGGTGGGGGATGGGGGGTGAGGGAGTATTTAATTAAAAACAATAGCAATATCACCAAGAGGATAAAAAGTAATACTCTTTTAAATTTGCTTTTGTGCAGAAAAAACATGCAGCCTTTTTATTTCTCTCAGATGTTATTTTGGAGATAAAAGCACTCAATTTCCAAACACTTCTATTGTCAGCTCTGTGGCATGTAACGCTTTTTCTTGAAAAATAAGAAAATCAGAAATGTGCATAGATGCTTCTTAGCTTGAATCTGTGGCCACAGTGCTGCACCTTCTCTTTTAAATAACTTTATAAAACCAGGTCTTGCCTCATTTGTATTCCCTAAACATCTCTCCCTTTTTGACTACCTTAGGTATTTTAAATTTAGCTTCAAGAAAAGTGCTGTTTTATGGAATCAAGTCCCCTTGTCTTTATCCTGAAAGAATTGTGTGCAATATTTATTTCCCTTATGTTGCAATTTAAAACACACAAGAAACTGTGTTGAATACCATCCCTCCAATACTCATCTCTCTATCAAGGTATGCATATGCATATTTTTATATAGTGTATAATGAAGTGAAGCTATACCTTTCTTCATTTTGGGCACAGTCTACCTGAATTTAGACTTCTAAAATTAAGGAGGTATTTACTTGTAATACTCTGCAGGGTAAATATTTTTCATGTTTCACAGGGTGAAAAATAAATAGAGTACCATATTAAAAACAAGTACATTTACTACTGTGTTACTCAAAGGATTATAAAATATGTACATATATATGGCATTTTGTTCACAGTAAGCATTCAATAATAATTTAACTTAATGAGGGGTAAATGAATGAGAATATTATAATTCTAAAGAATCCCCAGGTACTCAAAGTAGCACATCAATTAGACTGCTTAAAATAAAGCTGTTATTATTTTCATTCAAAGTTTTCCTCTAAAATTAAAAATTTAGATTGGATTCCTAAGGGCTTTTTCTCAGGAAAACTTGGGTATTTTTTATAAACTTATGATGATTTGCCATTAAATATATGAGTCACCTTTTCATGCAAAGGATTTCTGCTCCTGCAAATAAAAATTATCCAAATGAGCAAGCACATGATTTTCAAAAGAAAATTTCAGATAAAATAACATACTCTAAGTACAGATTCATTGATTTAATTTGGTTGTTAAATTTATATATTAAATATAATTCGTGCCCTAACCAGTTTGGCTCAGTGGATAGAGCGTCAGCCTGCAGATTGAAAGATCCCAGGTTCGATTCCGGTCAAGGGCATGTACCTGGGTTGCGGGCACATCCCCAGTAAGAGGTGTGCAGGAGGCAGCTGATCAATGTTTCTCTCTCATCGATGTTTCTAACTCTCTATTCCTCGCCCTTCCTCTCTGTAAAAAATCAATAAAATATATTTTTTAAAAAATATAATTTGTTCATTTTCAAAAGATTTTCTCAGGAATTATGTATTTCTTTTAAATCACCTGAGGAGTATAAAGTATGAAAAATATTCCTCAGTGTTTTTCTGATATACCTTGAAATTATGCTAGATAATTGATAATAGAGGAAAAGAATAAACAAAGAAATTTAAATATATTGATTTGAAAGGCACATAGTTAAAATCACAAAGTAAAAACCAACTTTGTATTTTCAATTCTAGTCACCTGTAGGGTTATTTTTGTCACATAGAAGTACCAATGACTACATAAAACACATAAATCCTTCAGGAATTAAAAATGGGGAGGAATCCTATATAATAAAAGCCTAGGTGGCATCACGCCCTCGTGCGATATCATCACAAGATGCCTGCCACAAGATAGCCACCCTCACATCGTCACAAGATGGCCGCCACAAGATGTCCAGCAGGGGAAGGCAGTTCTGGGAGTTCAGGCCAGCAGGGGAGGGGAGTTAGATGTGACCAGGCCTGCAGGGGAGGGCAGTTGGGGGTGACCAGGCCAGCAGGGGAGGGCAGTTGGGGGTAACCAGGCCAGCAGGGGAAGGCAGTTGGGGGCCACCAGGCTGGCAGGGGAGGGCAGTTGTAGGTGAGATCAGGCCAGAAGGGGAGGACAGTTGGGGGCAATCGGGCCGTCAGGGGAACAGTTAGGTATCAATCAGGCCATCTGGGGAGCAGTTAGGGGGTGATCAGGCTGGCAGGCAGAAGCAGTTAGGGGCAATCAGTCAGGCAGGCAAGTGAACAGTTAGAAGACAGCAGTCCCAGATTGTGAGAGGGATGTGGAGAGGGTGCAGGCCAGGCTGAGGGACACCCCACCCTGTGCACCAATTTCACGCACTGGGCCTCTAGTATATCATAACAAGGGGACTCTTTCGAGGTATTCAGTAGTTCTGCCATCAGTTAGAACCTGTGTAAAAATTACTAGGATCCTTCCAAAAGAGCACTTCAAAAGCAGCACTTAAGCTTTACAGGTTTCACAACCAAGATAGTTTACAAAATTTTTTTAAATAGTGTTCTGCATATTTTTTAGAAAATTAATTTAGTTAAATTGTGGCATTCCTACAATTAATAGGCCTTGTTTGGTTGTAATTCTCTGCGAGTTTTTTAACCTTTATTTTCAGCATTAGTCCTGAAATACTTTCAGAAATTGTTGATTGGGTTCACCAATTTCAAATACTTTAATAGTAATTTAAAAAGAGTTTCTGAAGAACATTTTAAGAAAATAAATTCATTCATTTAAGGTCAATTGATCTTGGACAAGGATGCCAAGAACACAAAATGGGTATCTCTTCAGTAAATGATGTTAAGAAAACTGGATATCTGTATGCAAAAAAATGAAATTGGACCCTTACCTCATATCATATACAAAAGTTAAATCCAAATATTTTAAACACTTAAGTGTAAGACCAGCAACTATAAAATCACTAAAAGAAACCACAGGGGATAAGCTTCTTGATATTGGTATTGGCAATGACTATTGAATATAACATCAAAAACACAAGTAACAAAGCAAAAATAGTCAAGTAAGATTGCATCAAACTAAAAAGCTATGCATAGCCATGGAAACAATCAACAGAGTCAAAAGGCAACCTATGGAAATGAGAAAACATTTGCAAACCATATATCCATAAGGGGTTAATGTCCAAAATATGTAAGGAATGCATATAACTCAATAAATAATAATAATAATAACAATAATAATAATAATAATGATAAAATTTTATAAAACGCAAAAAACATTAACAGATACTTTTTTCAAAGGAAACATACCAATGGCCATCAAGTGCATGAAAAGGTGATCAATCATCAGGAAAGTGCAGATCAAAACAACAATAAGATATCACTTCACATCTGTCAGAATATCTATTATCAAGAAGAGAAACTATAACCAGTGTTGACAAGGATGTGGAGAAAACAGAACCCTTGTGCACTGTTGCTGGGAATACTAGTATACATTGGTTCCAACGTTATGGAAAACAGTATGGAGATTTATCAAAATTAAAAATAAAACTACCATATGATACAACAATTTCACTTATGGGTATATATTCAGAAGAAACAAAATCAGTATCTCAAAGAAATATCTGCATCTTCCACATGCATTGCAGCATTATTCTTAATAGCCAAGATATGGAAACAACCTAAAGGTCCATTAAAGGTCCAATAACAGATGAAGGAATAAAGAAAATGTATATATACTTAGAATAGTATTGTGTGTGTGTGTGTATTTATATAAAACTGTATTATTCAGACACACAAAAGGAAAATAGATTCTGCCATTATGACATGGATATACATGGAAGTCATTATGCTAAGTGAAATAAGCCAAGCACAGAAAGACAAGTACTGCACAATCTCACTTCTATGTGGAATTTAAAATAGTGAAACTTTTTTAAAATTGAATTTATTGGGTGACATTGTGTAATAAATTATACAGGTTTCAGGTATACATTTCCACAAAATATCATTTGTATATTGTATTGTGTGTTTACCACCCCCAAGTCAAGTCTACTTTATCACCACTTATCCCTCTTTACCCTCTTTTACTATCCACACCTCCTTCCCTCTGGCAATCACCATATTGTTGTCTGTGTCTATGAGTCTATTTTTTCTTTGCTTAATCCCTTCACCCTTCTCACCAAGCCTCCAACCCCCTCCTCTCTGACAACTGTCTGACTGTTCTCTATATCCATATGTTTATCTTCACTTTGTTAGTTTATTTTCTTTATTAGACTCCAAAATAGTGAAACTCATAGAAGCAGAGAGTAGAATGATGGTTACCAGGGGCTGAGGCAGGGAGAAATAGGGGGATGATGGTCAAAGAGTACAAAGTTTCTGTCAGAATGATAACTTCCTCATAATTGAGTTAAGTTAATCTGCACATTTCAGACCATCCCCAATTTTTCCATAATTGTTTAAAGGCTTTATTTGTTGCTTGTAAAACATGAAGTAAGAAACTAAGAAGATTTACCTCTGATACCCTCTGAGATGCCTGTGACTTATCCAGAGGGTTTTTGTTATTGCACCATCCAAGAATGAATTGGGGTAGGAGTGTTTCAATAGATGAGTAATTTTTAACTGGTGTGCCACAAGAGGCACAGTGGTGTGCTACAAGAATTAAAAACAACAACAACAACAAAAGCATGCAATACCTGACTATTTAGTCAGGGGTACTGAACTCTGTTATATTGTCAAAAAATATATAACAGCCAACACAATAGTAGTGATTCATTCACATCTGGTGTGAATGAATCAAAATTATAACTTTTTTTGTTCAGACTGGAAAAAAATTATATTTTTTGGTGTGCCACGGAATTTTAGCAATTAGTTTATGTGTGGCATTAGATGAAAAAGGTTGAAAATCACTTTTACAGACTATTCTGGACCCTGTTCAATCATTTCAACTTTAATTACTTCATGATCTATAGCATCCCATTTGTCTCTCTTAGTTCCAGTTATGCCTGGGTTATCTGGACTTCTGCATATATGTAGTTCTATGTGAGAAAGGAAAAGGAGGTCAGTACACATCTATTTCATCCTCAAATGACAAAAGGACATCATTGATTTTAGATTGTTTATAAAATTTGAATTAATACTAGTATATAGCTTTAAAAGAAAGAAAATACCCTGTCAACCCTTTTGATAATTCTGTATCTAGAATGCTGATTTCCTTTGCTACACAGGCTTTTATTGGATCAACTAGAAGCCCGGTGCACAATATTCATGCACGGGGGTGTATGTCCCTCAGCCCAGCCTGCACCCTCTCCAATCCTACCTGGATCGGGCCTAAATGGGCAGTCGGACATCCCTCTCACAATCCAGGACTGCTGGCTCCCAACTGCTTGCCTGCCTGCCTTCCTGATTGCCCCTAACCACTTCTGCCTGCCAGCCTGATCACCCGCTAACCACTCCCCTGGCAGCCTGATTGATACCTAACTGCTCCCCTGCCAGCCTATTTGCCCCGAAATGCCCTCCCCTGCAGGCCTGGTCACCCCTAACTGCCCGCCCTCGCAGGCCTGGTCATCCTTAACTATCCTCCCCTGCAGGTCTGGTCCCCCCAACTGCCCTAGTCCCTCCCAACTGCCCTGCTGGCCTGAGCTTCCACAACTGCCCTCCCTTGCAGACCTGGTCCCTCCCAACTGCCCTCCCCTGCTAGCCATCTTTTGGCAGCCATCTTGTGTCCACATGGGGTCAGTCATCTTTGACCACATGGGGGCAGCCATCTTGTGTGTTGGAGTGATGATCAATTTGCATATTATTCTTTTATTAGATAGGATTAGATAGGATAGAGTCCTAATAAATGGGTGGGGGCTGGCTGGTTTGCCCTGAAAGGTGTCCTGGATCAGGGTGGGGGTTCCCTTGGGGCATGGGGCAGCCTGGATGAGGGGCCTGTGGTGGTTTGCAGGCCAGCCATGCCCCCCGGTGACCCAAGCGGAATGGCCCTGGTATCTGGGATTTATTTATCTTCTATAATTGAAACTTTGTAGCCTTGAGCAGAGCCAAGCCTCCTGCTTGCTCTGTGGCCACAGCCATTTTTGTTGCAATTTATTTATCTTCTATAATTGAAACTTTGCAGCCTTGAGTGGAGGCCTGGGCCCACAAGGAAAGCTTGGCTTCCTCCAGCACCGGGGGAAACTCAAGCGTCCTGCTCTCTCCAGCTCCGTGACTGCCACCATTTTTGTTGGGATTTATTTATCTCCTATAACTGAAACTTTGTAGCCTTGAGTGAAGGCCTGGGCCTGCCGGGGCAGGTGGAAAGCTTGGCTTCTTCCATTGCCAGGGAAACCCAAGCCTCCTGCTCTCTCTGTGACCGTAGCCATCTTGGTTGGGTTAATTTGCATACTTTCTCCTGATTGGCTGGTGGGTGTGGCTTATGGGTGTAGTGGGGGAATGGTCAATTTGCATATTACTCTTTTATTAGATAGTATTATGATTCAGATCTCCTCCAGGTCACCTGTCATGATTTTGCCAGTAAATTTTAGTCTCCTACTTCTAAAGCATGTAGCACTTGTTTACACTACACAACCTATTTCATACAGTTTCCTTACCTCTCTCTATTTTTTATTTTTTTATAAAACATTCTTACAAGTTGCTTGAGGGATAGAATCATGTCTTATACCTTTTTACACACTTTAATTACATACCTAAGGCAGTGTGGTGCAAACAATAGCACCCATTAAACAATTTCTGAGCTTTTAACCCTTTGCACTCACTTGCTTTTTTCTCGATTCCTTTATTCTACTTGGGATTTAATTTTTTAAATACCCCAGATTTTACAAAGCATGGCAGTAGAATAAAAAACTGGAGTTTCTTTTCATACAAACTTATTTATTTGGATTTTTTTATAGTTCAAATTATTGATATAGTCAAAGGGTAATTTTAATCTCTATAATTTTTCATGGTGTGATATTTTTTGAAACATTCACCCACATGAAGACCTGTTTTACATTCACATGTTTCGCAAATATAAATCATCTCTCTTCTTCCTCCTTTGATTTTTCTGTTAGAACAAACAACACAATCTTTGTGTTTTTTGTTAGGGTGAGGTGTGATTATATGGAGCTTTCCATCTAAACGTTGCTCTAAGTTAGTGGATAATAATCTACCCCTGGAAGTTAGTGTACCATCTCTGAATTCTCCAACAAGATCATGTACTAGTTTCCTAATAAATTTCACATGCATTATCGGTTTTTCATTTTTTCTTTTTTGGCATCAGTTGAGACAGCATTTATATTTTACTTGTCCTTTCATGCTAATGAAAACAAGAAAAGATACTGGAAAAATAGACAAAAATCCCCCTTCCCCCCGCGGTGAAACTACGTGTCGAGTGTGGCTCGACATACGAGCTGCTACCGATGCTGACCATGTCGAGTCACACTCTACATCCGAATGCAAAAGGTTAATGATTTTTAGATAGAAAAACTCATACTTTGGCTGATGGATACCCAAAGTAAAGATATTTCCCTCAATTATATTTTTCCAATCACAGAAGTAGTATCCAGAATAGAGCTATAAGTGGGAAGATCTGCCTTTCTACACCACATTATTTTCCCATTGTTGAACTTATATTTACATCCTAAAAATAGTCTTCAACAAAAATTACTTTCAAGTTATTAGGGACAAGTTGTCAATCTAGAAGAGAAACTGGGTAATTAGAGAATATACTGTAGGTGAGAAGTCAATGTAAAAATGAACTCATGGTCCTAAATGACTTGTTGTAATAACTGTGTGAAAAGAGAGACCTATTAAAGCAGAAAGAGATACTAAACCCTGGAGTAATTGAATGTGGTAAAATTTTATATTGTTGCTTCTAACATTGGGCTTACAGAGGGCAGCAGGGCTCCACAATAACTTATTGTCACGAATAATAAAAAGACAACAGTGTGATTAAATCACTAGGGGTTTCAACCTAGGACACCATCTAGCATTCTCTCCAGTGCTACAGTTGGATTGGGATGCTAACAAGGCACTTAATTTTTATATCACATGTGTGTTAAGAAATGGGGGATTCCTTCAATGATCTCTCTCAAATTTGGATATTGCTTGAAGTATTAAAGATTGGGTATAGGCATTTCTAGAGCATAAAAGGAGGAAGGATACCTAGAATTGATATCTATTTAGATTCACAAAGCTGGCAACAGTCACCCAAGTCTCCATTACAAAAAAAGTGAAGCCAAAGAATCCTCTCTTTTTTCCACTTTTATTTCTTTTTCTTTTTTTTAATCTCATGATGCCTTCTGGATGTTTGTTTTGACCCTGTGGTCTTTATAGTTTGGGTTTATAATTGGCATGAAAGCTTTTGGCTAGAGAATGGTCCCTCTGGGGATTTAGCTAAGTTAACCTCCCTGGATCTTCTCTTTTTCTCTGATGTCATCCAGGCTATATGACCTCAGTTGAGACTAGTCCAATTATACAGAGCCCCAAATAGGCTATGTAGGGGAAATTAAAAAATCAAGAATTTGGTCTACATGAAAAAAAAAAAAAATGGGGCCAAATGTCATGGTTAAAGCAAGACTATAGAAGTCACCCTGAGATTAAATAATGTGAATACCCATGAAGCAGTCGAAGTTTGCTGGAAGGACTCTGCAGCAAAGAAGACTAACATCTTAGGAATACAGATGAACAAACTCAGCATTTAAAGCTAAGGCAAGAAACCATCAGTCATAACAAAAAAAGTCATGCCAAACTTAAAAGGAATATTGATTGTATGCTGTATATCTCTATACTTGGATATTCTACTTGAAGAGTCAGACAAGGAAAAGATAATAATAGCATATTCAGAGAACTACAATTACTATCAAAGCCACAGGCAGTTGAGACCTCCCAATCTTGTCCTTATCCCATGAAATAATGTGTGGTTATTTACTGATTAATGACTCTCCCAACTGGAAGGTGAGTGACTCAAGGACAGGCAACAAGACCCTGAGCTTCCATATTCATCTCAGAAGTTACAATCAACCAAGAGGCAAATATCACACTCTTTTAGAGACCAAATTGGCTAGTCAGTGTTGAACTCATTTTACAACTCTGTTAATATATTTTGAACCCCTCACTTATCCTATTGAAATGATACTCAAAGTGGATAATAAGCGTTTGCTGAAAAAAACAAAACAAAAAAAATACACAACATGATTAATGCCTGGCTGGTGTCGTACAGTGGTTGAGCATCGACCCATGAACCAGAAGGTCATGATTTGATTCCCAGTCAGGGCACATGCCTAGATTAGGGGGTGTGCAAGAGACAGCTGATCAATGATTCTCTCCCATCACTCATGTTTCTATCTCTCTCTTCCTCTCCCTTCCTCTCTTTGAAATCAATAAAAAAAACAAAAAACATATTTAAAACAAAAAATCTTGAACAATGAACATTTGAGGTTACTATGGATTAAACAGTTTTACTTATTATTATCTCTGATAAACAATTTGAATTGGCCTGAAATCACACACACACATACTTTTCTTTGGCTTATGAGATTATTATCTTTACTTCTTGGCAACTATGTTTGCTTTCATTCATCATTCTCTGGCCATTTTTGAAATGACTGCTCATAGATTCAGTTTAATGTGCATGGGATTAGAGAAGTGCAGTGTGTGCAACTTTAGGACACTGAGCACCCGGAAGAATGTGATCAGTGCAGTGTGACATTTTAATGGTGAGGGAACTTCTGGGCCTATACATTGCTTCGTTACAAGTGTCCCAAGAAACTTCTCATTAACAATGGAAAAATCTACAGCACTAGTAGATTAATTGGGAATCAAAGAGGCTTGATTAGAAGATCTCAGGGTAATCTTGGTGCTTTTCTCTTAATTAAGTCAAGGGACCCAAGTGAGCTGTACCTGATAAAGGTCTGAATTCAAGGAGAAGTCTTTTTTTAAAAAAAAAAAAAAAGTGTCTTTAGCCAGGCCAGTGTGACTCAGTGTTTGAGTGTCAACCTATGAACCAGGAGATCACGGTTTGATTCCTAGTCAGGGCACATGCCTGGGTTGCAGGCTTGGTCCCCGGTGCGGGGTGTGCAGGAGACAGTTGATCAATTATTCTCTCTCATCATTGATATTTCTAACTTTCTCTCCCTTCCTCTCTGAAATAAATAAAAATATTTTTTAAAACGATTTATCTTTATTGTTGAAAGTATTACAGATGTCCTCCTTTTTTCCCTCATTGACCCTCTCCACCCAGCTCCCGGCCCTCCACAGGCCTTCACTGCACTACTGTCTGTCCATGGGTTATGCATTTATGCATATAAGTTCTTTGGTTAATCTCTTCCCACTTCACCCCCTTTCTCTGAAATGTGTCTGTTTGTTGCATGCTTAAATGTCTCTGGATATATTTCAGTCCTGTTCATTTTATTCATTAGATTCCACATATAAGTGAAATCACATGATACTTGTCCTTCTCTAACTGGCTTATTTTGCTTCTCATAATACTCTCCAAATCTCTCTATGCTATTTCAAAGGGTAAGAGATCCTTCTTGTTTTATAGCTGCATAGTATTCCATGGTGTAAATGTACTACAACTTCATAATCTACTCATTTGCACAGCAAAAGGACCCATCAGCAAAATGAAAAGGGATCTCACTGTATGGAAGAACATATTCGTCAATGATAAACCTGATAAAGGGTTAATTTCCAAAATATATAAAGAACTCATACAACTTCACAAAAGGAAGGAAAATAATCCAATCAAAAAATAGGCAAAGGACCTAAATAGACACTTCACCAAAGAGAACATACAAATGGCCAACAGACATATGAGAAAATGCTCAAAGTCACTAATCATTAGTGAGTTGCAAATTAAAATAACAATGAGGTATCATTTCACACCTGTCAGAATGACTGTAATCTACGAATTAACAAATGACAAGTGCTGTTCAGGATGTGGAGTAAAGGGGACCCTAGTACATTGTTGGTGGGAATACAGACTAAGGTGGACTCTATGAAAAACAGTATTGATTATGCCAGTCAGAGAAAGATAAATATCACATGATCTCACTCATTTGTGGAATATAATGAACAACATAAACTGATGAACAAAAACAAATCCAGAGACAGAGAAGCATCTATCAGACCGTCAAACCTCAGAGGGAAGGTAGGGGAGGGTGGGGGTAAGGAGGAGAGATCAACCAAAGGACTTGTATGCATGCATATAAGCCTACCCAATGGACACAGACACCAGGGTGGAGAGGGCATGAGTGTGCGGGTGAGGAGACAATGGGGGATAAGGATACATATGTAATACCTTAATCAATAAAGGAAAAAAAAACCCAGTATGGAGTTTCCTCAAAAAATTAAATCTGGACCTGCCATTTGACCCAGTGATCTCACTTCTAGGAATATATCCTAAGAAACCCAAAACACCAATCAAAGATAAGAGATGCACCCCTATGTTCATAGCAGTGCTAATTACAATATCTAAGATCTGGAAACAGCCCAAGTGCCCATCAGTACAAGAGAGTCCTTTTTATGTATGCAAACATTAAGCCAAGGTGTGTGGCCCATAAACAATGGGTATAATTACAACTATTTTGAGTCCCAGTCATGACAGGCTAACTAAAGGGATCCTAAGGAATACAAATAAGAATTAAGTCAGATTGGATTTATTTAGGAATACAAAAAATTAAGTAAATATCATTCACAATTAAGTGTGACTTATAGTAAATTTAATTAACAAAGTAGAACATACAGTATCCATGAGGTAATTTTTAAAAATTTTTGATTCCTAGGGGAAATTGTGCTAACAGTTGAATCTAATAGAAAATCTTCTTTATTGTATAAAAATTAAACTGGCTTTCCCCAGACAAAAGATAAATCCTTCTTAATAACATTTGAGCCTAATTCTACTGACCAAGATTTCTATAGATCTAGAAAAGACGGCAGAAAATATCAGACTTGGCAGTAGAGAAAAAAGACTTCTAAGTTTATATTTCTCTGAGGGACTTATTATCCTTCCTCTGGCAAATAAGTAATCCCTGTATCTAAAAAGGACTTTTTAATGTTTTTAAATTCAATATCACCAAATATATATATTTGTGTGGGCAATAATGTGATTTCAGCTCCATTCAAAAAACATCTTGAACTTTTATTGTATACAAAGCATGTTTTGTGTGGAAGGATAGTACAGACACAAACAAGAATATGTTATTTTAAGACAGCTCTTTTTTTTTTTTTTTTTTTTTTTTTGTTTTGTCATGGACCTGAAGCAAGAAAACATCATTTTATCAATAAATGCATATGGTTACTATTTAACTGATATAATTGTGTGCATGCTTATGGGGATGAATTTTACCTGAAAAAAAGGAGTGTATATTTCTTGAATAATTCATTATTAAATTGAGACCCATAGATTTTTCTAAATTAATTTCAAAGTTGAAAGTTAATTTTATGGCTACAAAGATATCAAATGTTCAGAAAAATGAAATAAGTGGGAAAGTAAGTTAAAGTTTGAACAATTAATATTCATTTTGAAATTTCTTTATTTGGAAAGATACTATTTTTACAATTGGTAGAGAGGTTGTTAAAACTGACATGTCACCCTTAATTTTGCTCTAAATAAGTGAGATAGTGATCCATCTATTGATAAGGATAAGAAAATGTGAAGTTTAAAGCATTTAGTTCACTAAAAGTTACTGATACAAAGGATTTTGGCACATTAAGTTTAAGTGTATAACAATAAACTATCTGAAAATTACTTAAAATTTGAAGTCTGACAAATGAGTTTAACCTGGCCTACCTTATGTAATTGAATTTTGTACTTCAGATCTAATAAGTGTGAGCTTCTTGCAGATATACTTTCAGTAAATAAAAATTAATTGAATTTAAATTTTTATAAGGGAAAATTGAATGTAAGGTTTAAGAAATTCTAATTGGAAATTTTCATTGTTCTAGAATATATTTGTTTGATGATATTAATTACAAGAACAGAAATTATCATGAATTGGGCTATTACTATTTTATCTATTTTATTATAATTAATGAAAAAGGGCTACACATTTTTCTAAAGGCAATGAGCCTGCAATAATGCACTCCTCTCTGTGCCAATGAATCCAATCACAGTGGTTTATAAATTAGGAAAAAGATACATAAAGCATCAGCCCAGTAAGAGGCAAGGGCATTTATACCCTGAAAATAGTTATGCTTATGGGAAAATATTTAAATTTGGACAATATACGTGTTTGGCTATTTTGTTTAGATTCAAAGTAAATGGATGGAGTAAAAATAGTCTCTTCAATAAATGGTCCTGGGAAAACTGGAAAGCCACATGCAAATGAATGAAACTGTATACAGTTTGTCTCCAGGTACAAAAATTAATTCAAAATGGACCAAATAAATAAATATATGACCAGAAACCATAAGTTACATAGAAGGGGATATAGGTACCAAATTTATGGACCTGGGTCATAGAGAACATTTTATGAACTTAACCCCAAAGGCAAGGGAAGTAAAGGCAGAAATAAATGAATGGGACTATATCAACCTAAGAAGCTTCTGCACAGCCAAAGAAGAATCTAACAACAAAACAAAGAGGCAA
The DNA here is from genome assembly GCA_025583905.1 of Ia io. Classification (NCBI taxonomy): domain Eukaryota; kingdom Metazoa; phylum Chordata; class Mammalia; order Chiroptera; family Vespertilionidae; genus Ia; species Ia io. The sequence continues at coordinate 63,460,933 of JAJQQW010000008.1, forward strand.
CCAACCAGATAGGAGATGATATTTGCAAACCATAGCTCCAACAAAGGTTTAATTTCCAAAATATATAAACAACTCATAAAACAACACCAAACAAACAACCCAATCAAAAAGAGGACCTGAAAATACCTCTCCCAAAGAAGACCTATGAACAGCCAATAGGTACATGAAAAAATGTTCAACCTCACTAGCAATAAGGAAAATGCAAATTAAAACTACAATGAGATACCACTTCACACCTTTTAGAGTGGCCATTATCAGTAAGACAAGCAATAACAAGTGTTGGAGAGGTTATAGAAAAAAAAGAATGCTTATTCACTGCTGGTGGGAATGTAGACTGGTACAACCACTATGGAAAGCAGTCTCATGATTCCTCAAAAAATTAAGAATAGAGCTACCATATGACCCAGCAATCCCTCTCCTGGGGATATATCCAAAAACCTCAAAATCATGTATTCACAAAGATATATGCACCCCTATGGTCATCGCAGCATTATACACAATGGCCAAGACATGGAAACAACCAGTGTTGTGCGATAGAGGACTGGATAAAGAAGATGTGGTACACATACACATGGGATACTACTCAGCCATAAGAAAGGATGAAATACTGCCATTTGCAACAACATGGATGGACCTTGAGAACGTGATGCTAAGTAAAATAAGTTAGTCAGAAAAAGCTAAGAACCATATGATTTAATTCATATGTAGGATATAAAACTGAAATTCGTGAGCATAAACAGCAGTGTGATGGTTTCCAGAGGAAATGGGGTGGGGAGCAAAAGAGTCCTAATATATGGTGACAGGAGAAGATTTGACTTTGGGTGGTGGGTACACGGTGAAATTTTCCTATCTTATAACATAGAAACCCACACCTGAAACCTATATGATCATGTTGACCAATGTCACCCCAATCAATTTAATTACAAAAATAAATCAATTTAAAAAAATAAATAAATAAATGGAGGTGTGTTTTTTTAATTGATGCACTAAAAGTAATTTTAAACACAGTGACAACGTCTAAGAGTAAATTTAAGAGCAAATAAACTAAAACCACCAGTACAAGACAGATGGAGTTTGAATAGATGCTATAGTTGCCAAGGAGCTTATCGATTATTTGAAATATACAGTTTCATGAATTTGGGCAATTGTATATACATGGATGACCACCACCTAAATACTCCAAAAAGTTCCCTCTTGCCATTTCAAGTCATTTTTCCACATTCCCCTAGGGCCAACACATTCTAACTTCTATCATGTACTATTATGCCTTTTCTAGGACTTCATGTAAATGAATCATATAGTATGAATTCCTTTGTTCCTATTTATGTAGCTTCTTTCACTCCACATGATTTTGTGATTCACCCATGTTGTTGATTACATGAGTAATTTATTCCTTTTCCTGAATATATCACAATTTGTCCATATTTCTGTTTATAAAAATTTGGGTTATTTCCGGCTTTTGGCTATTATAAATAAGGCTGCTATGAACATTCATGTACAAATCTTTCTGTGAACATATGTTTTCATTTCTCTTGGGGAAGTCCCTAGGAATGGAATTGCTGGGCCATAGAGTAAATGCATTTTTATCTTTATAAGAAACTTCAAAACAATCTATCTGCTTTTCTATTTCTCGGTTATTTTGTCAGTCATGTCTTTGTGATTTTAAAATTTAAGTTTATAAGCAATTTACCTTACAAAAATTGTACATGAATGGACATGTTTTACTATATGTTAAAAACTGGTAAAGAGAATTAGAGTCTACTGTAATAGCAGAATAATGCCCCCCTATATGGATGTTAACATCCCAATCCCAGGAATCTAGGAATATGATATATCACATGGTGAAAAGGAATTTAGGTTACAGGTAGAAGTAAGGTTGCTAATCAACTGACTTTTAATGGGAAGGTTATTCCAGATTATCCAGATGGGTCCAACGTAATCACAAGAGTTCTTATAACTGGAAGAAGCAGACAAAAGAGGAAGAATGGAAGGGATGGCCCCCAATCTTGCTGATTTTGAAGATGAGGGATTGTGGCTCTAAGCCAAGGATGATAGGTGACTTCTAGACCTCTGGAGGGTGACTTCTAACTAAAAAAAAGTAAGGAAAGTAATTATTCCCTAGAGCTGCCCTAGAGTTTCAAGTAGCTACACAGTCCTACCCACACTCTAATATTGTCTTGAGACAAATAAAAATGTACTATAATACATTTGTATTATTTTTTAAATATATTTTTATTTATTTCAGAGAGGAAGGGAGAGGGAGAGAGAGAGAGAAACATCAATGATGAAAGAGAATCATTGGTCAGCTTCCTCCTGCACACCCCCTTACTAGGGATCGAGCCTGTAATCCAGGCATGTGCCCTTGACCCGGATCAAACCCAGTACGCCTCAGTCCGCAGGCCAATGCTCTATTGACTGAACCAAGCTGGCTCAGGTCATTGGTATTATTTTAATCCTTTAAGTCAGTATTAGTTTCTAACAGCAGCAATAAGAAACTAATACACCTCTGATAAAAAACAAAATCATTTTGGAGTTTCAAATTGACATTAGGACCCAAAATCATGATTATTTTGTACTATGCTGGTAGATTGATCCACATACCGCTTTCTTGTCTCCTGATAGCTACTTATGATACAAATTTTATTGTACCTTAAAGATGTTGTATATGTCTCTTAGCAGAGAAAAATGCAATTTTGACCCTCCTGTTGAAAATTAGTTTGTTGAATTTAGAATTCTAAATTGAGAGTTACTTTAACACTAGAAGCCCGCTGCACGGAGATTCGTGCAATAGGCCTTCCTTCCCCTGGCTGCTGGCACCGGTTTTTCTCTGGCACCTGGGACCTAGGTCTTCACTCTGGCCGCAGTGGAGAAGCCAAGCCTCTTCAGCCGTCAGTCTTCAGTCTTCAACCTTTAGTCGTCTTCAGTCTTCAGTCTTCACTCAGGCCGGAGCCTTCAGTCTTCGCTCCGCGCCTACATATGCAAATCAACCCGCCATCTTTGTTGGGTTAATTTGCATACATACCCCTGATTGGCTGGTGGGCGTCGTGGAGGTAAGTCAATTTGCATATTTCTCTTTTATTAGTATAGATATTGAATATATTACTTCATTTATTTTCTGGATTCTAATGTTGCTGTGGAGATATCAGTTATCAATAGTTTTCTCCTAGAGGTAACTGATATTTTCACAATTGATGCTTATAGGATTTTCCCATCTGTGTTTGATGTTCTTCAATTACTCTATTATGTGTCTAAGTGGAGGTATTCTCTTATTTCGTTTTTCACATATGGGATTTTGTGGGGTTCTTGAATATAAGTATTGGTGTTTCTGCTCCATACAGGAAACATATCAGCCATCCAGACTGAGTATTGCCTGTCTTCCTCTTCTTCCTTTCTTTCTTCCTTCCTTTCTTTCTTTCTTTCTTTCTTTCTTTCTTTCTTTCTTTCTTCCTTCCTTCCTTCCTTCCTTCCTTCCTTCCTTCCTTCCTTCCTTCCTTCCTTCCTTCCTTCCTTCCTTCCTTCCTTCCTTCCTTTCTTTCTTTCTTTCTTTCTTTCTTTCTTTCTTTCTTTCTTTCTTTTTCTTTCTTTCTTTCTTTTTTCTTTCTTTCTTTCTTTCTTTCTTTCTTTTCTTTCTTTCTTTCTTTCTTTCTTTCTTTCTTTCTTTCTTTCTTTCTTTCTTTCTTTCTTTCTTTCTTTCTTTCTTTCTTTCTTTCGCTTGCTTTCTTCTTTCTCTCTCTCTTTCCTTCCCTCCTTCCTTTATTTTTTTTCTTTTCTTTCCTTTCCTCTCTCTCATTATCCTTCCTTCTTCTGTTCTTCCTCCCTCCCTCCTTACTTTCCTTCCTTCTTTCCTTCCTTTCTTCCTTCCCTCCTTTCTTCCTTTTATTATTTCAGATTAGGATTCTGATTGTACATGTACTGAAACTCCTCAGTCTATCCTCTGTATATCTTAACTTCTTTTTACTTTCTTGCTTTCTTCTTTTACTCATATCCTACTTCTGAAGTTTTTCCCCAGGATTCAACCTTGATAGGACGTTTATAGCTCTCAATGGTACAGGAAAATCAATTATTCTAGGGCTTCATTTTTTTTAAGCCTCAAAAAATACTTTTCTCTCAAGACTCTCATTTCAGTTTGGGGTTTTAAGGGCCTCATTTGAAAGTCATAAGATGAACATATACTTCTTCTTTTGGCACTCATGCTTGTAATCATAATTGTTCTTGGGACAACACATACTTATGACAAAATAGGGGAATGTTATGCACAAAAGTACTAGAATAGAAGGCAAGGGAAAAAATCAGGGTTTTATACAAGTGTCTCTCTTTAATCCATTTTATTTATTTATCAGCTATATGTGTATTGAGTATTTCTTTCTTTCTTGGTACTAGAGATATATGTAAACTAAATATAAGTCCTTATTTAGTGGAGCTGATAATCTTTGGGGGAAATGAGAGACTAGATAATGAAGCAGTATCTATTGACTTTTTTCCCTATTACAAATGGGAACTCGGGTTAGTGAATGAGTTGATAGATTCTTGTCCTTTTGTTTAATGGGGTATGTGTTTTGGTGCCCCCCTGCCTCATCTTTGCCTTTGCAGTATATTATTTTTAAACTAGAGGCCCAGTGCACAAAATTCATGCATGGGGTGGGGGAGATGTCCCTCAGCCTGGCCTGTGTCCTCTCACAATCTGGAACCCCTCAGGTAGGGTCCCCTAGGCCTGGCTGGTGATCAGGCCTATTGGGTTTTTCCTTTCCCCTTCTGCTAGAAGCTGGCCCCGCCCCTGCCGCTGCTACTGCTTGCCATCTGTGCAGAGCTGCCCTCCCTCCCCTGCCACCAGTTGCCTCCCTCTGTGGGCGACAGGCGGAGGGTGTGATGGCTTGGCTGGCCTGGGCCTCCCTCTGTTGGGCAATTGCTGGCCAGCACTGCACACCTACCACAGTGTCACTGTCTGGTGGCCTGGGCCTCCCTTTGTGATATGATTCATTGCAGGGCTCCTAGATGGATTGCCCACAGAGGGAGGCCATGCCCACCCCCTGCAGCGCTGCCAGCCAGGTGGCTTGGGCCTCCCTCTTTGGAACATCAATCGTGGAGCATCCCCATCGATTGCCCCACAGAAGGTGGCCTGGGCCTCCCTCTATGGGGTGAACATGGGGCGATGGCAGGGCCTCCCCAACCAGTCACATCGCACCTGCCTTAGCTGGCCTGGCTCTAGTGCGTGTTATAGCGTGGTCGTCCAGATATTCCTTCTGCTGTTTGGCCATTCAGTCGATTTGCATATTATTCTTTTATTATTATAGATACAGGTTCTAGAATTGGACTACCTGAGTACCAATGTTGGCTCTGACAATTAACAACTGTGTGACTATGAGCATATCATGTTACATATCTAAGGATCTGATTCTTCATTTATATAATAAGGAAATAATGATACATTATTCTGAGAATGATTAGGAGGACAAAATGAGTTAACACACATAAAAGTCCTCACAAAGTATAAGCATGCATTGCCTTTGTCCAAGTAATCAAGGCCCTGTCTCTCTCGTAGTTCAAACTCACTAAAAGATTTTTTTTGTCCTTAAAGAAGTCCCTCTGTGTCTTACTATGCAAGCATCACTTTCAAGAAGCTGCTGGATTAGTTCTGAATAGCAAGGGATAGGCATTTGCTTTTACAGCCATTGCTGCAGGGAGGATCCACGAATCCTTACAAATTATGCAGCTTTCCAGAATTTCTTTAACTTACTTCCAGTATCAATCCTTTTGGAAAAAAAAAAGTTATACATTGGCTACCCACATATTCCATATTTTGGTCCCAAATACAAAATATAGGCATACAGTATGTGGTAACTATTGCATTTAAAAACTGATAACATGTAACAACACTATATAGTATTGGTGTCATCACTTTTTCCAACCCCTCCTTCCACTCCCTTAAACATCATTTTTTTCTTACCTGTATTATTTTTTATTAGTGTGATGTTTGGGGAAAAAGAATGTTTACTCCAAGATATCCCTTTTGGTTCAGAATGTTATGAATTGACATCAATTATGAATTGACATCAATCATCCAAAGGACCATTCTGAAATTAGGAGTGATATTAGCCAAATATTAGAAAAATAAAGAAATAATTGTCCGTTGAAACTTCTCCTGAGATTGGGAAAGTTGAAATTTCAAAGAAATAGGCATAGAATATAGAGCATCACATCTGATGTGTGTGCCCATAGTTTTATTCATGATGTAATCATTATGATTTTCTTGTAAAGAAGGCAGCATGTCTTTAACATTACACTTTCCTTGGTTTAGGCCCCTGATATCATGTCCTAGTATGAGCAATCTATTAGGGTTAAGATACTAACAAACTTTAATAAAGAACAGAAGTGAGCCCCAGCCAGGGTTCAGTTGATTGGAGTGTTGACCCATACACCAAAAGGGTTGTGGGTTTGATTCCTGATCGGGGCACATACGTAGGTTGCGCATTTGATCACCAGTTGGGGTGCATATAGGAGGCAACCAATTGATGTTTCTCTTACACATCAATGTTTCTCTCTCTCTCTCTCTCTCTCTCTCTCTCTCTCTCCCATCCTCTCTAAAATAAATAAAACAAATCCTTTGGTTAGGATTAAAGAAAAAACAAAGAGCCCTGGTTGGTTTGGCTCAGTGGATAGAGCATCAGCCTGTGGACTGAAGGGTCCCAGGTTCGATTCCAGTCAAGGGCACATGCTGGGGTTGCAGGCTCAATCCCCAGTAGGGGGTATGCAGGAGGCAGCCAATCAATGATTCTCTCTCATGATTGATGTTTCTGTCTTTCTCTCCCTCCCTCTCCCTTCCTTTCTGAAATATATATATATATATATATATATATATATATATATATATATATATATATATATATATATATACTAGAGGCCCAATGAATGAAATTTGTGCACCAGTAGGGTCCCTAGTGGCTGCCAGCTGTGGTGGGTGCTCCCTCCTTTCCCCCAGCCGCCTGCCCTCCACCCCTCCACAGCTGCCACTGGTCGCCACCTTCAGGGCCCAATCAGGTGCTGAGGGAGCAGGTTGGCAGCCCCGACCCACTGCTGCAGCTGGTCACCCTATGATTGGATTGGAAAAGCATTGGGCCCCCACCCAGCTCCCTCAGGGCCTGGGAACCCAGCAGAGGCGTGGCGATCAGATTGGCGGGGCAATCAGTCCCCACCCGGCCACCAGTGGCTCACACCCGCCTTGGCCTGGTGCCGCCCATTCACCTCCTCCACCATTCTGCCAAGGCCCAGCTCTTGTTGGGGCCCATTGGGGCCTACAGTGCCTCCACTGCTGCCCGCTGCCAGTGCCATGTCGCCAACACCTGCCATGTTCCACACCACCCCCTGGTGGTCAGCACATGTAATAGCAAGCAGTCAAACTCCCAGCAGAACTCCTAGATGAGGGGACAATTTGCATATTAGGCTTTTATTATATAGGATATATATATATATATATATATATATATATATATATATATATATATATATTTTTTTTTAAAGTAAAGAAAAACAAAGAATAGAAGTGACATAAAAATAAATAACAAAATCTGAAGAGGCATTCTACATTTGTATTTTAAGCATGCTCTATGTAACCAAAGGAAAAAAATAAACATATATTATCAGCAGAAATTGCCTAACAGCAATGAAGGTTAAGTGTTGTTATAACTGTTTTTAATAAAGGAGAAGGGAGAAAGAACAGCTGAAAAATTAACTATAGTTTTAAGATAACATAACATAAAGAAGGGAGAATGTAAATGTTGCATCTGAGGCCCAGAAAATGGAGTTGTTTCTAAGTAATGTGCACACTTAGAAAAAGGATTCTGGATAATTGGAAGCCATTGTTTATTCAGTAATTTTGCCCAATTATTACTGGCCAATTAGCGCTGAGTCTGCCTTTCATGTCAAGTTCTAGGACTCACCCTCTTCTTAAATATGTTTTTGGATAGTTTTCCATATATTTATATGGTTATTTCTTAATTAAATTATACTGTTTATATTCATTTTCAAGACTAGGATAAGTTCTTTATTCAGGAACATTGATTTGAAGAAAATTATTTTTTTGTCTAGGACCCAATTTCAGCTTCAAATTGAAGTATGTATACGTATTAGGTGCTCAAATGCTAATGCATTAAGGCTGCTGCCTTTTGCCACAGTTAATCTGATCAAACTGTTCTCTGGGGCATGCCATGACTGTGACACTTAACTGAATCCATTCATTCCATTTTTGATGCTTTTTGATAGGGCTGATGTCTCAGGTTAGGTTCCCTGGAAGCAGAGACTAAGAAAGACTGGAATGCAACAAGTTTACTGGAGAACACTCTTAAGATCTCTATGGGAGATACCTCTATGGGAGTACTAGCAGCAGGAATGGGCAGTAGAGAAGTTGAACTGCAATGTACTAGTAGATGTGACCAAGGCCTCAGCAATTCCTGTGAGCTCTGAAACTGGGTTAGTCCTTCAGATTTCTCCCAGCGAAAGTCAACTCAACCAGGCATTTGATATCCTGTATTGACCCTTAGTGAGGAAGCTTGATCTTGGATGAGGTGTCTCTCTTCTGCTAGGTGCAAGCAATGTGTCTTAGCTGAGAGTTATGGGCCACCACCACTCCCAGCAACTGTGATATGAAATCTTCAGCTGGAGGCAAAAGTTGATGGCCTACACAGCTTATTACCATTGCCCCCAAAAGTCTTCAGCTTCCTACCTTCAAATATTTTCTGCTCTAAAAGCTTTCACCTTCTTTCTAATGTCCTTCCCTATATCCCAGCCTAAAGGACTTCCAGTCTTCTCTATGAGATCTCCACATTTCACTGTGGTTCTACTCCTTGGGACATTGCCTTTTAAAATATTTAAGCCCAGAATGTAATAACGGGTCATTGACACTTATTTTCTCACAGATTTAGGGGTCCCATTAACTTAAGAAAATGTGATAAGTCTGTAGGAGGATTAGGGGATTAGGAGAATTTATAGCTTTTCTTTTTTGTTTATAGTTTGGCTTAACAAAGAATATTTTTCTCTTTAGTAGTCCCTCCTCTCTCCAAGTCTGAAAATTGGAAAGAAAACACACTATATATTCACATTTGAAGCTAGATCCTTTGGGATTGAGCAATAAGGGAGGAAAATATTGGTTTTGATAACACAGGAAACTATCTTTTATTTTTTATATGATCAAATACTTTATTTTATTATGTGATTTTTCCTCCTGCCTCCTTTAATTCTTTACATAATGACCTACAGATTTTCTGTAGATAAGATCAGACAATCACGTGTTTAACTGGTAGGAAACTCATCTGTTGACTTTTAATTAGGTATTTCCAAACACATTAAGTCATATCATTTCATATTTATAACATCTTTGCAGTGTAAAGAACATTATACCTAATTTTCAAGGTAAGGAAGCTAAAGCCCCATGGGATACACTGGACCGCCAAAGCACATGGAGTTCAAATGTGAGTTCTTACAACCTCATGGCTCTTTGTGCTGTGAAGACTGACTTTTTTCCTTCCCACTTTTAAAAACATAACTTATTTTTTTGTTTTTATTGATTTCTTTTTAGAGAGAGAGAAAGGGAGAGGGAAAGGAAGATAGAAACATCAATCAGAGGAAAGTATGAACTGGCTGCCTCCTGCATGTCCCCTACTGGGGATCAAGCCTGAAACCCAGGCATGTGCCCTGACTAGGAATTGCACCAGCGTGCTCCTGGTGCATGGAGAGATACTCAACCAACTGAGCCAACCCAGCTGGGCAACATACTTAATTTTTAAAAGCAGTTTTAGAGTGAAAGGTAGGAGAATTCCTGCCTATGCACATGCATAACCTCCCATACTATCAACATCCTCATCAGAGCAGTACATTTGTTATAATTGATGAATCTAGATTGACACACCATAATCATTAAAGTCTAGAGTTTATATTGCAATTCATTCTTGGTGCTGTGCATGCTACGAGTTTGGACAAATCTATATATATGAAAAACCCTGATATGCAAATAGACCGAACGGCAGAACAACCGAACAACCGGTCGCTATGATGTGCACTGACCACCAGGGGAAGCGCATGGAACATGGCGGGCATTGGCAGCAGGTGGCAGAGCATGGAATATGGCAGACATTGGCTGTGGTGTGATGGTGGAGCAAGTGAGCGGGGGTGTGAGACCAACGCGGGGCGCCGGTTGCTGTCATCATGGAACATGGCTAGCCTCTGGTGGTTACTGAAAATTCTTTGCTCCTGTGTGCCACGGTCCCACCCAGCGCTAACACCTGCTGCTGGTGCTGGAGCCACTGCTTGCACCCACTGCCAGAACCCAGCACTGGTCCCGATCACTCAGTGCCATCATCAGGTGTGAGCAGTGGCTGCCGGCTCTGATTGCCCAAGAGTTTCTCCACCTCCCCCTGCTCCTGAGGGGCAATCACGGCAGCAGCCACTGTTCACACCCAATGATGGCACTGGCCCCAATTGCTCTGTGCTGTCAGCGTGTGAGAACGTTGGCGGCAGGAATGGGGCTGCTGGCAGTGAGGGGACCATTGGCTGTGGCAGGAGGGGCCAGGCAGGGGCGTGGAGGATGGGCCGAGACCTGCCCTATGCCCACCACAGCTCCGTGGCCCACAGTTCCTTTCAAGGTGCACAAATTTGTGCACTGGGCCCTAGTTTATAATAATAAGACATATCTACCCTTATTGTATCAATTACAGTAGTTTTACTGCCCCTAAAATTAGAGTAGTTTTACTGCCCCTAAGTTTTACTCCACCTATTTATTCCACTCTCCTTCCTAACCCCTGACAACTACTTACCTTTCTACTATCTTTATAGTATTGCCTTTTCCAGAATGTCACATGGTTGGAGTCATACTGTATGTAGATTTTATAGATTTTTTTCACTTAGTAATATGTGTTTAAGTTTATCCTTGTCTTTTCATGCTTGATAGCTCATTTATCATAGTGCTGAATAATATCCCATTGTCTGGATGTACCACAGTTTATTTATACAATTATCTATTGTAGAGCACCACCTTTTGGAAATTATGAATAAAACTGCAGTAAACATCCATGTGCAGGCTTTTGTGTCAACATGAATTTTCAACTCCTTCGTGTAAATACCAAAGGAGTATGATTGCTGGATTGTATGGTAAAAGTATGTTTGGTTTTGTAAGAAACCACCAAACTGTCTTCCAAAGAAGCTGTATCAATTTGCATCCCCAACAGCAATGACTGAGAGTTCCTGTGACTCTACATCCTTATCAGCATTTAGTGTTGTCAGTGTTCTTGATTTTGGCCATTCTTGAAGATTGTCTTTTTTGTTCTAAATATGAAACTGGTTGTGAAAATGTACAGCAGATATCCAATTAAGACACCGATTCTTCAGGTGGTCCTATTTACTTAAATCATTAGCCTTACAGGTTGATGGCAGAAAACTACAAATCCAACCATCCATATTGGAAGCATTTCTTTGAGAGGACTCAATGAATGAATAATGCATATTTTTACTTATGAATTATACCTCCTTGAGTTTTCAGATAATTTTTCAAGAAATATTAGATGCACATGAGAGTTATTGGAGGAAACACCTGCCAAGAATAAAGAAGGAAGGAGCATGAAAAGGGTAGGAGAGCCTTCAGAGTATGATCAGGTCTGACATCTGTGAAAGGGGAAAAGAAAGTGAAAGGATTGAGTAGGAGGAGCTTCAGATGGCAATGCTTTTCTGGGAAAGCCTCAGCCAGGTCAATGGGAAACCCTAGGTCCAGGGCTGTCTATTAAAGGAGTCCAGCATGAGGCAGAAATAACCCAACCCTTGTGCCTCTGCTGTGCTCAGTGTCTGACAGGGAGTAGCCAAGGGTGTCCTCAGTGCAAATTCTATCGTTGAACCCAAGCTGTGGCAGAGAGGGCGGCTGCCACTTTGCCCTCTGGCAGGTACTTGAAGGGAGATTTAGGTGGTGCAACCAGGCCTGTCAAGCTCTTCATTCCCTTTCCTTTTCCACTGGATTTCTTACCTCTCCATTTTTTTAAAATTTTAATTGCCTATTCCTATGCAGTCTAAATATAATGTACTCATAAAACAAATTTTTTAAAATAAAATGTTTAAGGGAGACTTACTATAGTGAAGGGTTATGACCTCAAATAATTTAGATTAGTTAATCCTATATAATCCTATATAATAAAGAGCTAATATGCTAATTAGACCAAACAGCCAAACAACCTTCTGGACGTCCTTCCGGATAACCTTCCAGACAAAGAAAGGGCTGCAAGGGCCAGCCAAGGCTGTGAAGGCCAGCTGAGGCAGCAGGAACTGCGAGGGCTGAGCCCCTTGCATGAATTTTGTGCATCGGGCCTCTAGTGGTCATATAAAATCCTTCTTCCTTTAGACAAAATAACCAAACCTATATTTCCAGCCTTCTATACATGTTCTTTAATTTTGTCTATTTCCTTTACAACCAGTCACATTCTGCTACCTTATGTGAATTTATTGTGATGGAGGCTAAAGACTGACCATTTGACTACAGCTCTGGTGATTTTTATCTTTGTTTCAATTTTTTTGTATTTTGTTTTAGGACTACAACCCTTGTCTTTATTATGAGCACTTTAATTTTTCAATTTACAATTAATTCTCATCAAATCATATGGGTGAAAAGCAATAAAATATTCAAATAATTGCAAAAAATCTGCTTTACCAAAAAAACAGTGTTATATCCAGGTTTAGCTGCTGGCTGGCAGTCAGCACCACCATAAGATTCCTGAAATGCTCTTCAATGATTGATGAACAAAGAAAAAGTCTACATTTAAAACATGAAATGGCATTCAGGAATATTTTTCAGCATCATTTATTACCTTGTCTTTCGTCTCGCTCCCTTAAAGCAGAGGCTGAGACATGATTCTTATGGAAAAGACTTAGGTATAGGGTGCTCTTACAAAGAGCCTCTAAAGAGGTGAGAAAATTAGGATAGGGCAGGGGAGAAGCTGGGAAACATATGATTTCTGGTGAGATCATCTAGCTGGAGCCTGATTCCTCAGGGACTTCTGAAAGATAAATGTCAGCACTGTAGAGTTTGCCTGCCTGTGGCAGCAAGGTAGGTGGTGGAGCTTTTGTTAGCCCCACCTCCCACTTACTCACATCCTCAGTCAGGAGTTCCAGGTGGTCTCTGGGTGAAACAGATCCAATCACTCAAGGCCAATCTTCCAGAGGAAGTTGCCGGTGTTAACTGTTAGCAGCAAAACCCACAATAGCAGTAAAATAGATGGATTTTGTGTGTGTGGAGGGGGTGGGGGAGGTTACACCCAGAGTTTCTGCTCACCAGTGTTCCCCTTCCGAGAGTCACTGCCAGAAAGTTTTCCTGCAGAAAGTTTTCCTGTGTTGAGGTTGACTGCTGTTTGATTTTAGAGACAGGGAAATAGTACCAAGCCAAACATTTCTGCCCATTATTTCATGTATCTCTTCATTTAACTCCTAGGCACGAAATTCCTTGTACTTTCAATCACAAATATTTCAGTTATTTCTTGTGGCCAGCTCTCCAGAGTTACTGTGGATTTTTAGTCATTAATTTCTAATCATTCTCTCTCTCTCTCTCTCTCTCTCTCTCTCTCTCACACACACACACACACATATGGGGCAAGTGAACAATATTACATGCACACTTATTTCAACAAAATTGTTTCAGTGAATTCAGTTATAATGCTAGGTTCTGAATGAATTACAGAGGAAGGAAAAATGTTTAAAGTTATTAAATTGAGATTAAGTATGCTTTTTGTATTTCCATTTTGTTTTGGAAGAAGCATGCACATTTAAAACATTCACATGTATACTTACCTCAACTGACAACGTGAGAGGTCCTTTAGCCAGGCAGTTACTCAGCCTGAAGCCTAAGGACAGAGAAGGAAACTAGATAGAACTGGTGTTGTACTCTGACTGGATTTTCCATTTCCCATGACAAGAACAAAAAATGGTGGAATCAATGACTTTGGTCCTAGGTTAAAAGTGAATGTTTTAGATAGCATAATGTCATGGAGTTGCCAATTAAATATTTTTGTTTTCTTCCTTTTAGCATTTGAAATTTAAAAGGGTTATGTGGAAATATTATTAAATGATTTTTAGCCAGAAAACTTCAATTTTTCCCAAATGTTATATTCAGGCAAAGTCTCTCCTCATAACCTCTTCATGTGAGAAAAAGAGACTAGATTTAGGACCTGGTCAGTGATAAAGTAAATTGATCTATTACCTACCCCCTGAGGAAATTCCTACAGGGCTATCTTGCTCTGGGCTGCCTAAGTGTCTCATTTGTACCTAAAAACAAGAAGTGTCATTTTTTCCCTATTCAAGATGTCACCAGCTCAATTTTCCTTTGCTAAGGGGCACAGTTATTAGTCTCTGAAGGTGTTAGCACTTGAGGCTATGTCTGAGGTGATTAAAATGCCTCAGTCCTTTAAGGATTGGTGCCCTTCCATCACTTCTCATCTCCAGCTGCTTCCCTGTCTGACTTCCCTTCTGTCTCTCATTATGATTCATCATTATCCATTTTAAGATCTGTGTAAGTCATGTGAATCAAGGAAAATTGAGAACCCTAGGAAAATGCATTTCTACAGACATGCACCAGTGGTAAAGAAATGGAAACAATGACCCAATCCTATTCGTCTCCAATTTTATAAATATGCTTATTTTTGCCCTTCAAATTTCTTTTGTTCTCATTAATGATCGGGCACTGTCTCTCTCTCATCATCTCTCTGTCTCTCACATACATACATACATACATACACAAACACATGCATACGCATACCATCTACTGGCCTAGATGAGCTACAAAGCCCTCATGCCAGCTGTGGTTTGGGTTTTAATGTCCTTACAACAATAGCACTGCAAAGCTACTTTGGCATGTGGTAATTAGCTGGATTTCTATAATGTATAATTTCTTGGCTAACCCCAATAGACACCATCATTATTGCAGACGACTGAACCAAAGAGCTATACTCTATAGTTTCACTCAAGGCGATGGTGGTCTCATGCATCCCAGCACTTCTAAGAAGCCCCAAATCAGAAACATCTACAAATGGGACCCACAAAGATATGATCCAAGTAATGTGTCTTGTTTTCAGTATTTCCTTTACTCTGAATTCAGTGATGAGTGAGACAGAGGATAGAGATAAGAAAGAATTGTGAGTATGATAGGATTTTGAAGTCCTTTTCTTCTGGTGGGTTTTAATTATTTAAGACCACCTCATTGGGGTAGTCTCCACCACAGGTAAGAAACATGTGGTCAGCCTTCAAGGAAGAAAGAACATGATTTCATTTGGTTTAATTCTGCAACATGTGATGATAAGGCAGTAAGTGGCCTACATACTAGAAACTGAAGAGCCTGGTATATGTAAAAAAAATTAAAGAAACAGATAGGTAGAGGGGTGTGGTCATATAAAGCTATAGACAGGTGAGCTGTGGGCCTAGAATAGGACAACTGCTCAATTAGGATGTGGCAGGGAACAGAGTCTACCTAAACCTGTGTCACCAACACATGCAGTCCTATATCGGGGTCTTTGAGACAATTCTGGAGAGAAAGTAACTTTTAGAAGCTGCTCTTCTTCCTGTCCCTCTATAGGCCACTTTTGTCAGGTATGTGGACTTGTAATTATGTTCTCTTGGAGCCGCATAAGGAGACTGAAATCTGCCTTCGATGAAATGCTAATTTTTAAAAATATTTTTATTGATTATTTTACAGAGAGGAGAGGAGAGGGATAGAGAATTAGAAACATCAGTGAGAGAGAAACATCGATCAGCTGCCTCCTGCACATCCCCTACAGGGGATGTGTCCACAACCAAGGTACAAACCCTTGACTGGAATTGAAGCTGAGACCCTTCAGTCCGTCGGCCGACGCTCTATCCACTGAGCCAAACCGGTTAGGGCTGAAATGCTACTTTTAAACAGCTTAAAAGGAAAGAATGATAATGTAAAACCAATCGTTATAGGAACAGAAAGAAAAACTAGTCTGGGAAAGTTTCGCAGTGACCAAGATTATTACGTGTTTTGGATGTGTGTTTTTTTGTGTATTTTTTTTAAATTTAAAAACAAGTCAGTAGTCAGAGCTTGTAAAAGACAGATGAATAAAGATGTTAGCTTTGCTAAACTGACTGAGACACTAAATAAATAAATATAGGGTGTTTCAAAAATGTATACACACTTTGAATAATTATAAAGACTGTTTATTAAAATACATTTTATTTTCAAAATTAAGCTATCAGCTGGTAACGTGTGTATACATTTTTGGGGACACCCTGTATATAAAAATAAGAATACAAAAGTATTGTATCTATTCTGCATGGACTTTCTCCCTTACTTATTACAAATGGGAAAGCAAATGTTACTTTAAGTGGGTGCTAGTAGGAGCCACACTTGGGTAGCTAAGTTAGAGAAGAATGTTTAGTTTGTATGAACTCCAAAGTGGAGTCATCAAGTAAGAAATCCTTCCCACACTTGCTTCCCAAGTGTGCTGGGCTATAAAAAGAAATAAACAGCAACCGTCCTTGGTCTACAAACCATTAATCCATTGTTCATACCTCAACTGCCCAGGTGCTTTTATAATTGGCAACCAAGTTCACAGAAACAGAAGAGGGCAGGGAATTGGGTGGGCACAGTTAAGCTTTGAAAACAGAGATAATGGGTGGAAATGTCTGAAGATGATACTTCTGTCTCTGCTACCTGGGAGGTAGAGACCTGAAGGAGAAATTAGAACTTAGCATTCTGCTTTTATGCCAGTAATCCCTGTACTCTTTGGAATTGTCTCCACTTCATAAACAGAACATAAAATCTGCTTTACTTTTTCACTGATCACTGTGGTGATTCAGAAATCAAATATTAAAATATGAAAATCACATGGTTTTCTAATGCATTTACCTCATGCAGAGGATTAAAATAATCAGAAATAATCAGTGCTGATCCATTTCTTCAATCTAGCATTCTGACTCAGCTGTCCCATTTCCCTTTCTCCCCTTCCAAATCAAAATCACACATGCACTCGTACAAATCCATTTTTACCTTGAATAACATAAACAATAATCATCACCCTCCATTATTACAGAAGATTAGTGGTACCATTAAAGGACATAATCTGCACTGTACTTTTATTCATCAAGCAGCATTTATGTGAAGAAAATTTAGATGGGTAATTTCACATCCTGGAAATTATAAAGAATGAGTTTACTGAAACAGCTGCAGAGCAGGTAGCAGCCTGTTTTTGTGATTACCATCACATACATAATCCTGTGTGGGGAGGCTGTGGAACTAACCTCTAAGAAACTGTCCTTTGGAAGCTCTGCTATTTCCTGCTTCTCTATGCACTGATATTGCTGTGCATGGTCTGATATCCATCTGCCTTCCCTCTTAAAGCCACACATGGGGGCTCATACCTGCCATATCAAAAAGTGTGTAGAAACTCCTAGATGAATTATAGGGATGCCTTGGTTAAAAGTATCTTCTCATTGCTTTTAGATGGTATCAGAATCCTTGTTTTGTCTCTTTTATTAGCAAATTACTGATTCTATTTATCTTTTGAATCACTGATTTTCTACTTACTGCCTACATGTAGCATCCTGCAGGAGGTAGTGAAAAGGAAAAGAATAAAGAGAAGAGATATTGTGAAGGTATTAATAGGAAGTATTGGCAAGATGGGGAAAGTAATGAAGAAGAGTCAAATGATACTAAAACTTTGAAACTGGCAAAGTAAGATAGTAATTACATTGAAACAAGTAAAAATTCAGAAGTGAGATTAAGGGACAATGCATGGGTGGTATAATTATATCTGTATTTTGAAAAAAAAATTCTACCTTAAGTGTAATAAAAACATAATATTGGAGAAAGAGTGGGAACCATTTCTGTAGTCTACAAATGAGGTTATAAAAATTAAGATTAGATCCACAGCAATGCATATGAATAGAGAGAAGTAGACTGCAGAGATTTTACACAGATAAAATCAGCAGATTTGGCATGAAGAGATATACAGGTTAAATTGACAGATTTGTCATGAAGAGCATAGAGATCCAGTTGGGTGCCATGCCACTGGTAAGGGGCAAGTAGAGTTTTAGGAAGTAGGGCATCAGCTGTCCAATATTTTAAAAATTGAGGAGAGAGAACTATTGGACTTAACAATTAAGAAACTACCAATGACTTTGATAATAACAATTTTAATGGAGTGGTGTTAGGAGAAGCCAGATCACAAGGGTTTAAAGAAAAATTAGCTAAAAGTAATGAGTACAGACACCTCTTAATTGTATTCATTTATTCAATGAAATCTTATTAAATTATTGTTTTGAATCAAACATCATGCTAGAAGCAATAGATGCAACATGAATGCTGCCCTGTAGTTTACCAGCCAAAAAAAAAATAGCCAATGTTTATTGGGCTCTTACTATATGACAGTTAAAATTACTTCAGACTATAATAACCGTAAGAGCTAAATACATATTTTAGTTTCTAATGTTTTTTCCATTGGATGAAATGCAAAAGAGTAACACCCTCCAGTTCTCTCAGCTATTTGGTTCAAGACTGAATATGAATTGAAGCAGTCTGACACCCGAATCCATCATTTAAATGCTTTATAGGGACCCAGAAAAGGAGACAGGCTAACAGAATTATGGACAGAGAGCTAGAGGGATAACAGGAAGCAGGACCTATGCTGGCTGGTGGGGCAATCAGGAGTTGTCAGAAGACATTTGGACTGCACAAGTAGAAGCGGGAAAGAATGGCAGGGTGAAAGTTGTTGGTTTGCTATTTTACGAAGAAGTGATGTGCAGCTGGGCAAGACTAAGTGGTACAGAGCACAGGCTCTGGCATGGAACAGACCTGACTTCAAATTCCAACAGTGCAACAAATTAGCAGTATAACTGCATCCAAGTTACCTAAACTCCTGGAGTTTCAGGTTTTTAATCTGTAAAGTGAATTAGAAATGGTATTTCACAGCACTAATGTGAAGGTTCCTAATTCTGAGGGACATTGAAATGAGAAAACATACATAAATTGCTTGGTCCAAAACTTGTACTCACTAAACCTTAATTCTCTCTCTTTATTTATTAGCCTCCATGCCCCCACCCTAATCGTGTTTCTAAGGCAAAAAGAAGTATGAGATGATATAAGCAAAACAGATTGGTCAATAGAGAAAAGTCAGAAGTTGATGCGAGTAACAGAGAAGAAGGGATTAGCTTCGTGGAGGGAAGGACAGTTTTTCCTCTGACATTGGAGTCCTCAGTGAAGGCACAGAGAACACTGGAGAAGTAGACTCCTGATCTATCCTTCTCCCTTTGTTACTTCTTCCTATGCCCCATCCAGAGAGACACATGTACTCCATGTACTAGAACGCTGTGCTTGTTAATTTGGCTTTCTGACTCCAGACCCGACAAATTCTTTTGAAGGAGAATTCTTTCCTAACAGAAGGGTCCCTGTTTACGATGGAATCAAACTATTAAGGGAATATATTTGTGTTTGAGCTCAGCATTTATATTCTGTGAATTTGTAGATATAAAGGAAATTAAAGGATTATAGCTGTGTAAAATATCTGAATTCTCAGACAAAGCTTAGCTTTCTTCAGTTGCTTTCCAGTATTTTCCACTTTGCAGGGAAATTCTGGCTTTAGTTAAAACCAAGCAGAACATTTTTATGAAGCCAACATCAGAAAAAATGGGGGCTCAGAAAGGAGAAAAACCCAGAGCTAGTTGCCCTACAACCATTGTCATATTCTGCTCTATGTGGCTCTTTTACTCCCAGTTCTGCATATGCAATAAGGGGCTGATTTACTCTTAGGTCTAGAAAGAAACCTCTGCTCTGTTGGAACTTAGGCCCTCGTTGCCTTGGTGAGCTCCGAGGTGTTGAGGAATGAGACTTGACCAGCCTTATTGATTGATTGATTGATTGATTGATTGATTATTTTTAATTGATTTCAGAGAGAAAGGGAGAGGTAGAAAGAGATTGAAACATCATTGATAAGAGAGAATCATTGATGGGATGCCTCCTGCAAGCCCCATATGGGGGATCAAACCTGCAACCAGGTCATGTGTCCTGACCTGGAATCGAATGGTAACCTCCTGGTTCATAGGTCAATACTCAACCACTGAGCCACACTGACTGGGATGAGGATCTTTTATTTTTAACAAAGATTTGTTGTATGTTGGGGATTTTTCATGTCCTCAGTTTATAAGGCTGTCCTGCTTGGTTTTATCAAATTATCTTTTCTTGTTTAAACCTACAATTATGCTCAATTACCTAATTTAAATAAAATTTACTTTCGTTACTAGTTTTGGTCTAAAACATATCTTCAATCTGGACTAAAAGAGGTCCTTGGGCTACCCTTCTAACCTGCCTTGAAAAAGTTTAACCTATCAATCCAGACCCCACACGATGATAGTAACTCAAGGGCGCAGGCCTGGTTGAAAATTCCATCCGGGGGACTGCCCAAGTGAAGGAGATACTGTGCCTTCCATCCTTCCAGCAGGCCTCCTGGGTTCCTCCTTTCACTGCTCTTCTCTTCCTGGCTCCAACCCTCCCAGAAGCCATGGTTTTCACCCTCTTCCTAGCACAAAGCCTTTCAGGTAACTCCTGTCATGAAAATAAAATTTGTCCTTGACAAAAAGTCTTTTCGAGAATTAGGAAAAATGAAAACCTATCTCAACACTGAATATCAATTTCAGACTTCAAAATATATTCCAAGCCTATGAAAGAGATAAACATGAGACTATTGTTTTAAAGGAGAAAATAAAATTGTTATCTGATCTTTGAAAGAAATGGATTTCTCAGCTCCAAAGCAAAAAAAAAAAAAAAAAAACAAAAAACAAACAAACAAACAAAAAAAAACAATCACATAGGAAAAGACTGACTGATGCAAAGTATATTTAATATATACTTGGAATGCAAAACTTTACTAAAACAAAAACTAGTATAACAAATTAAAATATTTGCATCAAGTATAGCCGACAAAATGTTAATGGTTTTTGTGTGCAAGTGGTATTCAAATCCAAAAACAAAACAAAGAAAAATGTTTTCCATAGAGGCAATGATCCAAGTGTGTGGACAGAACATTCACACTAGAGAAAATACAAATAGAAAACAAATATATCAGAAAAATATTTTTGTCCTTTTGCATTGTATAAAACAGAAATAATGTTGACAACATTTTAGTATGGCTTTTAACTTACAAACAATTGAGAGTTCTATTAACTGATAAAACCTATCCTCCCTGACCAATTTGGCTCAGTGGATAGAGTGTCAGCCTGAGGACTCAAAGGTCCCAGGTTCAATTCAGGTCAAGGGCATGTACCTGGGTTGTGGGCACATTCCCAGTAGGAGGTGTGCAGAAAGCAGCTGATCGATGTTTCTCTCTCATCGATGTTTCTCACTCTCTATCCCTCTCCCTTCCGCTCTGTAAAAAATCAATAAAATATGTTTTTTAAAAAAAACTATCCTATCTAATGAAAGAGTAATATGCAAATTGACCATACCTCCGCTACACCCATAAGCCATGCCCACCAGCCCATCAGGAGCGAGTATGCAAATTAACCCAACCAAGATGGCTGTGGCCACGGAGCGAGCAGGAGGCTTGGGTTTCCCCATCAATGGAGGAAGCCAAGCTTCCTGCACACCCTGGCAAGCCCTGGCCTCTGCTCAAGGCTACAAAGTTTCAATTATAGAAGATAAATAAATCCCAACAAAAATGGCTGCGGCCACGGAGTGAGCAGGAGGCTTGGGTTTCCCCAGAGATGGAGGAAGCCAAACTTCCTGGCTGGCCCTGGCCTCCGCTCAAGGCTACAAAGTTTCAATTATAGAATATAAATAAATCCCAGATCCCAGGGCCTCCGCTTGGGTTGCCAGGGGGAGTGGCTGGCCTGCAAACCACCAGAGGCCCCTTGCCCAGGCTGCCCCATGCCCCAAGGAAACCCCCACCCTGATCCAGGACACCCTTCAGGGCAAACCAGCTGGCCCCCACCAGTGCACCAGGCCTCTATCCTATCTAATAAAATAGTAATACGCAAATTGACCATCACTCCAACACATAAGATGGCTGCCCCCATGTGGACACAAGATGGCCAGCAGGAGAGGGCAGTTGGGAGGGACCAGGCCTGCAAGGGAGGGCAGTTGGGGGCGATCAAGCCTGTAGGGGAGGGCAGTTAGGGGTGATCAGGCCGGGGGAGGAGGGAAGTTGGGGGTGACCAGGCCTTCAGGGGAGGGCAGTTAGGGGTGGACCCAGGCCTGCAGGGGGGTGCAGTTAGGGACAATCAGGCTTGCAGGGCAGCAGTTAGGCATCAATCAGGCTGGCAGGTGAGTGGTTAGGGGGTGATCAGGCTGGCAGGCAGAAGCTGTTAAGGGCAATCAGGAAGGCAGGCAGGCAAGCAGTTGGGAGCCAGCAGTCCTAGATTGTGAGAGGGATGTCCAACTGCCCGTTTAGACCCAATCCTACAGTCAGTCATCCCTCGAGGGGTCCCAGATTGGAGAGGGTGCAGGCTGGGCTGAGGGACACACACCCCCCAGTGCATGAATTTCGTGCACCAGGCCTCTAGTTTGGAAAATAAGCAATGTAAAGATATTCATATCCTTTGACCTAGTAATCTCTCTCCTGGGAATTTATCCTGCAGACATATTTCATCAAAAGCAAAGTCCAAATGAATAAAAATGATTGTGTGGTGTTATCTGAAACAAAACAGAAACAAA
Source organism: Ia io (assembly GCA_025583905.1). Taxonomy (NCBI): domain Eukaryota; kingdom Metazoa; phylum Chordata; class Mammalia; order Chiroptera; family Vespertilionidae; genus Ia; species Ia io. Next base: position 63,483,608 of record JAJQQW010000008.1, read on the forward strand.
TAAAATGAGAAAAAAAAACACACTAAAAAACACCAAAATATTCACCAATAAAAGAATAGTTTATTAATTATGGAACATCAGTAGGTGATAATTTTTAATTGCATACATACATTGAGGTAGCACTGGTTAATATTATTATGTGTTTTAAGTGTACAATTTTATGATACGTCATCTGTGCATTGTGTGCTCACCACCCAAATTCTAGTCTCCCTTCATCACCATATATTTAATCTCCTTTACCCTCTTCATCCTTCCTCCACCTGCCTTCCCCTCTGTTAACCTGCATAACTGTTATCTGTGTCTATTTGTTTGTTTATTTTATTTTTTTGTACCTTTCTGTTTTATATCCCACATATGACTTAATTATATAGTTCTTGTCCTTTTGTCTGACTTATTTCATTTAGCATGATACTCTCAAGATTTACCCATGTTGTTGCAAATGGAAATATTTTATCCTTTCTGATGTCTGAGTAGTATTCCTTTGTATATATGTACCCCATCTTCTTTATGAAATTATCCATTGAATAACTTCAATCGTTTCCATATATTGGCTACCATGAATAATGCTGCACTGAACATAGGGGTGCATATATCTTTATGAATAAATGTTTTCAATTTTTTTTAGATAGATACCCAGGTAAGGGGTTGCTAGATTATGTAGTAGATCTAGTCTTTATTTTTTAGAAAACTCCATACTGTTCACCAGTTTACATATACCAGCAGTGTATGAGGATTTATTTTTCTCCACATCTTCTCCATCACTTATTATTTCTTATCTTCTTGATAATAGTCTTTCTAATGGGTGTGAGGTGGTATCCAATTGTTATTTTTGATTTACATTTCCCTTATAGCTAGTGACATTGAGCATCTCTTCATATATCTGCTGGCCATTTGTAAGTCTTCTTGGGAAAAATGTTCAGGTCTTCTTCTCATTTTAAAATTTGATTATGTTTTTTGTTATTGACTTATATGAGTTATTTACATATTTTGGATCTTAGTTCCTTATCAGAGGCATTGTTTGCAAATATCTTCCCCCATTTGGCCTTGCTGAGACCAAGGTTCTTAAGTTTAGTACGATGTTTTCATCTATGTATTGTATTGTTTCAGACCTTATATTTAAGTCTTTTATTCATTTTAAGTTAATTTTTATGTAAGGCATCAAATAGAAGTCTAGTTTTATTCTTTTGCATATGGCTTTCTAGTTCTCCTAACAGCATTTGTTGGAGAGACTTTCCTCTTTCCATTGTATGTTTTTGGCTCCTTTGTTGAAAATTAAATACCCATATCCATGTGGGTTTGTTTCTGGGCTTTCAATTCTGTTCTATTGGTCTGTGTGTCTGTTTTTCTGACAATATCATTTTTTTTATTGTTATTGTGGCTTTGTAGTATAATTTGAAGTATGGGTGTGTGATTTTCCTGGCTTTGTTCTCTTTTCTCAGGATTGTTTTGGTTATCCAGGGTCTTTTGTAGTTCCAGACAAATTTGTGGATATTTTGTTCTATTTCTTAGAAAAAATGTCATTAGGATTTTGCTGGGGATTGCATTAAATCTATATATTGAGCAGGAGATTATTACAAAGGCTTTGTAACTATATATAAATAAATTCTAATAGAAACATGTTGTTTCTCACTCTATACCATTATTATACTTTCTGAGGATGTAGACTTTATTCTGGGTAAAGCAGGTTGCGGCTAAACAATACCTGGATAGTTTTGTAGGCTACTGGGGGAGCAAGAGCTGAAAAGACCTGAATGTCCTGTACAATTTGGGAAAGAGAGCTCAAAGTTTGCAAGGGAATCAGAAACTTCAGACACTTGCCAGTGAGGAGAGCTGGATGGGGGTGGAGAAAACATAGAGACATGCAGTGTAATAAATCAGATTTCCAAAAGGGATTTTAGAGAACATAATATGCAGTTGTATTTTTAGGTTATTTGTTATTGGTTTAAAGTATAAGTTCTTCTCTGCTTCTCTATTTTCAGAAATCTTTATATTGTTTCCTAATGATTTGTGTGGAGAATTGAAGAACTCCACAGCTAGATTAATGTGCAGGGGCTAAGACCAGAGGTCTGAAGCTATTTCAGACTTTAATACTGCCATGGCCATGGCCAATTTTCTAAGCTTCTTTAAGTTTCAGTTTCCTCATCTTTAAAATGGGGATAGTAACCTGTCTACTTTCAAAGGGTTTATCTGAGGATACACACACACACACACACACACACACACACACACACACATATGACTTAGAATAGTATCTGGTATATAGTAAGCCCTTCAAACATATTTGTAATCATCATCACACATCATCACAGTTCAGGACAGGGAGATCTTATGATAATTCAGGATCCAGATGACAGAAGTTTTAATTAGGGCTATGGGTATATAAACATATTTTTTCAAATTTTAGATCAATATTTCTGTTGTATCAACTAAACTTATTTTTTTAAAAGAGGAAAAACAATTTAGTAGATGGCCTAAGTATTTAGTCTTCACTTAGAGATGTCTAATAGGTGACCATTTAAAACAAAGATCAATAAAAGATTACCAAAGTTTAGTTTAAAAGCAAAGAAAAAAATCACCAAAGTTGAACAAAAAGTTAAATAATAAGAGGCAGTGATGTAAGATTGTAGAATGGAAGCTACCAGAAATCGATTGGTCATTCAGATGGCTTTTTGTACTGCAAAGCTGAAATTTTCCTTGGAATTATGAGAACAGGACCTAAAGACTTTCTATTAAAGAGAGAGATAGAAATGTGACTTTAGCTTGAGTTTTGGCATCTTTGAAACTTGAAACATTAGCTAACAATATAATGAAGAAAAAAGGAAAATTAATATGACATGAATGCATGATTACGATATAAATTTAATTTTTAAAAGCCTTTTGCATTTTTACATTTTAAAAATATTTTAAATTCTCCATTATATGTATAAATATTATGATTATTTAATTACTATGTTTAAATGTTTAAATATAGATTTTAGTTTTTAGTGAGAGTTATAATTCTGTGGAGGGAATCATTAATCTAATTTTTAAATTTAACTCCAACAGAGATTCCATAACCCAGGTAGCACCATGTCTGCTAGCAGTTTATATGGGTGGCAGGGACAAGGCCTGGCAAACATACAGCCTTTCAGATGTTTGTTTACAAAACCAAAACTATTATGCAAATGAAGTATTCATAGGAATAAATTTAACTAAACTTACTGAACACAGAAATACAACTTTAATTCTCAGATCCTGAAATAAGGGCTGAAAGGCTGAAGATGGCGGGATTCACGAGTGTTTAGAGGCTGGACTAGGTCTCCTAGGTTGTAGTCTGTATCAGAGATTCACACCCACACACACTCACCCTAACGCCATTTACGGCAGCCATGAAACCCAAACGTTTGCTTTCCTTCAGATATCCCCAAACCTCTCCCCTCTCCAGAAATACTTGCGAACCACTAGTAAGTAAAAGCTTCAAGAAAACAACATTGCGCTCCAAGTCCAACTACTAGAGCTGTGAGATACTGACCTGAGATGGTGCCACATCACATGTGAGTTGATGGTGTTTCTGTGGTTGATCCTCTTTACAGGAAGGGGTCACCGGGCTTCACAGTACCAGTTAAAGGCAAAAGACATTCTTCACCCACTATATCTTAGGAAATTTCACACCCACACCAGGTGTTTCCTACAAAGTAATGGTAATGAAGTGTAAGTACATATTTCTAAGTTAAAACACTGTTCTTGGTGTTTGAAATCAATATACCTTTAAAAAAAAAAAAGCTAACAAATACTTGCTCACTCTTGGAGAGCCTCCTTCTAGATATGTCTGTTCTCAAAACTTTCTCTGTGTCTGATGTCATCGCTGTTCCCTTCCAAGCATGTCCCAGAACAATGCTGTCTTGGTGAACAGCTCATTGATCCAGGATATAAGCATTTCCTCTCTGCCCAGCAAGAGACTGGGGCACCTGGCATGAGGCCAGCTTAGTGATTGAGGCCAACTACTTTTCATTCCACTTAAAACACACACAGGGCATGCATACCATCCCTCTATCCCCAAAACACTTTATAGTTTCCTTGTAGGTTAATTTCACTTGCCGATGGTAAGGATTTGGGGAGAGAGACCAGAAGGCTGCAATTTCTATTTCCACCTCCTGAGCCAATCCTGATCCCAGCACTTTGCATACCTAGGGCAACAGGCGTGCAATGCCCCCTGGGGCCTGCAACTGATTGCTCAACTGGAAATGTATTGAAAGGAAAGAAAAAAGAAATGAACACATTAAATGCACTTTGGTTTGGGTTTTGTCTCACTGTGTTGACAGTTCAGAGCCTGCTGGGTTTCCAGAGCTTAGTATAAACTAAATCTTACAAGAAACAGTGCATCACAGCAGTCATTGCTCAGAGCTCTTTCTCTTTATATGAGTGAGACTTGTCGCTCCATCATTTACAACTTGCTGCAGTGATTCCTCAAATAAAATTTAAAAATGTACATTGTGCACAAAACTACAAGGAGGAAAGAGAGTTTTATATTATAGGATTTTCCTCACTTAGCATTCCCAAGTAAAATGCATCTCACACCACTACCAGGAAACATGCACCGAAACAAATGCCCAGAACGCTAATAATTGCAGAAATCTTGTGGTATAGAGCATGTGTGTGTGTGCTTTTTCTCTATGTCCTGATTTCCCATTTTATATTTAAAATTTTATAAATGGATGCAGAAATTTCCATCGAATGTAGGGTGTGCTCAATCCCGTAGGACACAGCTTAGAACACGAAAAGAGAGGAAAATGTGAGGAGACAGCTGTTACAGAGCCAGTTCCCCGCACCCACCCACCACTTTCCTCCCCAGAAAAGCCCCTGACCACCAGTCAGAGACCGTGGAGCCTTATAGCAGACTCAATTCTCTTATAGATATATGAATGCCTGGGTGCCAGCCTCAAACAAATTAGAAATACTAATGTAGAAGGCATGGTGGAAGGGAAGGAAAAGGGAAGAAAGAAGGTGGGAAGACAGTACCTCAAGCAGGTACTTTGGTGAGAAGTCATAACAGAAGACAGCCTGTCCATGGGGATGGGGAGGTGGGAGCCAGAAAAACTTAAAAGCAGAAACCACACAGCTTGAGGCCACTTAGTGGATGGGTAAGAGGTCTCATGTATTTCAAGACTCTCTAAAGGCATTGATTTATAGAGAACAGCAAAATTATTGATGTTTTTCATGTAGTAATATCATTAGCGAGGGAAAAAACTATATTCACTACATCACTGTTTTAGAAAGTCAGGGAGTGTAGAATAAACTCCAGAGAGTTTTATAAATGGCATGTTTACAATTTTAAAGGGGTTTTGTACTTGAAATTTACATGAAAAGTCTTTTTATATGAAACACTTTCCTCTGTGACAATGCCAAGAAAACACAGAATTACTATGTATGTTTGTTGCATGACTACATTGTAATTATGTTCCTTCTAATGAAAATGAGCAAATAACAAATCACTGATCTATGTTTATTTACCTCTTTTGCTGGTGGGTAAGTATAGGTGCGGATGGGGGTCAGCACATAATGGAGTCTGTGCCTGGAGCTTTGTGTGACCCTGAAAACTTCTTTCCTTTTGGAGGAGAGTGAATACTCTCCAGCGATTAGCCCTCTGTTCCCCAGGTGCATCATGCTTGCATGCTGTCTGTGTGTGCCCTTACACACAACGTGGATGCATTTCTGTTCCTGTAACTCTGCCTCCGTTTATCAAAGTCCAACTTTGATAAACCTTTAGAAACTTTACATCCCCTCCCACCTCAATCTTAGAAATGGGCACTGTAGATTTTATTCTACGCCCTCGCCTCACCACATTGGCTTCCTTACCTCGATGCCCTAGATACCACTTCCTGAGGAGTAAAACTAAAAATTAATAAGTCCCTCCTGATAGGTATACATGATCATTGAAAATCATATTCTCAAAGACCTGTGATGTAACAAGTGATCCACATGAGTTTGGTGGGTTGTGAAAAAAAGATTTAAATACATATTTTAAAGTTAGAAATGTGGGGTTAATTGTGATTTTTACAAAAATCCTGTTTTGCTTCATGTTTATTCACTACCTTAAATGCTGTACACATTTTAAGAGTCTGTAATTTAACAAAGCTAAAGTAATTGCATTTCATATATTCATATACATATACTAGGTGTCTAGTGCATGAATTCTTGCACCTTGAAAGGAACTGTGGTGGGCACAGAGGCGGGTCTTGGCCCATCCTCCTCACCCCCACCAGCCCCTCCTGCCCTGTTCCCAGTCCCCTGTCTGCCAGCAGCCCCACTCCCACTGCCACTCACACACCCTGATGGTGCCAGCCCTGCTAGCACCTGCTGATGGCACAGAATGATTGGGACTGGTGCCAGCAGCGGGTGCAGGTGCACATGGTGGCTGCTGCCCTGATCGCCCTTCAGGAGCAGGGGGAGGTGGAGAAGCCCTGAGGGGCGATCAGAGCCAGCAGCTGCTGCTCACACCCACTGATGGTGCTGAGTGATCAGGGCTAGCACTGGGAACCGGCAGCTGGTTCAAGCAATGGCTCCGGTGCCAACAGCAGGTCCGAGTGCCAGGCAGGACCACAGCACAGGAGCAAAGAATTTTCAGTAACCACCACAGGCTTGCCCCAATGACAGCAACTGGCACCCCACCTTGGTCTGACACCCCTGCTCACCTGCTCCACCATCCCACCGTAGCCGACACACGCCATGTTCCAAGTGCGCCTGCTGGTGGTCAAATGCACGTAATAGCGACTGGTTGTTTGGTTGTTCCACCATTCAGTCTATTTGCATATTAGCCTTTTATTATATAGGATATCCAGTTTTTAAACATAGTATATACACTATTTATATTTTTTCATATATAACATTTGCATTTTTTACTACATTTATTTCTCTATCTTCTACTGACAAAAGTGGATCAATAGCTCCAAAAATTGTTTATTGAAGCATAAAACCTTGATAAACAGGAGCACAAAGCACTGGCCCTTCTGAATAATAAATTCAGAGTCCCGCCTCATACAACTTTCCTTGATGCCCTAGATACAACTTCCTTGTTGGTAAGAATAACAAATGAGACTCCAGTGATAATATAAATGTGTATGTTTTAGGAAATTGAATCAGTAAGTGTAAAGATTTCACAAAATCAGTTAAATAAAATAATAAAATATACAATTATTTAAAAACTAGAGGCCCGGTGGTGTGTCCCTCAGCTCAGTGCACCCTCTCCAATCTGGGGCCCTTGGGGGTCCAGTACATGAAATTCGTGTACTGGGGGGTGTCTCCCAGCCTACACCCTCTCCAATCTGGGACCCTTGGGGGATGTCCAACTGCCGGTTTAGGCGGGATCAGGCCTAAACTGGCAGTCAGACATCCCTCTCAAAATCCAGGACTGCTGGCTCCCAACCGCTCACCTGCCTGCCAGCCTGATCACCCCCTAACTACTCCTCTGCCAGCCTGATCAACACCTAACTGCTCCCCTGCTGGCCCAATTGCCCACAACTGCACACCCCTGCCAGCCCAGTCATCCCCAACTGCCCTCCCCTGCTGGCCTGGTCACCCCTAACTGCCCTCCTGTGCAGGCCTGGTCACCCCCAACTGCCCTCCCCTGCCGGCCTGGTCACCCTTAACTGCCCTCCCCTGCAGGCCTGGTTGTCCCCAACTGCCTTCCCCTGCAGGCCAGGTCACCCTCAACTGCCCTCCCCTGCCAGCCTGGTTGCCCTTAATTGCCCTCCCCTGCATGCCTGGTCCCCCCCAACTGCCTTCCCTCCCTTGCAGGCCCAGTCACCCCCAACTGCTCTTCCTTGCTGGCCTGGTTGCCCCCAACTGCCCTCCCCTGCCAGCCATCTTGTGGCAACCATCTTTGACCATATGGATGTGGCCATCTTGTGCGAAGGTGTGAGGGTCAATTTGCATATTACCTCTTTATTATATAGGATTGGATTTCATTGGGCCAATGGGCAATTCTTTTTAGTCCACAATGGGTTAACTGTTAATAAAATTTTTAAAATGCCAACACAAAGTCATTGAACTTTGTTCTTAATTTTCAAATAATTACAAGATTTTTAATAAATATAATAAAAAGCCTCTTTAGTACAATGTGGATTAGTTTTACCCACTAAAGACAAGAGCACAAATGACAGAGACATTATCCAAAATTACATTCTTCAGAATAAAACAAATATAAATGACCCTTACAGTATTGTTGAGAAGGTTGTAAAACGAACTGAAAATTATTGACAATTATTATTCCACAAAAATAAGAAAATATATGCTGGTAAAGTGTATAAATGATGCTATTTAATGCCAAGGGCATCAAAACATATAAGAAAAAAGAGAGTAATTAAACTGTGTGTCTGTTAGATGTATGTGTGGTGTGTGTGTGTCTGTCTGTCTGTGTGTGAGTGTATCAAAAAATATTTCTTATTACAATTGCATTAAATTATTAATGTGTGAGATATCAGCTTTTGGCACAAGTGTAGAGCATGTAGGAAGAAAGTGTGTTTTGTTCCATTTTTTCATTGGGGATGAAGTGTGTTTTGTTCCATTTTTTCATGGGGATGCAGAAGAGATTATTTGCTTTTGGAGTTGTGAATGAGTATCTCTGAGGTGTGAGATAGACTGGAAGTGATACCTTTAGAACCCGGTGCAAGGGCATTGATGTTTGTCCAGCAAGAAAAATGTGACATAGGCAAAGAAGCTGTCTATGAAAATCAATTTAAACATTATTCATTCAAAGAGAAGAAATGGTGATACATGATACTCCTTAATCCATTGTTCTACAAGAGCATTGACCGGAAGAACTTTCTGCAATGGTAACATTTTTCTATGTGCTCAGTCTAACATGGTATCCCCAGACATGTATGGCTATTGAGCACTGGAAATGTGGTTAGCGCAACTGAGAAATCAAATTCCAATTCTATTTACCTTTAATTTATGTAAATTTAAATGTCTACATACGTGTATTGGCTACACTATTGGACAGCACATTTCTCTGAAATAGTAAACGTATTGAATATGATGGGATCAAAGCTTTGGTGAGTCCGTCTTTTCATTCTGTGAGGGAGTGAGCTGCAAGTCAAAGACTGTTTTTCCACACATTTCCCTTGCTCTCAGCAGGGAAGATGTTGGAATTTTTTACTTAATAAAAATTATCTATTAAATACTCTGATAATACTAGCGAAGAGAGTATATCATTTTTAAGGTGCCTACTTAAATAACACATTTCAAAGGTGCACTCAATATCTTGAATAATCTTACCCTAAAAATTCAAAGGAAAGTATCATGATTTTTAAATTGAGGATAAAGTATCAATATTTTATTTGAAGGCCAAACAGAGCTATGAATAACTTCCTTACAAAGGGTTTAACATTTCCCTTAATATTCGCTTTCATTTATTAGAGTTAGAAATTGATAACAGGTTATTGAGTTTATTATTTCTCATCTAAAAGAGGAAATAATTGTGGGCAGCCAAAGCTACCAGAGTAGGCCAGTGAACTGATTGCTGCCGTCTTGCAAGTAGAAATATTGAACAGTCCAGCTTTTCAGTGTGATATAGTCATTTAGTTTATATCTGATGTAGCTCTGAAAGTAGCCTTTCTGAGAAAGATGTTTTGTAATTTTTGAATTTGTGTTTGAGATGAATGTTCATAACTGACAAAGTAGTGAATGGTTGCTCCTATTTCGTCAACATCTCTAATAGAACGTTTGAATGTTTTATCTTAATAGAACCTACTGAATGTACAACTTGGCCACTTGGTCATATTAACTACATACATCCTGGTAAAGCCTTAAACACAATAGCATATCTACCATAGATATGTAATCAGGATTATTTTATATAATTTTTTTCTAATAATTACTTTTAAAAGTATTACTATTTGTTTAAATATATTTAACTAAAATGTGACAACCTATAATTGCACTGGTCATCCAATAATTGGTTATAGGATTGCCAAAATTCTGAGAAACACTGCTCTATAATATATAGTCAGAGACATAATCAAGGACTACCACTTACTGTGGATTCACTTTTTAACTTGCCCATTCTTTATTTTTTCATTTCAGTCTTCTTATATATTGATTTTTAGCAGCCTTATTTGAGGTATAATTGATAAACAAAGAAATGTATGTATTTAATGTCTATAATTTAATGCATTTGGACATATGTAAAAACTTTTAATACCATCACCACAATAAAAATACTAATCATACCCAACACCTTTCAGAGTATTTGTGTGTGTGTATGTGTGTGTGTGTGTGAGTGTTTGTTAAGAAAACTTAAAATTGGATCTACTCTCTTAACAAATTTGAAGTGCACAATACCATATCATTAACTATAAGCACTATGTTGTACAGCAGATCACTAGGACATATTTATCTAGTATAACTGAAACTTCTTACCCCTGGTATAACAACCTTACAATTCCCTCAACCCCCAGCCTCTGGCAACCATTATTGTGTTCTCTGGCTGTGAGTTCGACTATTCTAAGTACACTACCTCACATAAGTGGAGTCTTACAGTATTTGTCCTGCTGAGACTGGCGGATTTCACTTAGCATGAGGAGCTCTAGGTTCATTCATGTCTTCACAAATGGCAGATTTCCTTCTTTTATGGCTGAATAGTATTCTATTTATATATCATATTTTCTTTATTCATTTATCTGTCGATGGACACTTATTTTGTTTCCATATCTTGGCTAGTGGTAATAGTGCTGTAGTGAATATGGGAGGGGAGTTTATCTCCTGCTCATTCTCTTTTATCTTTTATTTCATGAAATAACCAGAAATCTGAAAGTAAATCTGAACAATGTGTCCCTGTACAATGTGTCTCATATAAAGTCAAAACTCAACTTCCACTAATATCATCTCAACCCTTTCATTCATCCTGTCTTCTCCACCTGACAGCCACACCATGATTCATTTCTCCCTTCACACTTGAACTGCAACAATGGCCTCCTAACTGGCTTCTCTCTCCTCAGTCTTGTTCCACAAAAATTCATTCTCCACATTATCACCAGGTTTCTACTTAACATTCATGTTTATTGTGTCTCAGCACTGTTTAAAACACTATTGTGTTTTTTTCTATGTTAGCAACAATCATCAAGAAATGAAAATGGTGAAAATAGTCCTTTAACAACCATAACAAAAAATATATAACACTTAGGAATAAGTTTAACAAGAAAGGTACAAGAAAGAGTAAATCTGATTGAAGAAAATTCTTTAAAATCAGAAAAAAATGGAAATAGCATAATGTTATTAGATGGAAAGAATTGTTAGGCTATAAATGTCAATTTCATCAATATTTATAAACATATTTCAAATCCTATTAAAATGTTCAGAGATTTAAAATTATTATTATTATTTTGAAATTGACAGAAGTATCTTAAACTGATAAGAAAGAAGTATTTTTATAAATGACAAATAAAAAAGCAAGAATAATTAAAAGACATTTACCTTAATAAATATTTAAAACACTATAAATATTCTGTAATGTAAAAATGGCATATTTATATAGAAATAAAAATCAGTGGTATCTAATGAAAAATCCAAGCACAGATCAGATGTCATTTGAAAATTTAATATATGACAGGGATGGTATTTTATTGCAACAGTGCTCACACATTCGCTATACATCTGAAAGAAAAATAGTTGGATTCCTATCTCACACCCTAAGTAAAATTAAAAATACATTCAGATGGATGAAGAACTTTCAAGGAAAAGACTATTTAGCGGGAATTATAAAAAAACATATATAAAATAAAGAAGTGGAAAAGACCATCATCAAGAGTGGAAAAGCAAAAATTATATAATAAAAATAGCAATATTTTTCTACATAAAGTATAAACTTTTATACGAAAAATATTTACTACATAAAGACATTAGATTAGTTTTAAGCATTTGAGTTGTAGATGGCAGACAAAATATTAAAATTTTTTTAAAAAGACCACTTACAAATTTACATAAAAATGCTAATAAATAACACACAAAATCACAGAAGAGCAAGCCCAAATGGCCATTAAATATATCCCCAAACCTTCTAGTAGTCAGAGAAATGAAAAGTATAGTAATAATGAAATATTTTATATAGTCCAATTGGCACAAACTTTAAAAAAATCATCTCTCAAGTATATTTTTCCATTGATTTTTAGAGAGAGTGGAAGACAGAAAGAAACATCAATTTGAAAGAAACACATTGATTGGTTGCCTCCTGCATATTGGAGGAGCCTACAACCAAGGTAGATGCCCTTTACTGGAATTGAACCCCTGACACTTTGGTCAACAGGCCGACGCTCTAGCCACCGAGCCAAACCGACTAGGGTGGCACAAATTAAACAGAGCAAGAATATCTATTGTTGATGGAGACATGGTGAAAACAACCTTCTCTTAATTTGTTGGTCGATATGGGGTATAGTCTTTTGGGGGAGTAATTTAGCAACAAAATCTATTAAATTTGAAAATACACATATCTTTTAACCTATAACCTGGGACCTATCTTATAAGATTAAAACAGCAGTGTGCCAGGATATATGTTTAAGGATGTTTATTTCAACACTGTTCATTGTGACACAATACTGGAAACAAAGATAATAAGCATCAATAGGAGAATGGTTGAATACATTATGGTACATCCACATGATAGAATATCTTGCAGTCATTGAGAATAATTAATTAAAACTATATCAGTTAACTTGAAAGGATTTCTCTGAGGCTGAGCTGAGAAATTGTATAATAGGAACTAATTTTTTAAAATGACCAAGCTTGAAACAGATAATTGATAGATTTAAAGATGAATGCAGAAATAGAATAAAGATGGATGAATATTTACACATGATTATTTCAGCATAAATAAAATTATAGGACAATACACACCAGTCTGTTTAAACGTGCCAACTTATGTTAGTGAAGGGAAAGGTGAGAGTTGGTTTCCAGTGAAGGTGGAAACAAAGGGTGATGAGAGCATTTAAATAGATACAGATATAGAGAAACAGGTAATTGCCTGTTCTATAGCAGAGACAACTTTGGTAGTATCATCCTATTTGGGGGGAGAAAATAGTTAAATACATAATTTCTGACCTATATTTGATGTGTAGTTTGAAAGTTAAAAAAAATAAAATATAAGTAATACATTATAAAAAATTATCTATACTAATAAAAGCCTAGGTGGCCTTTGCGTGTGATGTTGTCACAAGATGACCACCATAAGATGGCCGTAACAAGATGGCCACCACAAGATGGCCACATGCACAGCAGAGGCAGGACCCGGCGGCTGCTCTGCACAGTGAGGCCTAGGGGTCCCACGGCTCTACGTGGTGCAGAGGAGGCCGGTCTCAGCGTCTCTGCTGCCTCGTGCAGAAGAGGCAGGTCCTGGCGGAGGAGGCGGGTTGTAGCAGGGGAGGGCAGTTGTGGGTGATCAGGCTGGCAGGGGAGGTCAGTTGGGGTGGTTGGGCCAGCAGGAAAGCAGTTAGGTATCAATCAGGCCGGCAGGGGAGCAGTTAGGGGGCAATCAGACAGGCAAGCAGGTGAGCAATCAGGAGCCAGCAGTCCTGGATTGTGAGAGGGATGTCCGACTGCAAGTTTAGGCCTGATATCACAGGGATTGGGCCTAAACCAGCAGTCAGACATCCCCCGAGGGGTCCCAGATTGGAGAGGGTGCAGGCCTGGCTGAGGAACACCCCCCCTGTGCACAAATTTCGTGCACCATGCCTCTAGTCTATATATATAAAAGGTAATATGCAAAGTGCCCCCACGAGAGTTCGACCAGGCCACTGGGAGTTCTATTTCTCACTGTGATGTGAGATGACCAGCAGGGGGCAGCACAGAATGAAGAAAGGCCCCGGCCAGCAGCCAGCAGCCGGGGAAGAAAGGCCCTGGCCAGCAGCTGGAATGAAGGCCCTGGCCAGCAGCCGGAAGGCCTCGATCAGCCCTGTTTTCCGGCCAGGCCTAGGGACCCTACACGTGCACAAGTTTCTTACACTGGGCCTCTAGTCTATATATATATAAAAGCCTAAGTGTCCATCCATCTGACTGGTAGCTATGATGTGCACTGACCACCAGGGGGCAGACACTCAATTCAGGAGCTGCCATGACGTGCACTGGCCATTTGAAAATAAATGGCACCATGGACCAAACCAACACTCGGCTTCCCCCAAGTGGGACACAGGCTGGCCACCACCCCAGAGCGATATCCCACCAAATCACAGCCAATGCTGCCAAGACCCCATGGTGCCAAATGCAACCCATAGCCCAGCCCAGCCTAGAAATGGTCACTGTGGGCACTGGGTAATGATGTCACGTAGCAATGCCAGGCTTCCTCTTCCTAGCGACTAGCATCCTTGGAGTTTCTTCAGCCCAGGAACCCAACTTGCTTTATAGCCAGGTGCAAGCATTTTACACTTTAACCAAATGTTTGTGAAACATTTTCTCATGCCTCATCTTATTTGATCCTCACAGAGGCCGTGGAGTAGGTAGATAGGAGACTCAGTAAAATCCTATTTTCTTTTCATTAGCAAAACTCACATAGTGATATTATAATATTTCTTCTAATTAATTTCCAAACCAGGAAAATATCCTATCATGACACCAGAAACATGCAAGAAAAATTCAAGGTATTCATTGTTTCGATAATGTTCCCAGAATTCTTTCTTGCCACATCTTTAGTCATATATTACACTCCAGTAATTGTTCTAAATGCTTCTAGTGACACACAAGTACACACAGAACAAAATGTATGTATTTTGTTATTTCATGCCTTTGATCATACTGTGTGCTATTGATACCCATGTCTAGAATTCTGTTTGAAATCAGATAATATTCTGTAAATGCTTATTAAATAAGTTAGTAAAGGAATGAATGAATGAATGAACGAATAAAAATGAATATCACACTCTCTGACAGGAATGCCCTTCCCCTACTTCTTTGTTTTATTATGTTTATGCCTCTTCAAATTTTAGCTTATGGATAATTTCTTCCAGGGAATCTTCTCTGAACTCCCTCATGGAGCATTCCTCTTCCATGTACCTCAACTTCCTATTTATCCCACCTGCAAGCACTTCTTACCACATTAGATTGCTTATAGCAGATTTCATGTTTATACCTCAATAGATTAAAAAAAAACAAAAACAATTAAATGAGAGTATCTGAAAATAATTTTTTCTTTAAGCCCCTTCCCTCTAGCGTAGTACCTGGTATTTAATGGATGTTCGATTAATGTTTTTAAACTAAAATTATAAACTGAAGAAAGTAGTAGACTTCTACTTTTAAAATTATGCATAAATTTCTATTATTTTCTATTACTTTGAAAACTTAACCCCCAACAAATCTAAAATGTGGTAGTTGACACAAAAACAATTACAGGAGAGAAATTTCCAGAACTTAAGGTTAGATAACTTCCCAGAAATCAAGACTAAAGAGACCAACCAACTAATCATATGATTACCTTTAAAAAATTCATGTAAGAGGCATCTTTATGGAATTTTAGAATGCCAAGGATAAGGAGAAGATCCACAAAGTTTTTTAAAAGGAGAAATAACAATATTATTTACAAAGGGTCAAGAATCACATGGTTTTGGTCTTTATCACAACAAAAACAAAATATAACATTTTAAGTGGGTAATATTTTCAATATAAATTTTATGCCAACCAAGTAGCAATCATAGGTGAAGGTAAAATATAGTTATTCCAAGACATGAAAACTATCTCAAAAACGATCTTTTCCTAGGAAAATACAGAAAGATTGTCTCCACAGAAATAGATACATAAAATAAAAATAACTGATAAAGGGGGAGCATGGATAGAGAGAACAGAGTATAAAAATAAATGAGAGAATACAGGCATCCTCAGAATGATGTTTTATAGAACCACAAGCCTGGAGAACAATTATCCAAATTGTTTGGATGAGGCTGCTGAGGAGACTTGAACTGACAGATTATTAGATACTTTCATCATGTGGAAAACTGTACCAACATTTCAAAAGATATAGGAGGATGTATAAACAGGTTCAAAGAAATCTAGAGAACTATAATGATAGCAAATGAAATCTAGTAACATAAAGTAGAATACTGTATTATGAACAAATGGGTTTTATCTTAGAAATGAAAGGTGGGTTGAACATTCATAAATTTGTAAAAGCAATTTATTAATATTTAATATTATTAATTTAATAATTTAACTAGTTTACTTTTGATTCATAATATCAACAAGCTAAAACAGAAGATACAATTATCTCAATTGAAGCAGAACATGATTTTAGAAAATTCAACATACATTTATGATAACAAGCCTCAACAAACTAGGAAAAGATGGACATTTACTCAAATTGATAAAGGACATCTGTGAAAAACCTGCAACTATCATTATATCTAACTAGAGGCTCAGTGCAGGAATTTGTGCACGGGTGGGGTCTGGCCAGCCTGCCCCAATGGGGGCCAATCGGGCCAGGCCGGTGGGCGAGTGGGGCCATGGGATGTTGGCCAGCTGGGGGGAGGGGCCGTGGGAGGTTGGGGGTGCAGATTTGGGCCCCAATCAGACCGATTGGCCATTGTAGTGCATGTCCTAGCAACCAGTTGTTCTGGTCATTCCGTCATTCCAGTCACTTGCCTTGTGTGTGTGTGTGTGTGTGTGTGTGTGTGTGTGTGTGTGTGTGTGTGTGTGTATATATATATATATATAGAGAGAGAGAGAGAGAGAGAGAGAGAGAGAGAGAGAGAGAGAGAGAGAGAGAGAGATGCTTTACCTTTAACATTGGATATGAGGATAGAGGACTGGAGGGCAAGTTCCCTCACAGAAAACTTTTAGACTGATTTCAGTATTTTAAACTTTGTGTTACTTTGTATATGTATGAAATATATTACTTTAGTAAATATAAAATTTAATTTAAAATAGTGCTATGGTTTATGAACACAAAATAAAGTAATAAATCTGGGAAAGTGAGCAGTATTTTGCTTACATGTTAAAGTGCTTTTGAGTCTGGTGACTTTATGTTTAATCTGGAATTACCATTTCAGCATTGAGTCCTTACATTTAAGCACTACATACTTATTAAGCTGGGTTTTATTTTTTTTACAAAAATCTATGAAATGTAAGAAAGGTAAATCAGTTTTTAAAAAAATGGAAGTGAGTCCACATGAAGTGAAGTGATAAAAGCCAAAACCAAGGCCCTTGCCTGTACAAAGGGTCCAATCTGGTTAGTGAGAAAATATGTGAAAAGTAACATTGCCAAAACAATGTAGGAAAATAAACCTGTTCTTCCCCAGCTGTCACTTCGGAAGACAGCTGACAAGCTGGTTCACACCATGTTGTTTGATGGATTACACTTTAATAGATTATCCTCCTCAGGAATGTGTATTTTAATAAGTAAAAAAGACTAAACCAGTGAAATGATAAAGGCAGTATTTTAAGCATCTACATAGATTTGTAGAGGGAACTTTAATGGGCTTCAGAGTTTGCTGGAATCACCAGGTTAAACAAGTAGATAGAGTTCTACTTGGCCTGTCCATCTATAAAAGGGTAATATGCTAATTAGACTGGGTCGACCGGCCATCTTCCAGACATCCAACTTCCTTCCGGACAAAGCCATGGTGGTGGGGGCCGAGGCAGAAGCAGTTAGGGGCAATCAGGCCGGCAGGGGGGCAAGGTAGGGGCAATCAGGCTGACATCCCCCGAGGGGTCCCCGATTGGAGAGGGTGCAGGCCGGGCTGAGGAACCCCCCTCCATGCATGAATTTCATGCACCGGGCCTCTAGTATATTGGTAAAAGTGTCTGAATTAGATGAGTTAAAAGCTGAAAAACAGTCCACCTACTTTCCTGTGGTCCAGCTCCTGAAAGTTTATTCCACTGTGAAATCCAGCATAACCAATATTTCATTTTCAATTTCAGCTTGTAAATTACTTCTATAAGAGGAATGTTACAAGAGGTAAGTGATATGTTTTGAGAGCAACTGAAAAATCTCAAGATCTAAAATTTCCAGCATCTGCAATCAAGTTGTGCTTTCCTTAATCCATGCAGAGCAAGGTATTTTCAGTGTAATACAGGTAATTTCATTCATAATCATAAACTGTGTGTTTAAGTAATCAGTTCTACGCATAATTATTCATTCTGGATGAAAACCTGTGCCTAGCTTTTCTGAGGACACGTGCACATGTTTTCAAAACCAATCATAAATGCTTTAAAACTTGGTTCTGGACTATCTGCCCATCAATTAAACATGATGGATGTGTATAGAGTTGGTTCTTGGAAGCAAATATATTGGAGGGAGCAGTTACTATGGGAGAGGAGTGGGGCTTATTTGTAGTGCCCACAATGTGTGACTACTGCATGCCTATGTTAACAATAATGCCCATTAATTATTTGAGATCAAGTACCCACCTGCATTATTTCCAATCCTCAGGCCTCTGCAAAGTACTCCCCACACACCTCAAGAGCATTCTGAAATTTCCAGAATGAGTCCCAGCTATATGCAACAGTTTCGTGCCTATAGCTTCTGGGGCTACTGCTACCAACCAGGCTCTACTGGGAGTCCCCTTGGTGACTGGGCATTTACCTCTTTTGCCAAATCCTGAAATATCCTCTGTGGCTTACTCATGCTTCTGATGTTCCTCTTAGAAAACATTGACTACCACTGGGTGCTGCACCTCCCTCACCACCGAACATCCTAAAACAGAAAACACCTAAAAAGTCAAAATGATGCTACCTCCCTTCTTTCCAATATCCCCTGCACTGCAGCCATGCTGTGTTCTGCGAGGAAGAGGAAAGTGCCCACCCCTACTCTGTGCCATTTCATGAGATTATGATCAAAAGCAGTTCTTTCTCTGGGCTCAAGTGAGGATGTCACTCATCTTGTACCAAATGCACACTTGCTGTTCCTCTTGTCATTCACACCTGCTATTCCTCTTCAGCTGACTCCTCCAACCCCAATAATTGTTATCACCATTCTCTCAACCATTCAGGTCAAAACTCTTAGAAATTTCTCTTCCAGTCCGCATATCAAATGATCCAAAAGATTCCATTGACTTCACACCATTATCTGCAAAATCTTTCCTACTTATCATGCACTAATTTGTTCACTTACTAAAAGCATATTTCTTGGAAAGCAAACTGTAGGATAGCACTGTATTCAAATTTTATAACATAGTTATTTCTACTTAGGATGTTTACTTTTAGCCCATTCCAGAGACCTCATGCCTAGTAGAGGTAGAGTTACTTTCTTCTGAATTCTGACATTACTTTTCTTCTCATCTGGCATGTATTACTTATTGTTTCATATTTTGTTTATGTCCATTTCTCATCTCTCCTAACAGGATGCAGGTACTTTTAATAACAGAGGTTAGAACTTATTCTTCTTTTATTTCACATGCCACACAGTATATAAACCAGGTCACATACTCAATTTGTTGATTGCATGAGAAATTTTATCAGCAATAAATCCCTTGATGTATAGCAAAAGTGACTGAATGGTAATATGTGTCATGTAAATCCTATTTTCTATTGACTACTATTATGTAATTAAAAGTATGCTCCCATTGGGAAAAACAGATATACACATGGAAGAAACTGGTGAGAAATGCGGTGACTAGTTCCATGAAATTCTAAACACTGCACACAAAAGACAATAAAGTCTAGAGGCTATTGGTCTTCTCTAGTTATTTTTATTTCTGGACACCTAATTCAATAAGTATTTGGTGAATAATGAAATGAAAGAGTCTCCATCCCTTGTAGAAGTCTGTTTTTGTATTTAAACTGTTATTTTAAGTGGGGTGACAGCACCAACATATCTAAGGGACAAAAGTAAAAGCTAAACTATTGAACAAGTCCAGCCAGGAAAAGCCCTGTTGCTCTCTCATCCTATATGTCACAGTCTGTGATGACACAATCATACCTGAGGTAGAGGAAAAAGATGGTTTAAGGCAAATTGCATAAGGCATTCAGAAAATAAAAATTCATTTCTATCTGAATATAAACTACCCAATCTGCCATCTTTGTCTTTGATGCTGGAACTCCAGATCACCCATTTAATCTTAACTTCTATTATATGCTCTGCTCAACAAGAAAATGTTCTCTCCAGATCCTCCTGTAAGACAGCACTTGTTGCCCTAGGTTTCAGAGAAGTTCCTCCAGCTTTGAAATCCTTTAGGATTTCTTCAATTGTAGAACACTTCATTCTCCAGGGCACACATAGCCAATAACATATGTAATAAGTGAGGGTATAAAGGCCTGGCTATTTTAGTTCAATCTGGGGCAACGTTAACAGGGTGTATATGATCCAGAGCCATGGTCAAGTTGACTTTTTCATTTCCAGCCTGCACCTAAGTTGACTTTTCCATCTGCCCAATCTTTCTCTCTCTCTCTCTCTCTCTCTCTCTCTCTCTCTCTCTCTCTTCCATAGGTGTTGATTCTTTATAGATACCTAATGCCTTATTAATTTTTTAAATTATTAATAAATCTCAGTTCTTTACTCTAGAGTAAACAATCTGCAACAATTAATATAAGCAGTGACCCAGGAAACTAAAATATAAGATGGGGTTTTGAACCCAGGTTTCCTACTGCCCGACTGGCAATGAAAACCTTATTACTGGTGAGGTATATATAGTTTGGGCACCAAGTGGTGGACCAGTTTGTTAAAACTTTTACCATGTTACACTAGTAGAAGAGTCTGTACCTCCTGATGGCTACAAGTGAGATCTGGGAAGGGACACTAGCACAATGTAGTGGATGACATGGGGGTCAAGGTCACCTGCTTCTATATATGATTTAATTATTCTCTGTTGTAGCCCAGCCAATGTTCTATCCCAGTTGTAGCAGCCATGAATGTGGTGAAGGGTAAGACCTCAAGGGACAGAGCTGATTGCACTATGACCTTGACTTGCTTCAGAGTCCTTTATTGCTTTGGATCCCACTGAACATTGGTAGCCTCCAAGTTACCCAGGTTATGGTCTGAAGCAGTACTCCTAGATGTAGAATGTGTTAGCTGCAGAACCCAATAAAGTAAAAAAGGCACTGAGGCCATAGTTCTCTAAAACTTCATAGTTCATCTTCCAACCATGTGTCTTACCAAGACCTCTAGTGTACAAGCCTTCCCTTGCTTATCCTGTCCAATTAGCTTAATGTCATTTATGTAATGGGTCAAGGTGCGGGAAGCCACTGCTTGCCTATACTGTCATGAGAGTGCACCAAATAATGCGGAAGGCCAATGGACCTTGGGCGTTAGCAGGGCTGACACTAAGCACCTAGTCTGTTGAAATAGTGGTGGCTCAAGGCAAATTCCCTAACCTGATAATACTTTTACTGTTTACCAAACTTTACTTTTGATATGCCTGTATGCATTGCTAAAGGGAAAATGTGTATTCAAGTAAATAAAAAGCAGACCAGCCAGGGGTCAGTGTGCTCTTCACAAAAGAGACACCACCTGGCCCCCACCCCTTAATAATTCATATTTCTTGTCTAGTGTTTTCATTTGTGTGTCAACCCCTCCTTTAGATCCTGAACCCAGCCGTGCAGGTCATGGCTTCAAGGTGATATCATATGGGAAAATATAATGTGGTTCAGATCTCCTTAGGCAGTATAATAACAACAACAACAACAACAAAAAACAGAGTTTAGACAATATTATTGTAGTTAAGATCTCTTTAGACATCATTATGACAAAGGTGGGAAAAACTACAAATAAATAGTAATGTTCATTCCAATGCAAACTGTTTCTGATCCATTTTCTAATCTTAATAGCAAAGAATGCAAAATCATTGGGTGCATTTAATGTACCTGAGTCTTTCATTTACACTCTCATTCCCAGCATAGCAGCTATCCAGCTACTTGTTTGTTGCTTGCATTATTCTAAAGTTATCCTCCAGAATCACTCAGTTTCTACATACTTTCCAGTCTTGCTAGTTAAATGAACATATTATAGGGACCACTGTCCCTATAACATTTAAGACTTTAATGGTAGCACAAATCAGTGCCACCACATCATCTTTCCCCCAGGATGCAGTGTGGTTTTTTTTTATTTACTCTTTCAGCTGGGCAGGGAGCCAGTTTCTGAGGTTTCCACTTGGCCTTCCCTGCTATGATAGTTTTTAATTTATAAGCTAAAGGCCATGTAGGGGTTGTTCCAAATTCCAAGTGTACCAACCTCAGTTATACATTTGTAGACTGAGCAATAACCAATATGTGGGTCCGCAAACAATGTGAACCCACTATAAGCTAGATGTAGCTAGTATTCCATTTGCTACCTGACCATCATAAGAGCCCACTCTAATGATGAGGCGAAAAGCGTCATACAAATGCATTGGGGCTCCATGTACCAACTTCAGTTGAAGGTCTTATATCCAATGGTTCTTCAAAGTCTAGGTAATCTATCCCCATCCTTGAGTTTTGGCCACCTTTAGTATTGCTATTAGTGTAATTCTTCTGTCAAAACAAAACAAACAACCTCCAGTATGTTTTTTTTTTCTTTTTATTATCTTCAAATATCCTATGTTGCTTTCATATTTAAAGAATATTTTCCATGGGAACAGCATTCCTGGTTATCAGCTATTTTCCTCTTTTGCTTTAAAAGTAATGTTTCATTAACTTCTGATTCACTTTACTAAAAAATTGCTGTATATCTTACTGTTGCTCATTTGATGTCCTTTTTCTCTTGATGATTTAAATATATTATCTTAGACTTTGATTTTTTGCATTTGGTTATGATTGCCTTGGTGTATGTGTTTTGTTTGTTTTTTATTTCTCAAACTTAATATCCTTCTAAGATTCCCCTTTAGAAATGCAGGATATTTAATCCCAGCTGCTAGGTTGCTGTCAGTAGCCTCCTTTGACCTGCCAGTCCTTTTAGGAGATGGCCTTGGTTGAAGAGAGTCACCATAGCCAAGGTTATGCCACTTTCCCAAAGATACCCACATCCTATGACCTATACAGTGCCTTTGAAGAGCTCTGAAATATCATTCTATCTTTAACCCCCCACTCCTCACATACTCTGGGTCAGCTTAGACTTCCAGAGATACTATATCACAGCTCACATTTCCCCTGTACTCAGACCTGCTTTTTTCCCTTTACTTTCTCAGTGCTGATCCCAAACAGCCTCTGAAATAAACCTCCTGTATGCTTCCCTGAGAACCCAACCTGTAATAATTGGTGTAAAGAGCATTCTGCCAAAGCAGGAGTTATAGTAAAGCTTTGGAGTTGGATCACCTACTGTTTGGTTAGCAATGAGGAACTCCTAACTTGTGGTAGGTAGAGCAAAGATGGTCTCTGGCACAAGGCAGTAGTCCAGTTGAGTTAGTTTTCACCAATACTCAACTAGAATGATATACCAGTAGAAAGGAATACATTAGCTGCTGTGATATACCAGAAAATTGAGAAATATTAGAACAAATTATCATTAGCAAGACAAAGGACTAGCTAGTTATAGCTAAGCTATGTTAATACATTGAAAAAAAATAAAAAGCTGAATGTTATTAAAGATCCTACAGAGGGAAAAGATAATAAAATATTATGAAAACATTATGTCCATAAATTTGACATCATAGATGAAATGGAAACACTTCTGGAAAGACACAAACTACCAAAGTTCACTCAGGAAAATGGATATCCTGGAGAGCCCAGTGTCTATTAAAGACAATGAATATGTGGTTAAAAGTGTTTCCACAAAGAACATTTCATTGGTGAACTCTGCCAAACATTTAAGAAACAAATAATAAGAAATCTACACAAGTTATTTCAGAAAAGAAAACAGCAGGGAATCCTTCTGACACATTTGAGGCCAGCAGTGACAACAAAACCAGACAAAGACATTATAGGTAATGAAGATGACCTCATCAATAACAAACATACACAGAAAAAAAGTCTTTGACAAAATAAAATCAAAGTAAATAGAGTAATATACAAAAACAAAAATATATGATCAAGTATGGTGTATCTCAGGATTGCAAGGTTATTTTAACCCTTGAAAAATCAAACAATAGGTACATAAAACAATTTTGTACCCATTCATGATGACATTTTTGTCAGATGAGGACAAGAAGAAACTATTTAGTTCATTGTATTGCATTGTGCACGTTCAGTACAGGCTTTGGTTAATGTCTGAAGGGGAAACTGCATGTGTAAATGGGCTACTTTCTCTGTGGTTTCTTTTTTTCCTGGGATCTCGATCCTTAAGCTAGAGCTTAAGCATCAATTTTTGCCGCCTCAACCCAGTATAATTGTCCTAAGCTTTAGATCACTACTTTCTGTCTGGCTACTATGAAACTAGTTATGTGCTGGGCAAAGATTGCTAAAAAGAAAAAGTGAAGGAAAGTATAGCAGTCACCCCAGAGCACTTCCTGTCTCTCCAGGATCTGATTCCCTCAAGTCTTGGCTACCCTCTTTGCTCCATTAGGCCTCCAAAAGGCTGTTTTCTATATTTTATTCAGCTTTAATTGTTGTTTTTGACAGGAAGATTAGTTTAATACAAGTTACTGTATTATAGTCAGAATCAGAAGTCTCTACTTACATTTAATCTCTTTTACCTTTAGATGTATTCAGCATGCTTAGTAGTAATATGTGTGATCATTTAAATAATTGAACTTTGGGTGGGCGCACTTCTGAGGTATTCTGTGACTGCTGGATTTTGTTTGTGGAGCGCCCTCCACAGCCTACTCATTTAATGAAATGACTGGCATTTACTTGTGCCATACATCAGCTGAGCTACTACTCCAGAGATGTTTAAGATTACAATCTCCATATCTTAAATCTGAAAAATAGTACAGGCCACTGGCGTGGCTCAGTGGTTGAGCATTGACCTATGAACCAGGAGGCCATGTTTCAATTCCCTGTCAGGACACATGCTAGGGTTGTGGGCTCGATCCCCAGTATGGGGCGTACAGGAGGCAGCCAATCAATGATTCTCTCTCTCTCTCATCAATGTTTATTTCTCTCTCTCCCTCTCCTTTCCTCTCTGATATCAATAAAAACATTTTTAAAAAGTAGTATAAATTTGGTAGACATATCTATGTGAGAATTTACTTACAGTGGTAAGTTTCCAGATTTTTCTTTTCTTACTCCCCAAATCATGGTTTTAAAAAGTGGATATTTCTAAATAGTTTCCTGGGAAGAAAGACAAGTTTATTTCTGGATTCCCTTATACCAAGGTATAGTGTGCAGCTTCTAGCCTAATGCAAGGCAGGGGAACCTTCTATTATTATAATTCCTACCTGAAGCTGGTCTTGGGCTTTGTATTTTGTCTCCTGGGAGGCCATGAAAGCTCAATATCCCTCCAAATGGCTGTCTCATTCAAATTTGTAAGTGTCTTCAGGTTGGAACTAAAATTCAGTATCTTGCTAATCCCTCTAGGCTCTCATTTTACTGATTTTTGATATCTGGTTTTCCATTTCTAATTGCCAGCCCATTACTATGTTTTTTTAAAGGGAGTTTAAAATACTTTATTTTTATTAGTTGTTTTAGAGGAGTGGGGAAGTGATAAAATTCTGTAAACCATCTGACTATAATCACTTTCACATTAATCATTTTAGTGAATTCTTGTGATTACCTGTGAAATAGTTGTTATTTCCATCACAAAAAAAGAATGCTGTTACTGGAGGAGGTAGAGTGACCAGCCACAAATCCACTGCCAGGAAACATCAGACAGAGCTTTGCTTCCATTAGATCCCATATTCTTTTCATGACATTTTACTGGTCATTGTTCTACCTGTGGAGAATAATGAGTTCGGCCTTCAAATTTTACATCAGTTCAAAAGATGGAAAAATAACACACACACACAAAATTCTATTCTGTGTCTCATTTATAGATAGCTCTGAATTTTCTCCTGATTCATCAAACAAGCCCAGTTTAGAAAGACCATAGCCCTCATCATTTGTGGAGCTATTCAGCCTGGCATCACCAAATAGTCTCCATCAAAAGAACATCTCTGATCAGCAGTATAATGTCAGTGCTGGCTGCCTCCCAGAGAAATGTAATCATACTACCCGGAGTTAGAGAAAGTCTACACAGATTTTAGGAATATTGTGTTTCTTTACCCTAAAGTTCACATTCTACCTGCTGTGTTTCATTACAATATCCAGATATCACACAAAAACATCACAGCTACACTCCTCACTGTATGTATTTTAATCAAAAATCTTTGATCCATGTGATATTGGCCCCGCAGACAAAAACTACCTTTTGTGTTAAGAAATACTCTATCACCAGTGTGAGATCCATTCTTGTTGGTAAAAATATTTCCAGCAAAATCAAGAGAAAAATAGCATACTTAAGCAAAACAAGTAGGTTGTGTGAGAATTAGCAAAAGGTATTATTTAGATGGATGAGATCTTCATCTTCATCCTCTCCAGTTTAGAGAAGTATGTAGGTTGGGCTACATTTGTTTTTGTACAGTAGCCACTGTCATAAGGGCTTCTATCTTTCCTTTGCATGCCTTGCTTCAGCCCTTTCAGGACAGCCCTTTTGGAAACCCATATGCAGGATTTAGCTGCAAAGAAATACATTGCTGGCTTTGGAAATTCTTGCAATTTGGGAATTCTTGCAAATGTCAGTTGATGTTTTTTGTGCTTTTTTGCTGAATTCCATTTGTCTAATAACTTCTACATTTTTTTCAGACATATATTTTGGAGGACAAACTTATTCTCCACAGGTGGAACAATGACCAGTAAAATATCATGAGCAGAATGGGGTCTAGTGTCAGAAATTCTGTGCACCTGTCCTACTTGGGTATCTGAGATTCTCTAGGTGTTTGTGGGTTGTTGTTTTTTATATGCTAAGAAATACATTAAGAAACAAAGGAAATATTTTTATTACCCATGTGGATTTATTACATTTATGGGGGCTTGAAGTTCTAATATAAATTCAGGCTACTGATGGTTCCCTAAAGTTAGGGGGAAAAATGCAACCCTTGATCTATGGTCTCAGAGCAGAGAGAAACATGGATAAGGTATTATTGTTCTTGATTTCTCTAATCTTACTTTTGCCCAGCTTTATTAAGTATAACTGACAAGTAAAAATTGTATATATTTAAGGTGTACAACTTAATTTTTTGATATGTGTATACCACAATTAAGCTAATTAACATACTCATAATCTCTCATAGTTACCATTTTCTTTCTTTCTTTTTTTTTGTTTGTAGTGAGAACACTTGAGATCTACCCTCTTAGCAAATTTCAAGTATATAATACAATATTATTAACTGTAATCATGTTACTTACCTAATCTTATTTTTAAAAGGGAAAGGAATAGTGAGCAGTTAAGAGATTTCCCCAAATAGACGCAGCTCCAGCAGAATCCAGGCCTCCTTCATTGAAGCAAGGTATATGGTTTTCAAACACTGTTCCCTTGCCCAGCTAGCATGTGGCTTAGTGGTTGAGCTTCAAACTATGAACCAGGAGGTTACAGTTCCATTCCCAATCAGGGCACATGCCCAGATTGCAGGATCAATCCCCAGTAGGGGGCATGTAGGAGGCAACCAATCAATGGTTTTTTCTCATCATTGATGTTTCTATCTCTATCTCCCTTCCTCTCTGAAATATATATATTTATTTATATATGCACTGTTCACCCTCAGTGTAATTACATCTTTATAACCACTATGGGGGAAAATCGAGAAAAGACACATTCACCTTTGAAAGAGGCTGCTCTGTCCCTGGCTTCTGTTGTCCTCTTCTTTTCATACTCAATTCAGTCTCTCTACTTCTGCAGTTCTTTCACCAAATCACTTCATTGTTTAGTTGGCTCAATAATACTGAGATCAATATGGTTCTGATCTTTTGTCCTATTTCTAAAAATTGGTCCCTTTTTCTTAATTATAAAGTGAGATAAATTGTATTTGGGTTTTGGACAATGAGGCTCAGGTCTTAGGTCCACTAATTTTAGAGGTGTGATTTTAAACACAGTACTTAACCTTTTGAGATTTTAATTCTCTCTTATTTTTTATTTTATAAAATAAGGCTGATAATTCATACTCTGAAGAGTGTTTGTGCTAACCAAATGAAGTACTGTGTATTAAAGTGATTGGGACATAATGGACACCCAAATATTGTTACCTTTGTCACTGAGAGTCATGGCACAATATAGATGATGAACTCAAAAATTAATTAAAGATAATTAATTATAATTCTTTATACATTGGGATAAACAGCAGATGGTGAAGCACAAAGATATGAACAGCAAGTGGAAGTTGTTACCACGCTAAGCCTAAATGGATAGAGGGATCTGTGTTCCTGAACCTACTGAGAGCCATAGGCATGTGTGAGAGGCTGCTGGCATGACTCATTGCCTTCAGCAAAAGAAAGCAGCTGCTGCCCAAATCCCCCTGCTGAGGGTAGAGGGGTGGTGGTGAAAGCAGAAATAATATCCTAATCTTTTCTCTTCATGTCCTGTGGTGTCCTGGAATTTTTATTGACTGATCCCAACTCGAAATTAGAAGGCAAGGAACATAATGCTGTCCATAGCCATCACCTCCCTGGTACACAGAGAGGCAATAGAAGGATAAATAATCAATTTAAAGGAGCAAATGAAGCCCTGGGTGGTGTTGCTAAATAGTTAGAGCCTCAGCCTGCACAACAAGAGATTGTGGGTTTGATTCCAGTCAAGGGCATGTACTTGGTTTGCAGGTTCATTCCCGGCCCTGGTTGGGACTCTTGTGGGGTGGGTGGAAGGCAACCAATTGATGTGTCTCTCACATGGATGTTTCTCTCTCTTCCCCTCTCTTCCTCCCTTAAATTCTGTCTAAAAGCAATGGAAATATATCCTGGGTGAGGACTAAAAGAAAACAAAGGAGCAAATGGGGAACCCTCAGCACAGTTTATTTTCTTTACCTTCCACTACTCTCACTCCAGTGCTCTATTTACCTACACTGATCACTTTTCCTACTATTAGCTGTCAATAGGTTGTGAGGTCTTTGAATGCAAGGATAGCATTTATTGATGATGCCAGTATTTTCTAAAGGATGCTGATTTAAACAGACCGTGTGTGGAAAATGCAACCTAGTATATACTTCTTTTGGAAAAGCATATTAGCAGTATAAATGCTTTCAACAGTTCTATGGAAAATGATAGTAATAATAAATATTTGCTTTAAATAAATATTTAAAGAATTACACTAATACATAAGCACTAGTTTCAGAAAATGCAGTTTTAAAAGTATTTCATCCCTAATGCCTCATCTAGGATGCAGAATGTGCTGTCTATTCAATAGACACATAGTAAATGAATAAATGGGGTTCCTTTATAACTGACCCTGAATTGCTTTTACTAAAGCCTTTACCTTCACATCTTTTCCCCCTCCAGAAACTGGAATCTTGTTTCCTGATAAGAGTTTGATTGACTCAACTTGCACATTTCTCTCAAGGTACCTACACACCTAGCTGCCTGTAGGTGATATAGTTGTATTACGAATGAACAGTAAACATTATTATCATCATAGAAATCTCCACATTTTGCCTTTATCTCAGACTTTAAAGTATGATGCTCTGTCTTACTGAGTTTGGGGAGATATTGTTACTCCTGAGAAGAGTGCCAAGACTACCTGAGGCATCAGACTCTGAATTCACAAGATGCCACCTGGCAGTCACCTGCCTTAGCTTCCTTCCATAACCTGAGTGTGTGTCCCTGGCATCAATCAGTTCAATCCCATCACTCCCATTGGATGAGACTATTGCAGTTTCCAAGCCCTCCCAAGGAGTGCTGACCACATTTCCCTTCCATACACAGACTCTTGACTGTGTAGCATCACTTGGTTTATTTATTGTCTAGATTTAAAAACTCCATAAGGATGACATGATATTTCTGCAGAACTTCCTTGAAGTGCTACCAGGCCCTCTGCACATCACCATAGCTCCTTTCTGTCTTTGCATAACATTAAACATGAAATTAAACCAAAATATACAAAGGAGAGTCAAATTAAATGAATAAACAGAGGCGATGAGGAAAGCAATATTCTAGAGGAGAGTAACTATATTTTCTGAAAAGCAGTATTGATCTTAGGAAGTAAAAGAGACAGAAAGAACAAGAGGCCAGGAGAGAAAAAGATGATTCTCATAGAAGAGATAAACTCTTTAATAACCATCCAAGTTTAGGACTTTCTGTCCTCTCTTCTGTCATTGTTTAGTGACAATGGGAACAGACTGGTGGGAAAGGGTCCATCGTTACACAGAAATGCATGCACTCTTGAGATTTATAATTGAAAAGGCATTGATCCCAGGGCAGCAGAGACTGATCATAATGACCTTGTCCTGTGGCTTTATTTCTACAAATTCCATGGACAGTGAGAGACTGCTGTCTGCATTTTAAAAGGGATACATGTGAATGTACATAACATAAACTGATGAACTAAAATAGATCTAGAGACATAGAAGCATGGAATAGACCATCCAACCTCAGAGGGAAGGTGGGGGAGAGGGTATGTTGGGAGGTGGGATGGAGGGTGAGAGATCAACCAAAGGACTTGTATGCATGCATATAAGCATAACCCATGGACACAGTCAGTAGGGGGTGGGGTGAGGGCATGTGCTGGGGGTGGGAATGAGCGGGGAGAGGTCAATGGGGGGGAAAGCATTCATATTTAAACAATAAAGACTTCTTTAAAAAAAATCAAAGTTTTCCTCTTCTAGTCAAAGAACCGTGTCAACATATACCACAAAGTCACAGAGAGGAAAACGCATGCCTCATGCTCCTTCCCTGATTACCAGCTGAAGAGAATATCCGGCCTAGAATTCAGCCTCTCTGATTGTATTGGTGAGGGTGCAATCAGGGAAGCAGACGCACTGGGAGATATAAAACAGGAGTTTATTATATGGATTAGACAGTACACCTTGTGGAAGGTGATAAAGACGTCTGTGGACACTCTTGTTGCATCTGGTAATGGACCTGAAGCTTCTATAAGCCAGTGGAGTGGGCAGTGGGGAGAAAACCTGGACATGAAGCAAAGGACTGTGAAAACAACTGGAACCCAGAAGGTGAGAATAAAACCCACATCTGTATCCAGTCTCAACAATGTGGTGCTTTGCCTAAGAAGCTGGTGGTACCCTTCACTACTACTAGTATGTTACATGCTGGGTGTGCAAAAGTAGATTTATAGTTGTGAGTATGCGAAAGAGGTTATTCTTGTATTATTATTTATTAATTATTGTATTATTTATTTGTATTACAACCGTAAAGCTACTTTTGCCAACCCCTATATATGCCTGGCCCAGGAGCTAGAGAAGCCAAATGTGGTGAGAAAGGACCTGGAAGCTCCAGGCCAGAGGGCTCTCTCCCCACAGGTGACAATGCGCATGTGTTTCAGAGGCACCTGTCATGCTACATCAACCTTCAGAGCCTAATGACTGCTACTTCTTTTCCTCCTTCCAAATGTTGGACAAATCTCCCCAATGGCTCATCTTAACCCAGAACCACACAGAGAAGGGAATTCTGGAAAGCATAGTTCTAACTTGGAGCAGTTGAAAGAATATAAAACCACAGGAATCATGATACTTTATGTTTGAAATTTACAAACTCAGAAAGGTAGCTTAAGAGATTCTGGGAACAGTATCTCTATCAGCCATGGGATTTCGACAGTGGGTTGGAGCATGAAAAACCCCATAGGTATTGAGACCAAATAGCCATGTGTCTATTGTGATGCTGTGAGACTATGTGGTCATGCACTTTTCTATTGCCTGCAAAAAACGAATGATTTCTCTGTCCTGTACCTGTCTGTCAAATTTATTGCTCGGCAATAAAATATAATTCATTATTAATAACTGGTAACCCACTGCGCAATATCGTGTGCAGTAGGCTGCCCGCTGCTTCCACCTGAGCCGGCGGGAACTGCAGCGCACCTGCAGGAGCCGTGCTGCTTCCACGGGAGCCATGGGAGCCGGGAGGTAGCCATGCCAATTCTGCGGGAGGCGGGAGGGAGCTGCGCTGCTTCGGCGGGAGGCGGGAGGCAGGCCTGCCATGTCCTCTCCAGGCCTGCCTCATCTGCAGAGGCTGCGGGCCGACCCCCTGTCCCTGTCCGGGTCTGCTCTGGCTGGGGGTGGAGGGGTTGGGGGTGCAGCATGAGCCAGGGCACAGTGGCTCTCAGGTCCCCTGTCTCTGTCTCCATCTCTGCTCTGGGCCTCACCTGCACACGCAACATCCTCCTGTCCAGCTGTGACCCGTTACAGCGTCCTGGCCTAATTTGCATATTTCCTCTTTATATATATAGATACTAAAGCCTCTCTGTGTTCTTATGCCAGAGTATTTGGTTAATTTCAAAGCACTTTCCATAGGTGTTTAAAGATCTGTGGTAAGAAAGCAGGTGAAAATTTGTCCAAAAATATTCTGAAACTGAAGATTAAACTGTGAGTGCAAATTATCAAACTGAAAATAAAATGCTTTACTGCATGTAAAATAAGTGCTTTACTGGATGTGTTGGTTTATACTTGATTTGTGGTGCAAGGAGTTGCCTTATGAACAATCAATCAACATTATCCTCAGAACAATGTCACACTATTACAATTATGGTACATCAAAAATGCAAACTTAATTGCTTAGCTCTTAATGAAATACAAAAGCCTCATTTTAATAACATTAGGGTTGTTGTTCAAATGGGAAAAAAACATATAGTCAAAGTTAAGTCTTCAAGTATTCATTTTAACCCTTTGACATCAGCCTGAAATAGATCATAGAGATTCCAGACCTCACTTCAACAACCCCCATCACGAACAGTAGAAGGTGTCCTTTCAAAATTTAGTTGGCTGACTTTTGTGGGAAAGAACATGTCCTCAGATTTACAACTCAATTTATTTCATCTTGCTCAATCTGAAAATAGATCAAAATATACAATTGAGTCAAATTTTCACAAAGCAACATACTTAAGTCAAGCTTTTGTACATCTAATAGATGTAGCTGCAGTATCTTTTGGATAATTCTAAGAAAAAATATGTATATTTGGATAAGTCTAAGGGAAAAAAATATATATAGAGAGAGAGAGATGGCTAAGCTATATGGCTATTTCTACACATATACAACAAACTAATATTTTTCCCAATGGCTTAAGACTTTAGGCCTAACCATCCAATTGTTGAAAAATTATCCATCCATCCTATCATCCGACTCTTGAAAAAGTGGTACCAAAATCAAAAGCCTTTGTTAAAACAACAAAAATAGTTGCTGAAAGATTAGGAGAAATACTGTGAGGTACTGTGAGGTGGGTGTGTTTTCCACTTATTACCTCCTTAATCCAGTCACATTACCATATTGTAAGAACTGCTGTTGAAGGAGAGCATTTACAAAGTCTCAAACAAACCCCCAGGTTCTGCATTTATATCCCCTGTTCCACTCATAAGCACATGGTAATACCCTGGGTACTTTTTATCTCCATAGGTTATTCTTAAACTGGCTGTAAAATTTAGTGTGGGGTTTTGCTTTCATTATGCAGATAGCATAATAATGTGGGCATGGCAGCATGTGAATCCATAAATTATACTTTAACTATCATTTCAGTAACTTCACTTTTTTAACACTTTGGGACTCATCTGAGAAAAAATGGCTACTTGGTTCTCTATTTACTTACATTTGTATATTTTTTCACCTGTAGAGAATGTCAAGAAATCTGGAAAAGCCCTGTGAGAATACAGCTAGCATCCCTAATCCCTCTAACCTATTTGCTTTAAGGAGTAAATTAGGTGTGGGAATCTAATAACTTCAGGGAAGTCAGTAAAAATGAAACCACTGAGTTTTCCTGATAATCTTCTCTTCACCCCCAAGGCACCTTGTACACCAGAATTATTAGCATCTTCTCACAGTATATAATTTGAATACACTTCGTTATTGGCTTAGAATTCCTTTTACAAAATACACATCAAATTGCTCTTTCATCTTAGGAAATTCTGATTACCTTTAATGCACTGAGTGAAATTTCCTTTTCTCCACCAGTTAGCAATCTTTTGACATTTAATAACCTCTATTTCATTTTACTTTGATATTTATCTAAGCAAAGGTTTTATTGCAGTAATTGCTCTTTCTGAATTTTGAGAGCATCTCTTCTGGCTCTGGGTTGCCAATTGGATCAACACTTACTTAGTGCTTACTGCACACAAAACAATGTTTGACATGATCTCTGGGATTTTCATTGATTATGTACTATGGCAGCTATTTCTCTGCATTAAACATTTTTATACTAAAATCTACATTTTACTATTCTTTCTTTTAAATTTAAGTTCTTTATTGTCTAAAGTATTATATAAGTCTTCTTCCCCCACCATTGACCTCTTTCCAGCCACTCCCACCCACCAGCACATGCCCTCACCTCCCTACTGTCTGTGTCCATTGGTTATGCTCATATGCATGCATACAAGTCCTTTGGTTGATCTCTTACCACCCCCTCCTCTCCTGCCTTCCCTCTTAGGTTGGATGGTCTGTTCAATGCTTCTCTGTCTCTGGATCTGCTTTTGTTCAATTTATATTGTTCATTATATTCCACAAATGTGTGAGATCATGTGATATTTATCTTTCTTTGACTGGCTTACTTTGCTTAGCATAATGCTCTCCAGGCCCATCCATGCTGTTGCAAATGGTAAGAGTTCCTTCATTTTTACAGCAGCGTAGTATTCCATTGTATAGATGTACCACAGTTGTCTAATCCACTCATCTGCTGATGGGCACTTTAGGCTGTTTCCAAATCTAGCTATTGTAAATTGGGCTGCTATGAACATAGGGGTGCATATATCCTTTTTGATTGGTGTTTCTGATTTCTTGGGATATATTCCTAGAAGTGGGATTCCTGGGTCAAATGGGAGTTCCATTTTTAACTTTTTGAGGAAACTCCATACTGTTTTCCACAGTGGCTGCACAAGTCTGCATTCCCACCAGCAGTGCAAGAGGGTTCCTTTTTCTCCACATCCTCTCTAGTACTTGTCATTTGTTGATTTATTGATGATAGTCATTCTGACAGGTGTGAGATTCTGACTATGGTAACTCATAGTCATTTTATTTGCATCTCTCAGATGATTAGTGATTTTGAGCATGTTTTCATGTCTCTTGGCCTTCTGAATGTCCACTTTTAAAAAATGTCCATTTAGGTCCTTTGCCCATTTTTTGATTGGATTGTATATCTTCCTTTTGTTAACCTTTGCACTCGGATGTCGAGTGTGACTCGACATAGTTAGCATCGAGATTAAAATTACTCTTTGAATGCATCAATAATTTGAAATATAAAAAAATCCAAATAAATAAGTTTGTATGAAAAGAAACTCCAGTTTTTTTATTCTACTGCCGCGCTTTGTAAAATCTGGGGTATTTAAAAAATTAAATCCCGAGTAGAATAAAGGAATCGAGACAAAAGCAAGCGAGTGCAAAGGGTTAAGTTGTATAAGTTCCCTGTAAATGTTGGAGATTAAACCCTTATCAGAGATAACATTGGCAAATATGTTCTCCCATGCAGTGGGCTTTCTTGTTGTTTTGCTGATGGGTTCTTTTGCTGTCCAGATGCTTTTTATTTTGATATAGTCCCATTTGTTTATTTTATTCTTAGTTTCCATTGCCCTAGGAGCAGTATCGGTAAAGATATTGCTAGGACATATGTCTGATATTTTGCTGCCTATGGAGTCTTCTAAGATTTTTGTGGTTTCCTACTTACGTTTAAGTCCTTCATCCATTTGGAGTTTATTTTTGTGTATGGTGTAAGTTGGTGGTCTAGTTTCATTTTTTTGCGTGTATCTGTCCAATTTTCCCAACACCATTTGTTGAAGAGACTATCTTGACTCTATTGTATGCTCTTGCCTCCTTTGTTAAATATTAATTGAACATAATGGCTTAGGTCAATTTCTGGGTTCTCTGCTCTGTTTCATTGGTCTATATGTCTGTTCTTGTGCCAGTACCAGACAGTTTTGAGAACAATGGCTTTGTAATATAGCTTGATATCTGGTAATGTGATCCCTCCAACTTTGTTCTTCTTTCTCAGGAGTGTTGTGGCTATTTGGGGTCTTTTTTCATTCCAGATGAATTTTTGGTGAGTTTGTTCTAGGTCTGTGAAATATGCCATGGGTATTTTAATGGGGATTGCATTGAATCTATAGATTGCTTTGGGTAGTATGGACATTTTAATGATGTTGATTCTACCAATCTATGTACACAGTATATTCTTCCATTTGTTTATGTCTTCCTCTATCTCTTTTTTCATTGTCCTATAGTTTTCTGAGTACAGGTCTTTTACCTCCTTATTTAAGTTTATTGCTAGGTACCTTAATTTTTTTGTTGCAAAGGTAAATGGGATTGGTTTTGGTTTTTTTGTTTGTTTGTTTGTTTGTTTTTAGTTTCTCTTCCTGTGATTTCATTATTGGTGTATAAAAAAGCCATAGATTTCTGGGTGTTAATTTTTTATCCTGCTACATTGCCGAATTCATTTATTAAGTCTAGTAGTTTTTTTGATGGAGTCTTTAAGGTTATCTATGTACAATATCATGTCATCTGTGAATAATGACAGTTTTACTTCTACTTTTCCAATTTGGATGACTTTTATTTCTTCTTGTCTTATCAATGTGGCTAGCACTTCCAGTACTATGTCAAACAGGAGTGGTGAGAGTGGGCATCCCTGTCTTGTTCCTGTTCTTAGGGAAAATGGTTTCAGTTTTTGCCCATTGAGTATGATGTTGGCTTTAGATTTGTCACATAAGGCTTTTATTGTGATGAAGTATGATCCCTCTATTCCCACTTTGCTGAGAGTTTTTATCAGTCAAGAGGGTTGGATTTTGTCAAATGCCTTTTCTGCATCAATTGATATGATGATGTGATTCAAAAAATAACTTTATTGTTGAGAGTATTACAGAGGCCCCCATTTTCCCACCTTTGCCCCCACCTCTACCAGGCTCCCATGCACCCCAGGTCTTCCCCTGTCTAATGTCTATGTCCATGGGCTTTGCATATATGCATATAAATTCTTTGATTAATCTCTTCCCACTGAGCTCTGTCTGTATGTTCCATCTGTATGGTCCTATTTTGTTTGTCAGTTTATTTTGTTCATTAGATTCCACATATAAGTGAGATCATGTGATACATGTCTTCCTATGACTGCTTATTTGGTTTAGCATAATAATCTCCAAGTGCATTCATGCTGTTGCAAAGGGTAAAAGATGCTTCTTTGTTACAACTGCAACCCTAGTACACTGTGGGTGGGAATGCAGACTGAGTGCAGCCATTATGGAAAACAGTATACAATTTCCTCAAAAATTAAAATTGAACTGCCATTTGACCCAGCAAATCCTCATTTTACTATTTTTAAAGTGAAAACTTATAGGGGGGAAATTTCCCATCAATTAAAATAACCCAAATCCTGATGTTTCTGAAATCTTTCTTGAAAAAAATCTCATCACTACTAAAAGGTTAAAAGCCCTCTCTAATTTACATTGTCAACATCAAGCATCTTGGTATAACCTGATCAGTCCTTAACATCATCCTCTCTAGCCATATTCAAGAGTCAAAGTAACCTTTGTAAGCCACTGGGGATGAGATATAGCCTGCTGACTTTCTACCCTCAGGTGAAAATCACTATTCCTCCTTGCAGCATTCGCCCTTTGCCCCACAACAATGGTTCAGCCTCTCGGCCCTGCTCCTGTGAGGCTTCACTTTGATTGATGACCTGGCTTTCTTTGGGCTTCCCCAGAATCTGGCTTTAGTTCTGAACATGATACAGGACTAGAAACTTCCAACTTCTATAGCCTGGATTCGTTTTCTATTCCCCCAAAACTAGATCTTTCTCTCTTTCCAGCTAGATAGATAGATAGATTCCACATGATCTTTGGGAATTTCATAGATTATATACTATGGCAGCTATTCCTCTGAATTAAAATTATATATATATATATATATATATATATATATATATATATATATATATATATATAGAGAGAGAGAGAGAGAGAGAGAGAGAGAGAGAGAGAGAGAGAGAGAGAGAGAGAGAGAGTTAATATTTAGGGTGTCCCCAAAAGATGTATTCAGTATTCACACACGTTGAATAATTATAAAGGCAGTGTTTATTACAATATGTTTCATTTTAATTTAACTGCTATCAGCTATTAAAGTGTGTTTACATTTTTAGGACCCTATAATCATCCCTGAGGTAGGTAAATTTATTTTTGTCATTTTACAATATGTGGAAACTAAAGTCCAGCCAGATTTTAAAACATTTCATTTACAAAATTGAGCTATCAATTCTTAAAATGTGTATATATTTTTGGGACATATTTATATATATATGATCTATCTGTCTCTCTATCTTCCTTCTTCATTTAATCTTTATCATTTATCTATTAAGAAAGAATACTAGGTAAAAGTTATTAATCCTGACACTAAGGAAAAAAATAAATAAAGGCTGTCCTTGGAAGCAGCAATATTTCAGAAATAAGCAGTTTAGAGCAAGCATGTCAAACTCGCAGCCCGTGGGCCTCACACAGTCCACAATGAATATTTTTGTGGCCCAGACAATATAACAGTATGTAAGAAACATTTTAATAAAAATTTTGTAGCTTAATTTTTACAATATACTGTTATTCATAATTATTAATAACGAACTACAATGTTTGCTAATGACTGATTATTATAATCGGGTTGCATTCATTTCCCTTAAGTGCCTCATACATAGGCGCACTATTTTTCTCCACTAATACTAGCAGCGAATATTTTAGCAGCCGATTGCCACATCATTAGTCTTGTACTGACTTGTTTGGTATGCATAACAGGAAATACTTTGCTTTCAGAGAACAAGAAAAATAAGTTTATTTGCGTGACACTTCTTAATTTGTGCAGTTATTTAGTGTCTGGTAAGTTAATTTCAAGAAAAATATTAATTTTTATTAAAATGTTCTATCTATACTAATAATAGAGGAATATGCAAATTGTCTGGGACACTGTCACTGTAACAGTAATGACCAAACAGCAGGCTGCATGGGGCTACAAGGCTGGCAGGGGGGTTAGTGAGTGACAACCAAATGACTGAACAGCAGGCTGTGTGGGGCAACCAGGCTGGCAGAGGAGGCAGTTATGGACGATCAGGCAAGCAGGCAGGTGAGCAGTTAGGAATCAGCTGTCCCAGATAGTGAGAGGGATGTCCAACTGCCAGTTTAGGCCCGATCCCTGGGATAGGGAGTCATATATCCCCTAAACCGGCAGTCATATATCCCCTGAGGAATCTCAGATTGGAGAGTGTGCAGGCTGGGCTGAGGGCCCGCCTCCTCCACCACTGTGCATGAATTTTGTGCATCGGGCCTCTAATTATTTTATGTTAATGATTACTCATTTATTTCAGCCCTTAGTATTCAGCATATCTCTATCAAGATAAACCTACGTTTCTATGAAAATTGAAGCTTTTGGTTTGTTTTTGCGGCCCACATAAACTTAAACCTTGTTTATTTGGCCCATGTTAGCCTTTGAGTTTGACATACTTGGTTCAGAATGTCTAGTCTTTCATTTCTTACTTGCGACCTTCTAATATACTTTCCTACTGGGGAGAATATAACTGCTATTTAATAGCTGTTTTTTCCCAAAGATCATGAAGAGGAATTTCAAGTTAAATTAATGATTTTGAAAATTTAAACTTGAGGAGTGCTTGTAAAAGAATAAAATAGATTTAAGGTAAAATATTACATGTATTTTGGTATCTAAGGAGCAGCTTTAAAAATTGGGGGACATTCATCATATCAACTTATTACAGAAAACTGTCATTGTTTACTATTTGTAAAATATTTGCACTGCTTGTTTCTACTAATAAATAACATTGGACAAGCTGACCTGTTATGGTTTGTACACCATCTACTCACTCTATTCTATAAACTCTTGCCAGCAACCCAGTTCTGAGCAGCCAACAGAGTATGTCAATATTCTGTGTGTGTGTGTGTGTGTGTGTGTGTGTGTGTGTGTGTGTGTGTGTGTGTAAATGAAGTGTTACACACAGATATTTGTTTTTCCTGTTACCTTCTTGGTCTGATAGAGCAAAATGAGACCTCTTCTGTAAAGCCTTCCTGGCTTTACCAGAATTAATTGTCCCTTTGTGTATCCTTCATAATACTTATTGACATTTCTAATATTGAATTTTTTTCACATTGCATTGAAATGATTTTTTTATATATCTATCTTCCTACTGAACTTTGAGCATCTCAAGATAAGAATTTTTATTTTCTCTTAATCTCATATTAAACTCATTGGCTGTTATATGGCAATATTTAATGAATATTATTTGTATTTCATTTATGTTTATTGGGAAGAGGACTAGGTCTAAAATGGGCAAAGACATTTTAGATAAAGAAATTTAGAAGTTGGTTCTTCTGCTTAGAAAAAAATACTAAAATTGGTTTATATTCTTTTGCAAATTACAGCATGGAAAGTTCTTAATAGACATAATATAGAAGTTTCAGTTTTTTACTCTTACCACAAGACTCACTGAATTGTTCTATGGAGGCTTACTTTTTTACATTTATTTTATTTCATAGCTTTCAAATTGTTTATATGTAATTACTTTCAATTAATTTCCCTCAGCCAATCAACAGACCATAAACCCAACTTAAGCAGTTATGAACACAGCTTTGTGATGAGAATCTATTCTTACATTAAATGTTAGTTCATTAAATGATCTAGCTCAAGAAATGATAGCTATATTTCAGTTCCTCATTTAAGGTTGCATCAATGTATTTAAAATAAGACTCCTCAATCAGGGAGCCCAGAATATCAAATGTGTTAACCACCTTTACCAGAATTCTTAAGATGGTTCTCCTAATGGGATAAACACATTCAGAATAATTCAGTGATTTGTTTATTCACAGTAAACCTGGATCCCCAAAAGCAAACAAGGTTATGTTCTTTTCTGTCACTTGACCCAGTGAGAGTAACTACACTCCCAGTTGTGCACTCTTCTTGCTATTTTTTAAATAGAACTTTATCTGATAGAAGTTGAGTAGGAGAAAATGAAACCACAATAAACTAGGAAACATGGAGGCTCTCAGGTCTAAAGCAAAAACTTGGAATAATATGAGAAACTGACAAAATGAGAAGTGAAAAAGAGAACTGATAATGCAACCTATTGATCAGTAAATAGAAAGTGCTGCGTGAATACACTATGTGAGAGCTCAAGGCATGGCTGAATGCCTAGAAAAGGCAGGCTCAAGGGTTTCTCTATGGTGGTTAAAAAAATGAAGAGAACAAGCCATTGGGTTGTCCAATGAATGGAGAGGGTATAAGAAAGACCTGAACTCAAATAAAATCAGCTAGAGAAGATCTTGACTTCCCTGGGGCTAAATGATGAGCTTAATAGAATTTAAAAGGCTGGAAAGTGAAACCAGATGAAGTTAATGGATGGAGCCTCTCTGTGTGAGGCTGGACATAATACTGACCCTCAAACTGAATTTTGTAGTATAAACAATAGGTTGCTATGTTACAAAAGAGAAGAAGAGATGGAATTCAATGCTAAAAAGAAATGAGCTATAAAGCCCTGAAAAGACATGGAAGAACCTTAAATCCATATTACCAAGTAAAAGAAGCCTATCTAAGAAGGCTACATAGTATATGATTTCAACCCTAAGACATTCTGGAAAAGGAAAAACTATGGAAATAATAAAAAGTTCAGTGGTTCCTTCATTTTATTTATGTGATCCTTCACATATATTGATAGGCAAATATTCTACCAGCCTTACATCTCCGGAATAAATCCACTGGTCAGATATATGAACTTTTTAATGTATTGCTGGATCTTATTTGCTAACTAGAGGCCCAGTGCACAAAATTCATGCACGGGATGGCGGGGGGGGTCCCTCAGCCCGACCTGCACCCTCTCCCTTCCGGGAGCCCTCAGGGGATGTCCAACTGCCAGTTTAGGCCTGATCCCTGTGGGCCTAACTGGCAGTTGGACATCCCTCTCGCAATCCTGGACCTCTGGCTCCTAACTGCTCACCTGCCTGCCTGCCCTAACCACTCTGCCTGCCTGCCTGATCTCCCTAACTGACCTCCCTGCTGGCCTGATCCCCCTAACAGCTCTCCCCTGCTGGCCTGATCCCCATAACTGCCCTCCCCTGCCGGCCTGGTCACCCCTAACTGCCCATCCCTGCCGACCTGGTTGCCCCTATTAACTTTTTTTTTTAATCTTATCCCCTTCACACACAATTGTATTTGACTTCCTTATTGGCTTTTCCTTCTCACACAATTTTTCTCTCTCCTTTATGTAACACTTTTTCCTACTGACTCATCATTCATAAATGTTTCATTCCTCCTTATTTCCTACTTCTGTTCCATCATCCTTCTTCCCATCTTTCTCCTATCCTCCCTCCCTCCCCACATTCCTTCTTTCCTTTATCTTTACCCCTGCTCTCCCTCCCCTTTTCCTTCCTTCCCACCTTAATTTTTTCTTCACTTACTCCCTAGGACTTGCTTTGCTCCCTTCCCTATTTCTTCCTTCTTCATTCTCCTTTTAAGCTCTACTGGCTCCCCTTTAAAACTTTTCTTCCCTCCCTCTTTCTCTCTCATCCTACCTTTTCCATACATTCTTCTCTACTTACTTCCATGTTTTAATATTTATCTCCTGCCTAATTATTCACTATCATTTATCTTTTTTTCTTTTCTGACTCCTACTTTTAAAATTTGTCCCCAGTACACAACTTTACTTGATTTTCATTATAGCTCCTACATTTCACTCCTACATCCTCTTTCCTACTTTAACTCTGCTGTCTACTGACTCCTTTATAAAGTTCTTCCCACCCTCCTTCCCTTCTTCCCCATCTTCCCCACTCCTCCCTCACTCTTTTAGTCT
The DNA here is from genome assembly GCA_025583905.1 of Ia io. Lineage (NCBI taxonomy): Eukaryota > Metazoa > Chordata > Mammalia > Chiroptera > Vespertilionidae > Ia > Ia io. The sequence continues at coordinate 63,526,326 of JAJQQW010000008.1, forward strand.
TTTTATAGGCTAATTAAAAATTCTATGCTTTTCATCCTATCTTAGTACTGACTTCTTTCCTCTCTGGGGCCTGTAGCTGCCTCTGTTTGGGCACTCGGGTCCCTCTGGCACTGGTTTTCAGGGGTCAAGCGATGATGCAGCTGTGATGTGCCTGTCGTGTCCCACAACTCCCCCCTCCGAGTTGGGAGAGGGTCCCGCTGGGCCGAGCCAGTGTCCATCGTGGGGACAGCTGCATTGAGTGCACGCACATGTACATTCATGCACATGCAAGGTTTTTCTCTTGTTGCGTGCCTAAGTGGGGGGATGTGGAGGCCTTTCCCACCCCCAGCATGCCCACTTTCAAGCCTCGAGTGGCTCTCCATGCACTCCCACCCAGAATTTGCAGGCGATGGGCATGCTTGTGCAGGCACAGGGGCCCAGCTTTTCCTTGGGGAGCGTTCCACCCAGGATGTGAGCCCCTGTCCGGGTCAGACTGGGCAGATGAATGGATGGATGGCTGAAGAAAACCACGGCTTCCCTGTGGTGTGAGGGTCGCCTGTGGTCTCCACAGTGGCGGGGCCAGGTCCGCAAGGTGGGAGGAGGCTTCTAGGTTGTGCGCTTAGGAGGATCGACTGGCATCCCGGTCATCGCAGGGCCACCCTGTGTGTCTGGAGGTGGGATCCCCACGTTGTTTACCTGGTGGCCCGTCCAGGTCCGGTTCCTTACCTTGACATCCACTCTGTCATCGCGCCCTGGCCCTTCCTTCATGTTGGGTCCACACCCTTTTGATTTGCATGCACGGCCCCTCCCAGGGGTCACCGCTGACACTCACACTCCCCGGTTGGTGTCTGTTAACCATGCCCCCAAAACCAGCCTTCTGCCATGTGGGTGTCACCCCTCAGCCCCCCCACCTCAGGGGTGGGTTGCTGGCATCCCTGGGCAGAGTGTTCTTGGACAGGCGCGGTGTTTCAGGGGCATTTGTCAGTCATGTGCACCTGGGAGAAAAAAAGGACTCCAGCGCCCGGCAGGGAAGCGAGCCTCACGCAAGTCTCCCTGCTGAGCACGCAGCCTGTTGAACGGTTGTTACAGTGATGCCTTAATGGAAAATTTGCATGTTACCTCTTTATTATATAGATATTTTGCTGATGATATTAACATTTATGTTCATTAGAGATATTGGCCTGTAATTTTCTTTTTTGTAGTGTCTTTATCTGATTTTGGAATTAGGATAATGCTGGCCTTATAAAATGAGCTTGGAAGTGTTCCTTTCTCTTGGATTTTTTGGAATAGTAGGGGGATAGATGTTCTTCTTTGAATATTTGGTAAAACTCACATGTGAAGCCATCCAGTCCAGGGTTTTGTTTGCTGGAAGTTTTTTATTATTATTATTATTTTTACTGTTTCAATTTCATTAGTTGTTATTGGCCTATTCTGATTCTTCCTATTTGAGTTTTGGAATATTGTATGTTTCTAGGAATTTGTCCATTTTTCCCAGGTTGTCCAGTTTGTTGGCATATAGTTATTCATAGTATTATCTTATAATCCTTTGTATTTCTGTGATGTCAGTTGTTACTTCACCTCTTTCATTTCTAATTTTATGTATTTAGATCCTCTCTCTTTGTTTCTTGATAAATCTGGCTGAAGTTTCATCAAATTTTTTTATCTTTTTAAAGAACCAGCTTTTGGTTCATTAATTGTTTTTTGTTGTTGTTGTTGCTTTTTAGTCTCTTTGTTGTTTATTTCCATTCTGATCTTTATTGTTTCTTTCCTTCTACTTACTCTGGGCTTTTCTTGTTCTTCTCTTTATAATTCTATTAGTTGAATGGTTAGATAGTTGATTAAAGATTTTTCTTGTTTCTTGAGGTAGGCCTGTAATGCTATGAATATTCCTCTCAGGACTGCTTTCCTATGTCCCACAGATTCAGGTTGTTGTTTATTAATTTTCATTTGTTTCCAGGAAGTTTTTTATTTCTTCCTTGGTCTCATTGGTAATCCTTTAGCTGTTTACTAAGATGCTATTTAGCCTCCAAATGTTTGAATGTTTTTTGTTGTGTTTTTTTTTTTTGTAGTTGATTTCTAGTTTCATGCCATTGTGATCTGAGAAGATGCATGATATTATTTCAATCTTCTTGAATTTGTTAAGGCTTATTTTGTGTCCTAATATGTTCTCTGTCTTTGAGAATGTTCCTGTGCCTTAAAAAAATGTATATTCTGCCGCTTCGGGATGAAATGTTCTGTAAATATCAATTAAATGCATCTGATCTAGTGTGTCATTTAAGGTCACTGTTTCCTTGTTGTTTTTTTGTCTGGGCAAGGGCAGGGTAGAGAGAGTAAAAGGGGTAAAATAGATATCTGCAATACTGTCAAGAATAAATACAATAAAATAAAAAACAATTTAAAAGGGAGTGCTCAGAAACCTTCCAAAGAGGGAAAAAAAAAATTCAACAGTTCCAAAGAACAGGGAGGGGAGAGGGGTAAAAAGGCAGAACACAGAAGATCTTTAGGGCAGTGAAAAATTCTCTGTATGATATTATGTATGATGAAGGATATATATCATTATACATTTATCCAAACCCACAGAATATGCAACCTCAATAATGAACCCTAATGTAAACAGTGAGGTTGTTGTAATTCTGATGTGGTAATGTAGGTTCATCTTTGGCAAAAAAATGTACCATGCTGTTGAGTTATGTTGATAATGGGAGAGGCTATGTGTGTGTGGGAGAAGTGAGTATATAGGAAATGTCTGTAACTTTTTCTCAATTTTAATGTAAACATAAAACTACCCTAAAAATGGTCTTTAAATATCCTACATAATAAAAAGGTAATATGTAAATTACCATCACTCTGCTACGCCCACGATTGGGCCAGCAGGAGGCGCAGGGGGCAGGACTCGGGGTGGCCGGGGTGGTGATTGGGCCGGCAGGACGCTGAGCTCGCATCGCCAGCGGCTGTGTGAGCTCAGCGTCTGTGCCATGGCTGTGCTGCGGCACAGAAGGGGGCCTCTGAGGCAGTGAGCCGGGTGTTTGGAAGCCCCGGCTGACGAGGCGACGTGGGCGGGCGGGTGGCGTGGCTCCCCGGGGAGGAGTCTGGCGGCAGTTGGGCCGCGGCAGTTGGGCCGCAGGAGCACATGGCGTTGTCCGCAGAGGACGCAGGTTTCCAAGCAGCCTGGGCCGGCTGAGGGAGGGCTCATGAGGGAGCCAGAAGGCAGAGGAGGCGGTGGCAGCCCCAGCCTTCCTGGGCAGGAGGCGAAGGCAAGACCCCACCCCGCCTTGCCCTAGGGGCCCAGAGACTTCAGAGCTGCCGGCCACACCGGGTCCCAAACAGCGGACAGACAGCTACACGTGCATGATTTAATCATGCACTGGGCCTCTAGTTTTTAAATAAGACAAATGAACCTATGTCACCCCAATAAATTAAAATAAAATTAAAGCAGAAGACAAAGAAACCAAACTAAAACCTCTACATTTTTACATTGAAAGATTACTGAGAACAGGAAACATGAGCATATACCTCACACTTAAAAAAAAAAAGAACAAATGTAAGAGTGCCTGTCTTGGGATTTTGCATTAGAAATGATAAGCATAAATTACATGGATCCTTTGCTTTGGGATATCATTACAGTTCTCAATTATCTTAAATATTTTCTAACATATGAACAGTTAATTCAAATAGATGGTAAATTAGTGAGAATAGGCTAAGTTAGATTGTGGTAATAAACAACCTCCACATCTCAGTGATTTATCACACACAAAATTATTTCTCTCTAATACAGAGTTCTGGGGAAACTGTTCTCTAGCAGTAGGACACCTAGGTTGATGAAACTCCTTTATCCTACAGTTTTACCATTTAGCACTTATGGCCTCAATTTATGAGGCTGGGGAAGAAAATGCACTAGCAATTAGATGCTTCAGAAAGGCAATGGCACACACCAGTTCTCCTTGCAACTCATTGGCTATAATTTGTTTATGACCCAATCCAATTGCAAGGTATTGAGAAGTTCATTCTTTTCTGTGCCCAGAAGAAAAGGAGAATCAGGTATTGGTGAACACAAGTAATATCTACCACAGGTGGTTTTCCTGAGTGATGTGTGCTTATTGTCCCCCAAATTCCCTGATCTTTATGCTTGGTCATCCACATTAAATTTATTTTAGGTCTCTCATTAAAACCCTGAAATGACCTGTTTCCAGAGATTCTAATGTATTACAACCAGATGAGACAATTTTAAGATTGTTAATTTTAAAAATAAAATTCAAAGTAAAAATAAATCCTTGAGTAAAAAGAATGAACTGACCAGAGTCAGGTATTTTTGTTTTGCTTCCTTCTTATTCAAAAGATGCTACATTCTATTTAATTACTTTTTACCTTAAAATCTCTTGTAAGAGGTAGGTAACCCATCCTCCAAATCCTTACTTCTGCTTCCAGTGAGGTCAGGCTCACATAAGTCATCACTGAAAAAGAGACCGTGACAAAAACCCAAGGAAATGCACACAGGTTACAGTGTCTTAAAATATGTTTTATTTAAATAACTAGAGGCCCAGTGCACGAAATTCGTGCACAGGGGATGTGTGTCCTTCAGCCCAGCCTGCACTCTCTCCAAACTGGGACCCCTAGAGGGATGTCCGGCTGCCCGTTTAGGCCTGATCCCGGTAGGATCAGGCCTAAATGGGCAGTCAGACATCCCTCTCACAATCCAGGACTGCTGGCTCCCAACTGCTTACCTGCCTGCCTTCCTGATTGCCCCTAACTGCTTCTGCCTGCCAGCCTGATCACCCACTAACCACTCCCCTGCCAGCCTAATTGATGTCTAACTGTTCCCCTGCCTGCCTGTTTGCCCCTAACTGCCCTCCCCTGCAGGCCTGGTCCCCCCCCAACTGCTCTCCCCTGCAGTCCTGGGTCCCCCCCAACTGCCCTTCCCTGCAGGTCCGGTTGCTCCCAACTTCCCTCCTCTGCTGGCCTGGTCACCCCTAATTGCCCTCCCCTGCAGGCTTGATTGCCCACAACTGCCCTCCCTTGCAGGCCTGGTCCCTCCCAACTGCCCTCCCCTGCTGGCCATCTTGTGGTGGCTATTTTGTGTCCACATGGGGGCAGCCATCTTTGACCACATGGGGGCAGCCATCTTGTCTGTTGGAGTGATAGTCAATTTGCATATTACTCTTTAATTAGATAGGATTTAGTTTTTAATTTTTTTTACTAAAGTTAGAATTTTAAAAGTTAAATGGTTCTATGAAACTAATTATTAATTACTCTGACTATTCCCAATTACCAGTGCTCCAAAGGCAGTCACCTTCCACATTTTTAGCTGGTTCTTTGGTACTTAATATAATAATACATTCTTGCTACTTTAAAGATTTTAGTGGTAAGAATTATCTTTTAGCTTTTCCAGATGTAATACCATGATTCAATCTCTTACACACACACACACACACACACACAACACACACACACTGAAAAATGTGCACTCATCCTGTTTCTGATATTCTCTCAAAATAAACCAAATTTTATAAAAGATATTCAGTGTTTGCATTATACATTGTAAAAACTAATATTAAATGAGCCATGCAAATGATTATGGTTATTTTTCTCTTCCTGGTTTTTTTTCTTATCTGTATATTGACAATTGTCTCATTCAGTTTATTTCTTTCAATACATAGTTATCATAAATTATCCCATAACCCTCAAAATGATGCAAATCTCCTCTCTCTATTTGTTTAAGTGCATTGTACATTCTTCTACTTTTTAAAATCTTTAGGCCCTAGCCAGTTTGGCTCAGTGGATAGAGCGTCGGCCTGCAGACTGAAGGGTCCCAGGTTCGATTCAGCCAAGGGCATAGGCTCGGGTTGCGGGCTTGATCCCAAGTTGGGGGTGTGCAGGAGGCAGCCAATTAATGATTCTCTCTCATCATTGATGTTTCTATCTCTCTCTCCCTCACCCTTCCTCTCTGAAATCAATAAAAAAAGAAATATATATTTTTAAAAATAAAGTCTTTAGAAGTTCCCCCCAGAGTCTTCTCTGCCTCAGGATTACCTGATAGATGATCACCAGACCTGCTGAATATTAGTCATAAAGCTCTCCTTTCATAGTCCTCCTGAGGACTCCCTTTGCCTTTGTCTTCTGTTAGATACTTCATTTCCTGGATCAAATATTTTTAAATGTTTGTGTTCAGACTCTTTTCATGACACTCTTAGACCAAAAGAAATACCTAACAGTTCTGTGTGTTAAGTAGTTAAGGCCCAACAAATTAATACTAGTGATTCATGTGGTATCTACCATATGTCTGTACATTTCCCTTGATAACTAAAATATTCCATGGTACCCTGTGATGTTGCAGTAGTTTTTCAGGGCCTAACGGTACAGTTTGAGAAATGTGGTCCCAGATCCTATCTTTCTTGTTCATAATCCACTCCTCTATTTTGGTGGCCCACATCTTCTAGACATTTTCTGAAAAGAATATGTCAGAAGTAATTTTTAAAGACCTTTTATTTAAAAAGGTCTCTTTCTTCCCTGTCACTTGATTGCTATTTTGGCTAAATATGTATTTGAGCAAATTTGATATTACAGGCACATTTTGGAGCTTTATGTATCTAAGCTCAGTTAGTACAGGGACTTTTTCTATATTATTTCCAAATATCTGGCAGATGGTGATGAAGAGAATGAATAAAGACATTCTTGTATATGCCTAAGTCACATTCACCAATGACATACCAACATGATTAGTTCTGTCATTTTTTAAAATGTCTACAAAATAATGACTGATTGTCTAAAAAAGTGTAAAATTCAATTATCTGAGGCTGTACTGAAAAAATAGATAAAGATGCTTATACTTTACCAAGTACAAATGGAAAATTTGTAGTTTTGAGTTGAATTATAACATCTAATTATAACATTGTCACCCATCCTTTCAATTAATAGAATATTGCTTCTGCTTTTAATGATGTCGTCAATAGTGCAGTCAGCTTGAGCTGAATAGGTAAGCCAATTTGTCATAACTTGAAAGCCATCCTATATTTATAGTATATTAAATGCATGAGCCAATAATTCTGAGGCTGGAATAATACATCAATCTATAATGAGAACTGCTTTTAATTTAGTCATTGATAAGTAAAAGTTAACTCAATATCTTCTAGGAAGGCTATTTTAATAATGATACAATTGTCCTTTCTGAATAATAAAGTCAACCACTCATAAAAATATGCCATGTTCTAATCCCAGTGAAAATGAGCATGACTAAATTCTGTTAGATCAGTGCTAACGAGGCTGGCCTCAGAGCCTTGTGTTCTTCATAAGCTATACGTTCATACTATATTCCATTCCAGGGCCAACTCCAGGCAAGTGCAAGTAGGAGAATTAAATGGGTAATGCTTTAATGCAAAGTTATCATTATTACAGTAAAACAACTAAAATAATCAGCAGCAGAATATCATACGTTCATTTCATTAACTTTGATTCTGTATTTTCAATTCATATACAATAGGTCCTCGGGTTACGTCGGAGATCCGTTCCTACGGCGCAATATAAGGCAATTTTCGCCATAAGTCGGAACCCACCAACATAAGCACCTACGTCACTCACATGGAGCACATACACAGCAGTAATGAAGTGAAACAGTAAAAAAAAAATTAAAAGAAAGGTAACAATTCCTAACCTTTACTTGTCATAAACAAATAAATAATAAAAAAACATAAAGCACATATGTACATATGTCGAAACGACGGAACTTTTTTTTTTTTATAAATAAATGGGAGATGGCAAGGTAACCACAAAATGACATACGTTGAGTCCAATGTAACCCAAGGACTGCCTGTATTCTCAAGTTGGAATTATCCTATATTTTGTGTATCCTAACCTCCCTTCTGTTTATATAGAAGTTGAGTCAGAAGGTAACTTCTCAGTAGTTGTCCTACCACCATTTAAAACTCAAAAGAAAAAAAAGGACTATTTTTGATCCTATATAGTAAAAGTTTAATATGCAAATTGTTCCCTGGACTGGGAGTTGGACTGGGAGTTCCATCACGGGGTGGGGCCGGCTGGCCAACTGCCTGCAGCCCCTCCCCTGGCTGGCTCTACCCTCAATTGGCCCCCCTAACCCTGATGAAGGGCAGGGCCAGCCTGCCAATTGTCCATGGCCCATCCCCCCAGCCAGCCCAGCCCAATCAGCCCCGATCAGATTGGGCCAGCAGGACCCCACCTGTGCACGGATTTGTGCACTGGGCCTCTAGTTTTCATATAAACTCTTCTGTTTTGAAAACAAGTACTATCTTTAAGCCCCATTACATGTCTCAACTGTCTGTACCTCTCCTGTTGGAATATCCCCTGTTCTACATATGCTACTATCTGTCCAGTCTTCCTTGTAGTTTGTTAAGCTGAATACAATCCTTTAGACATGGACTGACTAGCTGAACAAACAAGGGTATTAACAGCCTCACTCTAGATGAACTACTCTACCAGCACAGCCAATGGTAGCCTTAGCTTTTGCTACAACATAGAAGCCCTGGTTCACACCGAGCTTACTGTTTCATGAAACTCATAGAAGTTTCTAGTGGGTGTTCTTATTGTTGTCATAGGCTACCCAGTCCATCCTCTTCCCAATCTATTTGGGTATGCAAGTACCAGACTGTGTGTGCATACCTGGGCATGAATTGACATTTCTGCCACCAGGCAAATGTTCCTAAAGACTTTAACCTTTTGCACTCGGATGTCGAGTGTGACTCGACACGATTAGCATCGGTAGCAGCTCGTATGTTGAATTGTATTGAATGTATCAATAATTTGAAATATAAAAAATCCAAATAAATAAGTTTGTATGAACAGAAACTCCAGTTTTTTATTCTACTGCCACACTTTGTAAAATATGGGGTATTTAAAAAATTAAATCCCGAGTAGAATAAAGGAATCGTGAAAAAAGCAAGCGAGTGCAAAGGGTTAATCCTTTCTACTTCCTAATGAAACTCTATAACAGTGATTCTTGACCTTTCTAATGCCACAACCCTTTAATACAGTTCCTCATGTTGCGGTGACCCCCAACCATAACATTATTTTCGTTGCTACTTCATAACTAATTTTGCTACTGTTAATGAATTATAATGTAAATATCTGTGTTTTCCGATGGTTTTAGGCAACCCTGCTAGTGGTTCTCAACCCGTGGATCGTGACCCACGGGTTGAGAACCACTGCTGTAGAGCCTAAGACCATCGGAAAACACAGATATTTACATTATGATTCATTAACAGTAGCAAAATTAGTTATGAAGTAGCAACAAAAATAATTTTATGGATGGAGGTCACCACAACATGAGCAACTGTATTAAAGGGTCACGGCATTAGGAAGGTTGAGAACCACTGCTCTATAATCATTCTCCATGGTTTCAGGTGCAAGGTTTTATGACTCTATTTGTCTTAATGCAACCAATCTTGCATTGGAACTTAATAAACTATCAGAAATAAGTCCCACTAGAGTTCACCATGTATAATAATGTTTTATTTCAGGAAGAGGCAAATGAGTTTCCCATAAGCCTCCTTCCTCTGCCTCAGTTCTGGTTTACTTTATGCCAAAAAAAAACATTCCCTCTCCCCTTTACAGGAAGCTTCAAATGCCTCCTGATTTTTCTATGTTTAACTGCTGCTGAAGCTGTTTATGTCTTATTTCTAATTCTTTTATTATTTCAAAGAAGCTTCTACAATTTATTTTTTTGTAGGCTACTTAAATTTCAGCAGAGAAAGCTAGATAGATTTTTATAGCTACACTTCAGAGGTTCTATTTCAAACTGTTTTAAAATGGAGAAGTTTTAAGTCATAGAGCTGAAGTTCTTCAGTAAAAGAAAAGATTGTAACTGATTTTATCACACAGGTAATGACATAATCAATCTAAAATGCATCTTAAAAGAGAGGCAAATACGTAAACTCTCTAGTCTCACTCAAAATGGAAATAAGAATTTTTGTATTTATATTTGAAATGCTTTGTATAATTCATAAGGAATGACTGAATTACTATTATGTTTTCTTCTTTCAAGATACTCACAATTACATTTGGGAAGACATTTAAACCTCTGAAAATATTAGACTATAATGTAATAATGACAAGCACCTTCATAGACTTTATTTTATTTAATCCTCACACCAACTGCATGATTTAAACCTAGGATATTATAAAAGTTACTTACAAATGAGGAAACTGTGGCTAAGAAGAGAAGGGATGTGCCCAAGGTCACATGAACCTACCAATGGGCAGAACTTGTGCTGGCCTCCAGTGTGCTAGTTCCTAATCCATTGCTCTTTCCTCTTTATTTCTAACATAACCTCTGTCCTATCCCTATTTTCCAAATTTAGGAAGAGAGTCTAATTTGGAAGTTGTTTTATATTTATTCCTTCAGTATACTATATTACATTTAAATTTCTTACCAATTTTCCATTTTTATTTTTACACTAGAGGCCCAGTGCATGAATTCATGCATGGGTTGGGGGGGCAATCAGGGGCAGGACGGGTGGGGGGGCATGAGCAGTTGTCCGGCCAGCCCCGCCCCCTGGTCGAAATCCTGGTTGAAGGGACAATTTGCATATTAGCCTTTTATTATATAGGATTCTTAGAAGTGTGGTAGGTAACATAGCTATAACCAGAAATAATGGGCATAAATCATATAGATTATAGATTATAGCAGTCAGTGATTTGTTAGTAAATGTTTAACAATAGGTTCTTGAAGGAAGGAAAAATGCAAATTGTAACATCTTTCTATTTCCATGGTGTATACATTCCTACCATGGCTGATTTCAAGCTACTATCAAGATATTATTGACTGTCCAGTGTTTGTCAATTGGAAAAGATGTGTACAAGCAGCTCTCATGGGCTGCCACCATCCCTTATTGACTATCCTCCCATCTAGAACATCTTGTTTAAATTAGCCACACATTGGGCTTTTTCCATAGTTTTTATTTTCCCCTTGATAACCTTTATTTAGGAGTAATTTACATACATAAACTACATCCTTTTAAAGTGTACAATTCAATTATTTTGGCAATTGTATAGACCCATGAAACCACCAACTGCCCTAAAGATACATCACCTCCATTGTGCCCCATTGCAGGACACCCCATTTACTCCATTTCTGACAACCACTGATCTGCTTTTTGGCCCTACAGATTAGTTTATAGATTACATAAATGGAATAATATAGTAAGTACTTTATGTGTCTACCTTCTTTCACTCAGGATAATGATTTTGAGATTCATCCATGTTGTAGTGTATAGAAATTAGCTCGTATTGCTGAAAGGTATTTCATTGCATGAATATGCAACAGTCTGTCTATCCATTCATCTGCTGATTCACAGTTGAACTGTTGCTAGGTTTTAGCTATTGGAAATAAAGCTGTTCTGAACAATAAATTGTAAAGCTCTGTGGAGACATATGACTTATGTCTTTATTTCTATTGGGTAAATACTATTTAAGAATATAATGGCTGGAAAGTGTATATTAAACATTTTATAAAATTTCCCAAAGTTTACAAAGTGGACATACCATTTAGCTTCCCACCAGTAGTCTCTCTTTTTAATTTTAGCTGTACTAATGGGTGCATAATAGCATCTCATGTGGTTCTAATAGTATTTCTTAATGATTAATGATGTTGATTATTTATCTATGTGCTTATTAACCACTTATAGATATTATTTTATGAAGCGTCTTTTCAAATTATTTGTCCATTTTAAAAAATCAAGTTACAGTCTTATTGAGTTGTAAGAATGTTTATGTATTTTGCATAATAATAATATTTACTTTACATTATTCATAAAAAAGTAAATGAATATTAGATGAAGTTTAAACTGAATTATGGAAAAATAATAATCCCATACATTCAAAAATACTTTTCTGGCATAATTATATACTTTTTTTATTTATTTTGATAAGCACAACAGTCCTCTGAGGAAAGTAGGGTAGTTATAATTATCCTAATTTTCCAAATGGTTAAACTATCAGGTATGCAGTAGAGCACTTGTTAAGTATGTGGGATTTGGGACTAGACCACCTAAGTTCAAGTTATTACTCACTGTTTACTAGCTGAGGAACCTTGGGCAAACTAATTGAGAATATTTAAAACTCAGTTTTCTCACTGGTAAAAGGTGAGGAATAATAGTGCTTAAATCAAAGTCATTATAAAGACTTAATGAGCTGTTTGTAATATTATAATTTTGCACAAACTATAATTAAAAGAAGAACATAAGTGGTAGAAGCTGTACAAACAGATCAACACAGGAAATTAAAGGCAAGGATGACAATATGTATTCTGTTGAGGAAATCATAAAGGTGGAATATGAGAGCTTCAAGCTTCTAGTAGTTGTTTTTATCACCAGACAGGGAATCCCATCTGAAAATACAGTCAAAGGGAAGCAGTGTTAAAGAGTATAGAGCGAGAGATTCCTACAGATATGTTTAGCCCAACTGGATCTAACCATCCCTGAATCTAGATCACTCCACACCGTCCATAAAGATTCACTACATTTACCAGCCTTGATTCAGTGTAGTTTGGGAGCAGAAGGGCCATGAGAGCACTATCCTGTGAAGATGTGGTGCAGAAGTGGGACACATACAAGAGAGATATTGATGTGATCTTAAAACAAAATCTGGTGAAAGCTACACGTGATTAGTTTTTTACTAGATCTGACTTGCCCTTCCCTTGGCTGTTGGCACCCCACCAGACACATAAGTCAATTCTGTTTAACATAATGTGTGCCTTGCACTCCAGCACACACAGATATACTTTCTGCTGGGCTTGGAGTCAATCTGGACAGTGTTGTGCTATACATCAGTACTATTATCCTAAAGGAAACCTTTCCCAGTGTCCATATTCATTATGCCCATGGAGAGTTGCAGTGTTTACTGACAAACTGACCTATTTTGATCTCCATTTGAAAGAATTTTGACTGAAAGAGATGAAAACTTAGGCAAGAGCAAAGACATTAACAGATAAATGTGTAAGAAACAGAAACTCTTCCATTTTGATTGGTACCTATGGGTGAATAGGTAAGTAGCAAAAGTAGAAAGAGTAGCTGAGGCTAAGAGGTAGAGAGCCCAGATGGCAGGCAGGTTGAGGAGCCTGGCCTTCTCTCCCTGAAGGAAGGAGAGTCAAAGAGTGGTCTTGAGCAAGGCAGTGCCCTCTTCAGAGCTCTGACCTGGAGTAGAATTGCTTAATGGGGAGAATCAGACAAGAAAAAACCACAAAGAAGGCCCTGACGATAGTTTAAACAGTAAACTTAGTGTCCTAGTAGTAAGAATCAGTAGAGGCATCTTGGGGAATAGAACCTGTAGACCTTGTGATGTGATTGGTTGTTGGGAAGGTTTGGACCGAGAACAAGGGGAGTTTATGCTGCCATTCACAGAGCAAGAACCTGCAAAAGGAGGAAGAAACAAGTAGTTTGTTTGTTTGTTGGGGGGGGGGGGGTTATGGATGATGATAACTTAATTGTGGACCTTTTGACATGAAAGTACAGAAGGTTACCCAAGTAGCAGGCAATTGAAAATGAAAAGAGAGGCAAGGACCAGGACAGAAAATTAGGAACCATAGGCATGGAGGCTAAATTTTAAAAACCAATGAAGTGAGCAAACTATTTCCCACGGGCCACCTGTTTATTACCACTATGGAACTTTTTGTTTTCAAATGATTCCAGGTTCACATGTATTAAAATAGTACAGAGATCCCATATAACCTTTAAACAATTTCTTGCAATCATAGCACCTTACAGAACTTTAGTACAATAGCATAACCAAAATATTAACATAGTAAGAGTCTAACAATCTTTGAAAGGGCCTCTGGAAGCTTCTATTACTTTCATACTCTTGCCAGACCACATCAACTTGCAACACTGATGTCAGGTTCTCTGGGTGCCTCCACATGCCGAGGAGTATCCACTTACTTTCTATATCCCGTAGCCTTATGACCAAACAAAAATCTTTCAATTCACTGTTACTTTGCAGAGAGGTCTGTGTGCTGTTTTGCTATTTTGTTTTTGTTTTGCCACACCCACACCTGATTTCTTCACAAGCCTCTCACCATTTCTTTTCCAGGATGCCTGCTCACAGTTTGTATAACCTGTGTGGTTAACATCCAATGGCCCAGATATACAAAGGTACAGAGAACAAAGTAGAACATTAATCTATTGACAATTAAATAGGGTACTTAAGCGCAAACATGGCAACTGAAAGCTCTCCAAAGGGCTTGCTGGTCCACTGAGGGTGACATCAGACACATTTGGCAGATGGCCAAACACTAAGAACTGAGCAGGCATTTTGTTTGCTTTTTCTCCCTCACTTATTCATTTAATAGATTTCAAAAAGCATATGAATGATTAATTCAGTCTCAAGTGGCTGGCTGTGATCTAATTCACTGAGGCTGTCTGCAAAACAAAAGAGAAACAAAATCAGAAGGATTTGGGAATTCTAGCAAGGCTAAAATTAAAAAAAACACACATACATTTGTTTAATTTCTCTCTTTGTTTTCCCACTTAGTAATATTAACAATATCTGTACTAGTTAAACAGATCCTCAGATACCTCGGAAATGAAAAGAAGATGATGGAACAAAAATGGTGGTTCTCAGGATACTCAAAACATTTACTCTTAGTTAAGTAAAACCACTGACTTTGTTCTTTGGAACATTATCAAGACCATCAAAGCAATTTTATCATCATTTCACTTCTAGTCTTTACTGCTTGATTTTCTAGCAATGATTAATAGGGTTAGTAATACCAATTCTAATGTGTATTAGGTAATTATAATGGTAATGACATGCGTGTCTTCGAAAAGAGTTTTATATAAAAGCAACTAATATTTTTCCTTCTTTTTTTGCTCTTCTTTTCTTCTTTCTTTCTCTTTCCTTTTCCCCCCTCCTTCCTTTCTTCCACGCTCACACATGCATGTGTGTGTGTGTGTGTGTGTGTTCAGAGAAAAGTAGACATACTAAGAATTTTCTAAAATGATTTTGTGCTGCCACCACCCCATGTCAAACCAACCTATAAACTCATGAATATGGGGCTGTAAAGAGACACATATATTTTGAACTGGGAGGAGACAGGCAGAAGAAAATACTGAGTGACCCAGTTTTAAGCTTCACCTTATCTATTATGAAAGTAATTAAGAGGATGAAACTATAGTTTAAGAACAAATAGCAAATGACACTGGCTGAGGAGGTTATTAAAAAGCAATTTTTAGATACAAAAGGTAATATAGTCAGACAGATTATATAACAGTTTCAATATTATTGTGTATTTTAAGTGTCTAAGAATTTATTACCCACATTTTTCTGGCTTATAAATAATTTAATTTTGATTACTTAAAAATTTGCTAGGTAAATTAAATCAGCTATGCAAATTCATTAAACATTTGAAATATGTTACTGATAGTTCCTTTTTTACCAGTTTGATGAATTAAGTAGAAAAACATCCTTTTATATTTAAATTAGAAGATTCTGAGCCCCATTCCTCTTTTTCTGGGCTTCTTACTAGACCTTGAAGGTATTTATAAGAGCTTGAGAATCAGTGTCTTCACATGCTAGCCCTCAGCTGCCTGCCTGGAGGACAGGAACTGAATATGCCCTAATGAAGCTATTTTCAAGACAGAATAAATACAAACTTTCAGTGTTCCTCTTGAATTTCTGGTGACCTATTAACATTTTGCATTAAACACCACCTTCTCATTACCACTATAAACATTCCCACAAGATATGGGGGCATCTAGCATTTGCCTCAGAAGTAGCATTTAAATCCATCAGTGTTTTCCCCAACATCCAGCATTTCTACATTTTATACAACCACTAAATCTAAGTCAGTATCCTACATAGGAGGGATATTCTACCTACAAACAGGAAAATATTAAAGGAGTCAATATAATTTATAGATAAGAATTTATAGGATTTTTTTAAGAAAAATCAGACTTAAAAGCAAACTCCTCAGGTGGTGTCCTGCAAATGAAATTGCATACCTGAATAGCACTCACACCAGGCCTGATTCATTTCAGTAAAAAAGCTCACAGTGACATGAGCAGTGGTAGCTGTGCAGGGTCTTTAGTAATCCATTGCATTCTACTACAGCACACAAAAATCTATCATGACTGAATATTAGACTCCAGAAATTGGATACCAATTATTTGGTTGTGGGGGCTTCTAAATTGTATTGTTATGGAATTGGTATGGAAGAAGACAGTTGGGCACTCAGAGGTTCAGGAAAAGCCTTTATCAAAACAGCGCTGCTGGTTTAGGGGAATCTAAGATCCAGATCTTGAACCCCTTAGACAATGAAATTTTCTCCTTATATATTTCTTTTTTTTTTCCCAATATATTTTATTGATTTTTTTACAGAGAGGAAGGTATAGGGATAGAGAGTTAGAAACATCGATGAGAGAGAAACATCGATCAGCTGCCTCTTGTACACTCCCTACTGGTATGTGCCTGCAACCAAGGTACATGCCCTTGACCGGAATTGAACTTTGGACCCTTGAGTCTGCAGGCCGACACTCTATCCACTGAACAAAACTGGTTAGGGCCTTAGGTATTTCTGAGTTTCTTTGTTTCCTAACTACCAAGCTTCTGTATAAATATTTCTCTCTTTTCCACATCCAGTGCGGCCAGAGAGGAATCTGGTTCCTGAGTAGGGGCGACGGGGGATTGAGAAAATGAAAGAGACAGACACAAATACAGTAGGAAAAGCTGGGACTGGGTGGGACCACTGTCCTCTGATGGAGAGACAGGGACCCAGAGCCAATACAGCATGTTTCTTTTATACAGCAAAAAACAGGAAGTTTTACTAAAGAGATTATGTGCATTCTTGTGGGTTCTTTGTAATCATCACTTCTAGGTGAGCCCGGATAATCATGTTTGTTCCCGGTGCTTGGCTGGATTTAGATAATGAAACCCACGCCCTGGCACCTGAGCTGAAGGTCAGGCTAACAACACACCTGCCTCTGGCAAGGTGTGTTTCCAGGATGTGACTCTGCCAATGTCACTGGATTCAACTGACAATAATTAAAGAAATGCTCATGTGCCTTCCCAGGTGCTCTCTACACTTCTGTGGTAGACTCTCACAGAAACCCCCTACCTTGAGAGTCAGTTAGAAAGGTTAACTTAGATTGTATCTAATGCCCATTCTGGAAGACGCCAGTTACCGCCTCTAGTTAAGCTCTTACATCCTTGGTTTATGGCCCTTATAAATTGGGAGTATTTAGGTAAATAGGTCTTGCAGGACCAGATAATTAAGGAAGGGTCAGTGACTTCAGGAATGTGCATTAGGGACACTGATTAACTAGGTACAGAGTCCAGCTGCTAGTCTCCTACATTCTTTCACAAATGGAGTTAATTATTGGCTAGCAAGAGTGCGCATTAGAAAGCAGGTTACTGGAACAGATTCAGATTGCTAGCCTCCAAAATATCTCATGCTCCCTATCAGTATGATTAGAAAACACTAGTCTTTTTTCCAGTGTGATCCAACATAGAGGTATAAACCTTAAAATTCTAGCCATGTGACTTGGCAATATGACTTTGCCAATAACTTTACTAGTAGAATGGTGTCACCATATGACTGATAAGCTAGTAGCATGATGTCACCATGGCAATACTAGCCCTGCCCCAGCATAATGTGGAAGCCAGTTTAGGAGACCTGATTCTAAGTATATCTGCCCACCAGGAAACTTGGGCTGTATCTAATTTCATTGAACTTTGAAGAAATTCCATTTATTTTCTGAGAGGTTATTCCTGCAGGCAGTCCACCTCCCAAAGATAGC
The DNA here is from genome assembly GCA_025583905.1 of Ia io. Taxonomy (NCBI): domain Eukaryota; kingdom Metazoa; phylum Chordata; class Mammalia; order Chiroptera; family Vespertilionidae; genus Ia; species Ia io. The sequence goes on from JAJQQW010000008.1 coordinate 63,544,058, forward strand.
TTCTAACCACATGGTGTGCTCCATTATGTTAACAACTTGTTCCATTTCAAATTGTACTTATTTTGAATGAGAGGCAGAGCAACCATTAATCCTATTATGGGGACTCTAAAAAATGGTCAGTATTTACCAGGTGACTTATTCCCAGGGTACAGATCATACTTACCCAAAGCAGACAGGGCACTGCTATTTGTAAGAATATTCTGGAGGAGTTCGTTGTCAAGACAAAAGAAAGTGAACCAGTATTTTTGGCTGTGGCTGGAATGTTAAGCAATGATCATCCAGGGCTTTTAAGCCTTTTCCATGACTGAGAAGCCTGTGTCATTTGAGGTGAGGAATGCCTAGCTTATCCTCTAAAAGACCCTTGCTGACTATACCTTGTGGTATATTTTCACAGAGTTTGGCAAGAGTGTAAGGGGACTGGGATCAGGGTAAAGTCCATTAGCATATACTAAAATGGCCATCATCTCTCCTTCTATCACTTCTGGAATTGGATGGCAATACCATCATCCTATATAATAAAGAGGTAATATGCAAGTAAACCCTCATGCCATCACAAAATGTCTATGCCCACAGCAGAGACAGGTTGCCGTAACACAAGATGGCTGCGCCCACAAAGGAGGTGGGGTTCCCATAATGAGCTGTAATGAGCGATCAGCAGGGACCTGAGGCTGCATGGCACCAGGCTGGGCGGGGGGTCTGAGGCTGCACCCCCTGCCCAGCAGGGCTTGACAGAGGACCTCAGGCCACAACCCCGACCCAGGGCCGGGCTGGGGGACCTGAGGCCATGCCCCTGCCCCAGGCCGGGAGACCTGAGGCTGCGCCCCCCGCCACAGGACCAGGCCAGGGGACCTGCAAGTGCACCGGATGACCTGAGGCTGTGCCCTCTGCCTGGCAGGGCTTGATGGGGGCCCTGAAGCTGCACCTCCTACCTGGCGGGGCTTGATGAGGGTGGGGCCAGCTGGGTCTGGATCTCGCCCAATGGGTGTGGGGCCAGCCAGGTCTGGGTTTCATGCGATTTCGAGGCACACGCAGGTGGGCAGGGACTTGACTCTGGGTCCCGCGGCATGCCCCAGACTCTGACAGGAGGATGATTTTTATATACATTTTACTAATTTTCTTTCATTTCTGACATTTCTATTTTAGAGAAAGGGCAAATAGCAATATTAAAATATTTCCTCTAATTAATTCCCTTTTAATGTGCAAAAATTTCATGCACTGGGCCACTAGTCATGATATAATATCTGAGGAAGCTCATCACTGTGGAGGAAGCATAATCTTGTGTTTTCTGGTGTTACATAACAAAATTGAATTGTCCATCCAGTACATAAATTGTCTGTGGAGGTGTTTGCACTTGGACTGCCTGTGTGTCTGCACCAACCTCTGAGTCATTCAGTGATTCTGGAGTCTCAGGAAGTGGTTAGCTAGCATCCCTCCCAGGGACTCTATCCCTCCTTTCCCCTGTCCTATAGATAGTCTTCACACTTCACTAATATTTCTCCTATCTTATATCAAGTAATCAGTCCTTTGGTGAATATCTGGTGGGTCCATCTCCATTTTCTACATGTACATGTGTGCATGTGTGAGTGTGTAGTTTAGCAGGGGCCATGGTTCAAAATTTGTCTCATAGGAGCTGGGCGCAGGTCCCCAAGTGGCAAGCGGAGGTGCTTCCACCACAGGGGGAGGGGCGGGGGCTCATGCGGTCAGCGGCGGGGGGAGGCGGCTTGCAGGGGAAGAGTGAGAGCTGGGAGAGGAATTAAGGCAGAAGGTAAAAGTTGTTACTAAGGGAAAGAGCCAGACAGTTCGGAGTAGCCAACATCTCAGACATTCAACATTGGGAGAGAGGAATGGGGACCAGCCAGGCACAAATGAACTTGCGAGGCCCGCAGTGGCAGCATCGGCGGAGTCTGGGGTCCCGCAGCGGAGGGGGTTCGGGTCCCATGGTGCGGGGGGTCTGGGTCTCATGTGATTTCGCGTGCTGGGCCTCTAGGAAGTCAATTTAGTCCCTGTAAATCTCCCATTTCTCAGAACTTCATGCACTAGTTTCCATGAACAGGAATGGGCCATTCCAATAACCAGCCACCCCAAGACTTATCCTATCTACAAAGTGGAAGTTTGATCATTAATCCTTTCATTTATACTAAAAGTCCATGGCAGGTCCTAGGTAAGATGCCTAGTGCCAACTCTCATGGGAACAAGAGCAAGGAACATACTCACAAAACCTGCTGTAGCAGTGTCTTCAGGTAAAATCAAAGGAGGCAAGAGAAGTAGCAGATATATGAGCCCCTATTGCCTGCACTTGCTCGGTAGGGCTATGAGACTTATATAACAAGACTAAGCCTCAAGATTTGGGCATTAGATCCTAACCTTTGGGCTGTGAACTTTTAAGTTTTATGATAAAAACACCAACCAATACTGGTGCAATGAAGGGACAAGATATGATAATCACATAACCTAGTAATATTATGTTTTTGACCATATTGTGTAAGTTCAACTTTCCTGGTTGAGGGAGAGCACAACCTCCCCCCGCCCCCGCCCAACATAATCAAAAGAATTGTTTCAAGCTTTGTGGTTCTTGCGGTTGCTATTGTATGATATGACAAGGTAGTAGCAGAATTTATTAGTATCCATGGTTAAGGAAGCAACTGTCTTACATTTTTTCCAGTATGATCAGAGGTGGATTGAGATCCAGACCACCATCAATTGCTATAAGCACTGGGGTGCACCCAGTTTCTGTGGAATTTTAGGAGGCCAGCTTACAAGGGATTTATCTTGAATAGATTAACCCTTATCTCTCAGAAGGTTTGAGGTAGATATTGCAAATGTCTTCAAAGTTCAACCAAGTTACTTAAATGAATGAAGTGAAATATATTAAAAGAGGGTTAGCACTATGGTGAACTAGACAACAGCCACTCAAATGAGGAAGCTATTTCCCTGTGGTATTGCCATATCACCACTTTATTAAGAAAACAAGAAAAATTACAAATATGGATTTTTACATGAAGTGTGATTATTTAAAAAAAAACAAAAAACCCTCTTTAGATGGGCTTGAGTTTTCAGATCAATAGTTTTTACTTCCAATAACATATAACTTGCTATAAAGTTCCAAAACACTTAAACAAGAGGGAAGAGGGAGAGTAAGGAGAATTCAGGCTAAGACTTGTTTCAACTTCTCCAGACCATTGTCCCTTTAAAATATTGCTTGAGAAAGCACTATGTTACTCTATTTGAGTAGGCCTTTCTAAAGCCTAATCAGCATCTACTAATCCTATAAATCTGTCTGTTTCTTTGAGGAATGGCTTTATATCTGTTTGGAGGGCTGAGTGCATTTTACTGCTGCCAAGATTCCCTATGATATTTCAAAGATATTATTTGCTCCCTTCTTGTAGCCTTTGCATGTTTTTCATGCTACTATAAACATATACGTGGGACAAAAGAACTTGTTCAGATAAAATTCTGTCCTCTGGAACTAAGTCTGGAGTGTTATTACAAAATACCATAAATAATGTCATCTCATCCTTGAGATAGAAGAAGAGGGTGTGGTGGTGGGCGTGGTTGAGTGGCAGCTCAATCTCTTCTCATCAGTTTACCAGTTTCTTAGGGGTTGTCTTGGGGATAAATCAGAATAATTTTGGAGAGGAAAAGATAGATCCCAGAATTTAACCAGGGGGTTTGAAGTGTTGAGTTACTTGCCAAATCATCAATAATATTTTTTGTATTTTTTATTTTCTATTATACAAAATAGAAGAGAATGCAAGATAGAAATAGGCATAAGAGAACAAAAAAGTGCAAGCTCCTTTAAAGAAAACATGTAATAGAAAAATGAGTAAAATCAGATGGAAATGGGAATTCAGGGATCATTACCTTGAAAGAGAGGTGTTATGAATTCAGGGATCATTACCTTGAAGTGGGGAAAAGAAAGAAGAGAGAGTTGAGAAAAAGAAAACATGTGATATTGTCTACCATAAAACACTGTAAACTGTTCAGTCAAGAATTAGTCCCAGACATCTGCAGGATCATAAAATCATTCATATCAGGATAGGGTGGGGAAGGGTGGGCTCATATTGGAATATATGGTCTTCTCTTTTTGGGCTCTGAATTAACCAATGTTAGTCAGTTAAAGTTAAATTGTTGAATTGTTCAAGTAATCAACAAAAATATTTTGAGGCCTTCTAGGTCTCCACATAATGCTTGGCCCTCAGGTTAAAAACAAAACTCAAAAACAAGCAAACAAAACATATATGGACATGGAGGAATGGAACAGACTGCTGAATCTCAGAGGGAAAGCAGGGGAGGGTGGGTGGGTGGGAGCTAGTCAACCAAAGACCTTGAATTCATAACCTATGGACACAGACAGCAGGGTGCTGAAGGCCTGGGGCAGGGAGGGGGGAATCGGGAGTGGGCTGAAGAGGGTTAATGGGGGAAAAAGAGGGCATATGTAATACTTTCAACAACAAAGAATTATTTTAAAATGATAAATAAATAAATAAATAAATAAAAAAAAACATATGATATATTCTCTGTCTTCAGAGGGTTTGCAAGCTACTTGTGTGTAGTGATCTCTTTACTGAAAAGATGCAAGGGAATCTATATATATAAAGGCCTAATATGCAAAGTGTTCCCTAGGAAGTTCGATCACTCGCTATGGCATGTGCTAACCACCGGGGGGCAGCGTGGAATGAAGGAAGCCCCAGGCTGGCAGCTGGCAGCTGCTAGGGACCCTACCTGTGCACCAATTGCATGCACTGAGGATCCTCTAGTTAGTATATATTACATGTGCAAGTCAGGAAATGATCAGCTATGGCTTTTATCCTGAGTCAGCATTTCTGTGTTTCTGAATCTTGTCAGCACAATGAGATGTATGTGTGTGCACATTGGTGGCGGTAGGACAGGGAGTATTTAGGAAGGGAAACATTTAAATTAGGTACATTGAAAAAAATCATAGAGAAGGAAATTGTGTGTGTGTTGTTATTTTTGGTCTGCTAGAGTAGCAGGCTTTTCAAGAGAATTCTGTCCTGCCCTACCAGTGTGGCTCAGTGGTTGAGCATCAACTAGGAGGTTAGGGTCTGATACCTGGTCAGGAGACATACCTGGGTTTCAGGCTTGATCCCCAGTGGGGGCCTCCTGAATGGCCCCCAATGACTCCCTCTCATCATTGATGTTTCTATCTCTCTCTCCCTCTCCCTTCCTCTCTGAAGTCAGTAAAAATATATATATATATTTTAAGAAAAATATAGTTCTGTCCTTTTAAAAACTATGGAAGCAGAGGAGCAGCTATTCTCATTGCATAAGCATGCAGCCAGCATGAGAGAAGAGATAGATTTGAACAAATAGTTCAGTCACAGAAACACATGATGGTTCAGGGTGACCAGGGCTGTCAGGAAGAAGAGAGGTGAAAGATCTGGGTAAACGGTGACTTTGTCATCCTGAGACCTAGAGAGAGCATATGAAATGACTTGAGCTCTTTTGTTAGGGACGAGATGGAGAAACAGAGCAAACTGCTTGGCTAGTAGTTACAGCCGGACATGATAACAAATAGAGAGGGGAAATAAGCTGTCACACTTTCTCACTGTGAATGGATATACAGGAAGCAAATATATGGAAGAGAGAAATCAGAAATTTAATGAACATGACATAGTACAAAACAAATAAACCAACAAAACTGGCAATGACAGCAGACAATTTTTCTCATTAGAATAGAAAAAGCCTTGGCATGAAATGGCTAGAATGCAGTGGAGTTGAAGGGATTCTGTAAGACCTGGAGGATTAATGGAAAGGAATAAGCACACTGAACTGGACAGAGGCATGGAGAGTGCAGGGGTGGAAGAGGGGTGCCAAGCTCAACAAGACACCCAGGGTGCTGAGTGAAACCAGGCCTGCAGAAGACCTGACTCTCAATCTGGTCCTGCCCCTTTTACATATTTCTTCCTTAAACAATTCCTTTGTGGTGCATGTTACTATCTTCTAACATCCTGTGTAACTTTTTCTCCTGAAGAGTCTGTAGAGTTTGGAGTTGTAGTGCCTGACCTTCACAATGTTTGTGCGGGGAGTGGGGGGATTGGGGCTATGCAATTTCATGTTGCCTTATTGCCTCATTTATTTGCACTGGATTGCAGAGGAGGGGTATGGAAAGCATGTGCCTCTGGACAGTATCCTTATGCCAGGAAACCTGAAAATTACAGAATCAAAAATGTCTTCAAAATCTAAATGTGGGAACTACTAACCTCAGGATTTTCAAGGGCCCAGAAGATCACCAGATAAAATAACCCCAGACACAGAGCAGAGTTTACCATCCCTTATTTCCTCTGCTGGGATAAGGGTAATAATGTGAAGATATGTTGGTGGGTGGGAAGATTTAACCAGTTAGAGAACTGTGAATGGTATTGTAGTCTGGAGAGGCTGGGCCCACATAAATGTTAAAGCTTCCTTCTTTGAGCCACACATCATGAGATCAAAACATCTGGTAAAATTCTACATGCAAAATGGCTTCTGTTTCCCATCCATTGCATCCAGTTACTCTCCTCTTCCCCCCGCCCCAGAAGACCCCCATGGACTGAAAGCACCAGGGCATTGATCTAGCTCTTAGCTACAGGATCACTAGCAATTCTTGCTAGAAAGATGCTGGCAAATAACATTTTGGAGCTATATCTAGATGTACCGGTTAATAATTCGGATTTTTTTCAATAGATGGAATGACACATATGTTGATATATATGCGATTTGATATGTATGCTATTTTGTTGTGTTGACAAAAAGCTTCAAAACTTCATATGTCAAATTTTCTGAAGGTGTTAACATTTTTACGCTTAAAAATGTCGAATTTCATGCCCCCCCCCCCAAAAAAAAAAAGAGCATTTGTGGGAAGTTTTAATTCATTAATTTATTTTGAAGAAAAGTGCTGCTGAAAGTTAACGTATACTTCGGGAGGCTTATGGTGAACATGCTCCATCCCAAGATACTTGTGAGTACTGGTTTAAGTGCTTTAAAAGTGATTATTTCAATGTGAAAGACAAAGAACGTCCAGGTCAATTTGAACCACGCTTTGATCATAAAATGACCAGAATGGGCCATAAGACACTGCAAAGTAATTTTGCTTCATGATGATGCACCATCACACACTTCAAAACCAGTTAAAGACACATTAAAAGATCTTGCCTGGGAAGTATTAACCCACCCACCATATTCACCAGACCTTGCTCCTTCAAATTACCACTTGTTCTGATCGATGGCACACACACTTTCTGAGCAGCACTTCAAAACATACAAAGAAGTGGAAGATTGGGGCTTTGAATGGTTTGCCTCAAAACAAGAAAAGTTCTATTGGGACGGTACCCATAAATTACCTGAAAGATGGGGGAAATGTGTGAATAAAGCACTTTGATGTTGCTCTTGAAATTATCATGTGTTTTTTTAATTACAAAATCCACATTATTAACCGGTACACCTAGTATAATAACCTGGAATGTTGGGGGTTTTAGTAAATTTGTATGCACTGTGGTTGTTTTTAAATGATGTCTTTATTTCTCAACTCCCAAATAAGAAACATTGCTATATAATATTTAGGGTAGAAGTACAGGGATTCATGAAGAGTCAATATAATATTTAGTCACATATTGTTAACTAAAACCTCTGAGTCCTAGAAGGGACAGTTAATAAAATTGATGTCTCTATAGATATTATATTTGATTAAAACTACTTCTATCAGACAAAGATGAATAGCTAGGCTAGGGTAGGGATATTTTTTAAATGTTGTATATGATTATGAGTTAACTATTACAGTGTTGCTCTGGGCAGTCAAAACTGGTCACTAGCAATTTAAAATCCTGAAATTCAGATCAAGATAAAAATACCAAGAGTTGTCAGTGGCAAGCCCAAAGGAATGTGGTCAAAACCAGGTGACTCATATGGACTGGAGTTAGATGCTGAGGATGCTGACATTAACAAGATTGAAGCTTGGATTCAAGTGAGAATGAAAAGATAATTCAGTAATGAGACTCTTGAACTGATAGAAAATCCAGGTATTTTTAAATATTCATTGCAGAGCCATCAGCTCAGTTTCCTGAAGATGTGCTTGGACATGGCTTGCAGAAGCATTCTTTGTGGTGAGGGCTGAAGGTATCTTTTTTTTTTTTTTAAAAGTATATTTTTATTGATTTCAGAGAGGAAGGGAGAGGCAGAGAGAGAGAGAAACATCAATGATGAGAGAGAATCATTGATCAACAGTTTCCTGTATGCCCCCTTCTGACGATAGAGTCCGTAACCTGGACTTGTGCTCTTGACTGGAATGGAACCTGGGACTCTTCAGTCTGTGGACCTACTTTCTATCCACTGAGCCAAATGGCTAGGGTGGGCTGCAGGTCTCTTAAACCTTGCCTCCTTCTCTCCACTCCTGTGCAGGTCTCCAAATAGTACATACAGGTTCATTTACTCACAGCCCTTCTTCAGAAAAGCCTCTTCACCCAACATCTTCTTTAAGGACTGCTACCATGACTCTTGCATTTGGGTCTCTCCATTACACAGAATTATGAAATAGCACAAATTTTAGTGAAACTATGATTTGTTTAAATCATAATTTAAGGCAATTGGCATGGTTTGGCACTCCCGCCTCCCTCCTCCCACTCAGCCTCAATGTGCCACCTCACATAACTATTAAAAAGTCACACAAAGAATTTGCTAAGTACATCATAGTGCCAAACTATTAAGCATGTTTTCTCTAATTAAGAGGAGAAAATTATTTTAAAACACTTTAGCATAAACATTAATATGCTCTATACGACCGCAAACATTAGCTCACGCTATAAGGAAAATAAGCAAAGGCAATTTTGAATTAGAGATTGGTAAACTCCCAAAATAGATTGACTAGAAACAGGATTCATCCAGGCCTGGGCGGCACACGTGGCCCACTCTCCTTTCTCCTTTGATCCAGAACTCCCTGTCTGACATCTCTTAGCAAGTGGCTGGCCCTGTCTTGCAGGTGTGTTAATGCGGTGCTCAGTACAGCTCTTCAATAAGGTGTTTGGTGTTTTTGTGTTTCTTTACCTTTAATTGGTTCATAAATTGGTTCATCCACACATATTTTTATTTTAACTAGCCATTGCCTGGCATCTAGTTGTTTAGTGTGTGTGTGTGTGTGTGTGTGTGTGTGTGTTTAAACTTCCCATGACATCATATATTGCTTATTGGCATGATTCAACCACATCTTCACCCTCTCCAGTTCACCAACAGTAGCAAAGGGGGAGAGCAGGGTAAAGAGCATAGATGCTGGAGTCAGGTGTCAGTCTGGTTTTGAATCTTGGCTTCACTGCTTGCTAGTTTTGTTACCCACAGAGGCTATTCACCTTTATCTACATATTAGTTGTTGTGATGAGTAAATAATTTAACCTTAAACAATGTCGGAAGCTCCTAGGGTGAGGTGAGTGAGGCATTTGCCTTGGGGGCAAAATGTAAGAGGATACCAAAAATCTCAGTAATCAAGATAAGTGATATTCTAATGTTTTAAAAAACTCAAAAAGTCAGTGGTTGTTGACTTGTTGATTTTAGTCCACAGCTGAATGCTCAGGATCCACAGTTTTTTTCAAGGTCTAAAAGACAAGAATTCTGACTCAGGCATTTACAGCTATCTTGCAAAGCACACACATTTATCAGCCCTGAAAAACATTGGTAGCTGTGAAAAGTAAAAGATCACCTTCACAATTATTAAATCAGCGATTCCATGTAGACCTCAGCCACTGGGGATGCTCAGACATGGCATGTTATATTTTTGAGCCCCTTTTAAATTAGTGCACACAAATAAATCCTCAGCTGCTCCCATGTAATGGTGCTTGCTTTTTCATACTTGTAAATGAAATCTTATAAAATTCTACCCTGGCAATTTTTCTATTTTTTTTCCCAAGAGAGTGAGTGCTAAATCACAAATAATGACAATGAGAGGCACTGTGATCGCTGGGCACATATCTTGCACCCCGAATAATCAACTGGCAATGGCATAGCAGCAAGTTTTCTCATTTCTTTGTCGACTTCGGAATGTGTAGCTGTTTGGAAGATAAGAATGCTCCCCAAGACAAACTGCCTTTTCCCCTCTCCCTCCTTCAAGGAAAATTAAATGAAGACAGCTAACGAGCAGTTTTATTTTCTTTCAGCAAAGGTCAGCAATCCCACAGCAGCAAATTAATCCCAATTAGTAATGATATTTTGTCTTGATAAATGATGACACATTTGATTTGCTGTGTTTCCAGGATGCAGGCGGCAAATGTTAATGATTTGGTTTGCTGGGAATTTATACTCTTGCTCATTTCCCATTTGCTGATCAGTTGCGGCTCGTGAAGACTTGGCTGCTTCAACTAATGAACTGAGGGCCTCGCAGGAATAATGGCGTGTTCTGCAGGCCTCATTTTCTTTTCATGCCATCTGTAGAAATGCAGGTTCCTCTCAGAAAATATCTCTGTCAGCCAGGAAGGAGCAATTATGATTGTATCAATGTCACTTGTAATTTGTATTTCACTTGTTTAATGGCAGCTCCAATAAATGAAGCTTTCTGTAGAGAACAACTAATTATAGTAAATTCAGCATTTGTGTGTGTGTGTGTGTGTGTAGGAAAGAGAGAATTAATGGATAGAAACATACCTAGTCTTTCCTCATTTCCTTAAAATATTCTGATAGCAGTGATACGGGTTACATAGTGATTTATCTGCCCAGCTGGTATGGTTTTAAATTAGATGGATGAGGATATATTCTTGAGGTCTTCATAACTGTACCTGTCATCCTTTTGTCTGCAATAAATGCAGACATAAGTCAAATGTTCCCGCCTTTTCTCCCCCTGTCTCCCACTGCCACCATTCAGTACTTTAGAGACTGCCAGAGGCACTGTGACTCCTAACAAAGGCCATCAGGGCTGTCCCCCAAGGCTGTGCAAGTGGAGCTGTAGGCATTCTGGTGACACCACCTGTCTTCCAAACATCACCAAAGAGTCAAGCCAACAGGAACCCATGTGGGAAGGTTGGCTCTTCCATCTTTGAAAGGCTGTGTGCTTTTCACGAATAGGATATAATCTTTGCTACAGAAAACTGCTGTGATTGACTGCAACTCCAGGTGGGCTGATCTCTTAGTTGTTTACATAACACTGTGAGAATGAAATATAAGGGATCATTACCCATCTTCATTTAAGAGCTGGAAATGTTAGAAGCCCCATTAGAATCTCCTTCAGGGGAGTGAATGTTTTCCTCTCATTCTTAATCATTGTTCTTAGTATCAACTAATAGGAAATCAATAAACCTCACTCTTCTTGCTTAAGGGGACACTTGTTATTATGGTAAACTCCTGGATGCACAGTATGCATCCTCCATTCTCCTTTCCTTCCCTGAGGCTTCTGTCCCACCACTCTATCCCTGACCTGATTGTTTTTTCTCTCTGGGATGGAGTTGACATTCTCTGCTCTCATTGGAATGCAAATTGTTGATGACATTTGACTATGGTTTCAAAGCCTGATGGTTTGGTCTGGTGCAGGGAGGGGTATTCACAATGTTTTTGTTTTTTATTATTATTATTTTTTCCAGAAAATTTGCCTATTTCAGTAATGTGCCCTGTTTTTCAGGCACAGGTGAAAATTGTTTTCATCTTATCGTCCTCATAGTTTCCAGTAGAACAGCAGTTCCCCCTTTTAGTCCAAGTCTGGGGAGCCGACATCAACATGGAATTCAATGTGCAAATATTTTATAAGGGAAATGCCTATGTGAACAGAAATTGGAAGGGAGCCAGAGAAGGATATGAGCCCCCTTGGTGGTTGTAATGCTGGTGTTTTCAAGTTTCTCCCACAGTGAACAAGACACTTCCTCCCACTTCACTGCTGTTCCTCAGAGGCATTGGACCTAGAGCTACTTCTCCATGGGAATGCCCCATGTTCTAGAGGACAAGGGCAGAGAGGGGGACAGGAGGTTAAAACAAGGAATAATCCTCTTAATCCTTAACTCTTGGTTTGGGATAGAAGTTTATATTTTACTTTTAGATACATTATTGATTTAGACTCTGATAACAAAAGATGAAGTCCGTATTATTCTTGTCAAAATGTATAACCTGAGTTAACCCATAAGGAAACATCAAAAACCCTATTGAGGGATATTTACAAAATAACTGGCCTGTACTCTTCAAAAATGATATGGTCATGAAAGATGAAGATTGAGGAACTGTCTAGATTAAATAAGATTTATGAGATTTGATAGCTAAGATCCTGGGTTGGATACTAGACACACAAAAAAGTCCTCTAAGGGCATTTTAGGATATTTGGGAAAAAATATCTTACGTTAGACCATTCATTTTCTGATTTTAAAGCTGTTTGTAGATGCAAAAGAATGTCCTTGTTTGAAGGAAAAACACACTGAATTATTTGGGAATAAAGGAGCATCATGTCTGTAACCTACTTTCAAATAGTTCAGGAAAAAAAATTACATACATAAACATAGAACGATAGATCAAATGTGATATAGGAAAAGTTAATATTTGGGAAATCTGATTGAATAGCATACAGTTTATGGTCATTTGTTGTACATAATACATATGTAAAGAGCTAAAATTAACTTTTTGTTTTGATGAAAAAGAAAATACTGTTTAGTACATATGTCTTTTCTTATTTTCTTTCTCCCTTCTCTGCCAACATTTTTAGGGCAACATCTCAGGCAACGGAATGTAAAATATTATATAGATATCAGCCTACTGTATCATTAAGTCACTGTAATAGACATATGCATGTCCAAAACAATTTTGCTAGGCTGCACTGGCTGGGAGATGCACCCAGTGCAATGGTCCCTTTGTCATGGTTCATTATCACTGGTCTTAGAGACCTCCAAGGAAGGCTCCCTATTTCCTTGCTCCTTCTGAATGACAATAGTTGTGCTATTCTTTAGCATATAAAGAAAGCCACATAAAGAAAGAATAAAGAAATCATATACAAACTATATTTAGAGATTGTATAATTCATAGTTTATGAAGAGTAGGAAAGCAAATTACAATGAAAACTAAGAGTTCCACTATATGTACTTAAATATGTTAAAGAGGAATTAAATATGTCTGGATTTTGCATGTAGGTGTGGGGAATGAATGTGGAAGAAAAGCTGTAAAGAAAAATGTTTTATCTGAGTGGAAATTGGAACCCAAAATGTGTTTATAAGAACTGCAGCGACATTATCAAAGGTTGTCTGAAAATGCTACTTCTAAAAATAACCTTAATCATATTGACATGGAGGGGAAAAAATCACATAAAAAGTGATGAAATCAAAATAAGGCAGTTTATGCCATGAAGGAACTTGAGCCATAATGATTTCTGAAGCAGATGTTATAAAGAAAAAATTGCATAACTTTTTAACTGCACTGTTAAATTTAAAAAACATAAGAAGTATGTAAGAAGCCTATGGTAATTTGCAAAATATAGATCAAAGAGGTTAGCAAAGTAACTGTACTATATCTTAGTATTCGACTTTCTGGGAGGCAAGTGTGGTTTAGTGATGGTCAAGTGTGAGTACCAAGGCCACCATTTCCTTCTGTTAGAAGACTAGTATGGACTTTATGGAGTGAGAAATCAAAAAGTCTGGTAACAGACTACTGTTATTATCTTATATGCTTGGACAAGAGGTAAATGTTCCAGAAAAGCTCAAGTGGTGATTTGGGAAATAAGTCAACAAGTAGAAGATGCACTGAGTTATTTTGAGAGTTGAGAGCAAGAGAAATTAGCATATTATCTCTGATGAATTATAGAGTTAAGATGCCAGAATTCATGCTAACCCCCTGCAAGGATCAAGGCAGCAAATGCAAACTTGAAGTACAAAAACCAGCAGATCAGAAAGTTTCTAGGGGTTCTGAACCAGTACTATAAGTGCGGTGTTTGCCTTGTTTGCCTTGTGTGTTTTGTTTTTATTATTGACAACATCAAAAATGAGCAAATAATATTAGCGGTTTTCTTTAAAGCAGAAACAGAATGGTAACATTATTCAGTGGTAGCTAATAATTAAATTATGTAAATTTAAATTCTTTAAAAAAAATACTTCAGGCCACCACTAGACTAATCTATTAGTGGATTAATGATAATTATAGGTCATTAGCCAAAGAAAATAATCATAAGTGCTTGAGGCACATTGTAAAATAATAAAAATGGTAAAACCACATTTCAAAGCAGTTTGACAGTTTGTTAAAATGTTAAAATAGAGTATCCATAAACTCAGTAATTTCCATATACCCAAGGGAAATGAAAAATATATACCTATCCAAAAACTTGTATACAAATTTTAGTAGTACAATATTTGTAACTAGAGGCCCGGTGCACGTAATCCGTGCACGGGGATGTGTGTCCCTCAGCCCAGATGCACCCTCCCCAATCTAGGACCCCTCGAGGGATGTCCTAATGGGATCAGGCCTAAAGGGGCAGTCGGACATCCCTCTCACAATCCAGGATTGCTGGCCCCCAACTGCTCACCTGCCTGCCTTCCTGATTGCCCCTTACCGCTTCTGCCTGCCAGCCTGATCACCCACTAACCACTCCCCTGCCAGCCTAATTGATGCCTAATTTCTCCACTGCCAACTTGTTTACCCCTAACTGACCTCCCCTGCAGGCCTGGTCACCCCTCACTGCCCTCCCCTGCCAGCCTGGTCCCCCCAACTGCTCTCCCTTGCAGGCCTGGGTCCCCCCCAACTGCCCTTCCCTGCAGTCCCCAACTTCAACTGCCGGTCTGGTCACCCCTAACTGCCCGCCCCTGTAGGCTTGATCGCCCCCAACTGCCCTCCCTTGCAGACCTGGTCCCTCCCAACTGCCCTACCCTGCTGGCCATCTTGTGATGGCCATCTTGTGTCCACATGGGGGCAATCATCTTTGACCACATGGGGACAGCCATCTTGTGTGTTGGAGTGATGGTCAATTTGCACATTATTCTTTTATTAGATAGGATAGAGGACTTGTGCCCAGGCGGCGGGGGGGGGGGGGGGGGGGGGGGGGGGATGGCTGGTTTGCCCTGAAGCGTGTCCCGGATCAGGGTGGGGTTTCCCTTGGGGTGTTGGGTGGCCTGGGTGAGGGGCCTGTGGTGGTTTGCAGGCCAGCCACGCCCCCCAGCAACCCAAGTGAAGGCCCTGGTATCTGGGATTTATTTATCTTCTATAATTGAAACTTTGTAGCCTTGAGTGGAGGCCGAGGCAGGCCAGGGCTGCGGAAGCTTGGCTTCCTTCATAGCCGGGGCAACTCAAGCCTCCTGTTCTGCCCAGTTCTGTGGCTGCCGCCATTTTTGTTGGGATTTATTTATTTTTTATAATTGAAACTTTGTAGCCTTGAGCGGAGGCCTGGGCTGACCAGGGCAGGCGGAAAGCTTGGCTTCCTCCATTGCTGGGGAAACCCAAGCCTCCTGCTCACTCCGTGGCCACAGCCATCTTGGTTGCATTAATTTGCATACCCACTCCTGATTGGCTGGTGGGCGTGGCTTGTGGGTAGAGTGGAGATACGGTCAATTTGCATATTACTCTTTTATTAGATAGGATAACCAAAAAGTGGAAAAGATCTAAATGTCTACCAACTGTGATATATTCAAAAAAAAGAAATATTAATGTGGTATATTCATAAAAAGAAATATTACCCTTGCTGGGTGGTTCAGTTGGTTGGAGTGTCGTTCTCTACACCAAAAATGTTGCAGGTTCCATTCCTGGTCAGGTTACATACCTAGCTTGTGGATTTGATACCTGGTCTGGGCATGTATTGGAGGCAAACAATCAATGTTTCTCTCTCTCTCTCACATCAAAGTCTCTCTCTCTCTCTCTCTCTCTCTCTCTCTCTCTCTCTCTCTTCCTCTCTCTCTCTCTCAATCAATGAAAAACATATCCCCAAGTGAGATTTAAAAATATAGTATTCATTCACATAAGGGAATGAAGTTCTGATACTTGTTACATCATCTAGGTTAAAGAGCTAGTCATAAAGTAGCACATCCTATATAATAAAAGCCTAATATGCAAATTGTCCCCTCAACTGGGAGTTCACCTGGGAGTTCTACCGGAAGTTCAACCAGGGGGCAGGGCTGGTGGCAGCAGGTGGCTGGGGAAGGGAGGCACCCCGGCTGGCAGCCAGCAGCCACTAGAGACCCTACCCATGCACGAATTTCGTGCACTGGACCTCTAGTATTATAAGATTCCATATATGTAAAATGTCCAGCCTAGGGAAAATTGTAGAGACAGAAGTATATCTGGGTTATTTAGGGCTAGGAGAGAAAAGTGGGAAGTGACTGTTAATATGTATGAAGTTTCCTTTTGGGGTGATAAAAATGCTGTAAAATTAGATAGTGCTGTTGATTGCATAACTGAGTAATATTAAAAATAGCAACTGCATGAATGAATTTTATGGTACTTGAATCACATTTTAATAAAGCTGTTTAAAATAACAACAACAATCAGTATAGTTCTACTTATATCTAAGACACACTAAGTTGGAAAGTGTCCCACTCTCAACAAGTAAAAGATGGATCAACTACAAAATCATAATTTAAAAATACTATAATAAATCTGGTGTCAACAAGTAACCAAGTAGCTTGAGATCCAAAGAAAACAAGATTTTCTCCAATGGGAGATGAGACATGGGCACTGACTAATCTGAAACAGAGAAAGGGAGAAGGAGGTGCTTGTTGCTTAGTTAATAGTTTTGAAGAAATTCCAAAGGCTAGATCATATGTAAATATAAAGTATAAAAATATAAAAGTCTAGGATAGTTGGATAAAATGTTTGAGATCTTGATCTAGGAAAAGATTTGTTAGAAATTATACCATAAACAAAGCCCAGAAAGTAAACACTTACTGAACTGAACTGCATCCAATTGAAGACTTCCAATTCTTGTAAAACACCAAAAAAAGACAGGGCACAAGGGAGAAAATATTTGCAAATCACAGATCTCACAATGGATTTGTATCCAGCATATATAAAAGCTTCTCAAATTTCAATGATAGTAATAAAAATAAATCTATACTAATAAAAGCCTAGGTGGCCCTCATGCCCTTGCATCATCACAAAATGGCCACCCCCACCTTGTCACAAGATGGACACCACAAAATGGCCGCCAAAATGGCCAGCAGGGGAGGGCAGTTGGGTGCAATCAGGCTGGCAGGGGAGGGCAGTTGGAGGCGATCAAGCCTGCAGGGAAGGGCAGTTAGGGGCGACAAGGCTGGCAAAGGAGGGCAGTTGGGGGCAAGATCAGGCCGGCAGGGGAGGGTAGTTGGGGACAACCAGGCCTGCAGGGGAAGGCAGTTGGGGTGATCAGGCCAGCAGGGAAGCAGTTAAGCATCGATCAGGCTGGCAGGGGAGCGGTTAGGGGGCAATCAGGCTGGCCGACAGGCGAGTGGTTAGGAGCCAGCAGTCCCGGATTGTGAGAAGGATGTCTGACTGCCAGTTTAGGCCTGATCCCTGCAGTCAGACATCCTCCAAGGGGTCCCAGATTGGAGAGGGTGTAGGCTGGGCTGAGGAACACCCCCCAGTGCACAAATTTTGTACACTGGGCCTCTAGTGATAATAATAAAACAGAATTAAGATAATGAAAAAAAGATTTGAACCAACAATTCACAAAAGAAGATATACAGATGACAAATAATACATGAAAAATGCTTAAAAGTATTAGCAAACCAATTTCCTATTCCAATGGCTAAAGAGTGAAAAAATAAAACCTGCCAATACTAAATGCAAATCAACTTAAACTTCATGCAGTTTTATATGGGAATGCAAAAATTTGCAACTTTGGAAAAGAGTTTAGAAGTTTCTCTAAAGATTAAATATACACTTATCACTCAGCACAGTATTTTCAGCCTAGTTATTTATCCAAATGAAATAAATATATGTTCACACAGAAGTTTGCACATGAATGTTTATGGTCACTTTATTCATCATCACTCAAAACTGTCTTTCAACTGGTGAATGGATCAACAAACTGTGGTACAACTATACAATGGAATACTTCTCAGCAATAAAAGGAATGAATTACTGAACCAAACAATACCATGAATAAAATATCTGTATGATTTCATTGCTATAATATTCTGGAAAAGACAAGCCTATAATGACCCAAAAGATATCAGTCATCACCATGGGCCATGGGTCAAGGGAGGTGTGTTAACTGCTTATGGGCATTGGGTAAAGTTTGGGGGTGATGAAAATGATCTGAATCTTGATTTTGGTATACTAGTAGATATCTGATTGTATACATTTGTCAAAAGTTATAGAATTGTACAATATAAGGTAAATTTAAATACATCTATATTTTACCTCAGGTTTAAAAAGTCATCCTATTTCTGGGAATTTAGCTGAAGAAACCCAAAATACTAATTTGAAAGAAGATAAGCACATTATTTACAATTAGAGCCCCAGTGCACGAAACTCATGCACTGTTGGGGGGAGGGTGTCCCTCAGCCTGCACCCTCTCCAATCTGGGAACCTTCTCACAATCCAGGACTGCTGGTTCCCAACTGCTTGCCTGCCTGCTTGCCTGCCTGAATGCACCTAACCGCTTCTGCCTGCCAGCCTGATAGACACCTAACTGCTCTCCTGCCAGACCAATTGCCCCCAACTGCCCTCCCCTGCTGGCCTGGTCCCCCCATCCAACTGCCCTCCCCTGCAGGCCTGGTCACCCCCAAATTCCTTCCCCTGTAGGCCTGGTCACCCCCAACTGCCCTCCTCTGCAGGCCTGGTCCCCCTCAACTGCCCTCCCCTGCTTCTGAGAAACACCATCCAACGAATGTAAAATTCCAGTACGGTGATAAACTTGTCCATGTATTCTAAAACAGTATGTCCCATAACCTGGTGGCAATGCAATATTTGCACCCATGGAAGCAAAAGCAAAATAACTATTTATGGAACAAATATTTTCCATGAAATTTTTACTGTCAGAATCTTCGTTTGTCATTAATCTTTTTAGATATGCCAGGTATTCTGGAAAATGTATATTATTTGGACAAACTTTACCTTTGCTACAACATGGAGTAAATTTCCCATCTGATGGTTTTTCATCAGAGAAGTTTAGTGATAGGCAAAATTGACATCTAACAGTCATTCCACAACTATGTTTGAGAGTTGCATCCTCATGTACCCCGTTTTTGCTGAGAAGGCAGTTCCTACCAGTATTGGTAGTACTTGTTGATGACTGTTCTTTAGACATATTCTGTCATCGCCACTGCCTTCTTTCAACTTCAAAGGCATGTTGGTCTTTAGACATTTTCTGTCGATGATGCCCGCTTTTGTCGGCTTCAGAGCTACTAGGTGCTCCTCAAAGGGAGCATCAGATCATAAGCAACAACTGCCCATCATGAGTTAGTTCTGTGAAACCCTTGAGTCATAAAATTTTGGGAGCACAGCAGCACTCTCTCCTGAATGGGAAGTGGTATGTTTGAGATTGGATATGAGCAGAGCTAGAATGCCTAAGTAAACTGCACAAGTCTGATCCCATGTCTCATACAACTATTGTTACATGGGTGCTTCTCCCTCAACTCACACCTGTAGCCTATGTGGTAATTTAATGACCAGCTGGCAGAGAAGGGAGAAGTCCAGACCTGATTTCTGGACAGACTGGGTTGGTACGTTACTGTGAATCAAAAATTGAAGGCTGCTATATGAAGCCTCCCTCGTGCCCCAGAGAAACCTGTGAGGGGAAAATCCTCCCAATGGGCAAGGCTCTGGGCAGTTCATCTGGTTCAGCCACTTTGTGTGGAAAGACATATGGCCCAACATAAAAATGTCCACAATCTCATCGTCAGTGGCAAATGACCTGGATGGATGGTTAGGAACCTTAAAAGATATATATGATGAAAAATAATGGTCAAGAAGGTCTGGGGAACAGGCATGTTGACTGACAGATGGGAGTATGTTCAACATAAGGAGAAATTTGTATCCCACATGTTAACTTACACCAGAAAGCATCCACTACAAAAGCATCGCTAAATATCTGAGTAGACAGAATGGGCCACCTTGCTGCTGGCATGGTGGGCTCATGAGTGGCAACGGAGGCAGGGTGAAGCCTATGCATGGGCTTAATAGCATAGGTTTCAATTCACCAAGACTGATATAGCCACTGCACTGCTGTATGTCTCAAACTGCCAACACCAGAGACCAAGCCCACCTCACAAGTTGACAGGCACTTTCTACACTGTAAGGAGCATAGATTCATCTTGACGAGGACTTACTAGATTCAGTGTAGCTTTGCCTTTTCTGCCTCAGGACCTTCTCAAGCACAACAGGAGCTTACAGAGAGTATTTGGCACACAGACACAGGATCCCACACAGTATCATCTCAGACTAAGGCGACCCAGAAGTGGCCTACTGGTCACGTGCAGTTCACAAACTGTAACAACCCACAAGCTCCCAGTCTGAGAGATCACTTAAATAGCCTCTAAAAACACTGCTCATCAGTCAGATTAGAGATGATAATCTACTATGGGGCACCATCCTCCAGGATGTATTAATCACCATAAATTAAGTACTGTGTCTTCAGTAGGCAGAATGAATGGGTATTGGAACTAGCATGTACAATAGGGGTGGCTACAATTAATATCACCCCTATTTTTCTACTTAAGATATGTTTTCCGTCCCTGTAACATTCTAGGCTTTGTGCATCTAGAGGACCTGGTTCCAGGTGGTGATCACTTCCACCAGGCAATTTGATAAAGAATCATTGAAATTTAACTTCTGACTACCACTCAGTCATTTGTAGCAAAGACCAGGAGACAAGAAAAGGAGTCACCATGTTGACAGGGCTACTTTTCCTTTATCCTCGAGAGTTAGTAGGTAAGAATATGTTTGGCACAGAGGTGATTCTGAGGTACCTCTTGCTGCTTCCATTCTTAGAATTAACTAGAGGCCCGGTGCACAAATTCCCGCACCAGTGGGGTTCCTCAGCCCGGCCTGTGGGATTGGGCTGAAATCAGCTCTCCAACATCCTGTGAGGGGTCCTGGATTGCCAGAGGGCACAGGCCAGGCTGAGGGACCCCACTGGTGCACGATCGGGGCTTGGGAGGGATGCGGGAGGTATCTCCCTGCTACTGTGAATATCAGTTGTTTCACTCACCGGGAATTGCTCCCAGCATAAAAAAAAACTGCTATCCTAAAATTAGATTCATTCCTTGGGGTAGCTGGCAGCCAATGATTTGTTTGTGTGTCAATAAAAAGGCATGAGTCCTAGAGACAACCAAGATGGCAGCATAGGGAAACAGCTGAACTTGCTGCCGCTCACAACAACATCAAAACTACAACTAAAAGACAAAATGAATATCATCCAGAACCATGGAAAGGCTGGCTGAGTAGAAATTCTACAACTAGAAGGAAAGAGAAAAGCGCATTGAGTCCAGTAGGAGGTGCGGAGGTATGGAAGTGTGGAGGTATGGAGGCACATGAAAGGAGCTGGCAACTGGGTATGCTGTTGTCTTTTTCAATCAGGAGGGAGATACAAGCTCCCCACTGCTCTGAACTCTAGATGCGGGCAAGACTCTGGGGACCCAGACTCATATGGAGAGAAATTGGACAGTCTGGCATCGGGCTGGAACGCGAGGGCGGCTTTTTCTCAGAGGTGCTTGCAGCGATCATTGTTCCTGCACGGTGCCCCAGGACACAGAGACCCGTGGAACTCTTCAGGGCAGGGCTGACGAGCAGCCATTGCTGTTTGCTAACCCTGGTGATTCCCTGAGACCCAGCCCCACCCAATTTACAACCACACCCAAGCTGTGTGCAGAGGCTTTTGCATATGAATTGCCTGGCCTTTTGCAATCTAAAACCTAACAAACTGCAGCTGGGTCAGAGAGCCCCAGAGCTTCCAAAAGAAGGCCCAAGGCTCCACAGCAGCTTGCATTACTTCACAGCTGGCCCTCATCTGGGCACTTGCAAACCCCAAACAAAGAGGAAGAATCTGCAGATCTCTCTGTAGCTCCTGCTGGGTGGCCTCAGGCAGTGGCTGACTATGCACCTCCTTGGAGATCCAAGAGCCAGTGTACCCAGTGGTCAGAGTGAGACCATCCAGATTACAACTCTTCACATCCATAAGAGACACACTCAGGGGGCAGACTCAGTGAGCGCCAAAGCCCCACTAAAGCAAGTCCTGCCCCATAAGAGTGTCTCCAGCACAGAAGTTCTCCCATTGTAGACACAACTGGTACTCACAGCCAATTGGCCTGGAAGTCAATCCCTCCCAGTGATACCAACATCAATCAAGGCTTAACTGCAACAAGACTGTGCACACAGCCCACAAAGGGGTGCACCAAGAGTGCCCACCTCAGGTAATTAGGGTGGCTGAGACACTGGGCCCTATAGGACACCTAGCACACAAAGCCACTCTATCAACACAGGGAAGCAGCCAAAATGCAGACAAAGAAACAGGTCACAAATGAAAGAAATGGAGGAAAGCAAAATACTGGATATAGAGTTCAAAGCCATGGTTATAAGGTTACTCAAGAATCTTCTAGAAACCTTGAAGAAATATAGTGAGACCCTCAGGGATATGAAAAAGGACCAATTAGAAATTAAGCATACACTGACTGAAATAAAGAATAATACACAGAGATCCAAGAGCAGACTAGAGGATCCCAAGAATCAAGTCAAAGATTTGAAATACAAAGAAGCAAAAAACACCCAACTGGAAAAGAAAAAACAAAAAAGAATCCAAAAATATGAAGATAGTATAAGGAGCCTCTGGGACATCTTCAAGCGTACCAACATCCAAATTATAGGGATGCCAGTAGAAGAGAGAGAGCAATATATTGAAAACCTATTTGAAGATATAATGACAGAAAACTTGCCCTACCTGGTGAAAGAAATAGACTTACAAGTCCAGGAACTGCAGAGAACCCCAAACAAGAGGAATCCAAAGAGGACCACACCAAAACACATCATAATTAAAATGCCAAGGGCAAAAGATAAAGAGAGATTATTAAAAGCAGCAAGAGAAAAACAGTTAGTTACCTACAAGGGAGTACCCATAGGACTGTCAGCTGATTTCTCAACAGAAACTATGCAGGCCTGAAGGGAGTGGCAAGAAATATTCAAAGTGATGAATAGCAAGAACCTACAACCAAGACTACTCTACCCAGCAAAGCTATCATTTTGAATTGAAGGTCAGATAAAGAGCTTCAGAGATAAGAAAAATCTAAAGGAGTTCATCACCACCAAACCAGTATTATATGAAATGCTGAAGGGTATTCTTTAAGAAGAAGAAGAAGAAGAAGAAGAAGAAGAAGAAGAAGAAGAAGAAGGTAAAGATAAAAATTATGAACAACAAAGTGACAATAAATACATATCTATCAACAAGTGAATCTAAAAATTAAGTGAATAAAAAAGCTGATGTATAGAATAAACTGGTGAATATAATAGAATCAGGGGCATAGAAAGGGAGTGGACTGACAATTCTCAGGGTTAAGGGGGTTCGGGGGGTGAGGGAAGAGACTGGACAAAAATCGTACACCTATGGATGAGGACAGTGGGGCAGGTAAGGGCAGGGGGTGTGGTGGGAACTGGGTGGAGGGGAGCTATGGGGGAAAAAAAGAGGAACAACTAATAATCTGAACAAAAAAGATTTATTAAAAAAGAAAAAAAAGGCCTGAGTCCTCTCCTCAATTTAAGACAACTCAAAGGGGCTTTTCTAGCATCAGAGTAACCTTCCCCCTCCCTCTCACCAACCTGTAAGCTGTACTAAAATTTCAGAAGCAACCACACGCAGGTCACCATTCCCCATCCTGGCTTTCATAGAATTGTGTATCCTGTGAGAACTTCTCCCCAAATTTCCACCCAATTGTTTATCTCAAAGTCTGTTTTAGAAACACATTCTAAAATTACAGGTTTAATCACAGATGACATGGTTATTCACTAATCTCAGTAAAAACTTGGCTTTCATGTGCCAACTAATCAAATCAATATGTCAGAGATGAAGTACCTTATGAAGCAACAAAGACACAGAAGATAACTAAGAGGTGGTCAAAATGGGCAAGGGCAATTCTGACCTTGTCTAACAGTATAATCAGATATCAACAATCTGAAATATGTTGGGGAACAATGGCTCAGAATAAGCTACCTGACAACTATAGCATAAATTTATGTAGGTGCTGTTTTTCTTCGCATATCTAGACACAATTTTGAAAGTAGAAATAGAGTATACAGTACTGGCTGCTTTATTTAAAGTTCAGTGAGAATGGCCTCCTTCTGTGAAAATCAGCCTTCATTTTAAAATCAGATCAAGTATTTTGTTGATTGAATAATTGAAAAAACATTGGTAGTCTCCAGGAATCACAACATGTTATCCAGTCATTCTCTATCAGATTGAATACAGATTGAAGCAACTAAAGTTTGAAATACTTGTCTTGATGCAGAGCTTCAGTTTGAAATTGAATATGAGCCAAGTATTGGAAAGAAATTTTGAAGCAATGAAGAAGTAGAACTTTCTACTTAGCAAGAGAGAATCTAGAGTTCCATGGAATCTCTATGGCAGACCCTCCATGAATCTTAAAAGAAAGTTGTTAGGGATACCTCTTGATGTGCAAAGTGTCTTTTATTTAGCACCTAATGTGTGGAGTGATTTCACAAAAACTATATGGATGAAAGACTTGACAGAGAAATAAAGGATATTTGCTGCATTTCTTTTTTTTTTAATATATTTTATTGATTTTTACAGAGAGGAAGGGATAGAGAGTTAGAAACATGTATGGAGAGAAACATCGATCAGCTGACTCCTGCACACCCCCTACTGGGGATGTGCCCGCAACCAAGGTACATGCCCTTGACTGGAATCGAACCTAGGACCCTTCAGTCCGCAGGCCGATGTTCTATCCACTGAGCCAAACCAGTTAGGGCACACAGATTTATTAGACTAAAATCGGAGGTTAGCATCTTGGAAGAAATGTCTATTTGAATGAGATTTGTTGACATAAGTGTGCAAAATGAAAATCCGAGAGCATTTTATTGGTTTTATAACACTGGACAAGCCAAGGGGTTAGGGAATTTCCTGTCATCTTGTCAGTGCTGACAAGTCCGAACTTGACATCCAAGGTGCTCTTGGGAAGTAAATTGGGACAAAGAACATAATGGAAAGTATAGGTAGATTTCACTATGAAATGTTCTTCCATGTAAAATTATATTGCTGCCCTGGCTGGTGTGGCTCAGGTTTGAGCATCATCCCATACACCAAAACGTTGCTGGTTCGATTCCCAGTTGGGGCACATGCCTGGGTTGCAGGTTTGATCCCTAGTATGGGCATGTAGGAGGCAGCTGATCAGTGTTTCACTCTCACATAAATGTTTATCCCTCTTTCTCTGCCTTTCCCTTCCTCTCTCTCCAAAAATCAATACAAAAATTTTAATATTGCTGCAAAACTATGTGGGTGTGATGCCTCATTTTCATCTATATTAAGTGACTGGACTTTCTTAGCAACTAATATAAGTTGGGGAAAAGAATTCTCTCCTTCCATTTCCAACAAAGTACTTTGAAATGGGCCACACAAATACTTAGAGTACAGATTACATTGTTATTCTATCCATTAAGATTCCTTTGGCTGCAATAAGTTGATTATACAATTCCTATTGGTTTAACAAAGAAGAAAATATGTCCATATTATGAAGAAGAGATCTGGAGCAGACAATTCCAAGGTTAATTCAACTCACTGCTGCCA
Source organism: Ia io (assembly GCA_025583905.1). Lineage (NCBI taxonomy): Eukaryota > Metazoa > Chordata > Mammalia > Chiroptera > Vespertilionidae > Ia > Ia io. Next base: position 63,569,685 of record JAJQQW010000008.1, read on the forward strand.
AGCTATGGTTGACTTTTTCTCTGTGATTTCCTCGGTTTTCTGTCATCTTTCTCCACCTTTCTTAGAGTCTATGAAATGTTACTTTCAGGACTTCAAGATATCTCCTTTAGCTCCAAGCTCCAAATCCTCATAGAGTAGAATCTAAAGTCAAGAATTAGGCTAGTCCCTTCCTGTGTCTCTATTTAAGCATCAAACAGACTGTCAAACTTCAGAGGGAAGGTGTGGGTGGTGGGGGTGGGGGTGGGGCGGCTGGGGGGATGGGGGGTGATAAGAGATCAACCAAAGGACTTGTATGCATGCATATAAGCATAACCAATAGACACAGACACTAGGGGGGGGGGGTGAGGGCTTGTGACCTCCCCCCACCCCCAGCACATGCCCTCACCCCCACTAGTGTCTGTGTCTATTGAAGGGGGAGGTCCATGGGGGAAAAGGAGACATATGTAATGCTATATGTAATACTTTAAACAATTAAAAGAAAACAAAATCCAAAGAACAAACTCAGCAGGCAGGCAACAGAGCCCTACTAAAGCGAATCCGGTACAGTGGATTCAGCCCCTGGACAAAAAGACCTGACTGTATATTATACTGTCCTAACCTATTTTTTAATGGCATAAGAAATAAACTTAGTTTCAGTAAAAAAATAAAAATAAAAAGAATTGGGATTACTTTCCAAGAAGCTTCCCATATGCATATTCCCTTAGGTCTCATAGGTCAGAGTTATATCACTTGCCCATGCTTAGACACATCATTAGACAGGGAAGTGGAATGTTCATGGTTAGCCCAGATCATTCAATCCCTAGGTCTTGTAAGGGTCCTGGAAGCCCAAGAAAAACTGGGACCTAGCAAAATTGGGTGTTATTAGCATGGAAGTTGGGGGATATTTTTATAATAATTTTTGGGAATGAAAAATGCGAGTTCTGTGGCAGTCTTCAAATTAGTTGGTGTTATGGGCTGAACTGTGTCCTCCCAAAATTCATATGTTGAAGTCCTACACCTAGCAGCTTAGAATGTGACTCTGTTTGGAGACAGGGCCTTGAAAGAGGCAATTACAGTTAAATGAGATCATTAAGGTGAACCCTCATCTGACATAACTGGCATCCTTATAACAGGAAATTAGGATATGTACAGACAAGAACAGAGGGAAGACCACATAAAGACAAAGGGAAAAGATGATCATCTACAAACTAAGGAGAAAGGCCTCAGAATAAATCAATCCTGACAAGATCTTGATCTTAGACTTCCAGATCTTAGACTTCTTCAGAACTGCGAGAAAATAAATTTCTGTTGTTTAAAGCACCCATTGTCTGGTACTTGTTATGGCAGCTCTAGCAAACTAACACAGTTGATGTCCTCCTAAAAGTCCTACTGCCATTGTTTTGCCTTGAGTCTATGAAATCTTAATGAAACTAAAGTATTGGTTACAGAAGAGTTCATTTTATTTAGTGTCCTCATTTCTCACATGGAATGTAAATAACATTCTCTTGCAATTAGTCTCAAAGCCAGAACACTCAAAGTAGTTTTATAGAAAATACTGCAATGAGCAGTTCTAACTTTAAATAGCTCAATTCCTACCTTGGTGCCATGCCAGAATTTGTTGACATTATGCATAGAAGAATGCAGGATTAGGAATTCAGAGTATATTTATAGAGTGTGTAGCAGGCATTTTTCCTATTATTTCAAAACTGATCTGAGTTGCCAAAGCTGAAGACAATGAATGTTGATTTTTGTTAAGACTGCATTTTCCCCCTAATTTTTCTTTTTATAAACTTTTTAATTAGAGTATATCATATACGTAGGAAACTATACAAACCATAAATGTACATACTGAAGAATTTTACCAACTGAGCATCTCTGGGTAGGTATGCTCTTATATACCCATCCAGCTAAAGCGGGTTCCCAGCATGCCAGGAGCCCCTGGAGTCCTCTTCCAGTTTTACCCAACACACCAATGTAACCACTATATTGACATTTAACAGCGAAGATCCCAACTGGATATTTTAACTTAACGTCAATGTAATCCTATAATATATGTTCTTCTGATTTTTGTGGGAGTTTTTTCTAAATTTGTGTATAGTTTTCCATTATGCCAGTACCCCACAATACATTTACCCCCTTCTAATACAGGTGACTGTTGGGCTATTTGAACAGTGGCAGTATGACAACCCTGGTAAAATATTTTGGTGAAATATGAATACGTTTCTGTGGGGGATATACGATAGTAAAATTGCTAGACCATAGGTTATATGTTTAACATTAGTAAATACTGCCAAACAGTTTTCCAAATTGTTTGTACCAATTTACACTCTCACCAGCAATATTATGAGAGTTTCTGTCACTGTACATCTTCACCAACTTTTGATATCTCCTGTCTTTTTTCCTTGTCATTCTGGTGACACATAATGGTAAACATTATAGATTTAATTTGCATTTCTATAATGACAAATGAATAACATTCAATTTGGGTAGACTCTTTTGAGAAGTAATTCTTGATTTTTTTGCCATTTTTTAAAGTGGATTGTCTATATTTCCCTTATTGCTTCAAATGATTTCTTAAATATTCTGGGTATGAATTCTTCATTGGATGTATGTATTATAAATATTTTTCTTCTTATATACTAAACCTTATCTTTTCATTATTTAATAGTGTTTTATTATTTTTTGAAAAGAAAAATTTTAATTTCTATACAGTCCAATCTTTTTTTCTTTTTCTTTTTATCTACTTCAGGATCATGAAAATGTTTTATTTTTTTCACTGTTTAATTGTTTTACCTTTCACATGTATATGTGCAGTCCATTTAGAATTAACTGTTGTGTGCTGGGAATAGAGGTCAAGATTCATTTTATTTATATATGAGTGTACAATAATACCAGAACCATTTATTGAACAGAAAAATCTGTGTGTCAATTTGAACATAAAGCAGATTACAATGTTTGTGTATGTGGACTTTATTCTGTAGCATTGGTCTATTGCTCTGCCTTAAATTTACAATACAGTGTTTTGATTGGAATCTGTAATAATAGAAGTGTAGTATGCTAATTAGAACGGATAGCCTAATGACCTTCCGGACATCATTCTGGATGTCCTTCGGGACAAAATCTCTTTGGCGGGGGCCAAGGCAGAGGCGGTTAGGGGTAATCAGTCAGGCAGGTGAGCAGTTAGGGGAGATCAGGCAGGCAGGAAAGTGGTTAGGGGCAATCAGGCAGGCAGGTGAGCAGTTAGGAGCAATCAAGCAGGCAGGCAGAGGGTTTAGAGGTGATCAGGTAGGCAGGCCAGTGGTTAGGAGCCAGCGGTCCTGGATTGTGAGAGGGGTATCCCACTGCGGGATTGGGCCTAAACCGGCAGTCGGACATCCCCTGAGGAGTCCCAGATTGTGAGAGGGTGCAGGCCAGGCTGAGGGACCACCCCCCGACCCCCGTGCATGAAAATTTCGTGCACCAGACTTATAGTAATTATATAATAGGTCTAAATGGTTGGTTTTATAAATAGTCCAGTCTTGTTCTCTTTCTTCAAGATTTGCCTTAATTATTCTTGGTTGTTTGAAATCCCATATAAGTTTTATAATCAGCTTGTAAATTTCATTAATATAATTAAATAGATAGATAAATAAGTAAGTAGATAAACTCTGTTGGTATTTTTATTGTAATTTAATTAAATCTACAATTTATTTTGGAGAGGATTGTTTCATTTCATAATACTGAGATTTATAAAATAAAAGCTTAAGGTACGCATCATTTATTTAATTTTTTAAAAAATTGCAACAGTGAGATTTTTGTAGATCTTGCAGTTTTGTGAATCTTTTGTTAATTTTAATTTTAGGTGTTTAATATTTTAGTAATTTTAAAAATCTCATAACTCTCTTGAGGTAAATTTTCATAGAAAAAATACATCAATTTTAAGGATATAGATTAATATTTTTTAACAAATATATACACGGGTGAAACCACCATTACAATGGTATCATACAAACAAGGTTATCTTATACCCCTTCCCAGTCAATCTTCAACCCTTCTCCTATACCCAGAATAAGGACAAATCTGATGTTTTTTATCACTATAGATGAGACTTGTCTTCCTAAGAGTTTCAGATGAATGGAATAAGAGAGTATGCCTGGCTTCCTATGCCTGGCATTTTTGAGACGCATTCATGTGTCAGTAGTTCATTTTATATGCTTGCAGTTGTATTACATTGAATGTGTATATTACAATGTGTTTATCCATTCACCTGTTGATGACCAGTTTTGTGTCCAGTTTTGGTTCTTAGGAATAAACTTCTGTAAATACCCAGATATATATCAATTTATTTATATAACTGTTTATGTATGAAAATAGTATGAGTGGAGTGGCAGGGTCATAGAGTAAATTTATATTTACCTTTATATGAAACTGACACACTTTTTCTTATGTAGCTATACCCTTCTGTGTCATTTTGTATTACTAGTAGTAGTTGCTCCATATCCTCACAACACCTGGCATGATCAGTCTTTTTAATTGTAATGATTCTACCAGGTGTAAAGTAGTATATCCTTGCGTTTGCTGCTGACTAATGAGGTTGAGCTAACTAATGTGCCTATTAGGCATTTGTGTAACTTTGTAATGTTTTTGTTTAAAAGTTTTTCCCAATTTTGGGTGTCTATCTTCTATTTATTAAATTGTGCAATTTTATTATATATGTATTTTTTAAATTTTTGCCCAAGGCTATGGATTATCTTTCTATTTTCTAAACAATGTGTGTGTTGTTTTTTTTTTAAAAAAACCAACAACTAGTTTTTCAATTAATTAATTCAATGTTTTAAACATTTTTCAAGATTTTAAAAAAATTATGTGTCCTATCTAAAAGATCTTGATATTTTTTTCTGTAAGTCTTATTTTGTAATACTTAAACATATGTGAATGATATATTTCAAGTCAATTTTGACATATATTTTAAGGTAAGATGTTGGAGGCTAATTCCAGCAGGTCATAAATGCAAGAAGTTCATCAAAAGGTTGATAAACCTTGGGGCTTCAGTAGGGATGAATCATATTACCTGCTGCTGGAATAGCTGAAAGCATTTCCCCAAACCTGAAAGTCTGCATATATTATTGCCTGCTGCCAGATAGTTGAAGGCAGTTCCCCCAACCTGATAATCTTACTGTTTACCAAACCTTACCTTTGATATGTATATCTGCTTTGCTATAGGGCGTGATGTGTTAATAAAAAGCGAGGGGTCCGGGGATTCAGAGAACTTAGTTACTAAAGCTAAGCCTTCCCTGGATCCCCCAAAAAACTCCTCACAAATTTATATTTCATATCTAGTTTATTTAATTTACTTGCAGCCCCTTCTCCAGATTCCTGAACCCTTCTAGATGCGGATAACATCCCGGCAGTAAGAATAGGTGTTTACTTATTTTACATATAGATATCCAGCTTTTTAGGGACTTTTGCTGAAAATAATATACTTTTCTATTGAATAGCCTTGGGACTTCTATTGAACTTCAACTAAGTACATATGTGTGGATCTTTATTTAGACAACTGCCTCTTGATTATTGCAGTTCTATAGTAAGCCTTGAAATCAGGTAGTGTAAGTCCTCCAACTTTATTCTATTTGAAAATTATTTTGGCTATTCTAGATCCTTTCCATTTTCATATCAATTTCAGAATCAACTTGTATGGGTTTTTTTATCGCAAATAAATTGGTTGTAATTTTGATTGAGGTTTCTTTGAATCTAGATATTACTTCGTGTGGAGAATTGACATCTTAAAAATATTTAGTCCTTTGATTCATGAACATGATATCACTCTTTATTTAGGTCTTCTTTAATTTCTTTCAACAATGTTTTATACATTTCAGTGTATGTGTCATGTATAAAATATATCCCTAAGTATCTCAGGAATATTTTTCAATTGCATAGAAATACATTTGATATTTTTGTATATTGATTTTATATCCTTTAATCTTACTAAACTCACTTAGACATTCTAGTATCTTTGTGGATGTATTAGGATTTTCTAAAAAAATAATTATGCTGTTAATAGATAAAGACAATTTTACTTCTTCAGTTACAACATAAATTCTTTTACTTCATTTTCTTGCTTATTGCACTGACTAGTATCACTAGTATCTAGTATCTTTTTGTATTTTGCAATGCAAATATCTCCAACATGCTGCATCACAAGTTATAGCCAATGTTTCATTCCCCAAACTAATTTCTATATACTCAAATCATCAAGAATGTCAGGTTCTATTTGGGTTTCTGTCATGGACCTATTGGCCAGAAACATCAGCAATCTAGTACATTTATTATTAAGAGATATTTTTCTTTGTTTTCTCTTTCTTAAAGATCACAGTTCTGCTCTCCTTGTTGTCTAGTGTCTGAAAACTATTGTTTCATCAATTTTTTAATATTTTTGGAAATATTTTTACGTGTAGAGTACATCTAGTCCCTGTTACTCTAACCTGAAGCAAAATTCCCTAAGCTAACTTTGAAATTAAATTGTTTTCTGTGAACAGCATATACTTGGGTCTATTTTATTCATATGGCAATCTCTGCCTTTTAAGGAGACTCTTTAGTATACTTCCATGGATTGTAAAGGTTTATGTGGTTGAGTCTAAACTTACCCTCTAGCTTTTTAAAAAAAAATATATGATTTCTGTTTATATCTTCTTTTATACATCATTTTTTGTCTTCTTGGTATTCCATTTCTTTTCCTTTATTGGCTTTAACTATATCTTTCATACTTGGTATTTTGTTTGTAATGTATACTAGTACTTATTAGGATTAAAATATGTTTTCTTAATTTATCATTGCCTATGTTGAATTATTATCATAGCATGTAAGAAACTTGCAATGTTATAATTCAATTTTACTATATTTTGTGCTATCTTTTTCCATGTCTTAGCAGAACTGCACAATATCTGTTGTTGTTTTTATTGCTATAGTTAATTGACTTAAATAATTTAAAAACACTTAAATGGTTTGTAATGTACAATCTTAATAGAAAGAAATGCTAAATTGCTATTAAAGGTTAGTGCAAAGGACATAATTTTTCCCATCCAAATTATGGACCCACTGAAGTCTATTCAGGAGCTCTTTGAGAGCCAATGGACCCCAGGTTAAAAAAAACAAAACCTCCCAACTGGATGCTCTCTACAGTCTCTTCTAATTAAAATGGTGTGATCTCCACGTGACTTCTGGCTTTATTCATATATCATGAATAAATTAGCATCTCTGATAGATTGTTTTTCTATCTGTAATTCGGATTATTATAAAATCTACCTTCCAAGTGCTTTGTGAGGGAAAGGTACTTAAGGCAAGAAATGGGTGCTTTGTAAAACTGTAAAATTCTTTTATAAACCTCAGGTGTTATCAGGGAAAGCTAAGAGTCAATAGAATCATCAAACCCATCTTCTCAGTGTTTTTTTCTGAATTTCTGCTAAGTGCTTTGTGAACTATGGGACCAAAAGACTTTATACTTTTTGTTAAAAAATACCATGTTCCCAGGGAGTGAGCAAAATGGAATAAGGTGGTTAAAAAAATACAGACTTGCAGAGTTATAAGATAAATAATTCCTAATTATGTAATATAGAATATGGTGACTACCCTTGACAATACTTTATTGTATATTTGAAAGTTGCTAAGAGAGTAAATCTTAAATATTTAAGAATGTAAAAATTGCCTTTCATATATACCCACTTAGGGACTATTTCCAGTGATCTTCTTTTTTTTCTTGTAGTCTTAACTCTGCTAACTTAGAATTCTATTCAGCCACATCCAAAAGCTTTCTTTAGCATTTTTTATTGTATTGACCTACTAATGATACATTCCCAAGCTTTCATATTTGAAAGTATTCTTATTTTGACTTCATTTTTGAAAAATTTTGCTAGATACAGAATTTTAACTTGGGACATCCTTTTTTCTAAATTGTTCATTTTTAAAGATATGGACTCTATTGCCTTCTGGCCCCTATTATTTCTGGAAATAAGTCCATTGCTATTTTTATTATTTTGTTCCTCTTGTAATTATAATGGACCTATTTTTTTCTCTAGTTGTGTTTAAAATTTTCTTCTTACCTTGAATTTTTAGCAGTTTGACTTAACATGCAAAGATTGCTGAATCTCCTAGATCTTTGAATTGATGGCTTTTATTAGTTTTGGAACAATTTTGAATAATATTTTTTCAAATTATCTTTTGTGCCTCTTCCACACCTTTCTTTCTGAGACTAAACTTACATATATACTAGATAGAATGGTTTTGTTTCAGAGGTTATTGGGACTGTGCTATTCTGTTAATATCAGCCAATGATTTTCTTTTAAATTTCAGATATTTAATTATTTTATTTTTAGGATTTCCAATTGCATCTTAATTAAAGTTTCCTTATTACTTTACCAATTGTATATATTTTTGTAGGTATTTAAATAAATGCATCCTAAATATTAGAGCCATTGTCTGCTAAATTTAACATCTATGTTGTCTGTGGGTCTGTTTCTATTGATCAGTTTTTGTCTTAATTATCGATCAAATTTTTTGTTTCTTCATTTTTTTAGTACTTCTTTTTAGTTTGCCTGACACATAAGGGATGATATTTTGTAGGGAATCAGGATTATGTTTTCTTTTTTCCTCTAAAGTGTATTGAGTTTATTTACTAGTCAGATAAATGAGTGGCAGAGAATCTCAACCTTTGGAATCATTTTAGTTTTTGTTAGGATTTATAATTTTTTAAAACTTTTGTCCTTAAACCTAGCAAAAACCTTTAGTCTTCAGATATAATATTTACATATATATATATGTGTGTGTGTATATATATATATATATATATATATATACACACATATATATATATATACTGAGTGGCCAGATTATGATCCCTGAACACATAATAATCTGGCCACTCAGTATATATATATATATATATATATATATATATATATATATATATATATATATATATATATATTTATTTATTTATTTTTTTTTTTAGAGGCCTGGTGCATGAATTCGTGCATGGGTGGGGTCCGGCCAGCCTGGCCAGGGGGAGGGGACGTGGGCTGTTGGCCAGCCTGCCTGCTGGTCAAACTCCTGGTCGAGGGGACAATTTGCATATTAGCCTTTTATTATATAGGATATACACTGAGTGGCCAGATTATTATGCATTCAGAGATGATAATAATTTGGCCACTCAGTGTATATCGCTAAGTGTCTGTCTGACCGGTAACTATGACACGCACTGACCACTAGGTGTCATCCAAGAATTAAGGGAAGATTTATATGCTGGTTTTTGGAGTCCCCTCCATTTGTGGCTATCTTCAATTCTCTTCTTTTTTGTCTCTTCAATACCTAGTACTCTTATTCATCAGTTTTCTTCTGATATTCTTACTCCCTGTTTTCTTCTCAGGATGTAATCTATTCTTTAACTGCTAAATTATCTTGTCTTGTCATAATTAGGCTGTTTTCTAACTTTGTTTTTTTCCAGTCTCCAATTGAATTCTCAGTTGTTGTTGTTTTTGTTTTTTTGTTGTTGTTTTTTGGGGGTGGTTTATAGATCGCTTTACTGGCTTCAGATATTTACTTTCCCATCTTCATATAAATTGAAATTTATAAAATTTGTATCTCCTTTTTTAAAATATATTTTATTAAATTTTTACAGAGAGGAAGGGAGAGAGATAGAGAGTTAGAAACATCGATGAGAGAGAAACATCAATCAGCTGCCTCCTGCACACTCCCTACTGGGTTTGTGCCTGCAACCAAGGTACATGCTCTTGATTGGAATTGAACCTGGGACCCTTGAGTCCACAGGCCGACGCTCTAGCCACTGAGGCAAACTGGTTAGGGCAAATTTGTATCTCCTTGCTATGCTATAGGTATGATTAATAGAAGGTTTAATATTTTATCCTTATTGATTAGTATGTGTTATTGAATGATGTGTGGAGACATTAAAATATATGTGGTTTTTTATGCTACATAAACATAGAATTACATTCTGAAAATACTCGAATGTCCAAAAGTGAATAGAAAAACAGAAACCCTTATCTTCCCAAGGTATTGTCCATGGATAGGGAAAGGAGTTCTGATTTAAGGTAATGTTGGCAAAAATTAATAACTATTCTCTGTCTAGATGCTGTTTCCAGTCAATTTAGTAAAGCAATTACAGATGGATAACATACATTCATTGTTGAGCTAGGCACTTTCACAAATGGAAAAAAACACACCATAAAATGTGGCTCCTACTTAAAGAAAATTATAGATTAGTTGGGAAATAAAATATTCACATAAAGGTAAGTATTAATATAAGTTAATAATACAAAAGTTTAAGAGGCAATATAACTAAGAGGCAAATAAGTAGAACTGATAGAAGTTATATACTTGAAGAAGATTCTGTGAACTGACTCAAGTGGAAATGTTCTATCATAGGGGCTCTTCACCAGTTCTGGGGCTATTCAGAAATATATATTAAATAATTTATTAATGGCCTGTCCAAGTATTTCAGTCTAAGAGTTCTTATAACTAATTAGCCATTACAAAGATTCCTATGGTGATATGATTCTTATAATCAGTCAAAACCCAGGAGTCTATTTCAATTTCATCTTTTCTTTAGCATAGAGAATAGCTACTACATTTATTCCCAAAGATATTATTAACACTTTCTCCAAATAATTTTCAACATCTTGGTGAAGAAAATGTCATATGGGTCTTCTTCAGAGAAACATTGAGGGAGTAAAGATCAGGTCACTGTCACAGGTCCTAAATCCATTCCAACATTCCTATCCTTAGAAAAAGTTTAGGTTTTGTGGGGGTGAGGCAAATAATTATAGTTACTTACCTGACTCGAGGCAAGTAACCTGAATTCCCTTTTCCTTTATACACAGAATTTCTACTTTATTTTTTCTGACAATACAACTTAATGGGAAAAAAAGACTATATATTTTCAGACTCATTAGAGCTCATGGTGGCCAATGAGATATAACCAGTAGTCATCAGGTAGGCTTATTATGAAAGTTGTTTAAAGAAAACCTACTTACATGTCAACCTTTCAGCTATTGTTTACCTTAATATTATTGGATTCAGAGTTCAGAGGTCAGTCACTAATTTAGATAGAATTTATATTCTAATCTTGGGACTTATTTGTGGTTACCTTCAGTTCTCCTTATGACTCAGTCACTTACCACTATTATTCATCAGTTTTTATATCTGCTTTCCCTATCACAGTTTTCCTAGTTATGGTATAATCCTCTCTTTATATTGCCTATTTATCTTATTTCACTATGGTTAGATAATTTTGTAAACTCTTATTTTCTTTATGTGCTCCAACTGAATCTATAATGTTTTGTATGGTCACCACATTGCTTTTCTTCTCCTCTTTTTTGCAGTCTGGGAGATCCAGTATTCATCTTAGAGTAAGTGTCTGAGATGGCTACTCCTATAGTTGGTTCTTTGGTTGGAGCTGGGAAAGCTGAGCTCATCTGGTACCTCTAGTTTTCCATTTAATCTCAGAGCCTCTCCCACCACGTATTTCTGGTTGAATAGTCAGACTTATTATATGGAAGCTCAAAGGTCTAAGAGGGAATGTTCCAAGGGTTCTAGAGCCTCCATCCCCACAGTGTGGACCTCACTGGTACTTAGACACCCTGGCCCTATTGATCAAACACAGGACTTGGCTATTTCCCTACCAACATTTAAGCAGACATTCTTTGAAGGTTTTGTAATTTTTTCTGCTCAGGGAACTCTGATTAAATAGATCTCTCATACTATGTCACTTACACCTTGATAGTATCTCAATTTTTTCTTCAGAGAGAAGAATCTACACTAATAAAAGAGAAAGATGCAAATTGACCATACCTTCATGACACCCACCAGCCAATCAGGAGTGAGTATGCAAATTAACCCAACAAAGCTGGTGAGTTAATTTGCATATGCATGGCAACGACACAGGCGTTCCGCACCACCCCAGCCACTCATGGCCCTCTGGACAGTGTGGGAAGGTGGGGCCAGAGCAGAAAGAGGTGGCTCCAGGGCCAGAGTGGAAAGTGGCGGCTCCAGGGCTGGAGCGGAAAGGCGGTGCCAGCAGCCAGGGAAAGGAAGGCCCATTCTTGCACGAATCTTCATGCATTGGGCTTCTAGTAATAAATAATTAGAAAAATTAAAAATAGAATAGTAAATATGTTTTTTTTTAATTTCTTAGTCTTTCATTGCCTTTATCCCTGCTAAGTGCACTATCCACATAAGAAAAATAAAATATTGGCCCACCAACTGAGAAACTTGTTTTCCTTAGTGTTTTGAAAATGGCCCACATGCCCTGTCTTTGTTTGTTTGTTTTTTTATTTGTTAATCCTCCTCACTGGAGAATATTTTTTCCATTGATTATTAGAAAGAGTAGAAGGGAGGGAAGGATGGGGAGAGAGAAAAAAACATCAATGTGAAAGAGACACATCAATTGGTTGCCTCCCATGTTGGACAGAGGCTGGGGATCAAACCTGCAAACCAGGTACATGCCCTTGACCAGGATATGAACCTGTGACCCTTCAGTGTGTGGGTGAACATTTTAACCACTTAGCAATACCATACAGGGCCAACATGCCCTCTCTTGATCCCCATTATGACAAACCAAGCATTTATGAGGCTGTAGTTGGCAGAATAATCTGTGGCCATGTAATATTAATCTAAAAAAAAGCACAACAAGTTGCCCAAGAATCAAAATATTTTCCTTTCCTGACAGCATTATTTAATCAAATACATGAAACATTATTGATTCATTGAATCTCCTTAATATAAAAGATTTCAGCTCATATCCCTTCATTCGATTTTAAAAATGTTCTCTGTAACAATAGATTTTACTTTGCCTGAGTAATAAACCACTAATTATTCTATTTTTCACCTATGGTAAATAAATACCTAAAACCAAAAAGAAAAAAAAAAAGCAATGCTCAAAATATTTTTAAAACTAATTACATTGAGCTTCATTAAAATGTCTTCATTTTAATTTCATTATTTCTTAAACAATTGGCTTTAATTGACCTAATTTTAATGGTTTCGCATATGATACATGTTTTATAGTAACATTCTGTCATCAGCTAAATAAATCACGTCTCCTTGGTACAATTATGTTTCTTTGTAGTTAAAAATCACACCCATAAATGCACCTTATTCAGAATTTAGAATTAGGATTCTTAAAAACATACTAAAATGTAAGAAAAGGAAATGGAAATGTATGTGACATTTGTCAATGGCCCAGAATTTTACTAAAAAATCCGTTATAAGGGAACTGATTATTTCCTAGACTTGGCTATGTGCCTTTCAATTAACTAGGGCGAAATTATGGAGGCTATCTATTCACCACTGGTTTTTATTACTTTCTTTATTCAAAGGACAAATTTTTCTAGATTGTTATTTGAAAGAAGTCTTTGCCCCCTTCATACACCACAAACTCTGCCAACAGAGAAGTTAATATATTTGAACAATGACATACATAGAAAGAGTTAAAAATATTTTAGACTCTGAAAATTCTCTTAAAACACCTTTAAAAAGTATAGTGAGGGCTCTCAGAGTTCAAAGAATATTTTCACTTCATTCATAAACAGGTATGTACCCCTTTTCTTTCTCTCTGTTCAGATAGAATAAGTGTAACCCTCACTTACAAAATGTGCAAAAAGTGTCCTTCTAAAGTGTGAGAAATCTGTGCAGGAAGGTAATTTACAGGTATACAGCTTAGTTAGAGTTTTCAGCTTGGTCTCACTTGCACAAGTATGGCTTCCCATTTTTAATGTCTTTACTTGAATGCTAACTAGCTGCTTTATTCAGTTCCTCAATACATGATATAGGGGGCTTGTTATTGTCTGCATATCTTGTCATATGGCAGTGAACAAGAGAGAGCCTATGTCCTAATGGAGCTTGCATGTAGCATTTCTTAAAGAAAATAAAACATTCTCCAAAAATACCGAATACTCTAAATATGACTTCTCATCTTCAGATTCCATACCCATCAGCCATGTCATCTTGAACCCAAGTCATCTATCATCAGCTAATGTTTATTACTTTTTCTTTAAAGGTTAGGTCTCTCCTTAACCTCAATTATTTCATTTAGACTATAGTTTTCACTATATACAATTTACTTACCTATTATCTGGTTCATACCTTCTGCTTCGAAGCTATCTTTAAGGTTAAATTGTGGGTTCAAGCTGGCTACCAGTGTCATTCAGGTGTCAGCTTAAATGTGGTTTCCTTCCTTATTCTTCCAGTCTAAATTAGGTGGTTCTCTTATATCTTTAAATGTCATAGCACTACATATCATCCATTTACAATGCTTGTATTCCAATCCTATATAATAAAGAGGTAATATGCAAATTGACCCGCATGCCCTCACACAAGATGGCCGCCCCCATGTGGTCAAAGATGGCGGCCCCCATGTGGTCAAAGATGGCCGCCCCCCTATGTGGTCAAAGATGGCTGCCACAATATGGCCGGCAGGGGAGGGTTGTTGTGGGCAATCAGGCCAGCAGGGGAGGGCAGTTGGAGGTGACCAGGCTGACAGGGGAGGGCAGTTGGGGAGTACCAGGCCTGTAGGGGAGGGCAGTTAGGGGCAACCGGGCCAGCAGGGTAGGGCCGTTGGGGGCAATCGGGCCAGCAGGGTAGTAGTTAGGCATCGATCAGGCTGGCAGGGGAGTGGTTAGGGGGTAATCAGGCTGGCAGGCAGAAGTGGTTAGGGGCAATCAGACAGGCAGGCAGGCAAGCGGTTGGGAGCCAGCAGTCCTGGATTGTAAGAGGGATGTCCGACTGCCGGTTTAGGCCCGATCCCACAGGATATCTGGCAGTCGGACATCCCCCGAGGGTCCCAGATTGGAGAGGGTGCAGGCTGGGCTGAGGGACAACCCCCCCCACTGCACAAATTTCATGCACTGGGCCTCTAGTCTATATATATATATATATATATATATATATATATATATATATATATATATATATATATATAAAAGCCTAAGCGACTGTTACAGCCAGTTGACTGAATGACCAGTCGATCAGTCGCTATCATGCAGACCACCAGGGGGCAGACTCTCAATGCAGGAGCTGCCCCCTGGTGGTCAGTGTGCTCCCACACCACAGCCAACTTCCCATAGCTGGCCAACCTCCCTCCCCCCGGAAAGCTGGCCCCGATCGGCCCCCTGATAGCCAGCCAGGTTGAGGGACCCCACCTGTGCACGAATTCATGCACCAGGTCTCTAGTAGAGCTATAAGCTCCCTGAGACAAACATATGTTTTTTTAAATTATTTATTTTTATTTATGTATCTTTATTGTTGAGGGTATTACAGACATGTCTCCCTTTTCCCCCTTGCTCCCACTGCCATGTTCCTACCCCACCGCAGGCCTTTACCTCCCTATTGTCTGTGTTCATGGGAAATGTATATATGCATATAAGAACTTTGGTTAATCTCTTCCCTCCACCCCCTACTCCCTTCCCTCTGAAATTCCTCAGTCTGCTCCATGTATCCATGCCTCTGGTTTTATTGTATCCATCAGTTTAATGTGTTCATTAGAGTCCACATATAAGTGAGATCATGTGATATTTATTCTTCTCTGACTGGCTTATTTTGTTTAGCATAATTATCTCCAGGTCCCTCCATGCTGCCTCAAAGGGTAATAGATCCTTCTTCTTTACAGCTGCATACTATTCCATTGTGTGACAATATGTTTTTGTACATGACACAAGTAGTATCATGACAATCTACATGTCATATGAAGGGGGGCGTTCTTCCATACAACATCTTAAAATCATGAGTTTTGTGATTGGCCAATTAAATAAGTGAAAGGCTGATAGCCCAAAACCAGGAATATAGCAGGGCATCATTTTTATAAGTGGGTCATGTGTAGATTGTATGTATATATACTTGAACAAATAACAACTCCATCCTCCTGCGCCTCTTCCCTCAAAAAATAAACAGCAAAAAGTCTCAACTCCTGAGAAACAACTTCCAACTTATTAGTTTTATATGACAGGGTTAAAAAAAGGATAAGGGCAAAAGTAATGCAGATGGCTCTATTGGAAATGTATCTTAAGAAACTGGCTGTCATAGTATATGCCCTGTCCCATCGTATGTGCTGTTAATGTCACTGATGCATCATACTCAGTAAGGTATTTTCAGAAAGAAATTGATTACTTACAGCTTATAAATGACAGACACAGCAGTGGCTGCCATTCTGCTAGGTATTGCTGAGTTGACTTGTGTCTGGGATTCTGTCTGACAGCTGTCGGCCACATAGGTGATAAAAGACAGTTTATACCTAGAAATTACAGTTTTTTTAAGGTGCTCAAGACACACAAAAATATATGACCTTGGACCAAAGCATTTTCAAAAGCTTTAAGTTCATTTTTCTTAAAGGATCTTACTAGTTATCCCATAAGACAATGATGGCTGTATCTTATAAAATCAAATAGAAATTACTTCTGTCAGTATTATTATGAATTAGCTAATAGTGGCTATTAAATATTTAAAACACTGGCTGAATTGTTCATTTATATCATTGAAAATAAGAATTTACAGTGTGGAGATCTATGTTTATATCTTTACGTGTCAAATTTTCTTAATTACAGTTGGGTGGGTGATAATCAAGGCTGGCTACATAATTTTCATGGTGTCATGCAAAAGGAACATTGAAGTCCCTTGTTCAAAGGTATTAAAAACTTCAAGGTAGTGAGAGTTAACCATTAAACTAAGTATGGGGCACTATGTGATTGCACGAATTTCATGCTCTGGCTATAATTCAGTTTTTATTTCAAGTACTTTGCTATATACATATAATTACAAACAAATATCTTTCATCTTTTGGAGAAATAGACATAGCTACCAATATTTGCACACAAAAGAATTTTAGCACAAAATGCATGGTGTGTCTAGCTAAAGCTCCCGGGAAGTCAGCAGGCATACTTAAGCAATAATAACCTAAATGTCCTAACTCTAGTCCAGCTCTCCATTCTCTCTTTGTTAGATTTCATCTCCAAATCGAACTCCAATTTCAACAAATGGCAAAGACATTTATGACCAATATACCCTGCTTCCCCTGAAAACATCACCTCTGGAGTCAATTCTTTGAATTTAATTGTATGAGACAAACAACAGTTGCTTTTATGAATTTCTTCTTTGGCCCATTCAGAGTCCACAACACTAGGGTTGGGGAAATGAGAAAACTCATAAAGCAGCAGCTCTTTTCTATCCAGTGCAACTGAGAGATACAATTAATGAAAATAGAGAGATGACAGCCTAGCAGCACCCAAAGTAATAACTCCTTTTATGAATATGAGAGATAGGTCCCAGGGCTTCTTGAGGCAGGTTTCTGCTCTATTGATTACATTGTCAGACAACACATTTCATATCACTGAACACATCCTATTTCAGAAGATGTGGAAAAGGGGACACTGGAGGAAACATAAATGTCATAGGAAATAGGAATGCCAGGAACCTCTCAACACATGTTTCTTAGAGCAATAAAGGTGATCTGGCTTGGGAAGCCAGTCCCAGGAGTGATCGGAAATTAGAAAAGCATACATGCTGTGGAAGAACTTGAATACGTGCTAAGTATAGGCAACGTGTCATGAAAGTCCAAGCAATGTCAAGTATTTACTTCCTGGGCACTACCACAAGGCTATTAATTTCTCATTCCTGCTTTGATGCACTTGGCAATTTTTTTATGTGTTAGGTCATGTACTTAGCCACATTGACTCCTATGATATAAGTCATTCTGTTTATTGTGCACAGGTATAAATTCGATGCAATTGTCATGTTTTCTGTATCTTATCTCCACAAAGTTTGTCCCCCATTAATCTTACCAGTAAGTTACAACTGCTAGTCAAGAAGTTTCATCAGATATTTGTTAAGAAGGGAAGGATTATTGGCATGTCGACAACATTCTTTTCAATGATTGTCCTAAATGATTATTATTTTAAACTTGTGAATGAAAAATTTCCAGATTTTCTGCACTCTCTTTCTAATGCACCTGACCTAGCTCTCACTCACTCTGTTTTCACTGTCCCCAACTGGACCTCCATCCTTTTAACTGAAAGGCATGAAGGACATTTCTTGGGGCACACATATTTCTAACCAAGAAAAGTCTATCCAGGTGGAAATGTTTCTTTGTCATTCAGAGAGCCTATTAGTTTGACTGAGTCCCTTTCGGTGAATTATAAAATGTATTGGCTACTTTATGTACATTATTTCTAGATGTTTACAAACACTACACATGGAAATGTCATTCACACTTCAAAAGATAAGTGCGAGTGGAGATGGATTTTAAACACGAAGATGTGAAGCGAGAGATATAGTTTGCAGCTGTGGGGAGACATCATAAATTGGCAGTTTTCAATTTCCTGAGATGGCTGAAATGGCAGGTGGGACTCTCCCTAGGCAGGAGATTTAGGGAGTGAACCACAGTTTCCTTTATTTTTTTTTCCTGTTGAATTAAATTAGGCCGAAAATGTGGACTCCTCTATAAAACTTCTCTTGATGAGTAACATACTTTGTAAATAAGTCTGTTACTGAGCAAATGTTACTTTATTGTTCCAATTTCCTTTTATATCTATCTCTGTTAGGTCCTATACCCTTTGAAGCAAAAACATATGCTAACTATTGTTTTATTTCCAGAACCTAGCATATCATGTGGCAAATCAACTCCATAACAATATCAATAATTTTAATATTGTATTAAACTCTTACATCATATTCGGCATTGTGTTAAATCCTTGCTGTTCATAATGCTAGTTCAACTTTATAATAACCCAAAGATTTAAATACTTGTATTTCCATTGTGCTAATGGGAAAACTGAGGTCTATAACTGAATGCATATTTAATTTAGGCTTTGTGTCAGGGATTGATCAGCTACCAAAAGCCTCTTCCTAGTTAAAAGGCCCAGTTTAGCTTTCCTTGAATTTTAGCAGCAGCATCTGAGATCTGACATGTACATGAAAAAAAAAAAAAAAGACACGGGCTCCTGTGAGGGTCCAGAACAACGCTTAGGCTGCAGTACATACCCCCAGCTCTAGTAATGTACACATAGCTGGAGCAATGGCCTCTCTTGAGCATAGGAGCAAGACCATGCTGCAACAGGGGGTCCGTCCTCCCATTTAGAAGGGACACAGACAGACCACAACTTCTTAATATCCAGGTTTTATTTAACTTGTTTTCTCCTATGTTCAAGAACAGAGAAGGTCTGGATGTGTGTTTTCATCTTTGTGTCTTGGTTTTGTGTGTGTGTGTGTGTGTGTGTGTGTGTGTGTGTGTGTGTGTGTGTGTGTGTGTTTTCTTGCAACCACATATAGTACCATAGTTGGGCCTGTCTATTTTATGTTATCCCGAAGTCCTTTAGTTTTAAACACTTCTCTTTGAATCACCACTTCAGCGGAAGGGGCAATCAACCAGTGGATGCATGTTGTACTTTCTTCCCTAGTAACTAGTGTGTTATTTTCTCATCCTCTTTTACACTTCAACCTGAAGAGGAAGTAAATTCTGCCTTTATCATTTCTCTCTCTCTCTCACTCTCTCTCTCTCTCTCTCTCTCTCTCTCTCTCTCTCTCTCTCTCTCTCTCTCCCCCATTTCAACCTCCACAAAAGGAGGACAGGCTGAAGTGATTGTGCAGAGTTAGGTATTGAATGTAATTTGAAGGACACCCAACCATTAGTGGCCTTTTGCTTCCAAGCCTTTCACCAAATGCAGCATTCTCTCTCCTGTGTCTGTAATTCACAAGGTAGGCACAGGGCAGGGCCCACCAGCTGCCTCACACTTTCAGTTCCATCTCAGATCGGGGGAAGAGGGGTGTGTGTGAAGCAAACTTTCCATTCTTGTCCCTGTGATGTGTAGGATAAAATGATTCAGAGTTGACTCCACAGACCCCCAGAATAGAAAGGAGTAAGACAGTGTAGTACTTTGGCTTACAAGCTGATGTTTCCCGAAGAAGAAAATAAAATAAAAACCTGCACTTGTTTGTATAATATGCTTGTATGGCAACAATTAATGTTGGCCCTTTATTTCCTCTTTAGCGATTGGGGTTTTTGTTTGGTTGGTTGATTAGTTTGTTTGGTTGATTGTCCTCAACCCTAGAAAGGTGGAATGATGAATAATGTCATTTCAGCACCAAAGCCCCACCTTGCATACTTAACAACTATGCATGCTTTTCCTCTACTTTGCAATCCTCCAGAAATAGTGCAAAAAGGAGAAGTATCCAGACAAAGGGGCGGGGTTTAAGGAGACAGAGGGAAATCTCCAGTTCAACCATTAGGCCATAATGTTTCCTGGGGCTCTGCCACCTAGGTTCCTTCCTCCCCTGGTTGAGTGTGGCAGATATTGGTTGTTGACCACCAATATTCATTCTCTCCTTCCAGAGCCTTAGCTGAGCACATAGCCAGGCAACAAAACACTTCATTTCCCAGGCTCCCTATGGCCAGGTGACAAAGTGCTAAGCAGCGGTCGTATGTGTGGCACTTCTAGATCTTGCTTTAAATAGAACAAGTCTGCTCTCTCCTTGTCTCTCTCCTTTCTGCCATTGTCCGGCATAGATATATGATGGCAGATGCCAGGGATCCAGAGATATAAGTATGTATTGAGGATGGCAGAGCTTCCCCAGTGGCCATGAACTTCTTATTTTTAACTATTATGTGAAAAAAGTAAGCTCCTATTGTGTCTTGGGTATTTTTGTCACATTAGTTAGACTATCCCCAACTAATAGAAGGTAAGAGATTCCTCAGAAACCTAGCCTACTCTCTTTCGCTGTATTCCCTTCCCCACAAATTCCCAATTACACAGATCCTAGTTTAAACCATAGTTTTCAAGAGTCTTTGGTTATGATACATTTGAGAGCTAAAGTATCATTTTATCTCTAGGTACAAAAAGCTATGTAGTCCTTTCTTTTTACTGACATGACATTCTTCTAAGCTGATGATGTCTTCCTTTCATTTTACAATCAGAGATGGTCATAATTCTTTTAGTACTCCTATTTTTTTAATCCTTACTAAAAATAAATGAAAACTTGGATATTTATGAGTTTACCTTTGCAAATAGAAGTACAGAATGATGGATGATGCCTGACTCTCATCCATTAGTAATTTCAACATGTTCTTTTTTTCCCCCTTTGTAGTGACTGCCTTCATCCCATAATGAATGCATTTGCTCTTCTGGAACATTTTTCACTAAAATGCATAGCAAACATCACTCCAAAAAGCAGCTCAAAAGAAAAAATCCTCAATATAAATTTCCACACATTGCAGAATCTGTGGAAGATAAGATGGCATAATTCAGAGAATTGGGATTTTAAATTAGACAGAACCGGATTCAAATATCACTTTTTATCTATGAGTATTGGTCAATTTTACCTCTCCAGACCTCAGTTTCTCATCTGTGAAAGAGCATAGCAATAGTTGCCTTATGCAGATTAAATGAAATAATACATATAATGTGTAGTTTGTAGAGTGAACAGCACATTGCCAACATGTGGTAGTCACTCACTGTTAATTCTCCTTCTTGCAGTTAATGTTTTGATTCTTCTCTAAATTCATCTTCACAAGTAATTGACAGTCGGTGTCTGAAGCCAAGATGTTTGCCTGGTTTAGGGAGAGTGAATGTTTTGTCAGCCATTGGGGCCTACTCCAAATTCACAAAAACAACACAAAATGCTTACTGAACTGTAGAATGCTAATTATGCACCCTATTTATAATAATCTTACAAAGTCTCATTACCTACAACAGTCACAGTGCATTCATCTCATTTCTGTTTAGGCTGGGAAAATCACAGGAAGGCCTTGTCATTCTTTCTGGAGTTTTCTGTATTTGGTGACATTTCCCCAGCTTGCTGCAAAACAGCAGCTGCAATTAATTACTTTTTGAATCGACTAGAGGACAGCTTGTAAGTTTTCTACTGCCCTCTGTCAATTCTGGCACAATGAATTCTCTTTCAGACTTGCATTTTACACCCTGCATTTTAAGCATTTCAAAAATTTCAGGGCCTGAACATAAAATGATAGAACGGGGGACCACTTTGTATTTAGTATTTTCCCAGAAAATGCAGCACTATAACGATAATCAACTCAGGATCTTAATGTGTGTAATTGACAAATGTTTTTTCTTCTTAAAAAGTATGAACTTGGCCTATGAGTTTTTGTTTATTTGTCTTGTTTCTTCATTTGTTGGTTTCAGTTTCATATCACACATACAAGTGAAATCATATGGTTCTTGACTTTTTCTGTCTGACTTATTTGCTTTGCAGGATATTCTCAAGATCAATTCATGTTGTTGCAAATGGCAGTACTTCATTATTTCTTATGACTGAGTAGTATTCTATTATATATGTAGACCACATCTTCTTTATCCAATCATCTATTGAAGGATACTTAGGTTATTCCCATGACTTTATCACCATGAATAGTACTGCAGTTAGCATAAGGGCACATATATCTTCGCAAATAAATGTTTTCATATATTTGGGGCAGATACTCAGAGAAGGGGTTGCTAGGTCATATGGTAATTATTGTTACCAGAGGGAAAGGGGGTTGGGGAGAGATAGTAGAGGTTAAAGAGGGTCAAGCATATGGTGATTAAAGGAGATTTGACATTGCATTGTAAACACAATGCAATACAGATAAAGTATTATAGAATTATATACCTAAAACCTATATATTTTATTAACCAATGTCATTTCAATAAGTGTTTTAAATGTATTTTTAAAAAATATGAACTTTATAGAAATCTCCTAATTTTTGAGTTGACATCATCTTATGCCCCTAAAACGCTAGTAAAGAGCTCAACCGCATTGGGCTTGCCTCTGCTGCCCTCATCATTTCCCAAAGTTTTAATCATCTGAACATGAAATATAATGAACAATGAAAATCCCAACTTGGAGTTCTTGTCAGTCCCTTTTAGTCAGTAGTTGCAAATACTTTCACTCTTTCAAGTCATATACAGACACATACTCTAGAAAATTTATGCTACAGGAGCCCATCTGCATAATCGACATAGAAACATGGTGAGGGGTCATAAACTGTGCAGAAATTAACAACCCCAATCAGATGTATCACTTTCTAGTTGATGATTTATAAATAATCTCAGATATATTTTTGAATATGGGTTTTATGTAAGAAATCTGATGTTTTTCAAATTCATTTAAAACAAAATGATGACATTACATATACTGTATAAGAAGACAATATTTAATAAAAGGTCACCTTCTCTAATCTACACCCTTGCTCAGCACCTGCCTTGTACCGGCTCTACTTAAAGAGAAAACTATTCTCAGCTTCACAGATAATGGAAACCAGGCCAATTCAAGTTCACTTCTTTCAGAAGTTTCTAAACATAAATGTTGTGAAAATGTAAGATTCAATGAACACTGCCAGCTGAATTCACACTGGGAGCAAAAAGGATTTCTTAAATAAAAATGTGCTGCAAATGTGAAAACTTGGTTTCTTGTAAGTAAATCAAAGGTCAAAGGTAGTGAAGCATAGTAACCTCCATCTTGTATAAAAAACTGCTGTTTGAAACTCTCTGCTATTGTTAGATAGTCTCTAGTCCTGTAAATTCTGTCATTGTAAACTCTGTCACTTTAAGACAGTCTCTTATTCTATAAAATGACTCTGTTTTTAGTTAAAATAATAGAAAAAGATAAACTTAACTGTCTGACCTTGCAAGCTAGCCATCCAAGGTAATAGACTAAAATAGACTAATACTGATAACAATTCCCATATTCTTATGCCAAGTACAAACTCATTATGTATTCAAGGTTACAACTGTCTGTAACAATAACTCACACAGAGCCCTTTGTAATATCTGCAAACAAAGAGGCTCAAAAAGTATAAATACAGGAGACTTCCTGTATGTGGTGCTCAGAGATTTGGAAGAGACACCTCCCTCTGGGCCACACACAATAAACGACTCCTAATTAATTGGCTTATTAAGGCATCTTGTATCTCATTCGCTGATTTAGGATACAGCAGTAGTCACCTTTTCCTTTGTCTTTTCGGTCTATTTGTCCTTTTATTTTAATAGTAGTAAGACAAGATGTTAGAAGGTGACTCTTTGGGTGTGAGATTGAGGTGTCAATATAATAGTTTATCAGGAAGTCAAACTTAGGTGGGAGACAAACCCTCCAAATGTACATTATCAAAGTATATGATTCCACAACTTGTTCCCAGAATCCTGAATCTTTTCATCCACTTCATGAGTATAGGGGACCAGAGTACAAGGAGAAGATTTTGTGAAAGATTGATGGACACAGTTCTTTTGAGATGGTTGGCACTTTGCCGAACTCTTACCACCCTCCTTTCAAGGGATAAAAAGCAAGGCACCTCCTTCTAATTTCAAACATAGAAAAGAGACTCCAAGGCATCAAGATATAATTTTCAAAAAGCTAACTCTCACAAATAATGAGTCTGTCACTAACTTATTTAACTCATTAATAAGTAACCAACCTGATGACAACACAAGAAATTTCATATATATTAATTTTTTAAAAAAGAAGTTCCAGATAAAATTTCAAAGTTAGGTAAAAAACCATGTAGTGTTCTATAGGACAAAATAATTATAATAATAGAAATTAATTATATTCTGTACTAAACAATCAAAATGTCCCATTTATCATTGTAACAAAAAAATTAAGATACCTAGGAATAAACTTAACTAAGGAGGTAAAAGACCTGTACTTGGAAAACTACAGAACTTTGAAAAACTAGATAGAAGATACAAGCATATGGAAGAATATACCATGTTCATGATTGATAGAATTAATATCATTAAAATGTCCATTCTATCCAAAACAATCTATAGATTCAATGCAATCCCTAACAAAATACCAATGGCATATTACACAGATCTAGAACAAATACTCCAAAAGTTTATATGGAATCAAAAAAGACCCTGAATAGCTGCAGCAATCTTAAGAAAGAAGAACAAAGTTAGAGGGATCACAATACTGGATATCAAGCTATACTACAAAGCCACTGTAATCAAAACATCCTGGTGTTGGCTCAAGAACAGACATATAGATCAATGGAATAGAACAGAGAACCCAGACATCGGCCCAAGCCATTATGCTCAATTAATGTTTTACAAAGGAGGCAAAAGCATACAATGGAGTAAAGAAAGTCTCCTCAATAAATGGTGTTAGGAAAATTAAACAGGTACATGCAAAAAAAAAAATGAAACTAGACCACCAACTTACGCCATACACCATAATAAACTCAAAATGGATAAAAGAGTTAAATGTAAGTCGTGAAACATAAAAATTCTAGAAGAAAAAATAGGCAGCAAAATATCAGACATCTCATGGAGAAGAATTTTCAGATATATTGCATAGGCAAGAGAAACAAAGGGCAAAATAAATAAATGGGCTAAATCAAACTAAAAATTTTCTGCACAGCAAAAGAAGCCATCAACAAAATGAAAATGGAACCCACTGTATGGGAGAACATATTTGCCAATCATACATTTGATAAGGGGTTAATTCCCAAAATATATAAAGCACACATATAACTCAACAAAAGAAAGACAAACAACACAATTAAAAAAATGGGCAAAAGACCTGAATAGACACTTCTCCAAAGAGGACATACAAATGACCAGAGAGATATGAAAAAATGCTTAGTATCACTAATCATCAGAGAGATGCAAATTAAAATGACTATGAGGTACCACCTCACACATGCCAGATGGCCCTCATCAATAAATCAACAAACAGCAAGTGCTGGCTGGGATGTGGAGAAAAAGGAACCCTAGTACACTGTTGGTGGGAATGAAGACTGGTACAACCACTATGGAAAACAGTGTGGAGTTTCCTCAAAAAATTAAAAATGGAACTACCATTTGACCCAGTGATCCCACTTCTAGGAGTAAATTCTAAGAAGCCAGAAATGCCAATCAGAAAGAAAATATGCACCTCTATATTTATAGCAGCTTTATTTACAATAGCAAAGATCTAGAAACAGCCCAAATGCCCATCAGTAGATGAATGGATGTGGTACATTTACACCATGGAATACTATGCAGCAATAACAAAAAAGGATCTCTTACCCTTTGAGACAACATGGAGGACCAAGAGAGTATTATGTTAAGTAAAATAAGCCAGTCAGAGAAAGAAAAAAATCACATGATCTCACTTACATGTGGTATCTAATAAACAAAATAAATTGATAAACAAAAAAGATCCAAAGACATTGAAGCATGCAACATACTGATGTATTTAAGAGGGAAGGGGGTTGGGGGTGGGGGGGGCGAGGGCAGGTGGGAAGAGATTAACCACAGAATTTATATGCATATATGCCTAACCCATGGACAGAAAATAGTGTGGGGAAGGCCTGAGGAGGGGATGGTAACAGGTTGGAGGGGTCACTGGGAAGGTGGGGAAGGGGACACCTGTAATACTTTCAACAATAAAAATAATTTAAAACAATTTTTAAAAGAAAACAACAATTTACAATTAATCAATATTCTACTGTATAAGTTAATATGTAACTTTTCATATTAACTTTTCATATTTCAGAGTCTGAGATCTAATTATTGCTAAATATTAAATAAAAATATTATCTTTTTCTAGAGGGACAGATGAACTTTGAACAGGCTAGTCAGACAATGTCCTGATATGAATTTGAGAGGGCACATGCTAATCTTTTCTGCCTTCCTCATAAGTTTTGGATAACATTCTTGATTGGGAGATCAGTCAGTGTATTCAAATATACTCCCTGTAGTTCAAAGACAGAGAGCTGTGTCTGACTCCTGCCTGAAGGAGTTAGTGTGGACTACAGCTGTGGTCTGGTCATCCCCGGAAATCTAGAAGGCAGTAGTCAGGCTGAGTAACATCTTTGGTGGTAGAGTCAAGTAGTGTATTGCATTGTGATCATCCTAAAACCCCAGGTATTTTGGGAGTATTCTCCACTGACCAGGGCCTTGTGGTTGAGAGAATAAGTACAGAGACCTTCTGGTCCTGACCAGTATGGTCTTGTGTAGGGTCACAGGGACCTCAGTAGCAAAGCTGGGGTGTGCTACTGGCTGCCCAGGGGCTGGCTGAATTAGGGGTTACAAGAGATCATCTGGAAGGTAGATCCATCTGGGTAATCATGACCATTGCAAGAAAAAGGGGCCAAACAGACAACTTTTGAAATGACAACAAAAGCATCCACAAAAGAAAGATTTCACTTTTACAATTAGACCCTCTCAGGATTACTAATTTCAGTCATCTGCCAGGCCCATATTGCTAACAAGTAAAACCAGTAAGAACTGGCTAGTGGGGCTCATCTGCCTCAGCCCTTGCCCTGGCAGGAAAATGGAGAATGTGAGCATGAAGAAAGCAGAGAATAGAAGTACCTCACACCCTTTCCCATGCAGGCTTTCTACCTGATGTGGGTTAAATCAGATTTTTATTTTCATATTTTTGGTGGTCTTTATTTTTTCCAATCATGCATATTCCAGATATACTGCAGTGAATCTTTTTCATTTTAACTGAACCCTATCATGTATACACACTCTACCAGATGATAGTTTGATTTTGAAAATGGAGTGTATTTTAATAAACACTGCCTTTTTTCTTAAGTTTTATTGAGATACTAGAGGCCTGGTGCACAAATTCGTGCACAGGTGGGGTCCCTTAGTCTGGCTGGTGATCGAGGCCTATTGGGGGGCTTGCCAGCTGTGGGGAGGGGCCCCAGGAGGTTGGCTAGCCAGCCCCCGATTGGGGCCTATGGGGGACCAGCTGGAAGGGGCGAGTGGCCACAAGAGGTTAGCCTGCTGGCTCCCCCAATTGGGGCTGATTGGGGGGGTGGCCAGCCAAGGGAAGGGGCTGTGGGATGTTGGTTGGTTGCCCCCCCTTCCTCCCCCCCAATTGG
This sequence comes from Ia io, assembly GCA_025583905.1. Lineage (NCBI taxonomy): Eukaryota > Metazoa > Chordata > Mammalia > Chiroptera > Vespertilionidae > Ia > Ia io. The sequence continues at coordinate 63,597,505 of JAJQQW010000008.1, forward strand.
GGCCACATGGGGGGCTGGCCAGACCGGGGGGAAGAACACAGGAGGTTGGCTGGCTGCGAGAGGTTGTTGGGAGTGCACTGACCATCAGGGGGCATCTCGTGCATTGAGCAGCTGCCCCCTGGTGGTCAGTGCACATCATAGTGACTGGTCGACCAGTCATTCCCATCGTTCTGGCCATTTGGTCGCAATGGTCATGTAGGCTTTTATATCTCTATAATTAAGAGCCAGGGTGTAACGGCCGGTCATGACCAAAGGTTGACCAACCGGAAGTCTGTGCTGGGTTGCCATGGCAATCCAGTGCTGACTACTGTGGCTGCAGGCCTGGTGACCCAGCAGTGACTCCTGAGGGAACTTTGAATCAGGCCTGGAAAGAGACCTGAAGAGAGAAGCAGGGGCTTTGACCAGCACTTGCCTCTCTCTTTCCCTCTGAGCCTGGCCAGCAGCCCCGGGTCCATTTCTCTCCAGGCCTCCACCAGGGCTGCTGATCAGCCCTGCTTTTCTGATCAGACCCCATTGATAGGCCCAGAGATGCTGACTGGCATAGAAACTGGCCAAACAGAACCAAATCTGGGTCAACTGTGAGGAGTCAGTGGCTGCCTAGGAGACAGAGCTTTTGATACTGACTGGCATAGAAACTGACCAATTAGAACCAAATTGGCCAGCAGAGGAGAGCAGTTGGGGGCAAGATCAGGTCATCAGGGGAGGGCAGTTGGGGGCAACCAGGCCAGCAGGGGAGGGCCGGTGGGGGCAAGATCAGGTTGGCAGGGGAGGGCAGTTTGGGGCAAGATCAGGCCATCAAGGGAGGGCAGTTAAGGGTGATCAGGCAGGCAGAGGCAGTTGGGGCGATCAGGTAGGCAGGCAGGTGAGTGGTTAGGAGCCAGCGGTCTCAGATTGCGAGAGGGATGTCCAATTGTAGAGGGTGCAGGCTGGGCTGAGAGAACCGCCCCCTCTGTGCACGAATTTCATGCACCGGGCCACAAGTATATAGATAATTGACATATATCATTGTATTAGTGTAAGGTTTACAACATAATAATTTGTTATATGTATATATTGCAAAATAAGCATCACAGTTTAGTTAACATCTATTACTTCACATACAATTTTTTTTTCTTGTGATGAGAATTTTAAGATGTATTCTCTTAGCAACTTTCAGATACAGGGTGTCCCAGAAAATGTATACACACTTTAGGTGATAGTTCAATTTTGAAAATGGAGTGTATTTTAATAAACACTGCTATTATAATTATTCAAAGTGTGTGTTTATATATTTGGGACTCCCTACATATAATACAGTATGTTAATTATAGTCATCATGCTATGTATTACATCCCCAGAAGTTATTTATCTTTTGGAAAAACTGGAAGATTTTACCTTTTGATCACTTTCACCCTTTTCCTCCACCCTCCACCCCTTACCTGAGTAGATTAAGTCAGAGATTTATCACTAAGTTAAGTTTAGAATTTTAACTCTTATGTGAGACTAGATATTAATTTTATTGATTTTTGAACTGTGGCATTTATGACTAATAATGACTATTTTTATTTGGTTTTAATCTGAATGGGATCAGAAAAGTACAGAGGCTGCCCAAGTTTTCCCTGAGGGGCAGGGAAGAATATATGTCTCTAAATAACATTTTAAAGGGAAATACAAATGCATTATGGTTACTATCTAAATGCCATGTTTTTTCATTAATGGTAAAAGGTGCTTCCCTTAAGTGAGGAAACCAGAGAATGGGACTAACACAGATTTCAGGGGTCACATCTACTCACCTCACCACTATCCCACATTATCATTTTGGGGTTTCTGAATTTGAAGGTAAAACTTCACCACCAAGTTGATAGAGAACTATAACTAAAGACATCAAAATTGCAGTAAATGATATTTCCCATGTTCCACTTTTAGATGTCTCTGCTTAACTTTTTCGGTGTGTGATATAAGTGTGTGCCATTCCAGTGTGGGAAATAATTTTTGCATTCCAATATGACATTAATTTGGCAACCTGAAAAATATGCAATATCCCTCATAAATAAAATTTTACCTTACAAAGTAAAAACAAAAGTTATCCATATGGACAGAATTTTTTTTTTTTTGGCTTATTTTGTCAAGAGGTGCTGCATGATATTATAGCAAAAGTGAAGCTTCTGAAAATACTAAATAGTTCTTGGGTTGAGTCTCATTTACCACTTTTTAACTGTCTGACTTTGAGAAAAGTATTTAATGTTTTTGAGCCTTAGTTTCCTCATCAATAAAATAGGACTAATACCCACTTCATTACATTTTAGATGGAATTTTCCACCCTCCTGTGTTTTTTAAATTACAATCAATAAACTTCCTAGTTGATCTCTATTTCTTTGAATAAAATCAAGTGCTTTTTTTCTTTGATCTTTCTCCCATCATTTTTATTTGTTTATCTGTTTGTTTGCTTTATTATTCTCTTTATTTTACTCATTCCACCTCCCCCTTCTCCTTTGGCAACCATAAGCTTATTCTCTATATCTATGGATCTGTTTCTGTTTTGTTTTGTTTATTCATTTGTTTTGATCTTTAGATTCCACATATAAGTGAAATCATATGATGCTTGTCTTTCTCTAACTTATTTCACTTAGCATAATATGTTCTAGGTCCATCCATGTTGTCATAAGATTTCATTCATTTACTTCTGAGTAAGATAGATGATGATAGATAGATGATAGATAGATGATAGATAGATAGATAGATAGATAGATAGATAGATAGATAGATAGATAGATACTAGTAGATAGATCTTCCTTATCCATTCATCTATTGATGGACATTAGGTTGCTTCAATATCTTAGCTAATTCCCCATCCTCCTGTTTTTTAAATGGGGATTAGGTAATATACCAATCAATCCATGACTGACAGAGAAAAAGTATTCAACCTTTTCTAAACATAACTTACTTTCTTCACAACTCTGAGCTGCCCGTCTGCAGAAAGTGACCCTTATTTAGATTCTAAAACCTAAGGCCCATTGAGGACTCTCTTGCCTCAGATCACAATTCAAAGAGTAGAGCTGGTTTTGAAAAACCTCTAAGCATTTTAGGTTTTGGGAAAGGCAGCTGGTTTGAATTCCCAACTCTGGAGACAAAACAGTTTATTAGAGAGCTATGTGTAAACCTAGATGCTATGAAATTTTGAGAAAAAAATAAAGATCCTTTATAAAGAGGATTATGAAAACAAATGAGCACTGAGGACTCTGATGTTCTTGCCAGAACTGTGGGAAAGAGGTGGTGGATGAGAACAAGGGTCTCGATGACCCCACCTGAAGTGAAGAGCAAGAACCAGGCATGATTCGTCAGAAAAGGAGAATTCTGAGCATGAATCTGAAGACAGAGTCCTGTAAAAGGCAACACAATGAGGGGCAAAGATCAGCTGATCAGTTGACAAAAGAGTCAAAGAACCCTAGGTGCAGTGCCAGGTAAACCATTCTGACACATTGTAAGGACTCAAAATTCAACAATACAGCTAACTTTTTGCAAACCCAATACCTGTATTAATTACATATAAAAAGAAAAATTGGACCTTTCCAGTGTGCTTATGAATATTTTGAGCAAATGAGCTACAGTCACAATTATATAGCATTTATTAGGGGCAATAGTAAGTCCAGAACGCAATATATGAGTGAGTTCAATAGTTCAGCACTGTCTACTAAAGAATAGATCAAGGCATTTCTGTATCAACTCTAGACCCCATTGGATGAAAGTTGTCCCCAGGACATTAACTCCCTGTATTACAGATTGCAAATGCCTGCTTGTTGAGTGGGCCCACAAAGACTGCAGCATAAGAGAAGCTCAAGAGGTGAAATGCAAGACCCCTGGAGGCAAGAAACTCTCGTTATTGAGGGATGAGTGGCTGAAATCAGAGGTGAGGCTGTGAGGATATTATTCAGGAAAAAAAGAGGTATATGATAGAGCCACAGGTAGTGGTTTAATGGAGTAGTAGACATTAGACAAGCATAAATAAATTGTAATTTACCAATTTTAATAAAGATTAGAAAGGAAAATATACAGGTTCTATGAGAAAGAAACTGGTGGAGAGGGAGACCTGATTTTGATGGAGGAGTTTAGAAAAAGACCTCTTTGAAAATGGACCTATACTCAGATCAAATTACAATCATAATAGAGGACCTCTAAGGGCTCTTTCAGTTTGAAATTTACAAACTATGAGAGGATGAGCAAGGGTCAACACCCATGTCCAGCTCTAGATGAATATAGGATGCATTAAATTGTGTCTAGGAATATCAAAGGAGACCACAAATTTAGCCCCTCCCGTGCCTGCCATAATGTCTGGAATTCTGGTGTTATTCCATTCCCTTTAGTCCAGTATGACACTACAGAAAACGTTTTTTAAAGACCAAATGCATTGCAGTTAATTAGTACAATTCTTCTTTATGTAGGGAGGTAAGTTCCCATAACATCCATTATTATTTCTAAACGTACAAAAGATATTAACACATTATTCTATTTCATGACAAGAGGTAATGAATGCAATGTCCTCTTCCCAGAAATTTGGATTTCTTCTATTTCTTCCCAAGAAACTCATGCAGTCCCTTAGTTTTGCCAAGCACCGCAACAAATTTTCAATTGTTTTACTTTTGGAAAGACCTAATATATGAATTCCAGAGGCATTTTACCCTATTATTTGAAATATGTTTTAGATTAATTTGTACTCAACTCAAACCGTTGCTTAATAAAGCCATTTGATGTCCAAGCCAAATTTGAAGATTATTACATCTTTTCTCAAAAAGCTTTTAAGAGGAAATTATGTTCTGCCAGAAAGGAATAGAACTAGACTTGTGAATAATAATAAAACTTGTTCTGTAATCAATCAGGTGCTGGAGTTTGGAGGGTTGGAAAAAAATAGAACTTAGTGCCCTTAATTAGTAGCTACAGGAAACCGGCAAACTTTTAAACTCAAAACAAATGGAAAATATTCTTAACTAGTGAAAGAAGATGTGACTATTTGGAAGATAAAAGCTTGGTTTTAGATAAATATATTAGAGGCTGAATTCAGTTTATAAGTGTGTTTTTAAAAAGCAGGTGAAAGGCTTTAGTTCCAGCCAACTGGCTTGGTTCTTGTGCCCTGAGGAAGAACAGATGGATGGAACAGTCTGAAGGTGCACCACTCGCTAAGGAGAAAATAGACCTTGAAATAGATCACTTAGTCAGACCTCTCATTATTTTAACTACTACTCAGCATAGAATGGCACAACATGGATAATAAAGTATTATGTTTCTAAAGACCACATTTTGAAAAGCTAACTTGGCAGCTGTTCATCTCACCTGGAAACTTCAATTCAACATTACAACAAATGGAGTCTGGCATAGAAAGAACTGTGAGAGTTCCCTAATTTATTAACATCAAGAGGCAAGTTTTAAAAGGACAGTTTTCCTTTCTGTTCATAATACTGTAGCAAAGGTCAGAATCATTTGCAATTCCCAAAATGTGCAAGTAAATAACTTTGATTACACAGTAATGCAAGGCGAGGAACATTCTTCCTCACATTAACTTGGTGAGTCTAAGAAAATCCAAAGAATAGGACAATCACAAAATTGTGAGACATTTTTCCTTTTAGAGTACCATTTTGCCTGAGAGTCTTGGATTATCTCTTTTCTGCCTGTCCCCAAATGTTTTTCTAGATATCTCCATAGTGATAGGCCACTGATGCTGAAGATATAGAGGTGTCTCTGAGATTGTGTTGCCCAGAGCTATTTGTTAATAGCAATTATTAATTATTTAAGCTGTCTCAGCAATAATGTTGCCAATATACAAGCCTAAAGAAAATGTTTGCTATTTAAAGTTTAGATTTATAGTTTCAGCTTTCCCTTTATCTAAAAACCACATACAGAAATAAAACTTTAATTAAAGTGAAAAGCTAATAAAGAGAAAGTATCTTGCTTATGGATTTATTAGGTCTCAGTTTATTGGATTTACAAAGTACAGACCTCTGAGGATTGGACATCATTGAGATTATCCTTGGCACCTAAATAGAAATACTTGGGTCAGGAGTTGGTGATTGAAAACAAGCACTGTTTTCTGGAATTCAAAAATAAAACAAAACAAACAAACAAACAAAAAACTATAAGATAATGCAGTGTATCCATTGTGAATATAGATATAAAAATCTTCAACAAAATATTATGATTAATTCTAAAAACATATGAGGAGGAATATTAAGGTACAACTGCATATTGTGATATGAAAGCATAAATTTGGACCCTCTCCTCAAATAGATCAAATACCTAAATATAATAGGGAAAACTCTTAGAAGAAAACATAGGTGTAATTCTTAATGAACTTATATCAGGCAATTATTTCTTAGCTATGACACCTAAAGGACAAGCAATCAAACAAAAAATAAGTACTTTAGGCTTCATAAAAATTAAAATCTTTTGTGCTGCAAAGTACATCATCAAGAAAGTGAAAAGACAGCTCACAAAATGGGAGAATATATTTTCAAATCATATATCTGACAGGAAGTTTAGAAACAGAATATATAAAGAATTCTTAAGAGTCAACAACAAAACAATTCCAGTTTAAAATTGAGCAAGCAATTTGAATAGATATTTGTCCAAAAAGAATATAGAAAAGGCTGTTAAACACATGAAAAGATACTCAACATCATTAATCATTAGAGAAATGCAAGTCAAAACCATAATGTGATGCCACTTCATAATAATTGGAATGGCTAAAATAAAAATTAAAAAGAAAAAGATGGACAATAAGAAGCATTGCAAGGATGGGAGAAAATGAACCTTCCTGTATTGCTAATGGGGATGTAAAGTGGATCAGTCACTGTGGAAAATAGTCTGTTCCTCAAAGAAAACAAAGATAATGTTTTCATATGACACAGCAATTTCACTTCTACATATATACTCAAGGGAAATTTAAACATATGTTTGCATAAAAATTTGTACACAAATATTTATAGCAGCATTATTCATAACAGCCCAAAAATAGAAACAACCCAAATGTCCATCAACTAAAAAATGGATAAGAAAAATGTTGCTTAGCCATTCAATCAGATATTATTTATCCACAAAAAGGAATTAAGAACTGATATAAACTACAACATGAATGAGCCTTGAATATATGCTAAGTGAAAGAAACCAATTAATTAAACAATAATTATACAAAATATTGTATAATTGCATTTCTATTAAATGTCCAGAATAGACAAATATGTAAGTGGAGAACATAGATTTGGGGTATCCTATGGCTTGAAGGTATGGAAAAATGTGGAGTGACTTCTAATGGGAACATTTTTTCTTCTGGAGGTGATGAAATTTTCTAAAATTGATCATGGTGATGGAGAACAACTCTGAGAAGCTAATAAAACTAATGATGTGTATAGTTAAATGGGTGATATATGGCATGTAAATTATATCATATTAAATATAAATACGTGTATGTATTTCAAGCTACGTATGTGATTTTAAATGTTTTAATAGTCACTTTAAAAGTTTTTACTTGTCTTAACTGGTTTGGCTCAGTGGATAGAGTGTCGGCTTGCAGAATGAAAGGTCCCAGGTTCAATTCTGGTCAAGGGCATGTACCTTGGTTGTGGGCACATCCCCAGTAGGAGGTGTTCAGGAGGCAGCTGATTGATGTTTCTAACTCTCTATCCCTCTCCCTTCCTCTCTGTAAAAAATCAATAAAATGTATTTTTTTTTAAAGTTTTTACTTAACCTGGGGAGTATTATGCTAAGCAAAATAAGCCAGTCTGAGAAAGATAAGTATCATGTGATCTCACTCGTATGTGGAATCTAATGAACAAAATAAACTGTTGAACAAAATAGATCCAGAGACATAGAAGCATGGAACATATTGCTGAATCTCAGAGGGAAGATGGGGGTGAATGGTAATTACTTAATGGTAAAAATTGAATGCTTTCCTTCTAAGATAAGGAATCAGTCAAGAATGTCTAATATTACCACTTCTATTTAAGATAGTGAAGGGTCTAAACAGTACAAAAAGACAAAAAATTAATGTTGGAAAAGAAGAAATAGAACTTTCTTTAATCAATGGCATAATTGACTATGGAGGAAATCTCATGGAATTCACAAGAAAGCCACTAGAACCAATATATAAGTTTAGGAAAATTTCTGGATACAACATCAACATAAAAATCAATTGTACTTCTAATTACTAATAACAAACAATTGAATATTTAAATAAAAATACCACTTCAGATAACAACAAAGACATAAAAAATTAGGGACACATCTGATAAAGGATGTACAAGATCCATTCACTATAAACTATAAAACATTTATGCGAGAAATTAAGATAAAAAAATTCAGAAACATACCATATTTATGAGTTGAAAGTCTTTATGTCACTCATATATCACTTTCACGTTAATATATAGTTTAAATGCAATGATATCAAAATCCCAGCAGCTTCAAAAATGAGGAACAAATTTGGAGCACTTATATTACTTATTATATAGTTACTACTAGCCCGGTGCATGAAATTCATGCACATTGAAAGGGAATTAATTAGATGAAATATTTTAATATTGCTATTTGCCCTTTCTCTATAATAAAAGTGTGAGAGATAAAAGGAAATGAGTACAATGTATATGAAAATAATACATAAATTTATTAATAAGTAAACAATAACAAAATGATATAACAATAACAAATTGATATAACAATAACAAACTCGTAATATAAAAACAACATTGATGCAAATAATGATTGATAAAGTGATTAAACTTATTCTAATATCTCCCTGTATACCACATTAAGAGTAAAAACACTTTCAGAGTGCTTGACTAATTTCCCTTGAGATAAAGTATTTACAACTTTAACTTTAACGTAACATGCTCTTTGAACTCAAGAGAAAGCAACAGCCGTAACTGGTTTGGCTCAGTGGATAGAGCGTCGCCCTGTGGACTGAAAGATTCCAGATTCGATTCCGGTCAAAGGCATGTACCTTGGTTGTAGGCACATCCCCCATAGGAGGTGTGCAGGAGGCAGCTGATCGATATTTCTCTCTCATTGATGTTCCTAACTATCCCTCTCCCTTCTTCTCTGTAAAAAAAATCAGTAAAATATTTTTTTTAAATACTTTAAAAAAAAAGAGAGAGAGAAAGCAACATATAACTGACCATGTCCAAAAATGGGTTCAGGTAGGAATATTCCTATTCTGTCTAGAGTTTGTCCCTGTGATTTATTAATAGTCATCACAAATGCTGGCATAACAGGAAAATATCTTTGAATTAATTTAAATGGGTGGCCAGTGTCAGATGGGGACAAATCAATTCTTGGAATCAGAACAATCTCTCCCTCTGCAGATCCTGTTAATATTTCAGCTTTGATAATGTTAGGTCGCAATCTTTTGATAATAAATCTGGTACCATTACAAAGACCCCATTTACTATTAAGATTTCTCAATAGCATGATGATTGCACCCACTTTCAATTTTAATTTATGACATGGCATTCCAGAAGGAGTAATACTATTAAGAAATTCAATAGGAAAATTTTCCTTTTCAGCATCATCTGTTGAGTCAATGGAATCATCACTCAAATAGGCGTGAAAATCTCCATCAAGCATATCCAAAATTTCTTCATTTAATTTTTGAACGTGCTCATTTTTTGAACAAAGAATTGCATGTTTAGATATATTTTTAATATTATCTATAGATATACTATTTCCAAAGGTGGCTTTAATAATAGACCCATTAAAAATCATTTCATGGGGAATTTCAATAATATCCATTCCTAAATGAAAACTGCTATCAAGTTTGCCATCTCAAAGTTTTACTAACCATTCACTATAAGCAGAATCCTCTGATCTCATATTTGTTTTAAGAGACAACTGTCTGAAACATCCCCAAACACTACAGTATTTTAAAACTTATTTGTACTATGGCCAATAGTATAGCATGGCAACACAAAAATCCCCTCTGAAAAGAACTTTCCCACCAAATGCAACATTCAAATTAGCGCCAGTGAGAGCTTTATATGTATGGCACGTGTGCAAGTCAAAGTTTATTTTTATATTTCCAGTGCGTCATATGTACCGGCTGGTCGGACGGATGGACAAATGTCGGTCACTTAGCCTTTTATCTATACAGATTATGAGTCATGATTTTAACTTTTTAAAAAATTATCCTTTAATACCTCCAAAGCACAATGAGTAAGAATCTGAAGGTTTATGTGGCTTCTATTTGGTTTCTAGGACAAAGTTCTTTCCTTTACCCACCACTCACTTCTCTCCTTTTACTCTTGAATGTTAATTCCAACATAATTTTTGTAACACCTCTTGAAAAGGATCCCACCAAGTTTTTGATAGTCCACATGATAAAACTTACAGAAAAATACAGCATGAGACTTTCATTCTCTCACTAAGTTCTTCATATAACTGTAATTCCTCAGCCTCTAAAGAATGAAAAAGGAAAATAAAAGTGCCTTCTCTCATTCCAAGGCCTTTCTCAGTCAGGCAACCACAAAAAGAAAGAATGAGCCTACAATGCATGCCATGTAATCTCTATCAGGCATAATTCAAATCAAATCCCATCATGCAAAGTCTGGGATAATTAAAATGTATAAGAGAACAGTGGTGACCTGGGGGAGAACTTACGAAACCTTGTCTCCTGCTTTTGCTGACTATTCTTTTCGTTATGCTAGACTCCAAGTCCCTATCCGGGACCTGGTCAGCCGGCTGCGGGTGCTAACCCATGCCGCCTGCCCTGGTCCGTGATCCGTGATCATGGACCTGGGCAGCCTGCTGCAGGCGTTAACCCACGCTGCCTGCCCTGGTCTGTGATCCCTGATAGGGGCTTTGAGTCAGCTGCTGCTGGCGGGGGCTAACTCGAAGCCCTTATCCCGGACCTGGTCAGGTGGCTGCCGGCGCTAACCCACACCGCCTGCCCTGCTCCGAGATTAGTGATGGCGGACCTGGGCAGGTGGCTGCGGGCGTTAACCCACACCGCCTGCCCTGCTCTGAGATCGGTGATTGCGGACCTGGGCAGCCGACTGCCGGCGTTAACCTACGCTGCCTGCCCTGGTCCATGATCACTGATAGGGGCTTCGAGTCAGCTGCCACTGGCCGCGCTGACTCGAAGCCCTTATCCAGGACCTGGTCAGGCGGCTGCAGGCGCTAACCCATGCCAACTGCCCTGGTCCATGATCGGTGATGGCGGACCTGGTCAGCTGGCTGCCGGCGCTAACTGCCTGCCCCAGTCCACCATCATAGCTTGGATCTCACTGGCATGGGTGCTGCCCTCTCCCCCCCGCCATCTTTGCTGTTTTAACGTGTATATTTGCTCCTGATTGGCTGGTGGGCGTGGCTTGTGGGCGTGGCTTATGGGTGTAGCAAAGGTGCGGTCAATTTGCATATTACTGTTTTATTAGGTAGGATAGTATCGAAACAGTTTGGTATTGGTCTAAACATAGACACAAAACAGTTTGGTATTGGTCTAAATATAGACACAGATCAATATGATAGAATAGAAAACTCAGAAATTGCTTGTTGGGTAGTGAAGGTACTAGTGTCATACTTCTGAGGGTCAGTGTCTTTATTCAGCGATGATAAATGGGGACATAGAAGGTAATGATAAGGCTGGTTCTCCATTCATCTTAGGACTGCCCAGGAAATTACTAATATTGACAATTTTTTTAAGCTTTTTAAGTTTTTATGTTACATTAAGTGCCACATTTTTGTATTGTTGTGTTTTTTATTTATTTTTCTGTTTAAAATGAGCCCCATGTGTAGTGCTAAGTGTTGCCTAGTGGTACTAAGTGCAGAAAGGCTGTGATGTGCTTTCCAGAGAGACACATGTTAGATAACCTTCATTCAAACATAAGTTATAATGCTGTTGGTCTTAAGTTTGTTGTTAACAATTCAGCAATATATATTGAATAAGGAGTCTTTAAACAATACACATAAAACAAGGCTATGTATTGATTGGTTGATAAGAATAAGAATGTTGTGACGAGAGGCTTGCAGGAACCTAACCCTTTCCCTGTAATGATTTAGTATTTGCTAACTCAGTATTGGCAACAACTTCATAGAACAGAACTAATGAAAATAAGAATCACTGCATGTATCCTATATAATAAAAGCCTAATATGCTAAGTGTCTGGTCTTCCGGTCAGCCGTTCAACCAGTCAAAGTGTAATATGCTAATGATATGCTAAGGCCGCTCAACCACTCGCTATGATGTGCACTGACCACCAGGGGTCAGATGCTCTGACTGGTAGGTTAACTTGCTGATGGGTTTCGGCCAATTGGAACTGAGTGAGATGGGCCGGACATTCCCTGGAGCCCTCCCGCAGCGCCTCCCTGGCTGGCCAACCTCTCATGTCCCTCCCTGTCCCTGATTGTGCACTGGTGGGGGCCCTTGGCCTGGCCTGCACCCTCTTGCAATCCAGGACTCCTCAGGGAATGCCAGAGAGCTGGTTTTGGCCTGATCCCCCAGCCCAGGCCGAGGGACTCCACTGGTGCATGAATTTGTGCACTGGGCCTCTAGTATATGCATACACTGCATGCACACAGTTTATTTTGAAGACACACATAACATACATGTGTATATATGTATGCATAGATATGTACAAATATACATACTGACTAACCAATTGATTAATGCCTTATTTTTTTCCAATCCCTGAATCAAGTTATATGCTATAAATTGCTTTTCTATATTTTTGAGAGACAATAGAACCTCTATGAAATTTTAATCACCCCAGGAAATTTGGTCCTCATGAACACTGTTCAATTCTGACTGAAAGAGCAGTGAGCAGTTACTGGAGAAAGCCTAGGGGAAAGGAAAACCTGCCTTGTTTGCTTCAGTGTCAGTATTTGGCCAAAGACTATTTTTCAGTGACTGAGCAAAAAGAATTAGAAAAAGAAGAAGAACTACCAACTCTATATAATAAAAGAGAAACATGGAAATTGACCACACCTCCGTGACACCCACCAGCCAATCAGGAGTGAATATGCAAATTAACCTGGCAAATATGGAGGGTTAATTTGCATACACAGGCACTGGGCGGAGAGCAGAGCAGTAGACCCAGCAGAGAGTGGAGCGGCTTGGGGAACTTGGCTCCCCAAGCTGCCAGATGGAGAGCAGAGAGGGAGAGCTGGCAGCTTGGAGAATTTGGCATAGCGAGTGGCTGTAGGATGGAGACAGAGCAGGAAGGGAAAACCAAGAGCACAGGGAGCACCAGGAATGCTGGGAATCGTAGCTCTGATGGCAGACGGATCTCCTAGACACTAGAGCAAAGTGAGCCTGAGCAAGTTACTGTTGCTGTGGGGATGGAGGGAATGCAAAGGTGAGAGACATAAGTAAAATCAGAGTGTCTAGGAAAAATTAAAGGGAAGATATCCTAAAACTTCCAGGAAATCTCCACTAATGAAGCAAAGAAAACAAAAAGCCTCTATTATTCTGTGAGCAACAAACCAAACTGGGTTGTGGTCTTAGACAATTCGCTCATATGATTGCAAAGACAGACAGAAACTCCCGGATTGGAGAGGGCTCCCCTGAGGGGTCCCAGATTGGAGAGGGTGCAGGTCGGGCTGAGGGACCCACCCCCTGTGCACAAATCTTCGTGCACCAGGCCCCTAGTAAAAAATAAGTAACTAATTAAAACCTCTGCGTACTATTAAATCCCCCTGATCCCCAAACATCCTTCTCATTGTTTTAGTCTTTATTTTTGCCTTTATGGGTCCTAACTTTCCATCTTCTATATTAATTTAATTAAATTATTTGATCTAAAAAGCAAAAATTAAGAAAAAAATTATAGTGAGATAGATATCTTGAATCGAATGAAAAGAAGACATAGAAAGAACTAAAAGCTCTAGCTGATTTGTCTCAGTGGATAGAGCATCAGCTTGCAGACTGAAGGGTCCTGGGTTCAATTTTGGTCAAGAGCGCATGCCTAGTTTGCAGGCTCTATCTCCAGTAGAGGGCATTCATGAAGCAGGTTATCAATGATCCTCTCTCATCATTGATATTTCTATCTCTCTCTCCCTCTCCCTTCCACTCTGAAATCAATAAAACTATTTTTTACAAAAGAAAGAAAGAACTAAAAATGAAATACAGTCAAGAAATACGTAGCTCTGACTTTAGCCAAGAAAAAAAAAAAAAAAGAAAACTAGAAAAGAGATGCTATTTTAAAAGCTGAAGTTTTGTGGTTTCCCTTCTATTCAAAGGAGGATGGCGACCAAATTTGTATTTTTATTTAAACTGGCCTTTACTTTTCATTGCAGTGTTCCAGAAACAACTACTTCTTTGTGAATAGATGTTTGAGTATCAACACAAAATGATTAATTCTACAAGTAAATAGTTCAATGTGAAAATCATGTGCATATTTTCAGGGTCGTCTCTATTCCTTATTTAATTTGTCCAAACTTAGTCCTCTTCCAGACCTACGCCACGTATTTTAGGTGAATTTTTACCTGTAAACAAGACTGCCAAGAAAGTGCTCTAAATTTATTCCCCACCTTTTTGGAGAATGAGGAATACCGTCTATCTCTTTAAATCTATATTCAGGGATTTGAGTCTAATTTCAACTGCCAAGAGCATTGTTGAAATTGCAATCCTGACATGCAACCATTCTCAGCTACATTAACTGACAAGAACAAAAGTGCACTCAGTGTGCACAGACACTACTGGTCCCATGACAAGCTCTGCATACTAACAGGGGCGCCTCTGCCTCTGAAGATGTAAGAGGACCCATGATAAATGATGTGCACCAAGAGACTGACAGCTCATCTTCTCCTGCACTTGCCTGCTGCATTACACTGGGTGGAGAGATGTGTAGCAAGCTAGTAACACACACAATTCCTCCTCTCCCCAGAACATGTTCTCCTTCATTCCTCTCATTCCCTCTCTTGTAGCAATTGACCTTGTCCAATATCTGAGGCTCTTTTAAAGTTAATGATCTTAGACTCTGGAAATCATCTTACACATATGAAAGGTTATTATGTAGAAAATGATAGCCAGCTTCTTCCCATCTCACCCAAAAATAGAATTTGGGCTGCCGCCATTCATTCCAGAAGGACCAAATAAATGCTTCTTGGTCATGAAGGTAATGATTTTGATGATGATGATGATGATGATCAAACAGCATCTGCAATCTGAAGAACCCCATTTTGATACAAGAAATGTCCTAAGATTGAAAATTCTGAATCTGATTCCAATTTTAGTCTGCATTTAATAAGACTTTGCTAAGCATCAACTATAAGACCAACACTGTGATTGAATCCGAGGAGTGTGTAAAGTTATGGGTCAAAAATATGTCTCTGTCAAGTTGATTTCCAACTTGTTTTAAACTAGGACTTTAAGTGTGATATTATTGAGCAATGCTTAAAGATAACATGTAATTGCCATCCTGACCATTTATGAGTTCAGGCAGTTTGAATATGTAGGGGAGTCTTTATGAAGAAAGTGAGACTTCATTTAGGCCTTGAAGAATAGATAGGATTAGAAAGTAGGTTAAAGATATCTATTCATTCTATAAATATTTACTGTATAATTAATGATGTTCTAATATTACCATAATCATAGAATGATATAGTTAAAAGGCATGTATGAGATTATAAATTACCCTTTCATTACACAAGTGAGGAAATGGTGTCTAACCCTTATCCTCTCTGTGTAGGCAACTGTAGCATATTAGTGATAGAACCAGGAGCAGAATCAGTTTCTACTTTAGCTCAATATTTCCATATGAAAAATATATCATTTCTTCAGCTTCCATGGTCCACTTAGCAAACCAAGACTTACTAAGAAATGACCTGATAATAATTACAAAGTATCATCTGAGTATCATTATGATAAAATAAAGGGGGAAATATCCCATCATCCACAAAATCATCACCCTGAAGTCAAAACAAAACAAGAAATCTTTCTATTGTTAATAAATTAGTCTCCATAAGAAGCAGATATTTTTATAAGATTTTTTTCTTGAAAAATATAATACTATTTTTTGTCAAACATTTTCTGCTTGATTAATCCTTTTTTTTTTTATTTTGTAAATGTATTCTTTTTAGCAAAATTCTACAACTAATTTCCAATTTAGTGTGGTTGTCTAGTTTATATATTAGCTATAGTTAAGTTCCAAGTTATTTTATAATAATTTTTAGACATCAATAAATGTTAGATTATACTTTTAAATAGTTTTTTTCCTTTTTTGTTCCTAATAGTGAGTACAAAGATGCTAGGTATGCATGAGGCTCTTATTAAGAGGCAACTTACACAGGGGTTAAAGCGTAGTCTCTGAGTCAGACTGATTTGACATCAAATTCCAGTTTTGGGCCTTGTGCAACTCTGGATAGATCTCAATAGACTTTCAATTCCTGGTCTTCCATAAAACAGAGAATTGTACCTAATTCACAAGATATTCATAAAAGCTAAAGTAGATAATGCATGCAAAGTAATTAATAATGTCTGTCATATAGAATATTCTAAATAAATAATAAGCAAATATTAGTTATTAAGTAACTTGAAAATAGAGATGTTTATGTTTGACTACTAAATTGGTGTCAAGATTGCTGACCAGGTAATTATAGTCACAAGACAAAAAGTTATCAATTGTGCATGAAGTTGTAAATGCATCTAATTGAGCATGCAACTGTCAGGAAAGAAAGATGAGTAGGAGACCATAAAGAATTGCTCTAACTTGAACATCTGCTGATTACATATAAGATACTTAAGGAGTCTCTTATCAGATTTTGAAGTTAATTAATGATTATAATAAAAATCTTAGAAAACATAAATATATAAAGAGGTCATCAAAAATCACCTGCAATAGTGCCTTTTAAAGTCTTAATTTTTATGGATTTCTTTTCAGATTTTCATGTATATAAAAAATATTTGTTATATATAAAATTTTATGCATTCTATAATTTATATAATTTATATTTTAAAGCAAACATTAGAGTCCAGCCACATGAATATTTATATTCTGCCTTTTCACATATAATATATTTAAGACATTAAATAATATTCAAGTGTTATTTGTTACATATTTCATTGAATTATTTTCATATTGGCATTTTAATCATAATTTCTAATCTTTGTCTATAAGTAATGCTAAAATTAACATCATTGGAAAGAAATACTTGTTACAATTTACTTAGGATAAAATGCTTAGAAACACTTTTACTATATTGGAGAAAACTAACTTTATAAGCTCTATATGCATATGGTAAACTTTTCTTCAGAAAGTTTATTCCAATTTACACCCCCATTACAGTATAAAGAAGTGTTTGTTCAAAACCCAATTAACTGCCCTTCTCAGAATAAGTCATTATCATTCATTGTAGTGGTAATAATTACTAACTGTAACTTTGTGGCAGGTCCAATTCTATTTTGTAGATGCTGTATTTTCTTTTCTTTTTTTTATTGTTTGAAGTATTACAAATAATGGTACATATGTCTCCTTTTTTCCCCCATTGGCCTCCCCCCGGCCTCCCCTACCCCCCAGTACATGCCCTCACCTGCCCCCCCACCCCAGTGTCTTGTATCCATTGGTTATGCTTATATGCATGTGTACAAGTCCTTCGGTTGATCTCTTACAGCCCCCACCCCCCCAATCCCCTGCCTTCCTGCTGTAGTTTGGCAGTCTGTTCAATGCTTCTTTGCTTCTGTATCTATTTTTTCCCCCATTTCTTTCCTTTAAAAAATCTTGCCTCTGCAGACTAGAAATAAACATATAATAACAAAAAATGTTTGAGTCCCAATTTTAATGTCCAATAGTTCTGAGTCCCTATTTCAATGCCAAACAGTTCCTTATGTGTACATGTCAGCAATAATATCTGGATGGTGGTCACATGGTGGCAATGCAGGTCTGACCCTCTCTGGTTTGGTTCTAGGCAACCTGCAGTGACACACAGTTGCTGACTGCTAGCATGGCAAGGTATAGTCAGCGTCTTTTATCTCTGGACTGTTTCTCCTCTTGTCTTCGTGGTTGGAGCAGACCTGTCAATTCCTCCCTGTTTCAGGAATCCAACTGGTCTTGGAGTTGTTTTCTGAAAATATACAAACATATTCTAGACCAAAAGTTAATAAAGGAATCTTTTCTATATAATTGATTTGGGATCCTTTTTATTTTTGCCCAAATGATTTTCCTTTGTCTTATTTAGACACCATGTGTGTTTTTCATGGGTGTCTTGTTGTTAGCATTACAAATGAAAATTAATTTTGTAAAGTAAAAATTTTCTAGATGTAATTTACTTATAGGATATTTTTCCTTACATGATATTACCCTACTATCCCCCCCTTTTTTGATTAATGGGGACTTTTGTAAAATTTATAATGCAGTCTTGATAACTTTAAATTTTAATTTTTTGCACAAAAATATGATTGCTTTAGGCTCATTGCATGTTCAGGAATTTTACCATCAGATGAACTACCAATAGAAATTTTAGTTACTACTTTAGGAACAGCTTTTTGTCCAGTACAATTAAATTTTCTTGAATATTCACTTATTTCAATTAGCCTATTTAAATTAATCTGAAAACTTGATTACTATTTTACTGTCAAATTTAATACTCTACCAACAATCTTAGTTTACCCTGTAAATATTAGTGGAAAGGATTATTTGCATTCTTGAGTAGGTCTTGAGCATTCCTGGTACTAGGCTGGATTTAGATATAGGGCAGCTGCTGTCGGCCAAATCTCTGTCTGTTACCTGGGTCCCGATCTGAGCTGGACCAAGTCTCTGTCACCTGTGTCCCGAGCTGAGCTGGGCGTGGGAAGCAAAGCAGCCATGGGGGCAGGAGACCTCCCTCTGAAGGGTGTAGATGCTGTATTTTCAAATGTTCTTAACAATTCTGTAAAGTATACTACCATTATTTCCATCTTACAGATTAAAAAACTGTCATAAACAGATGAAGTTTCATGTCCAAAGTTAGTTAGAAATGAAGTAGATGCTCAAACCCAGGCAGTGAGACTTCAAAGATCATGCTCTAACTGCAATGTTATATTGTTTTTTCAAAGCAGTCATCAATATTATTTTTTAAAATACTTCCTAATTTGAAAGACCAAAAATATCCAGTGTTTTATTTTCCATAATTTCATTAGTAACATTAATGTTCTTAATATGATTTTTTTTTACATTTTTTGTAGTGTGAATTTTCTATTCATGTTCATCACTTTATGGAATATTTTCCTCTGGAGGCTAGATTCTAAAGTTAGATTCTGATTGACTCTCTCTTCAAAGTAATAATTAATATGGATTTTCAAGATGGTGACAAAATTTATTCATTTGTATGAATTTGGGGAGATTTTGCTAATTGCAGTCTCTGGTGAACTTTGAATTCCCCCCCTGCCAATATGTATTGCATTTTACAGGTCCTTAGAGGATCGCTTTGGTTTGTAATTGATGGATTTCCTGATAGCAAAATGTCAGGGGAGATTTAGTGAGTGTGAAATGGTGAATATTAAAAACATGTTAAATATAGATATAAAAATAGAGCTCCTAGCTGGATATCATTTTTGTTCTGCAGTTTCTGCAATGAATACATTAGTTTAAAATTGTTAAGCATAACAGATGTGAAAGAACTAGTATTTGGATTGGTAGGTAATAGACTATCTCTGCCAAATTTGCTGGTAGCCTTTCTATATTGTTGAAATACTAAAGACATTTACAGCAATAGTGGTATTTCCAAATCCTTTAATAAAACTAGTACACCCACATGATTAATTGTCACTGCAGAAATACTCCTGGACTAGAAGAAATTGTTACACATAATGGGGTATGAAGAATAACTGTTGTACTTAAGGGCAAGTGACAAAAGGATGAGCATGAGGTTAGCATGCAATATAAAGAGAAGGGAAGTCATGAGCCAAGTGTCTTTTGCAATAAATAAAAATAGAAAATGAGAATAACTTGGTGAGGCCAAAAGGAATAACATTACTCCTTGGAAGACTGAGTCAACAAGGTGTTTCAATTTGGTTTGGGGTTGGGTGTGCAAGAAAGTCCCATCTGTTATGAAAAAATCTATCCCTATATTTACTTCACTAAAAATACATATTTAAAACATCATTATAACTACATAACAACAGTATGGTGATTACCAGAGGGGAAGGGAGTGGGGGAGGTAGAAGAGGGTATAGGGGAACTAAATGGTGGTGGAAGGATATTTGACGGGGTAGTGAACACACAATATAATATACAGATGCTATATTATAGAGTTGTGTACCTGAAACCTATATAATTTTATTAACTAATGTCACTGCAATAAATTCAAAAATATAAATAAATAAAATAAAACTTTAAAGTATCTTACTTAGTCAAGTATCCTGACAGGAAATAGATGGCCCAATCAAATGAGGTGATTAAAGAGTGTTAAAGGATTTTATTTTTACAAGAGGGTGAACATAGTTAAGAGAACCAACATGGTTTGGTGATACACTCAGGGTCTGTTAAACTTCTAACAAAATGGAGCTGTCACTTCTAACATGAAGAGACAAGAATGGAGAAGGAGGGAGGGTGTCCTGGGAACTGGAGAGAGCCATAGGTATTGGCAGAGAAACAGTCATTGCTAAATCAATTTATCTCTTCCTCTGATCTCCTGTTGGTGCCTTCTATTGAATAAACCCAGTAGGAGAGTAGAAGGTAAACAAGCCTCCATATACAAGCCACAGAGGTTCACCTTCCAAGGCTCAGAGCAGAGCAGGAAAAGAGGGAAGTGGCTCTGGAAGGGCAAACAGAGCAAATAAATGTTGTATTTGATCCTTGTTAATAAGTTCTCTGAGTCAAGTCTCAGCTCTAATGCCCCTCCATCACTTGTTCTACATCTGAAAACAATATGCTGTAAACATCCATGGCAAGACAGAGATACCTCCCCTACCTACAAATATCAACTCACCAAGAAGGAAGGTTATACATACTGTCTTCCTAATGCCCTCAAGTTATCTGCTGCACTCCCGTTCTCTCTCAATGCCCCTCACACCCATCACTGTCCAACACATCACAGACCCTCATTTTGACTGAATGGAAAGACTAATATAGTAATAACAAACAAAAACATCTTATCCTGATTGACAAGGAGCAACTCAGCTGGGTTGGTATATATGCAATAAAATAGGAAAGCAGTGGTAAAGATGTAACTAAGCTATAAATTCCATGATACCCTAGTTGGCTTGCACTAGGGTGGGTATGAGGAAGATAATTAAAAAATTGAGAGTTTTAGGAAAACTGAAAATCAAATTTTGAGAAAATAATGCTAAGGCAAGGAAGGAGACCCCCACATCTGAGACCTAGCAGAAAGTTCTGTCTCCTAGAACTTCCCTCAGTAATTTATTCAGAAAATTACCAAATACAAAGGCATGATGTGCTGCTCAGTGTTCAAAAACCAAACCCTATGGGGAAAGAAATAAAATGATTTATTGAGTTTGCTGATTTCTGTCGTATAAATTCTCACTCCACAGCCAATTTTAAGCTGCCAACATGATGCCACTGAACTGAAGCAGGGAAGAGATGCATCCAATTGGCCCAACAAACTCCCGGGCAGGGGCCTCTGTGAAACGGACACAAAAGCCCACTAGGAAAACTGCACCGACTCTTTCCACCAGCCACTTACTCTGGATGGTTCTCGAAGAAGAAAACATTAATATCTAGTGTTTGCTTAACCCAGTTATAGCCACTAATCCTGATGAATCACAGCAAAAATGGTGACATGAGGTCTTGAACCGAGAATAGCCCTACTATTGATGTATGGTTAGGGCTTTGATGGGGAAACTATAATTTATTTATTGTTGGTTACCTCTTTGTAAATAAATAAACAAAAGCAATTCTCTGTGGCCTAGCATCTTGCATAGTGTGTGCGCGCACGTGCGCGCGCGCACACACACACACATACACACACACAGAGCAGAAAGAAACACATAAAACCAACACCAATTGTTCTGCATTGGAAATCTTTCATTCACACTCCCAAAGGCACTCCACCCTGCTTGTTGCCCTGAGTTTGTCCTGTAGCAACTTTGTCAATGGGCTCCATGCCCTCTGACTGAGGATTGGGTTTGGGCAATGCAGAGATAAGCAGGTTGTCAAGGGAAAAGTGTGACACCAGAGGATTCTCCTGACTCCCTCTCAGGGATTTCCCTGAGGCTGACTGCATCCCTCCTCCAGAGGCCACTGCTCCTTTTAAGTGCTCCTCTCTCCACAGCTGCTTTGTCTCCATGTTCTAATCGTGGGTCCCTTGCCTGTGTATTTCAGGCTAAATACTGCACTGTTCCTTCTAGTTTCTATTCACCATACTCTAAACCAGTGGTTCTCAACCTTCCTAACGGCTTGACCCTTTAATACAGTTCCTCATGTTGTGGTGACCCCCAATCATAAAATTATTTTCGTTGCTACTTCATAACTGTAATTTTGCTACTGTTATGAATCATAATGTAAATATCTGTGTTTTCCAATGGTCTTAAGTGACCCTGCTAGCGGTTCTCAACCTGTGGGTCGCCACCCACCGGTTGAGAGCCACTGCTATAGAGCCTAAGACCATCGGAAAACACAGATATTTACATTACGATTCATTAACAGTAGCAAAATTACAGTTATGAAGTAGCAACAAAAATAATTTTATAGTTGGGGATCACCACAACATGAGGAACTGTATTAAAGGGTTGCGGCATTAGAAAGGTTGAGAACCACTACTCTAAACCCTGATCAAAATATCATTTTTGAGTGAGCAGTTTTTCCCTGCCAGGCATTTGGCTGATGCTGGTACTAACTGTCTAAAGGCATAGCCTATTATGCTGACAGTAAATAATAGTATAGATTGTAGACACAATAGCATAAGACAATCACTCTCCTTGGTGCTGGATATATTTTTTGTCATCTTAATTCAATCTATTTCCAGCAGTAAGCTGGAAAATGTTCAACAACAAACTATTAAGAAAAAAGTTGGTCTTCCCTATACTTTCTTCCTCTGTTTTTTTCTCAAAGTCTGGGCCTGATTATCTGAGGACAAACAAATCAAGACTAAATCTACCATAACTCCCAAGTGTCTAGTGAACTAAGTTAAGCTTTCCCATCTTGCCTGAGTTCTCTACTGCCTTTGACTGTACTCTCTTGTCACTGGGACGTCTGAGATATAATCTCTCCTATGGGCACTAGAGACAAACACTTTATAAATCAAAAGCGGTAAAAATGTAACAATTAAGCATAAAACTTGGCAGGTGATTTGGCATTTGAGGAAGGCTACAACAAATGGATATTGCACACTCAGGCATATGCAATAGGGGGGATTTGAGCTGCAGGCCAGTAATAGTTCTTTTATGAAACAAATCTCAAAGGAGACAAAAAGGAGAGGCAGAGCAGTTTCTCTCCCCTTTGCCTGCGCAAGGGTTGGGAATCCTCCTGAGGGGCAAAGAGGAATGTATACTCTGCACCTCGTTTCCCAAAGGACATGAGAGCATAAAGCCTGGTTTTTAAGTCTAGTTTAAGACCGCTTCATCCTCCCTCCATCTCCCCCATATAATATACAGTGGGGCATTGAATAATACCATTTCATTCAACATCATTTTTTATAATGTTGATGAGGGGAAAAAATTAATTCCAGGCCAGACCACTGTCGGTGGGGAGTTTCCATTGTTTCTCCATGTCTGAGCTGGTGTCTTGGGGTGCTCTGCTTTCTTTATACTGTAGAGGGCCGCCTGAGAAGGCACATGGACATTCTTTAAATTGTTGTCAGCTGAGCCCAAGGCAACTGGCAGAACCACATCTAGGTTACACCCCCCCCCCCCCCCCCGCCAAGGCGGCGGGGGGGGGGGGGGGGAGGTGTTATTCAGTTCTGACTTCTTACCTTTGTCCATGTGTCAGCAGGGGCGGGTCTAGATATGTAAATCCAGTAATGCTAGAGCCTACTTAAGAATGCAAAGAAGCTCCTTTGATCCTAAGTTTTGGTGTTACTTCCTGGCATTTTGGGATATAAAAATAAACACGCTGCGTGGGGTCATCATTGCTGCTTCTCCATCAGAGAGAATGGCGTCCCACCTAGCTCCCAGCTTTAAATATATTTCTGCATCTTCTTTCTTTCTTTTATTTCTTAATCCCCAGCTCCTCCACTCAGCAACTGGACCCATTCATTTTCCATGCTGGACGTGGAAAAGAGAGAAACACCTCTACATTCCACATTCCAAAGCTGTGCAGGCCTGGTGACTTAGCCTATCTGCATTGGCCCAGTGTGAGTGAATGTGGAGTTGCGAGTGAGTGTGGAGGTGTGAGCAAATGTGAGTGTGTGAGTGTGCCCTGTGATGGAAGGGCTTCTTGTTCAAGGTGGGTTCCCACCTTGTGCCCTGGACTGCCGGTAGAGGCTCTGGCCACCTGTGATTCTGAACTGGAATAAACAGGCTGGAAAATAAAGATCATTCTTGTTTTTATTAGCCTTTCTGAAATTTATATTGAGCTCATATTTTTAATGTCTAATATTAGTAGTGCTTTGAGCCTTTATTCAGAAGTTTGGTGATGTTTTTGTGACCAGACATATGCTGTAGGAATTTAACTCTTGTTTATATCAATGAGCCTATGATAAAAATGGTTTCATGCATACATTATTTTGCTTAATGTCACTGTTTAAAGAACGTGTTGATGATATGAAGAGAGGACTTACTGTGCTTTTTAATCCTGGGGGGGTCTAATACAACTTAGATCTCTGGGGAGTTGTGAAGGCAGGGTCACAAAATGCCTATGGTAGCCTTATGATTAAGAACAGAAAACTCACCCTAACTGATTTGGCTCAGTGGATACAGTGTCGGCCTGTGGACTGAAAGGTCCCAGGTTCGATTCAGGTCAAGGGCATGTACCTTGGTTGCAGGCACATCCCCAGTAGGAAGTGTGCAAGAGGCAGCTGATCGATGTTTCTCTTTCATCAATGCTTCTAATTCTCTATCCCTCTCCCTTCCTCCCTGTAAAAAATCAATAAAATATATATATATTTTAAAAAGAACAGGGAACTCATACAACTTAACAAAAGAAAGATAAACAATCCAATCGAAAAATGAGCAAAGGACCTAAATAGATACTTTTTGAAAGAGGACATACAGAAGGCCAAGAGACATATGAAAACATGCTCAAAGTCACTAATCATCCAAGAGATGCAAATCAAAATGACAATGAGGTACCATATCACACCTGTCAGGATGGCTATCATCAACAAATCAACAAATGACAAATGCTGGTGAGGATGCGGAGAAAAAGGAACCCTCGTGCACTGCTGGTAGGAATGCAGACTGGTGCAGCCACTGTGGAAAACAGTATGGAGTTTCCTCAAAAAACAAAAAATGGAACTCCCATTTGACCCAGTGATCCCACTTCTAGGAACATATCCCAAGAAACCAGAAACACCAATCAGAAAGGACATATGCACCCCTATGTTCATAGTAGCACAATTTACAATAGCTAAGATTTGGAAACAGCCTAAATGCCCATCAGCAGATGAGTGGATTCGAAAACTGTGGTACATCTATATAATGGAATACTATGCTGCTGTATAAAGGAAGGAACTCCTACCATTTGCAACAGCATGGATGGACCTAGAGAGCATTATGCTAAGTGAAATAAGTCAGTCAGAGAAAGATAAATATCACATGATCTCACTCATTTGTGGAATATAGTGAACAACATAAACTGATGAACAAAAACAGATCCAGAGACAGAGAAGCATCGATCAGACCATCAAACCTCAGAGGGAAAGCAGGGGAGGGTTTGGGTCAGGGGGAGTGATCAACCAAAGGACCTGTATGCACGCATATAAGCCTAACCAATGGACACGGACACTAGGGAGCACGAGCGGGGGTGGGGTGAGGAGCAATGGGGAGTAAGGACACATATGTAGTATCTTAGTCAATAAAGAAAAAAAAGAAATAAAATTAAAAAAGAAAATAATAGGTTGTTTCATTCAAACTGGAGACAATAATTCTGAATATTACAGAGAAATAATGTTTATTGTCCTCAGAATTCTTTCATAATAGTAATATAACCTCACCCATCATAGAGAAGTTTATTTCTATTGCAGGTTAATTCTTTTCTCCAGTTGCATCATTGTAATGACAAATTCTCTGATCCCGCACCCTTATCACACTTTTCCCTGATGGGTTCCATGTGGTTTAAGTGGTCAGGATTCTATAAAGGCGAGCCATTGTTTGGGGGAAAGATCAAGTCTTAAATCAATTCTATCCAAGATACTAATTACTGAGGGAGCAGAATAAGACATAGTTATTACTCTCTACTGAGCAGAGATATATGAAACCAATTACAGCCTGGTGAGATCAGTACACAAGTGAATTCACATGGAACAAACATGTCATGCAGAGAAAGGAAAAGGGAAAGCTTTCTGGAAGAAGGAACATCTGAGCTAGGCTTTCAAGGAAGAACAGGATCCCTGGCTGGTTTGGCTTGGTGGATGGAACATCTGTCAGTGGGCTGAAGGGTCCCGGGTTCGATTCTGGTTGGGGGCATGTGTCTCAGTTGCAGGCTCTATTCCTATGTGGGAGGCAACCAATGGATGTGTTATCTCACATCAAGGTTTCTCTCTGTCTCTCCCCCTCCACTCTCTCTAAAAAATCAATGGAACAATAACAACAACAACAACAACAAAAGAATGAGCAGGAATTTTCCAGCTTAGGAAAGGAAGAAAGAGAGCTCTAGATGGGTAAAAAAGTATTTACAAAGCAGAGTAGCTGTGAAATCACAAGACGCGTGTGATGCATTTACAGTAGTTTAGAATATCTGTTATTGGTGGAAGTGGGGTTCTTGGGATACTCATGGAATTAGCATTTCAGCTTATATGGTAGAACGCTTAATTTCCATGAAATTATGCTAGAAGCCATCCATTGTCAACATTATCATGAAAGTGCAACAAGGAACTCAGAAAGCTGATGGACCTTGGACAATTAGCAGGGCTAATACCATGCACCAATTGTTCTGTTGAGATAATGATGGCTCAAAGCAATTTCCTGACCTAATAGCCTCAGAGTAAATCTTTACTGATCTTTTACTGACCTTTGAGATAGTCTGTTTGCCGTGCTTAACTGAAGGCAAGATGTGTATCTAAAATTGAATAAAAGCTGACAGGTCGAGGGTTTCAGAGAGCTTCTCCACTAGAGGGAAGTTTCCACCTGGCCCCCTATGCCTTCTAAATTCATATTTCTTGTCTAGTGTTTTCATTTGTGTGTGGCCCCTTCTTCAGATCCTGAACCCTAGCCCTAAATGGATGTGGCAGAATTATAACCCTGGGTTTCCAAAGTCCCTTTTCCCTTAGTCCAGTCATAGAAGAATTATAGCTGGGGTTTCAGTAAAGCTAAAAGCAAAGCCAGTATCTAGAGTTTCATTTCTATGTTGGAGCTGGGTTCAGTACAACATCAGGCTAGCTGCAGTCTATTAGTCATTACATGTGCCATGTGGGCAAATGCAGGGAAGCAGGAGCAAAAGAACCCCACAAGGCCAGAGTCACAGGTTTCCCAAGAGAACCAAGAGCAAACTCCCATTTTTAAGTGGTTAAGTATTCCAAAATTTCACTGGCCACACCCATTCTGGCCAATGATCCCTGTGCCCAGGTGTAACTAACAAGTAGTATCTTCCCTGTCACCCCAACTTTACTGGGCATGTGTCTATTTTCTCTTTGTCTAGTCCCCTCCTACCAATGTTTTATAGGGAACAGGCCTATAATGCCTGGCCTTCTCTTTGCTCATTTTCTATTATTAATAACTAGAGACCGGGTGCACAAATTCGTGCACTAGAGGGGGCCCCTCAGCATGGCCTGCAGGGATCTGTCCGAAACTGGTAGTCCAATGCCACCTGCCCCTCCTGCCTGCCACTTATGCTCATCCCAATCCCGATGCACCTGCCATCACCACCACTTAGTAGGCTCACTGCCGCTCCGCTGCCGTCTCCGGGCTGCAGCAACCAGATGTGAGCCCTGCGTCTGGCACCGGTTGATCATCTGAACAGTGCTCCTGCTGTGGGAGTGCTCTGACCACCAGAGGGCAGCTCCTGTGTTAAGCGTCTGCTCCCTGGTGGTCAGTGCGCGTCATAGCGACCGATCAACCAGTCATTCAGTTTTTCGGTCACTTAGGCTTTTATATATTTAGACTAGCTAATTACAATGTTATCATTATGAGCTAGTAAACACAAGGTAAAGAAACTAGAGAGGACAGAAGAAACACTGAGGTCTTTCTATCTTGTGGGTCAATGTTTTTAAGTGAAATGGATAACTTTCAATAACAACATAAGATGGTCCATTGAGTGTTTAAACTTTAAGTCCCATTTTTCAAATCTATTCGCAAGGTCAGGTGTCATGATATACATGAGATAATCTTGAGTGAAGAGAGAGAGAGTTCTTCAACATAAAGGTAGGGTGAGAGAAACAGCACTCTTAATCATTCTTTTATATTAAGCATTTATGTAGCTTACATGTGCCTAGTAGATTCACTGCATAAATGTCTAGTTTCAATTAAATACTCAAAACAAAAGTGACTAAAAAAAGAAACTAAGTTGAAGATAATGCATTGGTGTGTGCACTGGTAGAAAACAATCAAAGGAGAGGATTGACACATTTTCTAATACTAGGAAAACTGTTATCTACATGTCAATTTTTTTAAAAAGCGATTTAATCATTACACAAACGTTAGCCTAGAAACAAAAATTATTAATAAAATTACTTGAAACATGACTTATATCTAGTATAAAGAACCTCGCCCCAACCACGGATTTTCCCTCAGTTGATTAGTAATGGATACTGTAAAAGCTTGTTAGGCAGCAAAATATTCACAGACTAAGCAGCCAGATCATGATAAGCACTTTCATTACTTGTTCAGTAATTGTTGAGGCCATTTTATACTCTAGCCAATATTTACAGTTTCACTAAACTTTAATAATGAATAAGGCCTACAGACTGTATAGATGCCAATGTCCTTGTTTTGATATTTGATGTTATATTAGAATTATATAAGATGGGTCCTAGGCTCTATTCCCAATCAAGATCACGTACCTCAGTTGCAGGTTCCCCAGCCCTGGTAGGGGCTCCTGTGGAAGGAAACCAATCCATGTGTCTCTCTCTTTGATGTTTCTCTCTCACCCCTGCCTTTCCCCCTTTCCATTTCTCTCCCTTCCCCCTCCCTCCCTTCTACTCCCTGTAGAAATTAGTGGAACAAAATATCCTTAGGTGAGGATTAAAAACTAATTCATGTAAATCTATAATTTTTTCAAAATAAAAAAAAAGTTTTAAAAACTTATGATAAATATTTGGAAGTTAATTTTAAGGTTTCCAACTTAATAGCAAAAAAACAAACAAACAAACAAAAAACAAAAAGTTAGGTGTCATTTGAGTAAATACCTGTTCTTCTTGATATATAGTTAAAATGACTGAAATAATACATGAAAAGCAAGATGGTAATAAACTAAAATGTGCTCTTCTATCAGCAAACATCTTGGGAAGACTCAGAAAATATTGCTGAGGTTTGAAAAAAGCTTGAATAAATTATACATTGAGCAAGATTTACTATAGAGTTGCAAAAAAAAAAAACTGCAGATGTTTATAACAAGTCTCAACTTTGGTGTATTACATTCTGTTTTAATAATTAAATACATGTAGAACTATTCTGTAAAAAAGAAAATGAGCTATGGGAGATAAATTCTCAACAACATTTTTTTTTCTTTACTCAGAATATAATAGTTGGGAAATAGTGAAAAGACCTATTATAAGTAACCACTGATGGAGTTGTTGCTTTGAATGTAGTTCTTTTTAATGACAGGATTATTTTTTAAAAATATATAAAAAGAAGGGCTTTAAATCTAACAGAATCTTTTGGGTACATTTAATATTCTGGCCAGTCTATCTGACTTCCCTGATGCTGGCATGCCCTAAGGTCAACATGAAAATTTCCTACCTCCTCCACTGTCCACCTGTGTAGTGACTGTCATGGGGTTTATATGGTTATATCCATGCCAACTCAAGAGGACTTGCACCACAGCTCTGAGGGAAATATTCACATTGTGAGAGACAACTTGATTTTACCAAAACAGGTCTATCTGTCACATTAAATTGATGTCATTAATGTGACTTTTATTGGTTTTGTAGTTTCCTTCATAATTAACATGATAATTTGCCTTGGTTGTATTCTTGTACAATAGCTGTAAGCAAATGGAGCTTATACCTAGCTTTATGTTTATACTTAAGTAACATTTAAGGTAATACTCAAAATCTATTAATAATTTTTTTATTTTTTAAAAAGAGACACATATTACTCAAGTTTGAGAAACACAGCCTAGGTCCTTATGAACTCTTCCCAAGCCCCGAGTTTAAGGTTTTCTTTGAATAAACTGCCAGATAAGCAACTTACATGGGAGGGAGGTGTCAGGTTAGGGAGATGGAGGGGAGGGGGATCCTCTAAAAGCAGAAACAGCACTAACCATGGAGAGATGATACTGAGGAACAATGTAACCAACCATACACACGAAGACATAGAAAACCATGACCCTGCTCTGCCATGGAGCACAATTCCATCATAGGTCCATTTTCCTGAAAACTTCCCAATGATCTGGATTAAGCATTTCTAACTGAGAAGCAAAACAATATCATTTTGTGGCAGATGAAATGGCTGCATCACTGGAGATCAAGGCTGCCAACATTTCTAACACCAACTGTGTCAAGCTAGCACTTTAATTAACCCCTAAATAAAGGTCATAATTATTTCAGAGGATAACTACAGTGACAATTTTTTATTACAGCCTGGGATGAAGTCAGGATTGAGATGCCCTGTCATGAGTATTTCTTCCCCTGAGCTCCCATCCTAAAAATAGCGAGATGCACACATTGGTTACAGGGAGATTTTTATACACATAAAGAGTGTAATATCAACGACTCCCAAATACCAGGGAAATGTTTTATGTTTTATGATTTCCTAAAGCAGGAATCATATCAAATTGGCTAAGAGGCATTAGGAGAATTTCTTCTGATTTGTCAGAGCTTTCACGTGTGTCTTTGCTTTCTCTGTGCTCTTTTTATGGAGTCTCTTTCTTTCTCATGCTCAACATTTTCCCAGTCTCTCTCAGAGCAGGTTTCAGGGGTGTTGTTGTGTATTTTTTTCCAAATGGCATTTCAACAAGCTTTCCCTATCTGCCTTCCAATGACTGACACCTGGGTGGCAGATGGTGCACATGGCCCGCTCTCTATCTCCTGGATTGATGAAGAAAACTGTCAGGAACCTGACTGCACTGGCCTGGAGCCTCTTGGCAGAAAAGACTGCTCAGGAGGAGTGACAGTGACTGGAAATAATTTTGATTAAAATGATCTGGAGCTTGTTGAGTTTCAAATGTTGCTTTGATTCTTTCTTTTCACTTACACATCCTAGATTTTTGCCTTGAAAATATATTATGAATAAATTGTACAGCATAGTATCTGAAAGTTCAGACATAATCCACTTTTCCAGGTGTGCATTTTTCCTGGGACAGATGCATTTCTTCTGCACATCCTTCTGCAAATCATGATCATCTGATCATATGTGGATACAGATTTGCACATCTCTGTCATGAACTAGATTTATCTGGAGTAGCGAGGACAACCGATCTGGCATCTTAAACATAGAGTGATCACAGAGTCAAAGTCCTAGGCTCATGTTTAAAATGGAGAAATATGAGTTTTAAAAAGGATTTAATTGAAAATCTGCATAATTCACCAATGCAGAATTAGTTCATTGCTCATTAGATCAAATAACTATACCTGTGAGACCTGCCAAGGGAATCATCTATGCTTATTTATTCAGTGAATAAGCATTTATCAAATTGCCTGCTAGATGCAGGGACAGTACTAAAGCCTGTGTATTACCTTCCCCAGGGGCTTCCTATGCCCTCCCCTTCGACCCTTCTCTCCCAGTGCCCTGGGGAATTCTCAAGTTTATGTGGTTCTGAAACAGGACCACTTTTCTTACCACTTCAGAAGTTCAACATTACCCAAGAGAAACTGATATTCTCTATACCATGAAGCTATTGAATTTAAGCTCCTGCACTGGCCTTTTTCTAAGAAGCCTTAGCAATTGATCACAGGATGGGTCCTTATTACATTCCCAAAAGAGGGCTCACCACATTGTATGAGCTTCAGGCTACATAAAATCTCAATCCACCCTTTTGTAACAGAGAGTGGGCATGAAAGAATAAAACACCCACCCCTTACCCTAAGCTTCTGTACTAAGAACATTGGACATACCAGGAAGAAGAATACCTCTTAGTTCAAGGGCCACCTCTCCCTATCTGCCTACAGTTAATGCCTACAGTTAATGCATACAGTACCCCAACTAGAAGACGAGTCACGCAAAGCTGAAAACAAAAAGCGTTCTTAGATAGACTGCTCCACTGTTTTTACTCAGAACAGTTTTGACACCAAATGTGAGGGTTGTTTTTTTTCCCAGTTCTGACACCAAATATGTGGTATCTTTTCCAAAACCACTCCTCCAGGTCTCTAACACCAACTAAGTGTTGTACAATTCAGTTCATTTAATGTCACTAACTACCCAGAGTTAACTCAGACCCCACAGGTAAAGGGCTCAGTCATATAAGACTGCCCCACCTCAGATATCACCACAAAGGGTGTGCCTAAGCTACCCATACTTCTGCATGGTCGACTACAAATTCAGAGGTTCCCTCAACATCTCAGACTTGATCATTTCCTAGAACAACTCACCAAGCCCAGGAAAACACTTGAATTAAGTTACTAATTTATGGGGGAAAGGGCACAGAGCTTCCATGCCCCCCGCCACCCTCTCAGCACATCAAGGTGTGTATCATCCCAGAAGCTGTTTGAACACCATTGTTTAGAGGCTTTTATGGAGGTTTCATTAAGTAGGCAGGGTGGATGAGATTAGCTCACTCGCTAGCCCCCCTTCCTTCTCCAGAGGTTGGGGCATGGAGCTGAGAGTTCCAAGCTTATAATCAAGGCTTGGTCTCGCTGGTGTCCAGCCCCCACCCGGAAGGTATCTAGGGACGGCCTAGAATCACCTCGTTAGAAGAAAAGATGCTTCTATCATCCTTGTCATATAGGAAATCCCAAAGGGTTTAGGAACTCTGTGAGAAGAATTTGGGTCAAAACTCAAACATCTTTCTGTGATACCCTAACAATATTTGCCAGGGGCATTCCAGCTTAAAGGAAACAAAAGGGTTCATATTTTTTAAAGTCCTTGCTTTTCATTGTTATGTGGAGTAGCATTTAGGGACATAATAAGAAATATAGGTGAGTTCTTGATAGTGGGAGGAGAAGACTCTGGAATTAAAGTCTGACTTTTGAATAGTTTTTGCAAAAAGAGAACTTGAGAACTGCTGTGATTAGTATAACAGCATGTGTACCCAGATGTCCCCTGATAAGCAGGAACCTGTGTTGGCCTCAGGGAGACTCTCTCACCCCTCTATAATAAAGGTTTCCCCAATGTCCTGAGAGGATTCATTATATAGCAATCAAAAGCATTGATTTTTTAAAAATTCAACTTAAGTTTAAATTGTGGATCCTCCACTTATGTATTAGCCTTGTGATATGGGACAACTTAATCTCTTAAAGCCTCTGTTTCCTCACCTGTAAAAGAAAACTTATAATACTACCCCATAGAGAGGCTAGGAAGATTAGATGTGATAATGCATGGCACATAGCAAACACATAATGAATGTTTATTATGGCATTTTTAAGGCTCTATTTCCAATGATAGAGCTATATATGTGGTCCCTGTAACTTGCTGAATGCATTTATGGTTAAGATTGCTTTATGTAAAAACTATGTGTATGAAATACACTCCGTAGTGTGAAGGATTAATTCATGTTAACAATTTATTTAATATTTTCTAAAAGCCCAAAATAAAACACTCTCCAGGTATTTATAAAGATAGAGAACTGAGCACTGTGAAGTATTGGCTGTGACTATTCTTTCTGGTCCATAACTGAACAGTGTGTAGCTTGCCACACATAGCAGTGCTCCCAAGAGCTCAGTTCTAGGATTCTGTGAAAGTCCCTGGCTGGTTGAAGATAATGCAAGTTCCTGTGATGCATGAACTCATGTAAAGCACTCAATGGAGAGGATGGAGATGTTTTCTAATTCTAGGAAAGCTATCAGATCTCAAAATTTTTTAAAAAGCTGGTTATCTAATCAGATTGTACAAGACATCAGTCTAAAAACACAAAATTATCAATAAGATTCTTTTAAACATGGATTTATATCCTTTTATAAATGAAGTACTGTGTTCCAATCACTTTTTTTTCCCCTCTGTTGATTAGAGATAGTATGATAGACACCAAAACAAATCAAAAGTAAGGTACCAGAACATGATACATACTTCAACTATATTTTATCAAGGGAGTATTTTAAAGTTTCACTAAAAAGTAATCACCAATAACTCCTATAGATTGTACCAATGCCAATTTCCTGGTTTTGATATTTGAGGTTATGTGAGTTCTGTAAAGTGTTACTTTTAAGGAAATTGGGTGAAGGTACATAAGACCTTTCTGTGCTATTTTTGCAAATTCCTGTTAATCTAAAATTATTTCAAAATAAGAGGTCTTAAAATGTCTGCTTCTATTTGTTTTATACATTTGGGTTTTTATTTATTTTTACTTTTTAAATAAAAATATTTTATTAAACAAATTGGTTATATTAGTTTCAGATGCATGATATATGATTTGACATTTTTATACCTTACAATGTGATCACCTCACTAATCCTAGTAATCATCTGTCACCATTAAACTTATGAAAATATTATTGACTATATTCTCATTTCCCTTTTAACCCATCCCTCACCCCTTCCCTTCTGGTCTCTGTTTCTCTGTTTCTATGAATCTGTTTTTGTTTTGTTTGCTTTTCTTTTTTTAGATTTCACATATAAATGAAACCATAGAGTATTTGTCTTCCTTTGCCTGACTTATTTCACTTAGCATAATACCCTGTAGATCCATCCATTATGTATTTGGGTTTTTAATAATATTTCAACTGAAAAGAGAATTCTAATCAAGTCAGAAAGCCACTTCTTCAAAAAACAGCACTCAAAGACACCTAGTCTCTGTCAGTTTGCAACACTGTACCCTGGTAACCCTCACTACTGAGTCAGTGGGAGCACAACCAGGCCGTGCAGTCATTCAAAACAAGGCCCAAGGTGATTTGTAAACTGACCGTTATGTTTAGGGCTGCTTGTTTTCCGATATGGTCTCAGTCCATCAGACTGCTATACTAAAAATTCCACAGACTGGGTAGCTTATAAACAGCAAAAATGTACCTGCCACAGTTCTGGAGGCTCAGAGTCCATGATGAGGGTGCCCGCAAGGTCAGGTTCTGATGAGGTGAGAACCCTCTTTCAGGTTGCAGACTGAGACTTCGCATTACAACCTTATGATGTCGGAAGCAGAGAGCAGGAAGCTAGCTCTCTGGTGACTCATGTAAGGGCACTCATCCCACTCATAAAGACATCACCTTTATGACCTCATCAAATCTGAAGTACCTCTGCAAGGTCCCACCTCTTAATAGCACATTGGGGGAGTGGGGTTCAATAGATGGATTTTGGAGGGACACACACTTTCAGTTTATAACTGATATCATTTCTTTAGGAAAAGCACAGCTACTCACTACTCTGGGATCTAGAGTTTCTGTTTTGTTCTTGACACTAGTAGCCTGTTCTGCTCTTTTCCATGACTACACACTGGCTGAATGCAAAATTACCAGGTAATCAAAGGCTTTCCTTAATGTCCCTGTTCTTTCCTCTGAACCACATAGTTGTTTGTGCTTGAGCATATTCTACAGCCGAAGAAGGAAGAAGCAAAGCACATCTGATAAGCAACCATATTCAAAGGCAAAGCTTCAGACCCCCAGTGGCTGGGCAGCGGAGCTTTCTCCCACTGCAGTGGACTCAGAGCATGGCAGCAATCGCTGTGGTATTTGCTGTCAATGAAGTTACTAGGATAGGTGTATTTTAAGTGCAGGGTGGGGATGAACTTCAGTGACTCTCATGTCTTTGACAATCACTGCAAATCAAGGCATCGTAACCTGACAGCAAGAATTAGCCTGTGGGATGTTAGTTCCACACCATGCTCTCTGCTCTGCGTTTTCTTAAGAGCTCACAGAACATTTTCCACATGGCATCCCTCTGTGTGACTTCCTTTCCTGCTGTATCTATAACTGGTTGATACAGCTCAAGCCTTTCAATTTGCAGTTGCTCCTTGCTTTATAATAAAGATTGTTGCTTTCTGCTTGGTTAGGCTCCTGATCTGGTGTTATTCCCACAGGCTTCTGGCATCCCTTTGTTAGAGCCCACATTTCTTAGATTTTTCCTAGTTATTTCTGCTCCAAATTCACAGCCATGTGGGTGCTAAAGCCATTCATATGAGACAGGCTGCTTCTTTATTAGCAGTAGGGAACCACACTGGAAGGACAGGTTCTCTTTGCTGTGATTTAATAGCCCTTCTCTCCCTATATCACCCACCGATGCTGCCTCTGAGTCTCCTAGAAATCACTGCTTTAGCTTGTTCAGATACGCCTGCCTTTGGGGGATTAGGACTATATCCTTGCACACACACACTTGGTTCAATGTTTCCCAGACAGATGTCTCCTAACATTCCAACAAGGTAAAAATAAATTCTTATTGGGATTTTGGTAGTGATTATAAATAATATGCTATCAGTGCCATAGGAGGTACCTCCCAAATTGTCTCACTTTCTGTCTCTCCTTGGTGTTCATTTCCTGCATTTGCTGAGGCTGGCATAATAGATCATTTTGGTCAACAAGACACTGTCGGGCATCCTTGCAGTGGTACAACTTGTTCCTTAACATCATGGTTCTTCCCTCAAACAACGCTAATAGTGTGATAGGAAAACCTAGCACTGAAAAAGGAAGGCAGGACTGTAGTCATCCGCGTCATTGACCTCACCTGTGAAACTGCATTCCTGGAGGCTGGTAAGGGGGGAAGAACCACACACAGATCTACCCTAAGGTTAGAGTTACTTTCCCACTGAATTCTTCACAGGTAAAATATTTTAATGGAGGCGAGATGACACACAGAGCTGGAATAAAAATATCATATTGCAGTAGAAGTTTCTTCAGCTTCATGATTTCCAATGAGGGCACAAAGCTGCAGTGACATTTCAAGCCCTGTTCATGCTACACTAATGACTTTTTTTATTGTTTAAGGCATTACAAATAGAAGTACATATGTCTCTTTTTTTTTCCCCACTGACCTCCCCCTGGCCTCCCCTACTCCCTGGCACTTACCCTCGTCCTCTCGCCCCCAGTGTCTTGCATCTGTTGGTTGTGCTTATATGCGTGCATACAAGTCTTTCTGTTGATCTCTTACCCCCCCCAACCCTCCCCTACCTTTCCGCTATAGTTTGACAGTCTGTTCGATGCTTCTAATACCACATGATCTCACTCATTTATGGATATTAAAGAACATTACAAACTGTTGAACAAAAATAGACAGAGGCAAAGAAGCATACACTAATGACTTTTATACTTGAGGCTTACATCTCTATCTAGAAGAAATTATACTAACATTTAATCATACAGTTTAATGGAATTTTTAAACATTGGGCTCTTGCAGTTCTTCAAACAGACTTGAAATCGAGGAGGCAATCTCCACAGCTGAGGTGGAAAAGCAGATTCAGTGTCGAAGTGTTTCTGAATACTAGTACACCTTTACTAGTACATCTAGTTGTTCAGCATTCCAGAATACCTTTTTCACCCCAGAGAATACAGCCTTCCCACATCTAAATGGTGAGCGTGTTATTTCATTCTGTATCTCCACGGTGCCCTCTGAGTTCTCAAAGAAATATATATTCAGCCCTTCACTTATCTTTATAAAACTGAAGAAAATGGATAGTCCAGTAGTCACTGTGTAATCCTCTCAGTGATGTTGGTGCTAAGGAACTCATTAAAATATAATCCTTAGAAGCAGCTAGGTGGAATGGATGAATAATTCCACAGGAGGAAAGTGCAAAGTAGAATAGATGCTGAATTCTACAGAGAAATATATATCTGACCTCTAGGCCCACAAGGAAAAAATGTCTCAGTTCTATTACCTTCTCCACAAATACTCTTGCTTTCTTACCCATTTCCTCTTTCTCCTTCATGCTCCCAGACATCAAAGAGACCATTTTATCAACACTTGCTAGTAAATCTCTACAAAAATTTAATAACCCTTTTCTTTTAAATAAACTTATTTCAAAAATGATTCTCCACTCCCCTGAGAGGTTAGTGGATCCAGTGGGAGTTGGTTTCTCTCGAGCCATTATTCCATTTTCCTTGAAAGAAGCACCCCAATCAGTTCAAAGAAGCCTCATGCAATGGCTCCTGATGCAATCCTCCTCTCATACTTCCTAGTCCTTATTACAGTTAGGGATGTACGTGGGATCCAGTTCTATTCAGTGACATGCCTGCTGAGGCGGAGGTGGGGCAATGTTCAGGAAAGCTTTTGCCTATGCTTTCCTAACTAAAGGGGTCAAACTTCCTGATATAACTTTATCCCTTTCCCCCTTTTTCTGCTTGAAAGCAGATATAAAACTAGTACTGCCACAGTCATCTTGTGGGCATGATGTGAAAACATTAAGAACTGGCCAGATTAATCACAGAGATCCCAGCTCTGGTATCATAAGCCACCAAAGAAAAAAAAAAAAAGCAATCAGCTGCTTAAGACACTTTGCATGTAGAAATAGCATTCATTTTTTATCTTTTTTATTTTTTAGTAACAGTTTATTATTAGTCATTTTATGTTTAACTAAATTCCATTTGGATAGTTCTTGGCTATTTCTTATGAAAGAATACAAAGCAAAGTAAAGAGAGGTTCATATACTAATGGTATACTTTAATCTACAAATGTCTAGGAAACAAATAAAAAATCTATAAAGTGGAAACATTCAGAAAAGAATCAATTGAAATATTTTTAGTGTGTTAGTCCAACTAACACTCCATATGTCCAACAACAGAGTAAGGAATTTGCTGTGTTCTGAATGCTCTGTTCCCCCAAAATTGGTGCTGAAATCTCTGTATCACATATGATGGTATTTAGGAAGTGGGGATGGTGGGGGTCTATTTAGGTTATGACTCTGTAGCCCCCATAAATGGGATTAATGCTCTTATAATGGAGATCCTACAGAGCTCTCTTGCCCCCTTCACCATCTGAGGACATAGTGAGAATGTATCAGTTATGAACTAGGAAGAGGGCCCCTACCAGAGGAGCCATGCAGGCACCTTGATCTTGGACTTCCCAGCCTCCAGAACTGTGAGGAATCAATTTCTCTTATTTGTAAGCCATGCAGTCTGCAGTATTTTGTTAAAGTAGCCCAAATGAGCTAAGACAGAATTGATTATACTTTCTACATCAAAATCACTACAAATTACTTGTTTCATGTAAGTTGCTATGCTATTCAATTTATATGCATTTGTTTTATTTTTTTTCATTGCTTGAGTTCCTCTCCTATTTTTTTTATTGATTAAGGTATTACATATGTGTCCTTATCTCCCCATTGCCCCCTCACCTCCCCTCTCATGCCCTCCCCCCCTCCCCAGAGTCTGTGTCCATTGGTTATGCTTATGTGCATGCATACAAGTCCTTTAGTTGACCTCTCCCCCTTCCTCCCACCCTTCCCTGCCTTCCCTCTGAGGTTTGATGGTCTGATTGATGCTTCTCTGTCTCTGGATCTGTTTTTGTTCATTATTTAATGTTAGAAGCCAAATGGCTCCTAAATGAATGATACAGCATGCCTTTTGTTTAAAGGATTAAACAATCAGGTAATTCAATAATATATAATCATTAGAGGACACCCAGCTTAGTTAGGGATAAACACCATCAGAACCTGGCCAACTCAAGATCCTCTCAATAAAGTTGGAATGTAAATAAATGAAAGGAAAGAAAGATTGGATTACCTGTTTAGAGTCTTCTACCTCATAAATGACTTGACTTAGAATGGGCTCTTTAAGACAATTATTGCTTAACTAAGCACTTAAATATTGTATTATTTTGTAATTAACCCATGAAGGTCCTTCAGTTTTCTAGTATTTTGTAGGAGAGATAATGGTCACTGTGCCCAGCTTGATATTCCAAAGATGTGGGATCTCTGGCCTTTTGATTAACTCAATATAGACGAGAAAGGGTTGCAACTAGGAAGTTTATTCCTGTTTCCTCTGTGTCTCTCCCAGACTACAGGTTTCATCTTTCTCACCATAACCTCCTTGAATTATCATTTCTGCCCTTCCACAGTCATTTAAAAAAAACAACATCAGTCAGAAGATGAATCTATATATGTAAAAGCCCAGTGGCTGAACAGCAGAACAACCAGAATGACTGGTCGACCAATCACTATGATGCACACTGACCACTAGGGGGCAGACACTCAACATGGGAGCTGCCCCCTGGTGGTCAGTGTGCTCCCACAGTGGGCTGATCCCCACAGGCCACACCCCCCACCAGTGCATGAATCTGTGCACCAGGCCTCTAGTGTGGTAATAAAGTGAACATTCACTGTCTGCCTCCCTGTCTCTTACCCTTTGCTCAAGAATTGGATGGGGACAGAGGATAAGAGCAAGGATAAGAAAATACTGAGAACAGAAGATAAACTACATTTCCCTTTCCCCAGAGGCTGGGAAAGTCAGGAAGAATCTGTGTAAAACAGGAAATAAGTAAGAGGAAATGTTGGGAGGAAGAAGGAGGTGAGAAATTATAGTGTCTTCTGCATTTGGGGAAGGGAGAGTTTCATGAAGATAAAGAATTAAAGAGATGATAGGGGATGCTAAGAAAATTTTCTGTGAACTATTTGTTTGGACTATCTTCTAATTTTAAGGATTTCAAGAAAATATTTGGGTTATTCCTAATTTCATTTTGTGAACTAAATTGTGTTTTCCTTAATACAAAAACCTTTTTTTTTATGAAACAGGATTATATGGG
This sequence comes from Ia io, assembly GCA_025583905.1. Lineage (NCBI taxonomy): Eukaryota > Metazoa > Chordata > Mammalia > Chiroptera > Vespertilionidae > Ia > Ia io. The sequence continues at coordinate 63,638,389 of JAJQQW010000008.1, forward strand.
CTTATTATAATACATGTATATTTTAAAATTAAATATATAGATAGATACATTAAATAGTAATTAATGGCCCAGGCCAATAAGTAAAGTATACATGTAAGGAAATTTTCTAAACTCACAAAGAAATGCAAAAAGTAACCATTAATAGAAATATCAAAAAGAACTAGAACCTTAGAATGTCACAGATGAAGGAATGATATAGGTTAACATGTGCATTGTACCGATAAAGAAGCTGAGGCCAAAACAGGTTAATAGACTTGTCCAAAGTTATTCCCAAGCTTTGCCCCCAGTTCTATGTCATGGTCCCCTTGATCTCCTGCTTGCAATAACCTCAGATTGGCCATCAATTTAGGACTCAGGCTTACATTTTATACACTTTAGACCAATGGGAGCCACAAGAAACCATGAGTGACATTTACTTCAAGAAGAACAGAAGAAGTAAATTACAGGGAAAACATAGTTGAATGTGGTTAATGACACCTGCCAACAGCAAAGGGAACATGCACTCATCTGTCATGACACCAGGAAATGAAACTAAAAGAAAGACAAAAGTGTTCTCCAGGTGCTGTCATCCAACCTGGTTCTCCAGGGAACAAAAATGCTGGCTGTGCAAGTCTGCAAATGCAACAATGGAGCAAGTGTGCAAAGTGGGCCTCTGTGTCTGGCCCTTATGGACCCCCAAACTTACACCCTGTGTAAATCTCTAGATGCAATAAAATGCTGGGATAGACTAATAGTAAAATATGGCATTTGCCTGATGAAACAGATATTGGCAAATGAGAAGGGAATCCCTAGCTCCTTTCAGTCAACATAGAGCCCCAATATCTATATGCTTTAACCGTAAAATACAGAGCAAATCCAGAAGGAGAACTGAAGATACACAAGAACTAAATCCATATTCCTATGATGCTAGGCAAAATGAATAAGACAGAGCCCCTGCACTCATAATGATCATTTTATGAAACTATGAACATGAAAGAAAAGTAAGATCTCTTTAGCATTGAAGACATTATGGGAGCCGAGGCCTACCTTTCATAGGATGAGGGAAGGGATTTCTCTATTTGAAATATGTGCAAGAGATTTCTATTGGAGCTCAGAAGCACTCCTTTACAGGGTTTTTCAACTCAAGACTTTTGATCTGCATTATAGATTTCTGCAGAGATTCAAGTTTATTATTTTCCAACGTATCCAATATTTACTGATCACCTCCTATTTGTCGGGTACTATGTTAGATGCTGAAAATTTTCAGTTATAGTTTAAATGATATCCTGTGTAGACAACTGCATTTCAATTAGTAAATTTAGACTTCTCTTCTCTGCAATAAGGTGAATCAGACAACCTGAAAGCCTTCCAAGAATAAAGCACTTAAAAATACAATCTAACAGCCATTAAAATTCTTAGCTGAGCTCACAAAAGCAAAAAGAAAACAGGGGACTGAGTCCTGAACAATAAACTGTGGGTGGGAGTGATTGTCCCTAAATATATACTATCCACTCTCTTATAAGCTCTCTCTCACCAACAATGTATATGGAAGAAAAAGAAACTGGGGAAACTATATGATGGAAAATATCTGAATCCCCAAATCACTGCCTATTGAAGAGCTCCCAAGAGAGGTGCTCAATATATTTTGGATTATACATGAACAATAAACTTGGACTTTGTTAAACCTCTCAGATGTTGAGGTCATTTGTTATAGAAGGTAGCATTAATTACTGATATAAAGTTTACCTAGCCGAAACCGGTTTGGCTCAATGGATAGAGCGTCGGTCTGCGGACTGAAAGGTCCCAGGTCCGATTCCGGTCAAGGGCATGTACATTGGCTGCGGGCACATCCCTGGTAGGGGGTGTGCAGGAGGCAGCTGGTTGATGATTCTTTCTCATCGATGTTTCTAGCTCTCTATCCCTCTCCCTTCCTCTCTGTAAAAAATCAATAAAATATATTTTAAAATAAACAAATAAATACATAAAGTTTACCTAAACTTGCAATTTGATTTTCCTAAAAAATAGGAGTTGAGACCACAAGCCTTTGTGAGAAAGTGATATAAAGCTAGGACACACAAATAATATTCACATCAACTAGAAAAGGTGAAGACTAGAAATAGTCCAGAATAAGGGGACAATAACGAGGCTTATTTTTCTCTACTTGGCTCTGTCTGGAGGAAAAAGAAGGACAACGTCCAAGACTTTCTCAAGAATTTGATATCCTGGATCTGGACCTCACATGGGTTTGGAGTTCAAATGTGTACTAACCAAATGAAACAGGAATATCCAAGTTAAAATTAACGTAAAATAAATTTAAAACACGTCACAGGCACATGAAAATATAAATACTTGATAGAACGACAAAACTTTGTCCCTCTCCTTTTCACAAATGACCCAAGCACAACATAAAAAGCATCCTGCTTGCTCACCTATATTTTTTTAATTTATTGGGGAGACATTGGATAATAACATTCTATAGGTTTCAGGTGTATAATTCTATAATCCATCATCTGTATATTGTATTGTGTGTTTACCACCCAAATTCTAGTCTCCTTCCATTACCATTTATCCCCCCTTTACCCTCTTCTACCTCCTTCCATCCCCTTTCCCCCTGGTAATCACCATACTGTCTGCTTCTTGAGGAAGTCAATCTGAGGTCATATGGAACCATGAGAATAAACAAAAAACAGCCAGTTTAATAAATAATTAAGTAGAATTTTATAAAAGAAAAATGTGTCCATGGAAAAAAAATTCAAAGAAAACAATTACTACCAGATTTTTTACAACTGAAAAGAAAATTTGGGAAAACTGGGAAAATTAATGACAATTAGGAAAACATATGAAAGCATTACCAAGACCATGTGTGTTGGATACCTTCTTGTTTGCCCCTCTAGATCCACCTTATACCATTCTCCACCCTGATCCTTGCCTTGAGATGCTAACCTGTATTATAGGGAAACCAACCATCCCAGTAATTGCCCAGGATAATCCCCTTTGCAAGTCTATGGCTGGGATTCGCCAGTCTTGTCAGATTCGTAAACCTATGTTCTTCTCACTCTACCACCCGGGGATTAGGATTTAATTTCTTATTGACAGACATGACATTTTGTGACTATGATGTTCATTTATTAAAAAAAAAATATATATATATATATATATATATATATATATATATATATATATATATGTATATTCTTTGAATCTTTGAATATGTTTGGAATTTAGTTCTAGCTTCTATTTAAAATGAAACCATTTCGCTTGTATTAGTCTTCTTATTTACAGGAGTGTTGTAATTTTTTAATATGATGACATTATACTTATTTGACAACTTCGAGTATCTGAAATATTTTTAAAAACAAATAAATTAGCAAAAATGGTACCAAATGAATGATACAAAGCATGTTATATAAGATAAGAAGTCAGTTCCTTATCCAGAATTCATTGACACTTACCCTAAACTTTTAGTAAGCATATATAGTGATTTTTTATTTTCCAACTCACCAAAGGTTAAAAACCTCAAATTAGAAAATGGAGGAAAGAGGTATTACAGGTGGGTTGAGAATAACATAAAAATACAAATTATTGCTGAATGAGAAGATGAAAAAAATACCAAGATAGATACAAATATTTAGCAAATGGTAGCATGCTATTTTTATATTATGGAGGAACATGTATTCATTTATCCCTTTATTGGAAAGTGTTATGTATTCCATAAACTCTATACCTAAATGCATCATTGTAATAGTAGCTGGGGTTCATAAAAGCTATGAACCATTTAAACGAACAAGTCAAAAGTGAATTACAGAATATCAGAGCTAGGAAATATCTGAGAAATGCATCATTGACTTAAAGTTCTCATTCAGAACACTTCATCTCAGAGAAGTGAAGTAACTGCCCAAAGCTGCACAGCCTCACCTGCGGAGCTGTCAGAGCTAAGAAAATAACTCAGTGGCCAGAGTGCTCACTGCGCGGTGTTCCTTTTCCAGCTGCATTTCACAGTGAGGCTGCTATTTAGCAAGGGCATTACACACTGGTCAGTCTTCATGAAGATTACCTTTAAAATAAAAAGTTATTTCTTTTGTATATGGGAACTTTAGAAGCAGAAAGTTCCTATTCTCTTTAAAAATCACTTCTGTGGAATACCTCAGACCCTTAGGAAATGAGGTAAGTGTGCTGTCGCTGTCTGCTAAATTTTGAACAACCATGAACAAACAGGTCATCCATTTCTTGCTCCTTTTAACTTATCTTGATGGGCCTCTGTTACAGAAGGAAATGAGATGGATAATTTGTACTGAGCAATGCACACTTTGGTCCTTTGAAATAGATGGAGGTGACTTAATTTTCTCATAGCAGTGTGAGGGTGCCAATTAGAAATGAAAAAAGGTCAAGGTGAGAAAACAGAAATGATTAAAATAAAGGAAAAATTAACCTGAGTGCCATAGACTCATCACTGACGCCAAGCAGAATGGGAATCACATCGATATGAAATAGAAGGAAATACAGGAGAGGAGACAGACACCAAGAAGTACAGAATAAATTAGGAAAGCTAGATTATTTTTTGAATATCTGAGACTATTGTAAAGGCATGAGTAATTTTTTTAAAAAGGGAACAATGGATAAAAGGAAGAGAGGGAGGGAGGGAGAGAGGGAGGAGTTAGTCTTCCCTTTAAGGGTACATTTTGATGCCCTCCTCTGAGTACCCTCCCCAAGGAAAGCCCTGTTGTACTGTGCTTCTCTCCAAGCCCCGTCTTCTCACCCTGCTGCAACATAGAGATTTGAGGTGTTAGTGAAAGGACCCCTGGCCAGAAATGTCATCAGAGGCAGGAGCACCTGCCCAAGTGTTCTGGCTCTGATCAGACCTCCCACTTTTTTCCACAGTGTGTAGTTTAGTAGAGTCACTTACAACTCAAGCAGCAGCCAGGGATAGGGGCAGGAGCAGGCAGGGGAGAGGGAGAAGGAGAGGGAGAGGGAGGGAGAGAGAGAGAGAGAGAGAGAGAGAGAGAGAGAGAGAGAGAGAGAGAGAGAGAGAGAGAGAGAGAGGAGGGGTAGGGAGATGAAGAGAGAATACATGAGTAGGAATTTAGATCCTACACCACTTCAAGCCCTAGGTATAATGTTCAAATACATAAGGTAGACTTGATTAAAAGCAATCAGCTATTCAAAAAGAGCCTAATTGTTCAAACAGATAATCAATCTGTTTTCTTCTGCAGTTTTAATTTCTCCATCTTGATCCACAGGTTTATTTCATCCTAAATTATCTCCTAGTTTTTTTTTTAAATTTATCTTTATTGTTGAAAGTATTACAGATGTCCTCTTTTTCTCCCCCCATTGACTCATCCACCTCACTTCCACCCCCTCCCCAGGCCTTTACAGCATTATTGTGTGTCCATGAGTTATGCATATAAATTCTTTGGTTAATCTCTTCTTGTTCCCCCATCCCCTAATATTTGTCAATCTGTTGCATGCTTCAATGTCTTGGTCTATTTTGTTCTTCAGTTTATTTTGTTCATTAGATTCCATATATAAGTGAGATTGTGTGATATTTGTCTTTCTCTGACTGATTTATTTCATTTAGCATAATACTCTCCAGGTCCCTCCATGCTGTGCCAAAGAGTAAGAGACCCTTCTTTTTTACAGCTGCAAAGTATATCTCCTATATTTTTAAAAAAGGACTAACAACTTTGCTTTCTTTCTTTTAATGCCACGCTTTCAGAAAAAAAAAACCTCTCTGAGATATACTCTTTCTTAGTGGTCTACATTCATGTTCTGACTCTTCTTTTATTTCTGAAGCATTAACACCTGCTTTTGCTTCTGATTGTCTAGTGTCTTCTTAGACCTTACTCCGCTAGCCCCTTCAACAGAATAATAATATGGGCATGCCCTTTTTCTTGAAGCCCTTTCTTAATTTCTATTAATTGTCCTTTCTTCTCATTCAACTCCTGTCTCCTTGGTTACTCTTTCTCAGTCACTTCTAGGACTCCTCTTGCTTACCACCTGTCAGTGTCAAAGTTATCTAGAGTCTGGTCCTTTGCTTTCTTCTACTATCACTTCATTCTCTCAACGCTGAACAAATTCTTCAGGGTAACTTCATCCACATGCTGGTAGGAAGATGCTTCAAACATATCAAGTTTCACTCAGGACAAAGTTCAGAGGAAAAAGAGAACCATCTTTTCCTGAGATTCTTTTTAATAAGTGGATAAATGTTTCCCTAAAAGATAGCTAACAGATTTCCTGTCCCACTTAATTGGCCTAAAATGGGTCACATGTCAACAAATATTTGTTGGACCAATGACAGACAAGAAAAGTAGAATTTCTGTGGTGGCTAATATGAATAGTCTTGAGAAGGGATATTTGTCAGGGTCCTAGCAGGAGGGCCTAATAAAGAACATTTTGTTACAGTGTGACTAAGTGTAGGGAAACCACATGGATAGTGCAGTTCCCTGGGTCTGGATTATAAGGTGCCCATTAAGAGGGCAGAGAGGTTTACTGGTGTGAAGGGGAAAAGGGAGAAAGCTGAGTGAGGAGTACATCTCAGTAGGTGTGTGGTCTTCGGCATAATTATTTTTATGCAATTTGTTGACCTTTTGCATTTTGATTTTTAATGTGATGTATCCAGCATATAAATGTACTCTAGTTTTAATAGTCTGTCTATGGATTTTCTTGTGAGTGTGTGTGTGTGTGAGTGTGTGTGTGCATGCATGCTTGCATATGCTTCTATACCTTATTATATCATCTATAAATAATCACACGTTGTCTTATCCTTCCAATCTATACACATCTTATTGCTTTTTCTAAAATTATTGAATTGACAAGAATCTCTGTGCTACATTGAAAAGTGGCATGATAGCAGGTACCCATAGCTTATTCCAACTTAAAAGAAAATACATCTAAATTGTCTCCATTCTGTTTGCTATTTTCTGCCAGTTTTATTAGATAACCTCATCATCTCCTTTGTATTCCCAGTAGCTCGTCTTAGTTTAATTCCTAATTATCTCTCCCCAGGAATATTGCAATAGCCTCCTAACTAATTTATCTGTCTCCAGCCGCATCCCCCACCAATTCATCTTCCGCATTATGATCAAGGTAACATTTATAAAATGCAAATCTGATCATGACTCCACATGCTTAAAATTCTTCTCCAACCCTGCAAAATGTGTAAAACACATAAGTCCAGGTTCCGGGTGAAAAAATAAATGTCAACTCCCCTATATTAATCAGAACTTCATCTTACATAACTTGTTGTTACTTAGAAGAGTATGTGTTTTCAGCAAAATGAGAATACATTAATGTTTACCAGAAAAGTTCTGTGCCCTCTGAAGTCTAAATTGCCACTGCCCTTCACAAATAGCCTTCTAGGGGTAGGGGCTTTGCATAAGATTTATCTCCTCTATTTTCCCCAAGAATCCCTCTGCCCCCTCATCACAAATTATACCCCCATCACCTGTGTATCACGAAATCTTTACTCCACTGTTGACAAAATTCAGTTCTCTTGGATGGTACTCTTACGTAAAATAATTTTTTTTCTTTCTCAGTTTTACTGTGATATAGTTGGCATACACACTATATAAGTTTAAGGTGTGTGTACAGCATAATGGTTTGACTTATACACATTGTGAAATGCTTACCATGATAACTTTAGTTAACATGCATCATTTCATATGGAAACAATAAGAAGTAAAAGACAAAAAACAAAAACAAAATTTATTCTCCTTGTGGTGAGAATTTTTAGGATTTACTCTCTTAATAGCGTTCATATCACAATGCTAACTATAGTCACCATGCTTCACATTACATCCCTAGTATTTAAATAAGTACTTATAAGTTCTTAAAACTGGAAGTTTCTGCATTTTGACCTGATAGGCTGTTATTCTGGTATGCAAGGGAATTTTTATATGACAGCAGCCCAGCCATGAGCTAATGAGTATTCCCTCCTTTCTTTCTTGGTTAGCAACATAATTTTAGATTAAATTCTATATTTTTGGTCTTATTTTGCACAATACCCCTTTTCTAGCTTAAACTATTTTCACAATCCCTTTTTGTATGTCAAATTTCTGTAATATCAACATATGGACATTTCCGTAACAAGGTATGCTAGGTTAGCCTTCCTTTATTTTTGTAAGTGTGTTTCCCATGCCTGGATTCTTCTTCCCTTTGAAAATTTATTCTCTTTTAAACCTCAGTTCCTACATCATTTCTTCCAAAATTTTCCAACCCCAGAGAGTATAATTTCTCTGTATTTACAGTGTATATAATTTCTCTACATTTATACATTTTACTTTACTTTTTTTCCCTATATTATCACTTCTTCTTTGAGACTGGCACACACAACTTGGCTCGGAAGTGACTTGCAATAGTTTTTGATGAATAAATGAATGAGTGCATGAATATCTCAATGAGTATTTTTGAGGCCCAGATCTGGCACAGTTCTTGGCACATGATCAGTATTCTGTACATGTTTCCTTCCAATTGGTTCCCTGGTCAAGAGCATCAGGCCTCTTTTATCCAAAGCCATCCCAAAAAGACCACCGAGGGGACTTTCAGAGACAAAACAGCCTCAGCGACTCAGAGTCATACCGAACAGAAATTAAAACTGCCATCCAATTCTTCATCTGGCTGTGCATTACTGCACCTTTATTCTTCTGAGGAATGAGAATAAGACAGCCTGATTCACATCTGATGCTTTTGCCACTGCCAAGGAGCTCTCACTTTAGAATCATCCGATTAGATAAGGAAAGAAGAGCTCAGAGCAGGAAATGCTACCTGGCCTTAATGTGGGACTTAGAGTATCCTGAGCAGCAATATTGGGGAGAGGTGGGCAGAGAGAGATGGGCTGGGGAATCTATTAAGAGCTAAGAGATAAAGTTTCTGACTCTGCATTAGCTTTGAAACAAGGAGAAGCAATAGCCAAGTGTTTTACTAGATGAAGTCTGCTAAAGTACCTCATTTAATTATCACAACAGGCCTGCGAAATCAATATTATTCCCATTTTTATTCCCATTTTATAAATGAAGATCCTAGGGCTGAGTAAAATTAACTCATTTAATGAAGGTTAGTATAGTAACTTTCTAGGCCATGATAAAAAAATTAGGTCTAGCCCAATAAATTCATTGTTTTATAGTTGTTATATTTTTAACCCTGATTTACAACACACTTTCGCCTGCAAGCAGAAGTGGCTTTAATTCACACCATCCCAACAGCCACTCCACTCCCCAACGTGCCTTACCTGACAGCATGTTGCAGTGCAATATACCAAGCTATTTCTATAAAATTGGGAACCCCACAAGCATGTAATACCAGATGTCATACAAACTGACCACCCACATCTCACATACCAAGAAGTAAGAACAAGAGCAATTAGACTGTGGTGATTGATGTCAGACTAAAGAAAAGAAGTGAGGTGGTGTGATACTTTTAAAAAAGAGTAGCTTTAGTTAAAAACAACCTGAATCATACTTTAAGCTAAACTGTAATTTCTGTAATTTGGTGAATAAAAAGGAAATTAAACTCTTATTCATATCCAGTTCAAAAAGGTTTTGATTGTCATATTATATTTTTATGTTACATAGAAATATAAAATTGGGAATTCATTCCAGATTTGCAGTGGTAATTCAAGGCTGTCATGTGAAAGAGATGTTTGACGTGTTTTGCTTGATCCCAGTGGCAGAACTAAGACCAATGAATGGAAACTTCAGGGCATAAGAAAACACTCTGCATTAGATAGAGTTGTTCAAAGATGGAATGAGTGGCTTCCAGTGGGGCAATGGGCTCAGAGATACTTAAGAATACTAGTACATGGGGGCAGCACTTAGCTGGGGTGTTTCAAGAAGATCAAAGACTCCCGTGAGATTGGGTTAAATGATCTTTGGGGCCTTTCCCTACCTATCCGTCTTTGGTTTCAGAACAGGTGAAAGGTGAATTTCCACTTTCTCTGGTATTGATTAAGCATCTGACATTTATTTGGAAATGATGTATTATATGTCAATAATTTATCAAAGTACTTTGTTTCTGTCTACAGTCTTCATCTTGCCCCTAATTAATATTAAATCTTAGTATATGGTCTTTACCATTACTAACTAGCTTCACTTAATTAATTCTGTATTATGAACTTTAATCATTTTTATGAGCAAGTCTATTGCTAGGCTTAACTAAATATTTATAATATACAAAGTCTAACTTAGAGGATTTAGGCATAAAATTGTTCTTAAAAAAACTTACGGTACTTGTAATATTGGTATTTGACAGAAATTTGAAACCCATTTCTGCTCCCATATTATTAGACACTAGGAGCCCATTGCACGAAGTTTCGTGCAATAGACTTTTCCTTCACCTGGCTGCTGGCACCAGTTATCCACCAGCAGCAGTTTTCCTCTGGCCACCCGCTGATCAGAGCACCTCCCGCCAGCACGATCGGTCACCCCGAGAGGAACTCCGATCGGGAGGCGCTCCAATCGGGCGGGTGGCCAGAGGAAAACTGCTGCTGTCGGAAAACTGGTGCCAGCAGCCACGCAATCGGCCACCCCGAGTTCCGCCACCAGCGCCTTCCACAGCGCCAGCTGTTTAAGCTGGCGGGAGGAGCGGGGGTCGGGGACTCGCGAGTCCCCGCCCTCCGCTCCTACCGCCAGCCAATCAGCCACCCTGAGTCCCGCCCCCCGCGCCTCCAGCCGGCCCAATTGTGGGTGTAGCGGAGTGATGATAATTTGCATATTACCATTTTATTAGGTATGATTACCTCAATTCTTACCCTATTTTTTAAATTTTCTATTTAAAGCAGTTGGCAATGGATAAGCCTTAGATTGTTCTTTGTTTGTTTATTTTCATAGATTTAGATAATCATATAACTGAAAAAACATAAAACTTTCTTCATCCTACCTCTCATTTGTACAGATGATAAAATTTAAGCCCAAAGTATTTAAATGTTATATACTCTGCTTTTAAAGAACAGAATTTCACATAGAACTCTATTTTCTAGTTCTTAGTTCATTCATTGCCCACATCTCTTTCCTCTCCCCCTGCTTTTTCCATATACATATATATGTATAATATATAATTATAAACATAATTATATATAATTACTTATATTACTTATTATTATGAAATAATGAATATATAAATTAACATACATGAAGATATGTCAAAATAAATACAAAGTTTGAGTGTTTGGGCCTTTGTATGACTCTTTGTTTAGGTTTGCTAGATAATTTTAAAAATATTAAATTTTACTAATATGTATTTAATTTTTGTGATCATTTGGGATAAATTATTAACAAGGCAAACATTTATCTGTCTTAATGGAATTTACAATATAAAGGTGAAGACAGACAATTAAAGGTCAATACTGGTGATAGGCACTAGGCCAGAGGAAGTAGAGCTACATCACAGAGTTAACTAATGTGGGCTTGGGGAGGTTGGGATTGGTACAAGGAAGGCCTCCAGGGGAAGGATGACTAAGTGGAAAGCTGATGGGTGAAGATCAGTGAGGCAAGGAAAGAAGAGTAGAGGGAGGGAGAAGAGCTTTAAAGAAAAAAAGGCATTTGCAAAGTCACAGAGGGGAGTGGACAAGAAGCATTCAAGGAAGGAAAAGAAGTTAAGTCTGTTAGGGGATTTGAGTAAGCAAAGCAAGTGGGCATTAAAGTGAGTAAAAAGAAGTAAGGCCATAGGAAGAGGCACATAGAATATTAAACAAACAAAAGCAATGGAGTCATGAGTTTTGTACCACAGTTTAAGATTCCTGCTGGATTTCACATGTATCCCTTATATGGCTATATTTCCCAATTACCCCAACCCAGCTAGCAACTGTTTCTGTTTTTCTAGATTTATGAATGATGCTGTTCTCCACCCAGTTACTCAAGCAAGAATTATCTGCTTAATTCCCACACCTGGTTAGCAAGATCTTTCTATTCTGCCTCTTTTTTTTATTCTTTATTGATTAAGGTATTATATGTGTATCTTCTTCCCCCCATTGCCCCCCCCAGCACATGCTCTTACCCCTCTTGTGTCTGTGTCCATTGCTTATACTTATATGCATGCATATAAGCCCTTTGGTTCATCTCTACCCCTCCCCCACCCTCACCTGCCTTCCCTCTGAGGTTTGATGATCTGTCCGATGCTTTTCTGTCTCTGGACCTATTTTTGTTTATCAGTTTATGTTGTTCATTATATTCCACAAATGAATGAGATCAGTGATATTTATCTTTCTCTGGCTGGTTTATTTCCGCTTAGTATAATGCTCTCCAGATCCATCCATGCTGTTGCAAATGGTAAGAATTCCTTCTTTTTTATAGCAGCAGAGTATTTCCATTGTGTAGATGTATCACAGTGTTTTAATCCACTCATCTGCTGATGGGCATTTATCTATTCTGCCTCTTTTTCTTGTATCTTCAACTTTTCACATCTCAATAATCACATAATAACCTCCACTTGCTTGGTTTATCCTGGTTTATTGCAAAAGCTAGAGGTCTTCTTGCCCTGGGCTATCCTTTCCCTTTGAAAATTTATTCTCAACATAGCACCTCGCTCAGCTGGAGTCAGAATAGTGCAGTGGAAAGAATACTGGGATTCAAAGGGAAAGTGAGAAATTTCCCACAGAACTCTGACATATGGCCAATATTCAGAATTAATAAATTTAGTGGATGTATCTGCCTGATTATTATATAGAAAGCATGAAGACACTATCTCTCTGATATTTATTTCCTTCCCCTCAACAACCGCCCCCACACACACAGTACTCATTCTTGTTTCTAGAAATACCTGTTGCTAAGACACAGCTCTGAGGAGCCCCAAAACAGTGATTTTTGGCATTGAGTTTGGCAGCAAGCACAACCTAGATCCTCTTGGTTAGATCTTCCCTGTGCTACTGCCAACTATCCTACGTGGCTGTAAACACTGTTAGGAAACTGTCAGAAAGCTTGGGATTACCTACTTTCCCTAAAAGATGCTATACTAAAAACCAAGAATGCCCATTGTCTCATGTGCGTTCTGTGACCTCTGGTACCAAAAATGGCAGCTAGGAGTTTAAAGATGTCAGGAAGATTATTCACATTGTGAATTTCCAGGGACACTACTAAGATACTTTTTGAATTTTTTTCATCCATAAAACAATGGTCCATGGGTAGGTTGATACTACCACTAGTCAAATAACTAGACAAGTTATTTTCTGTACCCCATTTTTACGCACTCAAATATCAACAACTGAGCTCTTTCTTCTTCTCTCACTCAGAAAGAAACAGAGACTGTGAAATCACACTATGAAACAACTTCTTACGGAAACACTTTGTGACCATAAGGTAAAGTCAGCAAGTAGAATCCTAGCTAATAAAGAGGGAATATGCTAATTGACCATCACTCTGTCACAAAGATGGTTGCACCCACAGCTGAGGCCAAGTTCCCATAAAGAGCCTTAATGAGCAAGCAGCAGGAACCTGAGGCTACGCCCTTCCCCGCCCCCATAGGGCTTGACAGGGGATCTCAGGCCGTGCCCCCCACCCAGCAGGGATTGACAGGGGACCTCAAGGTGCGCTTCCCATCCTGGTGCTGGGCTAGGGGACCTCAGGCTGCTCCCCCCGCCCCAGCACCAGGCTGGGGGACCTCAGGTCGCACCCCCACCAGGTGGGGCTTGACAGGGGACCTCAGGCCATGACCCCCACCCAGTGGGGCTTGACAGGAGACCTCAAGGTGCACTCCCAGTGCTGGATCAGGGGAACTTAGGCCATGTCCCTGCCCAGCGGGGCTTGACGGGGACCTGAGGCTGTGCCCCCCTGCCAGTGGGGCTTGACGGAGGACCTCAAGGCATGCCCCCCACCCCGGTCTGGGCTGGGAGACCTCAGGCCACGCCCCCTGTCCTGGTGCCAGGCCAGGGGACCTGAGGCTACGCCCCCTGCCCGTCAGGGCTTGACAAGGGTGGGACTGGCTGGGTCTGGATCTAGCCCAATGTGGGGGTGGTTGGCCAGGTCTGGGTCTCACACAATTTTGAGGTGCATGTGGGTGGGTGGGGACTTGACTCTGGGTCCTGTGGTGAGCCCCAGACTCTGACAGGAGGAAGGATTTCATATACATTTTACTAATTTTCTTTCATCTCTGACACTTCTATTATAGAGAAAGGGCAAATAGCAATATTAAATTATTTCCTCTAATTAATCCCCTTTAAATGTGCACAAATTTTGTGCACCGGGTCACTAGTATCATATAATAACTTGGCCTTTACTGAAACTGATTTGATAACTATGCACTACAAGCCACACAGCCCATTAGCAATTTCAGTAGGTGGACATTTTGCTATGGCAAGCCATAGGACTGGGTCAAAGTAAATCTTAGTGTTTCCTGAGCTTTTAAGTGTCTCTGCCAGAGTATAAGCCTGTTTGCCATTCTATATGTTCATGTTTAATGGTTTTTTACCACAACAGTGTCTGTGATCATACTTGTTATTTATCAGAAACAAAATGGCAAGTACATATTAGGAAGTAAATTAGTACATATTAGGAAGAAAATTAAACTTTCCATGGGAGATAGATTCTGAGTATGTAAAAACATTTTCAATACATTTTCTTAATTTGCAAAATCTGTCCTTTTAAAGTGTTTGACTTTATGAGTTTAGTCAAATGTATACAGCTATAGTATTGTTACTACAATCACTATATGAAGTATTTTTTTTTATCACATGGCCATTGGCAGTCAATTTTTTTCTCCCACCCAAGGAACCTTGGCAACCATTAATCTGCTTTTCATCACTGAGAGCTCTCCGCCATGCCCTGCCCCTGTCCTGATTCTTTTATGGAATTTCTTATGAATGGAACTTTAGAATGTGTAATATTTTGTTTCTGGCTCCCTTAACACAATGCCATTAAGTTTCAGCCTTGAAGTGCATATCAGTAGTTTCCTCCTTTTTATTGCTGAAATGCATTCCACTGTATAGATATTCCAAAATTTGTTTATCCATTCTCCAGTTGATAAATATTTGGATTGTTCCAGTTTTTATTATTACAAATAAAATTACTATAAACATTTCTTTATAAGTCCTATGTGGGCATATGTTTTCATTTTCCTTATTTCAATACCTAGGAGTGAAATCACCAGGAAGTTTGAAAAGTAAATATTTAACTTTGCATTCCCAGCAGTTCTTCCACATCCTTGTCAGGACTTAGTATTGTCGATCTTTTCCATTTTAGCTATTTTAATGGGTGTGCAGTGACATTTCATTGTGGTCTTAATTTGCATTTTCCTCATGGCCAATGATGTTAAATGTCCTTTCATATGTTTACTAGAGGCATGGTGCACGAAAGGACAGGGCTTAACAGGGGACCTCAGGCCATGTCCCCTGTCCTTTCATATGTTTACTAGAGGCCCAGTGCACGGGAGTGGGGTGCCTCAGCCTGGCCTGCACCCTCTCTGTACTTCTAAAAATGTATACAACTGAGTAATCTGCAATCCACACCCCTATCATAATATGGGGCATTCTTGTCTCCCCAGAAAGTTTGTTGTATCCTATTCCAGTTATACTCCTTTCATCCCAACCCAGGCAAACAATATTCTGATTTTCTCCTCACTTTAGAAGTTTTTGTTTTAAAACTTAACATAAACAGAATCATTCAGCAAGTACTGTTTGTATCTGTCTTCTTTCACTCTGCATGTTATTTGTGAGAGTCATTTGTGTTGTTTAGTGAATCAACCACTCATTCATTCTTATTGTTAAGTAGTATTCTATTTTATAGCTATACAATTGCTTGTTTATCCATTCTTCTGCAGATGTACATTTGGACTGTTTCCAGGTTTTGGCTATTGTGATTAAAGCTGTTATGAATATTTTAGTACAAGTCTTTGTGTAGACAGTGTTTTCATTTTTCTTAGATAAATATAGAGGGATGGGAATGCTGGATCAAAGTGCAGGCAATTTAAAAGAAATTGCCAAATCTTCTTCCAAAATGGTTAAACCATTTTACAATCCTGCCAGCAATGTCTGAGAGTTCCAGTTGCTCCAGGTTCATATACTTTCAATGTTGTTAGTTTTTATATTTTATCCATCTTATTTGATACTAGGGGCACAGTGCACGAATCCATGCACCTTGAAAGGAACTGTGGGCTGCGAGGTCTCAGCCCATCCTCTGTGCCCCAGCCCATCCCCTCCCACTGCAGTCCTGGTCCCCTGTCTGCTGGCAGCCCCACTCCCACTGCTCCCACACGCTGATGGTGCTGGCCCCGCTCACACCCACTGATGGCGTGGAGCCATTGGGGATGGTGCCAGCAGCGGGTGCAAGCAGTGTCTGCTGCCCCAATTGCCCCTCAGGAGCAGGGGGAGGTGGAGAAGCCCTCAGGGGCGATCGGGGCCAGCAGCCACCGCTCACACTTGCTGACAGCACCAAGTGATCAGGACCAACACTGGGCGCCAGCAGCAGGTGCGAGTGGGACTGGCACTGGCAGCAGGTGTGAGCACCAGGCAGGACCGTGGCGTGGGGAGCAAAGAATTTTCAGTAACCACCAGAAGTTTGCCCCAATAACATTGACCGGCGCACCGCCTTCGTCTGGTGCCCCTGCTCACCTGCTCCACCATCTCACTGCAGCTGATGCCCGCCGTGTTCCATGCTCTGCCACCTGCTGCTGATGCCTGCCATGTTCTGTGCATGCCCCCTGGTCGTCAGAGCACATCATAGCGACTGGTTGTTCCACATTTTGGTCTATTTGCATTTTAGGGTTTTATATATAGAGATTTTATAATAAATTGTTTTAATTTTCATTTCCCTGATAATTAGTTATGCTGGTACATTTTCATGTCCCTATTGACCACTGTGTAACTTAATTTGTGATGTCTCTGTTCACATCCTTTGCTCATATTTTTATTGGGTTAACTTTTATTTTATTGTTGAATCATGGGAATTCTGAATATATTCTGGATACAGATATATCCTTTGTCAAATATTATTTGTAAATATAAATTTTTGAATACTTTTATACTATGACTTGCCCATTCATGTTCTTAATGTTTTAAATAATGATTATTACATATAGTCTTCTAAAATATTTATAGATATTTATGTCTATGATCCATTCAAAATATTTTTGTGTATAACATGAGAAGGGGGGGCGGGGCTGAATATTTTTGTTTTCATATGGATATTCAGTTATCCCAGTGTCATTTGTTGAGAAGACTGTTCTTTCCTCATAGAATTGATTTGGCACTTTCGTTGAAACCCAATTTTCTTTATTAACATAGGTTTACTTGGCCTCTATTTTATTCCATTGGTCTATTTGTCTATCTTTATGACAACACCATGCTGTCTTGATATAATTTACTAGTGGCCCAGTGCATGAAATTTATGCACGGGGAGGGTGGGTGTCCCTCAGCCTGGCCTGCACCTCCCCAATCTGGGACCCCTTGAAGGATGTCCTGCTGCTGGTTTACAGGGAACGGGCCTAAACCAGCAGTCGGACATCCCTCTTGCAATCTGGGACTGCTATCTCCTAACCGCTCACCTATCTGCCTGCCTGCCTGATTGCCACTAACCACTCTGCCTGCCGGCCTGCTTGCCCCCAACTGCCCCCCGCCACTGGCCTGCTTGCCCCCAAATGCCTCCCACCACCAACATGATCACCCCCAACTTCCCCCTGTGCCAGTGTGCTTGCCCCCAACTGCCCCCCCCCTGCTGGCCTGCTCGCCCACAACTGCCCCCTTGCTGGCCTGCTCACTCTAAACTGCCCCCCCCCCGCTGTCCTGCTCACCCCCAACTGGCCTCCCTGCTGGTCTGCTCACCCCCAACTGCCCCCCCTGCCAGCCTGATCACCCCCAACGATCCCCCCCAAAGCCTGATCATCCACAACTTCCATCCCATCCTGACCTGATCACCCACAACTGCCCTCCCCTCTTGGCCTCTAACCATCTCTACCTCGGCCCTGCCACCATGGCTTAGTTCAGAAGAATGTCTGGAAGATCTCCTGGAAGGTCTCCCAATCTAATTAGCATATTATCCTTTTATTAGTATAGATAGAGGCCTGGTGCATGGATGGGGGCTGGCTGGTTTGCCCTGAAAGGTATCCCGGATCAGGGTGAGGGTTCCCTTGGGACATGGGGCAGCCTGGGAGAGGGGCCTGTGGTGGTTTGCAAGCTGGCCATGCCCCCATGGGGTGAGGATCCCCGCTGGGAGGGTGTGGCCAGCATGGGTGAGGGGCTGAGGGCTGTTTTCAATCTGGCCACACCTCCTTCAGGGTTGGGGTTCCTGCTGGAGTGCCTGACCAGCCTGGGTGAGGGGCTGATGGCTATTTGCAGGCTGGCCATGCCCCCCAGCAGGGACCCTCACTTCATGGGGGCGTGGCCAGCCTGGGAAAGGGGCTGAGGGTCATTTGCAGGCTGGCCAAACCCCCCAGCAGGGACCCTCACCCCATGGGGCATGGCCAGCCTGGGTGAAGGGCTGGCTGGTTTGCCCTGGATGTTTTCAGGCTGGCCACACCCCCTACAGGGTTGAGGTCCCCACTGGGGTGCCTGGCCAGCCTGGGTAATGGGCTGAGGGCCATTTTCAGGCTGGCCATGCCCCCCGGCAACCCAGGCCCCCAGCCACTCCTTGAAACAGCGGCCAGAGCAGGCGGGAAGCCGGGAAGCTTGGCTTCCTCCATCGCTGGGGGCATACCAAGCCTCCTGCTCACTCCAACTCCATGGCCGCCACCATCTTTGTTGCATTAATTTGCATACTCATTCCTGATTAGCTGGTGGGCTTAGTGGAGGGACTGTCAATTTGCATGTTTCTCTTTTATTAGTGTAGATGGTAAATCTTGTGGTCTACTAAGTTATAAATTAATATAGGGAGAGGTGGGGGAGATAGATCAACCAAAGGACTTGTATGCATGCATATAAGCATAACAAATGGATGCAAAAAACTGGGGGTGGGGGCATGTATTGGAGTGGGGTGGGGGGCAATGGTAAGATATGTACACATATAATACCTTAATAAAATAAATGGGGAAAAAAGTTATAGATTAATTTTTGAGAAGTGGACATGTTTAAAACATTGAGGTTTATATACTATGAATATGTCTCTCCATTTGTTTCAGCAATGTTCAGTGACTTTAGAACTGGAGTTTTTGCAAGACTTTTAAAAATATATCACTATGTACTTTATGAATATTTTTATACAAATGTAAAAGTAATTAAAAATTTTAAAATCGTTTGCTCCTAGTATATGAAAACAGAATTGATTTTTGTACATTGATCTTATAACCTCAGGTCTTGTGAACCTCACTTAGTTTGAGAAGCCTTTTTTATTGTTAACTCTTTAGGGTTTTTTCCCCACAAAAACTATCATGTTGTCTCTGAATAAAAATGGTTTAACTTATTCCATTCCAATCCACATGCATTTTATTTATTTCTTCTTCACTTATTGTAATGTCCAAGTCCTCCAATAAAATGTTGAATAGAAGTGGTCAAAGCAGATAGCCATGTATAAATCCCAATCTTAGGGAGAATATTAGGTAGATGTAAGTTGTAGATTTTTCATAGATACCATTTATCAAAGTGAGGAAGTTCCCCTTTATTTCAAGCTTACTAAGAGATTTCCTTTTTCTATACTATAAATGGCTTTTACATTTGGTTAGATCTTCTGCCCTTTTATATCAAAATAATGATATTCAACACATCACAGGTTTTTCTCCTTTATTACACTACAATGGATTTCATTGATTGATTTTTAAATGCTAAAATATTAAATTACTCATATAAATACTATTCGGTCATGGTGCATTATCAGTTTTAGAAATTACTACATTTGCTTTGCTAATATTTTATTAAGGATTTTTTCGTACTATGTTTATGAGGGCTATTGCTCT
The DNA here is from genome assembly GCA_025583905.1 of Ia io. Taxonomy (NCBI): domain Eukaryota; kingdom Metazoa; phylum Chordata; class Mammalia; order Chiroptera; family Vespertilionidae; genus Ia; species Ia io. The sequence goes on from JAJQQW010000008.1 coordinate 63,658,168, forward strand.
ATACTTCTTTTGTAATGTCTTTGTAAGGTTTTCTATCAGGATTGTGCTGGCCTCATCAGATTAGTTTGGAAATATTTTCTACTTCTCTGTTATCGGAAATAATTTAAGATGGGTATTATTTTTCACTAAATGTTTCATAGAACTCAGTGAAATCTTGGTACAGAGACTGTTTCTAGAGGAACAGAATGTTAAGGATGAGCTTTCTAACTTGGTTCTGGGGTTTCTGGTATTGGCTCTCTAATCTGGTTAGGTTTGAAAGTGTTAATGACTCCATTTCCAATAGTGAAGAAAGCAGTAATAGCCCATGTGTGATGTGGCAATAAACATACAAAATACCAGCATCAAATACTTCTAATCACCCACTTATAAGAAGCAAGTATCTGGGTAACTGCATATATGATACCTTGAACATTTTGGTCAAACTAACAAATATAATGAAATTGTCTAGTTACTCCCAATGTTGCTGTACAAAATGAGGAAATAAAAGAATGCTCTCAGGGATTCAAATTCCCAACTCAAGTGCTGCACAAATTACCTTAAAGCTTCTATGTGTCCCCTGAAGGTGACCCTTACCTCCTATAGCTGAAGGCTGAAACAGATGAAAATCAAGCCCAAATCTCATTCTGTAACTGGATGAATTATAATGCAAGGTTGTCTACTGTTTAAGTGGGGGCATTGATTGGGAAGGAATTGGATCATGAAAGTTGGATTGGGAAGTATGCGAAGACCCTGATGAAGCTTGAGACAATGAGCCCTAAATTCTGATGAGTCTTCTTTGCCAGTGGAAGAAGCACCTCCACACTCAGTGGAAGTGGTTTCTCCTCCAACTCTAAGGAGACTACGTTACCTGAGAAAACATTAATGGTCTCCCCTGAGACAGTGACCATGCAAAACAATGCTAATTCTACTCAGGATACACTCAGGCCACGCTTCTTTGCTTTTATTTATTTTTTATTTTTTTAAATTTCTTTATTGATTAAGGTATTACATATGTGTCCTTATCCCCCCATTGCACGCCCCACTCATGCCCTCACCCCCCTGTTGTCTGTGTCCATTGGTTAGGCTTATATGCATGCATACAAGTCCTTTGGTTGATCTCTCCCCCTTACCCCCACCCTCCCCTACATTCTCTCTGAGGTTTGATGGTCTGATCCATGCTTCTCTGTCTCTGGATCTGTTTTTGTTCATCAGTTTATGTTGTTCATTATATTCCATAAATGAGTGAGATCATGCGATATTTATCTTTCTCTGACTGGCTTATTTCACTTAGCATAATGCTCTCCAGTTTCATCCATGCTGTTGCAAATGGTAAGAATTCTTTCTTTTTTTACTGCAGCATAGTATTCCATTGTGTAGATGTACCACAGTTTTTTAATCCACTCATCTGCTGATGGGCACTTAGGCTGTTTCCAAATCTTAGCTATGGCGAATTGTGCTTCTTTGAACATAGGGGTGCATATGTCCTTTCTGATTGATGTTTCTAGTCTCTTGGGATATATTCCTAGAAGTGGGATTACTGGGTCAAATGGGAATTCCATTTTTAGTTTTTTGAGGAAACTCCATACTGTTTTTCACAGTGGCTGCACCAGTCTGCATTCCCACCAGCAGTGCACGAGAGTTCCTTTTTCTCTGCATCCTCACCAGCACTTGTCCTTTGTTGATTTGTTGATGATAACCATTCTGACAGGTGTGAGATGGCACCGCATTGTCATTTTGATTTGCTTTTAGACCTAACTAGAGTCAAGCCCCAGCAGATCTTCAAAGGTGAGGTAAATGTGTGACCTATGAGGATGCATACTGCACCCAAAAGAACTACTTGAGTTTTCTAACCTAAACAGATGCAAATAAGGGAACATGTGTGAAAATAGATACTAAAAATGTGGGATAATGATAGAAGAAGCATAAAGTTGGATCAAGCTGAATTTATTGATGTGAACTCATTAGGAAGAGATTATATATCTAATGTTGCATCTCAAGAAGTTAGTTTTGTTTGTTTGGCTGATACATGAAGCAAAAGGTGGCCACAGTGAGCAAGTTAGAAATGCCAGACCTGACTTAGTTTAATGTAGAGATAGAAATTCAAACACTTAGGAAGATTAGAATGTTAAAATGGATCTGTCATTTAAGACCTATTTATCTACCCTGGGAGGGTCACAAGACAAACCTTTCACCACAACTATGAGAAATAATTTGTGAAGGGCATCTCAGCATCCCTGAACGTTAGCGTTATCATTGTTTTTCTCTGTAGACCAGACCTTAGGACAGTTATTGAATTGGGATACCTAAATGCAATGGGAATAATTGGATCCTGGAGGGTAGGGGCCAATTATTGGCCGTCAAATACCAAAGGCCTACATAATGGATGGCACAGTCAAAGTGGCAATCAGAATAGTCTAACTCATATAGGCAGACTTATTGAGCGGTTAGTTTATCATGGTGTTCCTAGAAGTGAAATGTGTAAGAAACCTACTAAATTCTTACTTGATCTGTATAATAGAAAAATCCTAGGTGAAGTTAACAACATATGAATCATAAAAAGAAATAGTCATGGCCCTGGCCATTGTCACTCAGTTGGTTGAGTGTCATCCCATGAGGGTTGCAGGCTCAATCCCCTGGAAGGGGTGTGTGCGAAGCAGCTGATCAACATTTTGCTCTTGCATAGGTGTTTCTCTCTCCCTCTCCCTTCCTCTCTCTATAAAAATAAATTTTAAAAAAAATCTTTAAAAAAATAGGAAACAGTCATGGTCCCTAATCAATTTGCAGACTTGAGTCACTTTATAGACCCAGCATCCATTGAAGGAAGGAAAAACACAAATACATTTCCAAAAATGTATACTATTAATCTTTCTCCCAGTCTTCCCCAAAAGGATGTCTAGCCTCTTACCAGGGTAACTGTACATTGGAGAAAAAGTAATATTCAAACCTTTCAGAGACTACTGGACACTGGCTCTAAACTGATGTTTTAATGTTTTACCAGTTAGAGTGAGGGCTTACGGAGGTCAGATGGTCAATGGAGTTTTAGCTCAGATCCATTTCACAATGTGCCCACTGGGAACTTGAACCCATCCTGCAATTATTTTCCCAGTTCCAAAATGCATAATTGGAATAGATATATACCAATAAATTGGGGAAAATCTCCACATTGGTTCCCTAACCACTGGGTGAGTACTATTAGGTGAGAAAGTCCAAGTGGAAGCCACCAGAACTGCCTCTGCCTAGGAAAATAGTAAACCAAAAGCAATACTCTCCTTCTAGAAGGATTGCAGAGATTAGTATTCCCATTAGTAAAGGGGTGGTGATTCCCACCACATCCTCATTCAACTCACCTACTTGGCCTGTGCAGAGGACAGATGCATCTTGGAGAGTAACTATAAATTATCATAACCTTAATCAGATGGGGACTCCAATTACAGCTGCTACACCAGATGTGATTTCCTGTTTTTGAACAAATTTACACATCACCTGGTACCTGATATGCAGCTAATGACCTGACAAATGTTTTTTTCCCCTCATATCTATAAATAAGAACCACCAGAAGCAGTTTGCTTTCAGATGGCAAGTCCAACAATATACATTCACTGTCCTACCTCTAGGGTATATCAAGTCTCCAGTTCTGTGTCACAATTTAGTTCATAGGATCTTAACAGCTTTTCCCCTCCACAAGGTATCACACTGGTCCATTGCATTGATATCCTTGTGTTGATTTGACTTACTGAAACGAACGTAGCTATTGGAGCCCCTGGGTGGGTGTCCATTAATGCCAGGGTTCTTGTCCCAGCATTACAAAGGGTTCAGCAATCTGGAAAAAGGAGCTGATGCGTAGATTCAATAAGGAGTCCAAAGATGAAAGATAGTTTTAAAAGACATTGGGGTTCAGAGGAGCTTCAGCTAAAGGAGCTAAAGACTATCCCTTGACTGAGGACCCTGTGCTATTTATTAACACAATTTTCCCTAAGGCGAAGTGGAGATAATATACTTCAAAGGGTAGGGTTTCAAAGTGTAGGGTTTACAGAAGCATTGTCAGATTAGGGAATAGCCTACAGCTGTTCAGGTGTTTGGCCAACAGGAAGCAATAACATGTAAGCCCTGAGCTGTCTGGCAGTTAACAAACATCCTATTCAGGTTTGGGGAAGATGCTTTTTTCCAACAGATAATTACATTTGACTCAGCCCTTGTTGAGCCCAAGTCCCATCAACCTTTTGATGAAACTCTTGTAATTATGAATTGGTTCCCGGCACGTAGACATGAACTTAGACTTAGTGGTAAGATATTTGCATAGCAGAGGATAGAACATATACCCAACAGGAATTCAAGAGCATTATACCTCCGTGAAACTTTGGGGTTGGCGCATGTCAAAATATCCCTTCTAAGATGAAGGATAACTTTTTGCATATGGCCCCTCTCATAACCCTCCCCCTCTCCCCGCAAAAATTGCAATGCCCCATGGGCCCTTTTGGATTTTGGAAGCAACATATTCCTTAAGTGAATGTTATTACTCCAGCCAATTTAATGAGTTATTGCTAGTTCTGAGTGGAGCCCAGATCAAGAGAAAGTTTTGCAATAGGTCCAGCCTACCATATAAGCTGATCTGCCAATTGAAACATATGACCTGGCAGATCCAATGGGATTTAACATGTCTATGGCAGATAGAGGTGTTCTTTGGAGCCTTTGGCAGGCCTCTATAGTTGAATCACAATGTAGGCTCTTATGATTTTGGAGCAGTCCTGCCACCCTCTGTGGATAACTATTTTCTTTTTGAGAAACAGCTCTTGGCCTGCTACGGGGACTTAGCAGAGACTAAACTCTTAAGCCTGGATCACCAAATTATAATGCAACCTACACTGCCCACCATAAACTGCACCTGATTTGACCCACCAAGTCATAAAATTGGTGCACAACAAGTATTCCATCATCAAATGGAAGTGATATTAATATCATGGAGATCCAGCAGGCTCTGAAAGCACAAATAAGTTACATGAAAAGGTGGCCAAAATACCCGTGGCCTCCACTCCAACATCATTTTCTCTTCCTCAGTCTGCACCTATGGCTCATGCAGAGTTTCCCATGATTAACTGACAGACTTAAGCCTAGGTTATAGATGATTCTGCACATTTTCAGGCTCTGCCCTTAAGTGAGGAAGGGTGACCTTGTTACTGTTATTTGGAGATCAAATGTGGCTTCAGGGAATGCAAAGGGTGCCAAATTGACACGAGGTGGAACTGTGATGGTTAATTTTATGTGCCAACTTGACTGGGACATGGGGTGCCTAGATATTTGTTCAAACATTTTTCTGAGTGTTTCTGTGAGGGTGTTTTTGCATAAACTTAATATTGTGATCTGTAGAATGAGTAAAGAGCATTGCCCTCTCTAATTGGAGTGGGCCCCAACCACTCAGTTGTGGATTTGAATAAAAGAAAAAAGCTGAACCTCTACTAAGGGAGAATTCTTCCTGCCTAATTGCCTTCACACTGGGAGAGTAGCTTTTTTTCCTTCTTTAGATTTTAACTGAAACATCAGCTCTCCCTGGGTCTTATCCTGCTGCCCTTCCAAAAGGAACTACACCTTCCACTCTCCTGGTTCTCAGGCCTTTGACTTGGCCTGGAACTAACTAAACCATTAGCTCTCCTGTGTTTCCAGCTTGACTATTCACCCTGCAGATCTTGGAATTTACCACCTGAGCCAATTCCTTTGTATATATCCCATTGGTTCCGTTTCTCTGGAGAACTCTGAATAACATAGTTTCAATGCATTATCATTTTTAGAGGTTATTGAATTTGATTTGTTAATGTTTAGTTAAAGATTTTTGCCCTAGGTTTATAAAGGCTATTGCTCTGTAATTTGTTTGTAATGTCTTTGTAAGGTTTTCCTGTGAGGATGGTGTTGGACTCATCAAATGAATTTGCAAATATTTTCTCCTCTCTATTATTTGAAATCATTTGTTTAATATTGGTATTATTTTTCACTAAAATCATAAGAAGTCTTTCCAATAGAAGTATTTAAAGCAAAATTCATCAAAAATAAGTCTAAATACTACTTTAGGTGCATCAAACACATGTTAATATGTTGCTTATTATAGTTTATAGTTCAGAATATTTTTCCTACAATTCCTTCCTTAATTCATTGGATAAAGTGTACTTTTTTATTGTTTAAAGTATTACATATAGTAGTATATATATCTCCTCCTTTTTTTCCCCCCATTGACCTTCCCCCAGCCTCCCCTAACCCCTGTCGCATGCTCTCATCCCACCCCCCCCCCCATGTGTCTCGTGTCCATTGGTTGTGCTTATATGCATGCATACAAGTCCTTTGGTTGATCTCTTTCTTCCCCTCCCCAACATTCCCCAGCCTTCCCGCTGTAAATTGACAGTCCGTTCAGTGCTTTACTGCCTCTGTATCTATCTTTTTGTTCATCAGGTTATAATGTTCTTTATTTTCCATAAATGAGTGAGATCATGTGGTATTTTTCTTTCATTGCCTTGCTTTTTTCACTTAACAGAGTGCTACCAGGTCCATCCATGCTGCTGCAAATGTAAGAATTCCTTCTTTTTTATAGCGGCGTAGTATTCCATTGTGTAGATGTACCATAGTTTTCTAATCCACTCATCTGCTGATAGGCATTTAGGCTGTTTCCAGATCTTAGCTATGGTGCTGTTATAACATAGGGGTGCATATATCCTTTCTGATTGGTGTTTCTAGTTTCTTGGGCTATATTCCTAGAAGTGTGATTACTGGGTCAAATGGGAGTTCCATTTTTAGTTTTTTGAGGAAACTCCATACTGTTCTCCACAGTGGCTGCACCAGTCTGCATTCCCACCAGCAGTGCATGAGGGTTCCTTTTTTTCCGCACCCTCGCCAGCACTTGTCATTTGTTGATTTGTTGATGATTGCCATTCTGACAGGTGTGAGATGATACTGCATTGTCGTTTTGATTTGCACCTCTAGGATAATTAGTGACTGAGCATGTTTTCATTTGTCTTTTGGCCTTTCTTCTGTCTTCTTTCGAAAAAATTGTATTTAGGTCCGTTGCCCATTTTTTTTTATTGGATCATTTACCTTCCTTTTATTAAGTTGTATAAGTTCCCTGTAGATGTTGGAGATTAAACCTTTATCAGTGATAACATTTGCAAATATGTCCTCCCATACAGTGGACTTTCTTACTGTTTTGTTGATGGTTTCTTTTGCTGTGCAAAAGCTATTTATTTTGATGTAGTCACATTTGTTTAGTTTCTCTTTAGTTTCCACTGCCCTAGGAGCAGTATCAGTGAAGAAATTCTTCGGCATGTCTGAGATTTCTCTGCCTGTGGATTCCTCTAGTATTTTTATGGTTTCCCGTCTTGTGTTTAAGTCTTTTATCCATTTTGAGTTTATTTTTGTGTATGGTGTAAGTTGGTGATCTGTTTTCATTTTTTGCATGTATCTGTTCAATTTTCTCAACACCATTTATTGAAGAGACTGTCTTGACTCCATTGTATGTTCATGCCTCCTTTGTCAAATATTAATTGAGCATAGTGGTTTGGGTCGATATCTGGGTTCTCTATTCTATTTCATTGGTCTACATCTCTTGTGCCAGTACCAGGCTGTTCTGAGAACAGTGGCTTTGTAATATAGCTTGAAATCTGGTATTGAGATCCCACCTACTTTGTTTTTCTTTCTCAGGATTGCTGTGGTATTCTGGGTCTTTTTTTATTCCAGATGAATTTTTGTAGAGTTCTTTCTAGGTCTGTGAAATATGAGTTGGTATTTTAATGGACAGTGCATTGAATCCATAGATTGCTTTGGGTAGTATGGACATTTTAATGATGTTGTTCCTACCAATCCATGAACATGGTATGTTCTTCCATCTGTTTATGTCTTCCTCTATCTCTTTTTTCAGTGTCCTGGAGTTTTCCGTGTGTAGGTCTTTTACCTCCTTAGTTAAGTTTATTCCTAGGTATCTTAATTTTTTTGGTGCGATGGTAAATGGGATTACTTTTTTAGTCTCTCTTCCTGTAAGTTCACTATTGATGTATAGAAAGGCCATAGATTTCTTGGTGTTAATTTTGTATCCCGCTACATTGCCAAATTCATTTATTAAGTCTATTAGTTTTTTTATCAAGTATTTCGGGGTTTTTATGTACAATATCATGTCATCTGCAAATGAGGACAGTTTTACTTCTTCTTTTTCAATTTGGATACCTTTTATTTCTTCTTCTTGTCAGATCACAATGGCTAGTACTTCTAGTACTATGTAGAACAGGACTGGTGAGAGTGGGCATCCCTGTCTTGTTCTTGTTCTTAGGGGAAATGGAATTAGTTTTTGCCCATTGAGTATGATGTTGGCTGAGGGTTTATCATATATGGCTTTTATTATGTTGAGGTATGATCCTTCTATTCCCACCTTTGTGAGAGTTTTTATCAAGAAAAGGTGTTGGATATTGTCAAATGCTTTTTCTGCATCAATTGATATGAGTATGTGATTTTTATCTCTCAATTTGTTTATGTGATGTATCACATTTATTGATTTACGGATATTGTACCATCCTTGCATCCCTGTGATAAATCCTACTTGGTCATGGTGTATGATTGTTCTGATGTACTGCTGGATCCGATTTGCTAGAATTTTGTTGAGGATTTTAGCATCTATGTTCATGAGGGATATTGGTCTGTAATTCTCTTTCATTGTGTTGTCTTTATTTGGTTTTGGTATTAGGGTGATTCTGGCTTCATAGAAGGAGCTTGGAAGTGTTCCTTCCTCTTGAAATTTTTGGAATAGTCTCAGGAGGATAGGTTTTGGTTCTTCCTTGAATGTTTGATAAAACTCCCATGTGAAGCCGTCTGGCCCCGGGCTTTTGTTTGCTGGAAGCTTTTTGATGGCAGCTTCAATTTCTTCCATAGTTATTGGCCTATTGAGCTGTTTAGATTCTTCCTGATTGAGTTTTGGAAGGTTGTATTTTTCTAGGAATATGTCCATTTCCTCCAGGTTGTCCAGTTTGTTGGAAAATAGTTGTTCACAGTATTTTTTAACAATCCTTTGTATATCGGTGGGGTCTGTTGTTATTTCTCCTCTTTCATTTCTGATTTTGTTTATTTGGGTCCTCGCTCTTTGTTTCTTGGTGAGCCTGGCTAGAGGTTCAAAAATCTTGTTTATCCTTTCAAAGAACCAGCTCTTGGTTTTGTTGATCTTTTGTATTGTTTTTTTGGTCTCTATGTCATTTATCTCCACTCAGATCTTTATTATTTCCTTCCTTCTGCTTACACTGGGCTTTTCTTGTTGCTCTCTTTCTAACTCTTTAAGTTGTAGGGTTAGGTAATTTATTACCATTGTTTCTTGTTTTCTGCAGTAGGATAGTAGAGCTATGAACTTTCCTCTCAAGACTGCTTTCACTGTGTCCCATAGATTTTGGACTGTTGTGTTTTCATTGTCGTTTGTTGCCATGATGTTTTTTATTTCTTCTTTCATCTCTCTGGTTACCCAGTCATTGTTTAATAGCATGCTATTTAGTCACCAAGTGTTTGATTTTTTGGGTTATTTTTATTGTAGTTGATTTCCAGTTTTATGCTGCTGTGATCTGAGAAGATGCTTGATATGATTTCTATCTTCTTGAATTTGAAGAGACTTTGCCTGTGACCCAGCATATGGTCTATCTTTGAAAATTACCCATGTGCACTTGAGAAGAATGTATATTCTGTGGCTTTGGGGTGAAATGTTCTGAAGATGTCAATTAATTCCATCTGGTCTAGTGAGTCATTTAGGATGGATGTTTCTTTGATGATTTTTTGTTTGGAGGATTTGTCCAGTGGTGATAGTGGGGTATTAAAGTCTCCTACTATGATTGTATTGCTGTCAATCTCTCCCTTGATATCCTCCAGGAGTTTTTGAATGTATTTGGGTGCTTCTGTATTGGGTGCGTATATGTTTACCAGAGTTATTTCTTCTTGTTGGAGTGCTCCCGTTAGTATTATGAAGTGGCCTTCATTATCTCTTGTTATGTCCTTCACTTTGAGATCTAATTTGTGAGGTATAAGAATTGCTACCCCAGCTTTTTTTTCATTTCCATTTGCCTGAAAAACCTTTTTCCATCCCTTCACCCTCAGTCTGTGGGCATCTTTTTTTCTGAGGTGGGTTTCTTGTAGACAGCAGATATATGGGTCATTTTTTTCTTATCCAATCCGTTACCCTATGTCTTTTGATTGGGGCATTTAATCCATCTACATTTAAAGTTATTATTGATAGTTGCTTATTTGTTGCCATTTTTATTCTTTACCCCTGTGTTCCTTCTTCACTTCCTATTTCTTTTTTTTTACAGCAGACTCTTTAGCATTTCTTGCATTACTGGTTTGGTGGTAATACACTCCCTTAGTCCTTTTTTGTCTGTGAAGCTCCTGATTTCACCTTCAATTTTGACTGGTAGCCTTGCTGGGTACAGTATTCTTGGATTCAGACCCTTCTTTTGCATGACTTTGTATATTTCATTCCATAACCTTCTGGCCCGATGTGTTTCTGTTTAGAAATCAGTTGCTAGTCTGATGGGGGATCCTTTGTAGGTAACTTTCTGTCTCTCTTTGGCCACTTTTAAGATTCTTACTTTGTCGTTGTTGTTTGCCAATTTAATTATAATGTGCCTTGGCATTGGTCTTTTGGGGTTCATTTTGCTTGGGAATCTGTGAGCTTCTTGGATTTGTGTGGGTTTTTTCTTCCCTATATCTGGGAAGTTTTCTGTCATTATTTCTTCAAACAGGTTTTCTATTCCTTGCCCAGTTTCTTCTCCTTCTGGCACCCCAATTATGCAGATGTTGTTTTGTTTCATGTTGTCCCAACGTTCCCTTAGGCTTTCCTCCTGCTTTGTATTTTTTTTTTCTAGAAGCTGCTCTACTTGGGTAATTTTTCCTACCTTGTCTTCTAGCTCACTGATGTGGTCCTCTGCTTCTTTTAGTCTACTCTTGATGCTTTCTATTGAGTTCTTTACAGCAGCGATATCATTTTTCATTTCTTCTTGGTTCTTCTTCATTTTCTCTTGGTTCTTACACATATTGTCGAATTTGTCTTCCATTCTTTTCAGCTATCTTATGACTATTTCTCTGAATTCTTTTTCTGACAGGTTGCTTGCCTCCATTTTGTTTACTTCCTTTTCTGGTGATGCCTGCTTTTCTTTAATATGTGGGCTGTTTCTTTGTCTCCCCATGATCTCTCTTCTCCAGGTGTCTAGTTAAGTACTTCTCTCTCTCCTCAGTAGCAAAGGCCTCTTTTTTATTTCTTCATCTGTCACTACAGGATCTATCTGAAGAACCTCAAATGGGTTCAAATTGAAGTAGGAGGAACCAGGATGGATCAATCTTTCAATCTGATTTTTTGGATGTTAGAACTGAATCTCTTTTCTCTATTTGTTTCACCTCACTGCAGAAGGTCATAAATGCCTCCTCTGTACTGCCTCCACCACCTGAAGCCCTGCTCTCTCCAAAACTAAAGTGTACTTTTTAATTTTCAAATATTTAGTGATTCCTAATTCAGTTTTATTAAGAATAAAGAATAGTTGTTCTATGATATCAATCTTTGAAATTTAATGATACTTGTTTTTAGTCAACATGTCTTGGTAAACATTCAACATGCATTTGAAAAGAGTGCTAAATTGGGTTCCCTGACCCAGTTTTACCATGGGGTCAGGGCTTACCCCATACTAACAATAATTCTCCAACACCAGCAGACCTTTTACTGTTAATGTAAAGGCTAACCATTTGAGAATTTAGTGATATCTGAACTAAATTATATTCTGAACTAAATTATAATAAACAAAATATTAACATGTTTTATGACCTATTTTTTGTTAAAAATGTTTAGCAAGTGTTTAACATTAATAGCACAGGAAGAGTCCAAGGGACTTGGTCATCTATTTTTTTTCATGAATTTTCTTCAATCACAAACAGGAGCAATTTTATTGATTATTCTAGTTTTTTCTCCCCTAGAGATTTTACAAAAGAATTAGGACAAATCTGATAAGGACAAATTTTTTTGTTGGAAAAAAAGGATTATAGGCAATGTATAAAAATCCTGCCAAAGATCAGTTATCCCCACCCTCTATTTCCCAAGTGTGGGGAGTGAAAAGAGTCAAGGTTATATAAAATTCAAGTCTGCTATTGTTATTGACAGTCATGACCTATTTCACCACTAAGTCCCTCAGTGTGTGAAAAACTGACATAAAAAGAATTGGGACCAACTGTTCCCTCTTTGTACTGTGGACCTAAATGGAAGAAATAGATAAACTGCTGCATTAGAGATTGAGATCAGCTATATAAGAAAATATTTTTCAATGTTAAAAGGGATTAAACTCCTCAATGGGTAAACCAGTGGCAGTATCTGAAGTAATGTTTATATAAGTGTGTGTGTGTATGTGTATGTGTGTGTGAACGTGTGATTGACTAGATCTATTCTGAGTTTAAAAATGATAGCATATGCTTTTATATTTTGTAAAGTTTTTAATCAAGGCACTGTCATAAAGGGCTATGACAAATATATAAAATATACTATTTATATTGCCCTGACTGGTTTGGCTCAGTGGATAGAGCCTGTGGACTGAAGGATTCCAGGTTCGATTCTGGTCAAGGGCATGTACCATGGTTGCGGGCACATCCCCAGTAAGGGGTGTGCAGGAGGCAGCTGATCGATGTTTCTCTCTCATCGATGTTTCTAACTCCCTATTCCTCTCCCTTCCTCTCTGTAAAAAATCAATAAAATATGTATTTTTTAAAAGATACTATTTATTGCTGTCAGAGCGGACAGGTGTGGGGGAACTGGATGAAAGAAGGTGAAGATATTGCCAAAAACATATACACATAACACATAGACACACAACTGTGCGGTAATTGCCAGAGGGAAAGGTGGATGGAGGTGGGCAAAGAGGCAGGTGGGGAGATGGGGACCAAAAGACACTTTGCTTGGGGCAAGGGGTGCACAATGCTGTCTTCAGATGATGTCTTATTAAGTTGTATACTTTAAATATGTATGGTTTTGTGAGCCAATGTCACCCAATAAATTCAAATAAATAAATAAAATAAATAAAAAATACTATTTAAATATAGGCCTTACTTTCCAGTATGCATAGGAGCACCCAGCATAACAATGTGTCAAGATCACAAATCTCAGTTATTTGGGACTTAGGTTCCCTTCAAAAAACGTGTCAATACTATTTGAGATCCTTCTATTTCCCCAAACACAGTACTTACTGGTCATGTAATTAGTATTTAATAAATCCTCAAATGCCAAAATGTTCTAAAATTGTTTAAGCCTAAGGACTGAAAATTAAGACTGGACATCAGGAGAACTTGCTTCAAGACCCAACTCTGCCATAAAAAGGCAGGACTATTATTACAAGGTTATTCTCTATGGTGTGACCGTTCTGAGTCACACTGTGAATGAGCCTACCATGTCCATGAACATGGGATGCTACAATGTCCAGTAGCTCCTTGGACTGAAGAAGACTGAATGCTGCTCAGAGGGGTCTATAAAAATCACTCTTCCATTCCCTATAAGCTTTTAGTCCTTTTCCTAAATAATCAGAGTTAAATTACTTGTGGAAATAGGATCTGGGTCTATGAATTTGACCACTTTTAAGACATGAGTCTTAAGAGCTTATTAAGAGCTATATTTTCCTCAATACAAATTTCTTTGAGCTAATTAGAAGGAAAATGTCTAAATTAAAGATAGCTGACACCTGTATTTTTGTTCTATGGAGCTGATTAGTCTGCTCATGTTGCTGTATCAGAATACCACTGGTTGGGTGGCTTAAACAGCTGAGTCCTATTTTCTCACAGTACTAGAGACTGGAAGTCCAAGATCAAGGTGCCAGGAAGGTTGCTTTCTTCTGATGCTACTCTCTTTGGCTTGCAAGTGGCCCATTCACTTGCTGCCTCTTCATTTGGTTGGCCCTCTGGTGTCTGTCTTTCTGTTCAAATTTTCTCATCCTGTAAGGATATGTCAGTTTGAATTAGGGCCCAAACTCAGGCCTTACTTTAACTTAATAACATCTTTGAAGGCCCTATATTCTCCAAATACAGTCACATTCTGAGATAATGAAGGTTAGGACTTCAATATATTAATTGGGGCAGGGGACACACACAATATAGTGCATCAGAGGTGCCAAATCATTCAATAGCCATGTTGGTACAATAACAAATATATCTAAAACTCTTTCTAAGAAAAAGGCTCTTATTCAATTGAAACCATTGCAAAACTGCACAATAAAATTTATATCCATCACTTACCTGTCTCCTAATATATGAATCTTTTTTGTTCTTCCTTGCCAAATGGGTAATTTCCAAGACAACTTTGATATTGGAATGAATGAACAATGTCATTGTTTACCCAAACAATGTTAATAGCTTTTAAAAATCAAATTCAAAAAATAATGATGTAGGAAAATGCAAACAAAATAATTTTAAGGAAATAAATATAAGTCCAAACTATTTATTATTTGCCTTTTAAGATGTATATATGTAAATAACTCAGAAGATTTTGCAGTATTCAGTAACTGTTCAACACATGATAACTTTTGTAATTTCTTGTATTATCATGTAAAAGAAGAATTTAAGCTTTTTAAATTTTTTAAAGCATTTTCCCTGCACCTGCTTTTCTTCCTCTGTACTACAGTACATGACCTTTTGCTGTCATTCATACTGCAGATTCTCCTGTTCAAACTCCTCTGCTGTATTCAACATCACTATTAAGGCAAGAGTGTCACAGGTGAGTCTGATATTTTAAGTCTAGCCTACTTAGCAGCCTTGAGAACTTCCTTAGAGGTTACTTTGTGATTGAATTGAGAGGAATACTTTTCTTCAGCAGGCTCTATTAGCCAGTCTGTCAAAAACACACTGGATACAAAGAACTTGAATTGCACAATTGTTTGGGGAAGTCTCCTGCAGCCTGTACTATCATTAGGCTGGAGGAAGTGGTTCTTGTGTTAATCAGGCCCCCTAAAGATGCTGACAAGGATAATACTAATTCTTTCCCATTACACTCATAGAACTCTCAATTGTTTCATGTTAAAGTAAGAAAGGAAAAAGGCTTTGGGACAGAATACACATTTTTAATAGAAGCTCTAATTCTGTGTAAGAGGTTACCTGAATAGTTTCACAAGAAATGAAATTATAACACTTGTTCCACTGATATAGCCATGGAGGGAACAAATCCAAAATTCTATCATCCTTTGCAATAGACATTTGTACTGACACATTTCGCCCTGTGGAACTTCTGTCCATAAGTCAGTCCATGGGCTTTTGCTTTGCTCTGAAAAGAACAAATTGGACAGTTGTGTAGTGGCACATACCCATTATTATGGTATCACACTAGGCCAGAATAGTTTCACTACCCTAAAAATCCTCTGTGCTCCACCTATCCATCCCTCTCTCCCCTCAATCCTTGGCAACCACTGATCTTTTTACGGTCTCCATAGTTTTGCTTTTTCCACAATGTCATGTAGTTGGAATCATACAAAATGTAGCCTTTCAGATTGGTTTCTTTCACTGAGTAATATGCTTTTGAGTTTCTTCCATGTTTTATTCATGGCCAGATAGCTCATTTCTTTTTTGTAATTATTATTATGATTCAAAACATATAACATACAATTTTCCATTATAGTTCACATTCAATATTATTCTGTATTAGTTTCAGGTGCACAACATAGTGGTTAGACAATCATATACTTTATAGAGTGGTACCCCTAATATTTCAAGAACCCCCCTGGCCCATACATAGCTATAACCTATAAAATGTATATTTGTACATAAAACACTGAGCATGAACCTTAATGTGAACTATGGGCTTTGAATGATAATCATATGTCAATGTAGGTTCATCTATTGTGACAAATGTACTACTCTGCTGGGAGATGTTGATAATGGAAGAGGTTTGTGCATGTGTCAATGTAGGGAGTATATGGGAAGTCTCTGTACCCGCCTCTCAATTTTGCTGTGAACCTAAAACTTCTCTAAAAAAATAAATTATTTTTAAAAAGAATATATATATATATATATATATATATATATATATATATATATAACTTATTACTACATGATCCAGATTTCCTATGTGACTTAATAGACATAAATAAAAACAGAAGTAATAAGTAATATGTCAATATGTTTCAAAAGTATTTGTTTATGAAGTATCTAAAATATTAAAATTTATAGAAACAAAACGTTAAATGGAGGGAAAACTAGTTTTTAATGGACATAGAGTTTGAATTTTGCAAGATAAAAAATGTATAGGGCTGTTGCACACAATATAAATATACACAACACAACTGAAATATATATTTTAAAACAATTAAGATGGTAAATTTAATGTTATGTGATTATAACCACAATTGAAAATAAAACAAAAAAAAGAACAAATTGGTAATATTAAGCTTTGCTTGATCTTACTACATAGTCTTATAAAAAAAAAACACAGCATTATAGTCACTAAATCCTTCATACATAGTATTTAAAATAAAAACAAGTCACAAACATAAAAAGAATATATAGCCTCATGAGTAACCTTCGCAGTGTTGGGTGCGGATGATTAATAATAAATCTTAGTATAGTCAATACAGTACTGGGCATCCTATTGACTCTATGAGATGCATATAATCCTTTTCCAGTTTATTTAAATATATCAGAGATGTATAACTTGCCTGAGTAATTTTTGTTCCCTCCATCCGCTAGAAAATTACCAGAGGCTTGAGCAGGGCTGAGGCTTGTTCTAGTTAGAGCCCTCCAGGGAACAGAGCTATGTCTCCTTGTGTAACTATAGCTTCTTTTGAGTACATAGCCACTGCTGGATCTCACAGGGAAAATATAAAATCCCCAATCAATTTAGAGGCAGATTTAGACCCAGAAGATAGCCAGTTAATTCATCTCAACTTATTTAGAAAGCCTGAATACAAGCAAGTAGCCCCCAAGGCACCAGGTAATAATTGCTATTTCCATCTTCATCCAGAAGAAAAAAAAGCTGGAAATAGTCTTCATTCCATGAGTGTTTTTGGCCACTGATTTTTAACACCCAGGTAAGAGTCATTTTCAATTAACATATAGAATCATAGCCCCTTAGAGCTATAAAGATCCACAGAGAAAATCTAATGTGATGTTCTCATTTTACAGATGAGCAGACTGAGGCCTGTAGATGTTTAGGGACTTGTCTGAGGTCTCATGCTTGTTAATAGCTCAGCTGGGATCTTGATCAAATGTACTATTTTTAAAAGGTTTAATGGTGCTTAAAAAACAATGGAGCTCTAGCCGGTTTTGCTCAGTGGATAGAGCGTCGGTCTGCGGACCAAAGGGTCCTGGATTTGATTCTGGTCAAGGGCACATGCCCTGGGTTGCGGGCTCGATCCCCAGTAGGGGGCATGCAGGAGGCAGCCAATCAATGATCTTCTCTTATCATTGATGTTTCTATCTCTCTCTTTCTCTCTCCCCTTCTCTCTGAAATAAAAAAATATATATTTAAAAAAAAACAATGGACTGTCTTAAATAGCATGCACACTTCCCTTTCAATGTTACTTACACTATTGTTTGTAGAAAGCACAAAATTATATTTCAATCCAGTTCCCACTTGAAATAAGTGAAAATTATAAAGTTAAAACCTAGAGATTTTTGTTTAGAATTTGATGCTGCTTTAAGAAAAGTGGGGCTTAACACAAGTGTCTCATGCTCAACTCTGAGAGCAGGAAAGATGGGAGTGGGAAGAAAGATGCCTGCCAAGTTCATGGATAAAAGAGATTGTTGGGCCTTGAGTGTTTTTTCCTCGAAGGCAGAGAGAGCCCCTTTATCATTTTAAAATGTGTTACTGTTACTTGACTTCTCAAATTTGGCAGTGCCTTCTCTCTACTCTTCTGACTATGGCAATTTAGGAGACTGGCTGGCACCCAGCATCCCAGTCACTTTTTGTTTGTATGCCCATTTAAGTTGGAGAATTAGGAAGGAAGTGGCTATAAAGGAAAAAATGTGTCTTGGCTATTATCATTTAATAGTAATTATGGTATATGGAGTCATAGCAATGAAATACTTAGGCAAAATTAAATATATGTGCATATAGATTGTAAACATCAGCATCTCTGACATAGAGCAGGGTTATAAATTCGTTGATCCAGTTTGATTACTGGACTCATGTTAGTAATGAGACAAACAGGATATTCTAAAGATTTTGAGGGTGTCAATGAAGTGGGTACCTTATAGAGAAGCAATGTACTGCAGAGTAATAGAGGTCTCGGCTTCTCTCAGCTTCTCTGTACCATTCTTAATTGAATTAGGAATTTCATTTGAGAAGGGAGGGGTGGAGTTGTGGGCACATTTGGTCTGAAGTTAGCATGGAACCTGGGCTATCAGGCAGGATTTCATTGTCATGGTTGCCATTGCCCACTGTCCCCTGAGCACACACTGCCACAGGCCAGAGGGAGGGAAGCTTATCTGTGGTGAGAGGTCAGCATGGGTCCTTGTAGAGCGGGTGAGAAATGATTGCAGCTGCTCATGGCATTGCTTTCTCTGCTGTAAATGAGGCTTCTCGTTAATGAATCATGCATACAGATTGCCAGGGTCTCAGCCTTAATTGGCACTAATGGGAACATCTTATGGTTGAAGGGAGAGCTAGGGGAGCCATTTTCAGTCTGATTTGATTTGGAAAGGAGCTGGGACAATTTACATTTTCCATGAAATTCTAGGCCAGCCTTACACATCACATTTGCAATCCGAACTACAAATAGGTTGCAGAGTATCTACAAAAAAATCTATCAAATATTTCATGAGGGAGAAGGAATATCAACAATGCTTCTTGAGATTTTTCTTTCTCTGCCAGGCATGGCACCTACAGAGAGTGTTTGAATCTGCTTTTGACTGTACTATGCATGCTAAGTATGCAATCTGTTTTATTTCTTTGAGATCATTCAACAGCATTTCAATGTAAGTAAGCCCAGAGGAAATTTTGACCAATAAGTTGTATTTAAAAAATGTGTCCTTCCATAATAATGTACTGTTATTATAATAACCTAAGCTAATGCAAAAGTTTAATCTGAGTTGCCTGGAACATTTGGACCCTTAAGTGGAACTGATCTGTATCATTCCTCTTTTAGCTCTAGAGAAAGAGTAATTAGTTTTGTGATGTATATTCAGCACTGAGGAATGGATGGTCATAGTGTTGGTTCAGTTCAGACCTTTTCAGATCATGGAACAAATGGGAGAATACCACCTCCCAGAATACGCTAAGCACATACTACACCTTGGAGTGAATTAAAAAAAGGCACGCCTGCCTTCAGATGGATGCACACGCACAAAGGCACACTGCTTACAGGACCTGCTTGCTTCTTTAGTCGGGTGCCCTTGTGCAGTCCACAACCTGTATAAGGTACATAATAAGCTTGGTATTATCTTTGTGAATGTTGACACCTCTGTAACCCAACTATGAGTTTGTGGGAAGGGCCTGGAAAAAGCCAGTTGATCTTATAAAGAAAAATGTAGGTCTCAAAGATGTGGAGTAAGTCTATAGGGGAAGATATAATAATGACATAATATTTAGTACAGAATATCATAGATAGCTTGAAATCCACATCCCTGAAAATAATTTTTTTTATATTTTTCATCAATACAACTTCAGGGTAACATGTTCTATATTTGATCCACTATCAGAAGTAAATATTTTCTTTAGGTCTTATAATTTATTGCTGGAAAAGAATGTAAGATTTAGTCCTATTCCTTTATTTTACAGATGAGAAGTCATGTGTACAGCTCCGAGATACATGGCTAGTTAATGATGGAGCCTGGACTAAAATCCAGGTCTATGACAACAAGTCCAATTCACATTCCATCCCTTCCTAGCTAAATACCACAAATGCACACCCATCTCTCAGGTTCAAGATATGCCTTTAAGTCTGATATTTTGCTATTCAGTAAGTATAGCTTACCCAAAGCCTTTCTATGATAATAGTTTAGATCCCTCCCCTCTTGGTATTCATCTTTGCAAAATGAAGAATGATAATCTCCTAATCTAGTCTTGAGGATAGTTGATACTCACCAATGGAAATGGAAACGGCATTCCTTATGGGTTAGAGAATTGAATTAGCTGACTTTTCCTTCCCTCTCAGGATCGAGTTTTACTAGCATGGCAACCTCTTTCTATTTTGCTTATTTAGTTAACTTCCCTATCTTTACTCTTATGTCTTTCCTGAGGGGCAGTACTAAGACCTGTCTATTATGCTAGAAAAACAAGGTTAAAATAATGTTTTCAGTTCACCACCATACTCCCACATCCCAATGCCTCCCCACTGTACACACACACACACACACACACACACCCTTTTGGTTACATATAATATTGAGCTGCTATAACAGTACATTGCAATTAGTACATTGCAATTAGTCTACTAAGGCTCTTAAAATTAAATCTAGTAGACTCCATTGAAATTTTATACAGCTTTAGTAAAGCTGTGCTTAAAATTACTCTACTGATGAAGGTCTCATACTTCTGGAAGCATCTTCTGCATGTGACTGGACCACTCATTAAACTCAGAGCAATTGCCAGACCCACAGGGTTCTTCTGGAAAATGATGCCAAGGAAGGTGCTTGTGCAAAGCGGCCAAGCTTCCTGAAATGCAACTTAAGAATCTGGTCATAACTGATTGCACCAGGTGTTATTACTCAAAGGATATTTCTCCTGTCCCCTTCCCAGGTCTTTGCCTCACTATTATCTGCCCCTGGGTTATGCACATATACATATAAGTTCTTTGGTTAATCTCTTCCCACCAGCCCCTTCCCTCTGAAATTCCTCAGTCTGTTCCATGTTTCCATGTCTCTGGATCTATTTTGTTCATCAGCTTATTTTGTTCATTGGATTCCACATAAAAGTGAGATCATGTGATACCTATCTTTCTCTGATAGACTTATTTCACTTAGCATAATACTCTCCAGGTCCCTCCATGCTGTCTCAAAGGATAAGAGATCCTTCTTTTTTACTGCTGCAATATTATTTCATTGTGTAAATGTACCACAACTTTTTTTATTCACTCATCTACTGATGGGCACTTGGGCTGTTTCCAGATTTTAGCTATTGTAAATAGCGCTTCTATCAACATAGGGGTGCTTATATTCTTTCTGATTGGTGTTTCAGGAAATATTTATAGACTTAACATTGGACTAGCAACCTACAAGATGGCTCATAAGGTTTTTCTATATTTGATAGTGAATAATAAGGTCTTCTGTCTAGAGGAGACATAATGCAAGATATACAGGAAGAAGGTATTAGACACAGATATTAGAGGAAAAACAAAGAAAGCAGCAAAGTCACTTAACTATCCTCTTTGCCCCAACTACTTTGTTTCCCAGTCAAGATGGTAAAGTGGAAAATATTTGGGTTTTGGAGTTAGGCAAGTATGGATTTAAATCTTTGATATCCTCTTTGAGCCTCAACTTCCTTATTTAAAAAATGGGAACAGTGATACCTGCTTCATAGGATCATTGAAAATATTAACTGAATGAGGTGAGGGGATTAGGAAGTACAGATTGGTAGTTACAAAGTAGTCACAGGGATGTAAAGCACAGCATAGGGAATAGAGTCAATAATATTGTGATAACTTTGTGTGGTGCTGGGTGGGTACTTGAAATATTGGGGGGAACATCTTGTGAAGTATATAATTGTCTAGCCACTGTGCTATACATCTGAAACCAATACAAACTAATATTTAAGGTAAAGTATTATTAGAAAACAAAAATTTAAATTAAAAATGTTTATTAAATGAGAAATGTTTTAAAAGACAGGGCATAGTGTATGTCACTTGGTAAATAACCAATAAATGGTAGTGAATAAGAGAATAGTTCATGAACTTCTTGAGAGGATTGATTAAGGTAACATTGGCTGTGCTCCAGATACAACATAAGCATCTATAATAATAAAAGGGTAATATGCTAATTAGACCAGATGTCATTCCGGACATCCTCCCTGATGAAGCCAGGGCTGGAGGGAAGCCAGCCCGGGTCCCGAGTGCCTGCGGGTGGCCCGAGGGAAGCAGCCCAGGTCCCGGGTGCCGGAGGGAAGCCAGTGCCCGCAGCCGGGGGAAGGAAGGACTACTCTTGCACGAATTTGTGCACGAGTGGGGTCCCTCGGCCTGGCCTGCAGGAAAGGGCTGAAACCAGTTCTCTGACATCCCCTGAGGGGTCCCAGATTGTGAAAGGGTACAGGCCAGCCCGAGGGACCCCACTGGTGCATGATCGGGGTCAGGGAGTGACAACTGGAGGGTTCCAGGGCATGATAGACCCATCTCACGCAGTTAGATTGGCCTGACCCAACAGCAAGCTAACCTATTGGTCAGAGCATCTGCCCCCTGGTGGTCAGTACACATCATAGCAAGTGGTTGAGTGGCCTTAGCATATCATTAGCATATTACGTTTTCATTGGTTGAAATGGACAACCTGATGACCGGACACTTAGCATATTAGGCTTTTATTATATAGGATGTTCCCTCTGTTCTATGTGGCTCCAGGAAGTATAAAGATTTCCTTTAAATATCTAAGTAGATATGAATTTGCTGTTCTTCATTTGTTCATTACTCAGGAAATGTTTAGTGGGCATCTGCTATACGCCAGGCTAGAATAGAAAGATAAATCAGAAAGAGTTCCTGATAATTAGGAATGAATAGTATGGGTTTCAGAAAGACGGGAAAATAAGTGACATTTTAATAGCATATTGAATAGATCAATAGAAGCATAATTTTCACTCCCAGAAACCAATCAGGAGGACACACACTGCCTAGAAATCCAAGCCAACTACTGTATCTAAGGTGTGTGAAAGAAGACCACAGTGTCTGTGAATGCGAAGGAGAGGAAGCATGTCTAGCTAACAAAACTTAAAAAAGATGCCCATCATCAAGAAAACAAAAGCTTTCCTCCAACACCATCTGGCACAAGAAAGGTCTGAGTTAATAGTAAAATATCATCTTATACATTTTCACTTCTATTATGTTTCCTATATTTCCCCTCTTTTTAGATGAGACTAAAATGAGAATATTAGCTGCATTCAACTCTTCATTCATCCAAATCCTCACTCCCTGTAAAGCATACCATATGTGAAAGAAAAGTTTTAAAAATACATGTTTCTATTTTCTTCTACTTCCATAAATAAGCACTACAAACTATGCCAAACTACCAAGTAATATTATTGAGCATCTGTTCAAGACATTTAAATGTCTAAAGGAGCTAAGGTTTAGCCGAGAAAGGAGAAAGCCAGAAGTAGCATTTGTGACAGTCTATTATTCAAAGGGCAGAAAACAACTATTTATCATACCCTTTTCGAAATGAAAAAGAGAAAAGAAGCATGCAAGTGTAATAACTTCTTGAAAAGAAAGTTTACAATAAATCAATGAAATAACTATTTCTAAATCTCTATTTTTATATTTGTAACTACATGTATACATATATACATTTAAAATTACAGAACCAAATTTGGGATGTCCCAAATTTTATGACAAAGACACGAATTTGGGGAAGACAATTAGAAAACTGTTTGAGAACATGTTACTTCATAAGCATATATTTTTTAAAAATTATCTACAAACCTATTTTTCTCAATCAGCAAGTATCCATTGAGTAAAAATCATATTATCAGGGAAAGTTCTTTGAAGGATTACAAAGAAATCTAAATTCAATCCCTGCTCTGAAATAGTTTATAGTTTGGTTGGGAGCCAAAATGAGTGGATAAAACAGTGGACAGTACAGTGTTATTCAAAATTACATCCCACATTGGTTGTGTAATATACTAGTAAGTGTCAATATTCCAGGTGTTCTGAAGATAACAGGCTTGGATTAGTTTGGAAGTCTTTGATTAGCCTAGAGGCAGAGAAACTTGAACTGATCCTTAAAGGATCTGATTTTTATCAATAGGAAAAAACAAAAAAGAGGGATATTATGAGAAAAGGCAGTGAAGTAGATATTAATAGGGTATTCATGGAGTCCATAAAAATATAGTCTAACCAGAGGAAAGGGAATGTATTAGAGGGTAATGGGAAATCCATCCCAGCAGATAGATTGGGACAGCCACCCAACTGTCTTCCATTCATGGCCTGGATAATGCCCACAAACAGGGTTTGTCATGTCCCTTCTAGTCATTTGTAGTCCAACTAAACACCTATCCTCACCAACCTCATTACTTATCTTTATCCCCCCAGAATAGCAGACATGTCTATCAGATGGTCCACACAGGATGACACTAGAATCAAAATCAATGCAATTTTCTGATAATATTGTGCTTTGTAGTCTTAATATGAGTGCAGATGAGCTGTCTCCAATAGTACATCATTTCTCACCATTGTTTGATTCTCTCTTCTTTCCATTTATTTTCATTGTTGTTGGTGCTCATTCATTTATTATTAGTTCTACAAACATGCTATTGAGCTTCTACTCTGCCTTGTGCTGTAGGTTGGACATTAAGAATATGGAGATATGTAAAACTGTTTTTACCCTCAAGTAGCTTTTATACTAGAGAAAGGAACAGAGGAGTCAAACATGCCTGTTTCATGTTTCATGCCTGTTGTGTGTTGCAATCCGTTCCCCATCTCTGAGGAAGGTCATCTACACAGAACACTAAACAGAACAAGTAGGTGAAGGAGGGTGGAGAAGGTGGTCTGCTTCAGTCAGAAAGAACAGGGTGTGAAACTTGATGTGAGAAAACACAGCATTTGTGGAGGACCACAGGAAGTATAACATAGGCTACAGCTTGATAAAGAAAAGATAAGCAACAGAACAACCCTGCAATGTGAGCTCCATTCTTATAGGCCCTTGATCTTCTCATTCAGTCATTGACTCATTGGGCACACCTGTGTGTCAAGACTTGTGCCAGAGGCTAGACACAGGACCCCACACAAGACACAAAGCCACCTCAAAGGAGCTTTCGATATAGCTTAGATGCAACAGCAGTATAATGACAGTTGATGAGGGTTGTGATGGATGTGGAGGGGCACATGACTCATTTCAAATTCATCTGCAATGTTCTGCCTCTGATTTCCTTTACTTCTCTTTCAGACTCATTTTTTAAATTTGTTCTTGAAGTGTGTGTGAGGTTTGTTAAATTCTGCTTCTCTATTCTTTATTTGGTGTTTATTTATTTTATTGTTTAAACAACCTAAATAGACAACTTTCCATTAATATTCAGAAATATGTTTTTCCAAATAAGTTATATAGATGCATGTACCAAGGTTCATTTTATTCTTAAAGTTGCTGAGAAACCTATAATGCTTTTTTCACCCTAATTTTCATCTAATCCTTTTATATTTTTTAATAAAATAGAAAGCAAGAATTGGAAATAAATGTGAAAAAAGAAAGATAGTATAGTTATTGTTCCCCTCTGTCTATATCTCTTCTTCTAAGCCAAACCAAATGTAGAGGAGAAATATATATATATATACATATATATATATATATATATGTATATATATATATATATATATATATATATATATATGTATATATATGTGTATATATATATATATATATATATTTTTTTTAAGAAAATAAACTTAATAATAGAAAAAAATTGCAAGAGCACAAAGACTTTATCTCTATAATTTAATTCAGCATTTCTTCAGGAGGCAGGAATTTGTCAATAAGCAAGGTATTGCTAAGTTCCTGGAGAAGGATAAAGGGCTATCTGAAACAAATAAAACAATAACACAACTGGGAAAAGGTAAATAGGATGCTAGAGCAAACAGTAGTAAAAAAGAATGAGATAGGGAAGAATAAATAATAGAAACACGAGAAAGCAATGTTTTGGGATTGAAGGTAACAACAAGAAAATTAAATTCTGAGAGCGAGATGTGGGAAAGAGAATAAGCACAGATTTTTCTCCTCTGCTTCTCCATCTAAGAGAAATAACTGTCAACTACAGGTCATAAAGCTTTATAGACTAATGACCTGTGACCTCTGACCCTGTGATTTATTTCCTCTGAGCAGAGGTATAGCCTCTCCTCCTTCTGAGAAAAATGAGGCAACATGGCTGGGTGACTTCTCCCATCCATCAGGCAATGAAATGTGTCTGGGTGTCAATTTTCCATCAGTACTCTTGCTCCAGGCTAACTAAGGACTGGTTTACAGACCAATACAGAGTCAGCGGATACATTTCATTTTTTTAAAACCTTATGTAAGTATATATGTGTGTGTGTGTGTGTGTGTATACATATGGATATGGATATATATAATATATATAAAATTAATATATAATCAACTTTTAAGTCTTTTCTACTGAACCACAGAAAGCAAGCAGTTCCAAAATTAATTAACAAATTTCTGAGAGTCGGCAGAACCAGTTCATAATTGGCCAGAGTGAACTTCCCAATTGCAAAAAAAGTTCACTCACTACAAAGGAAGAAGAGTTCTTTCATTTGCATTGGCCTCTTCCACTTGGCAAGAGAGGTGTCCATTTGTGAATGGGCACATTTCCACATACAGGCCATCAGATAGGTATTTCCAGACAGCAGTGATAATTAGAGCACACACCCCCTCTTTGAGGCCATTGGAGACTGATTGGAGTCAGCTAGGGCTCCTGGGTAAATTGTTCTTTTGTGAAGCCTGGACTGCAGTGGCCAGAGTTGGCTCTGGCTTTCAGGGACAAAGGAGAGTGAGTCATCTCCCTTCATGGTGCTGAATTGTTGAAAGGGCTCAAGAAGTTCCCAGGGGTTTTGTGCTGCTTTAAAGCAACCTGCATTTAATGGATGGGAAAGGGGATGGGGGAAGTGAGCTTTGTTGCTAGGCCTCCTAAAGACTTGCCAAAATTTTGCCTGTTTCTTTGTGAACCTGGTTACTGCCCCTGCTGGGCTTCCCATTACACTAAGCAGGAAAAGGATGAATATGCCCAGTCTTTTTCAGTTTGCAAAAGTGCCTTGGTGAGGGCAAACATGGCCATGTTTGTTCTCCCTGGGGAACAAGTCGGGAATGAAGTCCCTTTTGTTCAGGCCAAGCAAAACCTCCCCTCATCCCCAAATCCCAGAAGACTAGCAACTTAATCTGGAAGTGTGAACATGTCCTGCCTAGGAAAGGCTACGCTCTCTGAAGTGGCCCAGAAGTTGGGATCTGTCTGTAGCCCCGGAAGACACAGAGATGCAGGTGATACCCAGGGAGGCCCCCTTTAGTATGTGTACAACTCGATAAAGGGAATCTGTCTGACATGCAGGAGAGCACGGAGCTGATCCAGCAGTGGTTCTAGTCTTCGTTAGTTTACAAAGAGGCTGTGATTTGAAGGAGGGAGACGTGTCTTACATGCCATGGAAATGTAAAATATAGCTTTCATTAGGGTATTATCGTATGTTTCCTGATGAATATATGCAAAGGAAAAGCAGAATGATGGATGTTTCTTTTTAAAAAAAAATATATTTTATTGATTTTTTACAGAGAGGAAGGGAGAGAGATAGAGAGTTAGAAACATCGATGAGAGAGAAATATCGATCAGCCGCCTCCTACACACCTCCTACTGGGGATGTGCCCTCAACCAAGGTACATGCCCTTGACCGGAATCGAGCCTGGGACCTTTCAGTCCACAGGCCGACGCTCTATCCACTGAGCCAAACCAGTTAGGGCTGGATGTTTCTTTATTCTTTTCTTCATGGAGGCAGTGAGCATGTGAGAATTTGTGCATTTTGGTATATAAATAGATAAATTAGATGATAGATAGATAGATAGATGATAGATAGATAGATAGATGATAGATAGATATGTAGATAGATGGCCATGTACAAGGAGACAATAGTTGGTGATGGGTGGATTTTTAACAAAAATAAATAAGCCATCATCCCTATCTTCAATGAATTTACAGGAAGAGAAAAAAGAGTGTTATTCAGAGTCATCTATACTAATAAAATGGTAATATGATAATTAGACCAGGAGACCTACCAGACATCCTTCTGGACAAAGCCATGGTGGTGGGGCCGAGGCAGAGGCGGTTAGGGACAATCAGGCCAGGAGGGGAGGGCAGTTGGGGGTGATCAGAACAGCAGGGGGAGGCAGTTGGGGGCAAGCAGGCCAGCAGTGGGGGCAGTTGGGGGTGATCAGGCCAGTAGGGGGGGCAATTGGGGTGATCAGGCAGGCAGGGGGGGCAGTTGGGGGCGAGCAGGCTGGCATACATAGTGGTTAGGGGCGATCAGGCAGGCAGGTGAGTGGTTAGGAGCCAGTGGTCCCAGATTGTGAGAGGGATGTCCAACTGCCTGTCAGACATCCCCCAAGGAGTCCCAGATTAGAGAGGGTACAGGCCGGGCTCCGGGCCACTAGTGTGATTATAATAAACTAGAGGCCTAGTGCATGGATTTGTGCACTGGTGGGGTCCCTCAGCCTGGCCTGTGCCCTCTCGCAATCCAGGACCCTTTGGGGGATGTAGTAGTGCCAGAAGCAGCAGGTGGCCAGGGAGGAGTCCGAGCCCAGGCTGGGCATCTGCCACTGCTGCCGCTCAATAGCGCTGCCACTGAGGCGGGAGAGGCTCGTGCCGCCACAGCAGCACTGGCCAGCTGTGAGCCCGGCGTATGGCACCCAATGGTTAGCTGAGTGGCACTCCCTCTGTGGGAATGCACTGACCACCAGGGGGCAACTCCTGTGTTGAGCGTCTGCCCCCTGGTGGTCAGTGTGCATCATAGCAATCAGTCA
The DNA here is from genome assembly GCA_025583905.1 of Ia io. Taxonomy (NCBI): domain Eukaryota; kingdom Metazoa; phylum Chordata; class Mammalia; order Chiroptera; family Vespertilionidae; genus Ia; species Ia io. The sequence continues at coordinate 63,686,776 of JAJQQW010000008.1, forward strand.
ACCGGTTGTTTGGTCCTTTGGTTGCTTAAGCTTTTATATATATAGATGGCAAGTGCTGATAGGGTACTGATTTAGTATATCATATGAGAGAAACAAAAAACTCTGAGGGTTTAAAAGAGGGAGTGTACATATTTCATTATGTGAAATCCAGGAAAACTTTATGGTAGAGGCAGCCTTTATGATTACATTTGATGCACAGGGAGCCTTCCAGCACTTGAAGAAAATAAAGGAAAGAAGGGCATTCCACTAACAAAGGAGATAGTGAACAAAAGTGCTCAGGTAGATAGGACTTGATGGTGGAAGAAGGCAGTTTGACTGAAGCATCACATTCTTATAGGAAAATAGTGAGGAATAAGGATGAACAGCCAAGTCAGGGTCATATTGGTAAAGGTCTTAAATGTTAGGCTGAATATTTGTTTTTTTAATTCAATAAAGAATAAGGATTCTGAAAAATATGAACAAGAAAGTGATATAATTAGAATTATACAGAAATTAATCTAATAATGCGATATATTGGAAGGAGATTGTAGATGGAAACCCAGGAGACAATCTATTTTAGTCATCTAGTCAAAATGTAACATATCTTTTATATTAGGATGGTGGAAGTGGGAATAATAAAAGGGAGAGATTGGATAGACTTTGAAAAAAGTAGAATCTGCAGACAACCCACTGATGTAGTTGGCAAGGGAGAAAGAGGAGTCTGAGAGGACGCCAGGGTTTGGAGCCCTAGGGATTACAATAATAGTGCTGCCATGGAAAGGAAAGAAAACCTGGAGTTTTGGAAAAAGAGGAGTTCAGTTTGGGGTTTATTGAAGTGAAGGAATTAGCTAAAAATGAGTTAAAATGCTCAGTATGCAGCAAAATTATAGGAAATAAGCTAGGGCTAAAACATAGAGTTAGGAATCATCGATTTACCAAATTGTAATGGAGAACTTACTATATGCCAGGCACTGTGTGAGGTACTGGGTTACAGAGATAAACAAGGTCAATGGCTTCTGATCTCACAGAGTTTACAGTCCAGTGAGGAATAAAGATAGGTATACTGTGAAAGATAGCAGGGAAGCACAAGGTGTTATGGCATCCAGAAAATTTCCAAAACATCTTACCTAGACTATGAGGGTTAGGGAAGGATCCTAGCAGAAAGTGGCTTCTAAGATAGGATACCGTGGTGGGGCAGGGACTCAGGACAAACATTTCTAGGTAGTGTGAAATTCCAGCTTAGAGTTAGAGCAAGGTACACTGGAGCAGAAAACACCCACAGGAGAATAATAAGAGAGGAAGCTGGAAGGATAAGGTTAATTATTCTGAGCCTTGTTGGTCACATTAAGGAGTTCGGACTCTATTCAAGAGTCATAGGAAGAAGCTAATGAGTTTTAAACTAAGGAACTGTCCCACTTTAATTTACAGAAATCACTCTGGCAGCAATGTGGGAATAGAGAAGGGAAGGAAAAAACAGTGCAGTGAGATTCAGAGGACCTGTTCCTCAATAATATCCAAGTGGTGATGGCTTTGATGGGGTGGAGGAGTGGAAGAGTGATCAACAGAAATATCTGGGGTTTTTTCTTGACCACCAGGTGGTTATTGTTACCATTCACTAAGCAAAAAAAAACAACCATAAAAGTAGTTAGGGATAGTGTGTGTGAGTGTGTATAAGTATGTGTGTGCATTTGATGAGGGGTAGGAAGAGGTCCAGTCTTGTGATGTTAAATTTGGGATTATATCTGAAGGGTGATGCGTAGGAGGCAGTTAAACATGTTTAATGTCTATGAGAGAGGTCTAGTCTAGGGATATAAATTTGGAAGTCATTACCATATAAATGAAAGCAAGAACCTCAGAAGAGTACAAATTTACTACACACACTCCCAGAGGAGAAAAGAACAGGAAAATATATATCTTTCTAAAATAGATAACTGAATAATATCAATATTTAAGGGGTAGAGGCAACAAGAAGTAGGAGTAGGAGGACAACCTGGAGAAATCTGTGTTTTGGAATACAAGGGTAGAGTGTGTTATCTAGGAAGAGAGGTCAACTATATTAACGACTTAAACAAACACTTCCAATAGGTCAACTGAGAGGTCACAACTATGGATAGATGTCATGGAAAAGGATCATTAGTGTCTCAGGCAAGAGCAGTTTCACTGGAATGGGGGAACAGAGGTCAAAATGTAGTGGGTTGTTGAGTAAAAAATCTAAAAGATCAAGGAGCAGACTAAACAAGGCAGTGTGATTGGCCTATTGGCTGTGTTGGAGAACTGTGTGGTGGGAACAGAGGTCAGACATCAAGGGCTGAGGAGTGAGCAAGTGGGCGGGGTGAGGAGGAGATGGAGGAAAGGGATGGAGAACGCTCTTTCTAGAAGTTTGTAGAGAATAACAGGACAAAAAATACTGTAGCTAAATGGTCAACTGGACATCTTTGCAGGCAAAGAAGGGGAAAGTAGAGGTGGTAAAATTGAAAGTACCTTTACTTTTCATGTAAATAACATTAGCTTTGATGAAAGAAATTCTCTTGGTGCCTTAGTCTGTTTGGGATGCTATAGTAGAATATCCTAACGTGGTGACTCATAAAAAGCAGAAATTTACTTCTGACAGTTCAGAAGGCTGGGAATACGAGACCAGAGTGCCGGCATCATCAAGCTCTTGTGAGAGCCCTCTTCTAATGCACAGATGCCTCCTTCTCTTTGTATCCTCACGTGGTGGAGAGCAGAGAGAGGAAGCAAAACTCAGGAGTGACTCCTTATAAAGAAGGGTATCAATCCCATTCATAAGGCCTCCACTCTCATGACCTCATCTAATCTTAATCATCTTCCAAAGGCCCCACCTCCTAATACAATCCTCTGGGGGGAGAGGGTTTCAAATTAAAAATGTAGGGAGGACACAAACATTCAGTCCATAATACTTGGTCACGGTTATGAGACCGGGGCCTTGGGAGAGGGAAGCAGAATTCAAGAGAAGTTGGGGAAGAGTCAGAAGGGCAGGAATAAATCAGTGCAGGTCACATCAGCCTCTCACCAGGTAAACACCTCTCCCCTCCTCCTCAAGCTCGTCCTGCTTTCTGGTATTGATTTCCATTGTTGTTAACTGGCAACACAGAGGCCATTAGAAACAAGGGCTGTTCAACAAAACGTTTTAAGCAACCTAGTAGCAGAAGTAGCTCAGCAGCCAGGACCATAAATAGGATCTGGGTTCTGAGATTCAGATAATCTCCCCAAAGTAGATAGGACAAGAGAATACTTTATGCACATCATAGCAGAGCAACCAGAAAGACACAAAGCTCCAAGCCAGGCTCACAGAGGAACTGCAGAATTTCAGTATGAATATTAGAGTGAGTAAGGAGGTTAAGTACCTTGACTTTTCTTCCGGCTGGGGTGGGGGGGGGGGGAGGGGCATGCAGTTGTCCTGTCTTTAAATATAAATAAATATCTAGTTAGTTCTAATGGTTTCTTTTTCTCTCATGATTAGCTCCAGAGAAAAGAAGCAAGGTATCTTAGTTTTCAGAACCTTTCACATTTTGAATGCTCAGTAAATACTAAAAAAGTGATCCAATGTGTGAAAATCAAAAGGCAGAATAAATCTACCTCCTTTTCTGAATGCTGAACCTTTAAGCACTCAGCAGGGAGGAAGTGTTTTTCCTAATATATAGAGAGAGAGTTGTTGTTACAAAAAGGGTGGAAATCCAATTAGAAGGTGCAATTTGTGAGCCCCCTGCTTTGGCATAAACCACTTAGCAGTCGATAGATCAGCTCTACTGCCAAAGGTGTGGATGCCTAATATTGGAGATTATGAGCCAGTTTCTACTCTGCTGGCTTTCTCATTAGGAGATAGTTTAATGTTCTGATTTCAGTACTAAGTATTACTGATTAAACTTCGGTAATAAGGCCCAAACTTCTTCTGCCTTAAATACTTATGCAAAAATGTCTAAAACTTGCCAAAATGTTCAATTAAAAAATAAAAAGTTAAGTCATATTGGTTGTTTCATATTATGCAGAACAAAAATGTTCATTTGACTGAGTGACCTACCTAAGCCTAAAACCTAATTATCAGGTCCAGTAAGATGATTTTCAATGATATTCATGTCACTCTTTAAGGAAAATGAAATAATTTTAAGGAAAATGTAATGATTGCTTTTAGAGCAGGCACCATCACTACTCTGCCCAAGTCCCCTCTGAAACCTTTGCTATTCTCATGTACATCTCCCCCCAACAGCCAGCACCTGCCTTATTTTGTTTTTGTTTTTTTTTTGAGAGCTGCCTTGAGGCTTCCAGAACCAGCTTGAGCTATAGGTGTTCTACTAATAATACATAATATTTACTGAGCATTGGCCATATATTGGACCTTGTATTAAGCACTTTATCTGAATTATCCCATTAAATTCTCACAGTAACTCTGCATGGTATTAATGAAGTTATCGACTTGATAATTTCCCTTCTATGAAGTCATCATACTAGTATTAAGTACTTTGATGCTATGATGTATGTACAAAGATGTTTACTGTAAATATGTGTGTATGTTTTTAAAAAACCACTGGAAACCTAAACTTGTATCAACAAGGGCTGGTCTAATAAATGTTGGTACATCCCTAGAATAGAGTCTTTTTCAACCAGGTAGAAAAATTAGGCAGTTCTATGAGCACTTTAATGGGACAATTGCTAAGAGATGTTGTTATGTAAAAATCAAGGTGCTGAACAGTCATATATACATAAGTGTGTGTGAGTGTGCATTGATTATTTCTGTAAAGATGATAAGAAATTGGATGAATTTAGTAGGAAGATATACCTCTGGAGGAGACTTGGGTAGAAGGTGACTTATTTTAGTTTTATTCTCTTGTTTTCCTGTGTGCTTATAATAGTCCTTTTCAATTTGAAAATAAATAAATGCAAAATTAAATGCAGAATTTCAGAAGAGGGGGCTCATCAGCTCTCAAACTTTTTAAGGGATCAAATGCTTCAAATATGTATTTATCAATATAGTTACACAGTCTCAAAAGTGGATGGGATATTATTCCCATTTTAAGGAAAAGAAACTAAGACTTACAACTTAGTTGCTCAAATGCACAGAGCTAGTGAACAGCAGAGACAGAATTTGAATCCAAGTCAGTTTGATTTTTAAGCCCTTAATTTCATTCTGTCATTTTTCTTTCAAAATCAAAAATAGAATAATGAAACTACTTTAGTAACCTTACAAAAATGAAGTAAGCTTAACAATAAAGAATCTCAATTTTAACTTTTCTATTTAATTATGATAAAATCTGCTTGCTTCTAAGTTTTAATAAGACTATAAATTCAGTTACAGGAAAAATAATTCCTTTAAGTACTAGTAAAATTAAAATTAATTATTTTTAATGAAAGTATAACATAAGTAGACCAGAAAGTACATAAAATTAATATAATGATAGCAAAAAAATATTATTATATATCTATTTTTCCAAAAGAAATAGGAAATTTATTTACCATAAAAGCAACAATTTCCCTGCAAATCCCAACTATTATGTTTCACTTTTTTCTTCTGTAAAGCCAATTTTTAAACAATTATGAGTATATCATTACTTTCAACTCATATTATTAGAATAAATGTGTAAAAATTTCAACTTATAGCCTTTTAGGGGGAAGAAAACATCATGAATTTTACAGTAAAAGATGACCATTAAAACATGGCTGCAGACACATCTGCTTGATCCTAGAATCAAAAACAAAGTCAAAATATTTCCTTCTTTCAGTAGGAATTGTGGTCCCAGATTCATAATATCTTATTTAGAAATTGTATAGAGTGTCCAAAAAATGGAGATTTTATAAATGGATTAATTCTGGTGTTATCCATGTTTGTATTTTTTTAATGACATGTGTTTTCTGTTTTGTATTGTTTTTTGTTTTTCATATTTTATGGAACATGATGATAGGCAAAGACCCCAAAGATTAAAATGATTTGAAACCTAGGAAACTAAAAATGGAAATCAATGAATGATGGAATGAATGAAAGTACAAAGAGAGCACTCTATAAAATGTTATAATGTATGGGTATTACATCTGCAAGGAATGTGGAGATTTCTAATGGTCTATTGTGTAAAAGTTTTGTATCTTAAAATATTTTTAAAATACCAAAAGCTTGCTAGAAAAATCAATAATTCATAAGTACATAAGGTAAATGGTCTTATTGAATCATCTCTGGTTTCAACATTATTTTTAGTTAGAGAAAAAATGTAATTTGGTCAATTGTTTCTCCCCATAGAATCAGCTTGCAATTCCTTGCCAATAAGCCATTTGTTTTAAGAGGGAAGTATTACACATACATATATTTTAAACCACTGTGACCTTTCACACACACAAACAGGAGGTTTGCAGTTAAGGTATTTGATTGCTCTGTAAGGACAGTATTATGTACTGAGAGGCATGATTAGAGGACACTGAATTAAGCTGATAGTACCTAAGGTAACTCCCTAGACACAGTCATGTCTCCAGAAGTTGTTCCACTAACTAGGGCTCACTGATCTCCTTATTAACAGAATTCTAACCCCCTTATTATAAAGTACCTAAAGAGAACAGAGCTGAAGATTCTTCATTGGAAAAAGCCCTCATTTGTGATTACTAGGCATGCCAGTTTAAACACAATTAAATGTGTACTATGTATGCAAAACCTACCCCAACAATCTAGGCAGGCTAGGGAGCCACACATCTATCTATAAAAAACACTAATATGCAAATTGACTGAACTGCAGAATGACTGGTCAGCAGGCGGAAGGGCCGGCAAGGTGGGTGCCAGTGGGGGGGCCAATCACCCAGCCGGTCACCCCACAGATCAGCCCTGATCGCCAACCAGGCCTAGGGACCCTACCCTATGTATGGGAAACAGTCTCTTAGATTTAAAAATTAAAACCTGGCAAGGCTACTCTAACACTGAAAAATCAAGATTATGCAGCGATGACATGCATGGACTCTGGCTTGCACATTTTGTGGTCAGCCCTCATTCTGACACTTACAACTGTGTGACAAAGCCAATTACTTAACTTCTCTCTGCTTCAGTTTTTCCACCCATAATATGGGAAAATGATACTACTGCCTCAGAAAGATCATGTTATGTACTACTTTTTATAATCAGGGCAAAATATGTAGCTGCCCATACAACAGCAAGATGCCTTTCACCTGTATGAAAAGTATGGTTACTGGTACATGCAGTGTCCTGGATTCAAGAGGGATGTCTGACTGCTGCTTTAGGCCTGTAAACCAGCAGTTGGACATCCCCTGAGGGGTCCCGATTGTGAGAGGGCACAGCCTGGGCTGAGGGACTCCCTCTTCCCCGTGCATGAATTTTGTGCACCAGGCCTCTAGTCCTATCTAATAAGAGTAATGTGCAGATTGACCATCAATCCAACACACAATATAGCTGCCCCCATGTGGTCAAAGATCCTGCCCCCATGTGGACACAAGATGGCCACCACAAGATGGCCAGCAGGAGAGGGCAGTTGGGAGGCACCCGGCCTGCAAGGGAGGGCAGTTGAGAGGGACCAGGCTTGCAAGGGAGGGCAGTTGGAGGTGATCAACCCTGCAGGAGAGGGCAGTTAGGGGTGACCAGGCCGGCAGAGGAGGGAAGTTGGGGGCAAACAGGCTGGCAGGGGAGCAGTTAAGCATCAACCAGGCTGGCAGCAGAGTGGTTAGGGGGTGATCAGGCTGGCAGGCAGAAGTGGTTCGGGGCAATCAGGAAGGCAGGCAGGCAAGCAGTTGGGAGCCAGCAGTCTTAGATTGTGAGAGGGATGTCCGACTGCCCATTTATCAGGCCTAAACGGGCAGTCGGACATCCCTCCAGGAGTCCCAGATTGGAGAGGGTACAGGCTGGGCTGAGGGACACCCCCCTCCATGTATGAATTTTGTGCACCGGGCTTCTAGTGTGATTATAAAGAAGCCACATGACTGGATAAAAAAAGTGAAAGGATTAGCTAAAGAACATATATGCATACCCCATGGACAGGGACAATAATGTGGTGATTGCCAAGAGAGGAAGATGCAGGGATGGGTGGAGGTGGCCAAATTGGGGAGAAATGGGGACATCTGCAATAGTGCGATTTTAAAAAATTTTAATAAAAATAAAATGAAGCCACAAGAATCCCCTGGCTTTAAAAAATTATTACATACTTCAGCCTGTTATTCTTAAAATTTCTACTATTTAAATTAATGTGTTAGATTAATTATCATCCCTCAAGGAAGATCACGAGGATGAAAGCAAAGTTTTCAAATGCCAAATTAAAAAAAAAAAAAAAAAAGGAAGACTGGAAAAAATGAGTTAAAATTCATCTTATGAATCTGGAGAAAAAGGACAAAAGGTAAACACAAAGAAAACAGTTAACAAAATATTACAAATAAGAAAACAAAAATTAATAGGGGGAAAAAGGTTGAAAAGAGATCATCACCAAAGTGTAAAGGAAAATGATAAGCTGGAACTATATTTTGAACTTATTTCACTAGGCTTATTGGCAATCAGCAAAGTGCAAAATAAAAATAAAAAAAAACCTTTGTATCTTTTATACTGACAAAATTAAAAAGCTTGATGATAAGTTTTGGTGAGGATGTGGGATAATATTAAATTTTATATACCATAGTTAAATTGTAGAGACAAAGTGAAAAGCAATTTTGTGAACTATTAAAGTCGAAGATGCCCTTCCCAGGAACTCAGCGATTATATCTCTAGTTAGGTTCCTTAACATATTTCTTGCATATGTGCTCAAGGAGACATGTACAAAAATAATAGCTGAACTGAATTAAAGAAGAACAGATTTAGAAATAAAATTATCAATTTGAGAATGGACAAAAATAACATGTTATACTTTTTACAGTGATTCCTATATAGCAGTTAATGAAGTCACTAGAGTTATCAATATAAATATGTATTAATATAAGTAAATTTAAAAAACATAATTTTAAGTAAAGAAGATTAATTTGGAATGACATTTACAGTAGGATCTTATTTCTATAAAGTACAAAACATGCATATAATGTTTTATATGTTAAACATGATTAAATATTAAAAGTACAAAATCATGAATGGAAAGAATACAAGACTTCGGGACAGTGATTACTTGTGAAGAGGTGAGGAAGAACTATGAGTTTATAAAAGAGCATACAGGGACTTCAACTAAAAATATAGCATTATTTTTTAAAAAGTTAATATGGCCAAATATATTAGATTTAACTAAATCTGATAGTAGCTATAGGGCATTGATTTTATTTTTCTCTAGACATTTTGTGAGCTAGAGCACACTTAAAAGTATATACTTTTTTATAAACAAAACAGATATACAAAGAAGATATACAAACACATACAAACACATACAAAACAGATATACCAGTACATAAACAAAACAAACATATACAAACACACATACAGATGTACATACAGACACATACACATGCTCACATGCATGCTCATTCAGATGCACATACATACTTCTAACTTCTCATAGTAATATGTATTACTGTACATGAGTTTAAGAAGATTGAATAACTACCCTGCTTTTATTTTTTAACTGATACATACTTATCTGAGTTTCCTTGTATTTATGCTGTACAGTCATGTTGGCAGCACCATGAGATATGTCTCTAGCATTAGGGATCACGTGCTCACAGTTAAAGCACCACTGACTCCTTTCACAATTCTATATTTATTTGTGTAATTTATATTGAATCTGAAATCTCTTGGATCTGAACTTTGGAGGTCATCTAAGCTGTCATTTTTCTGATGTTTTATTTTCTAAGAGTTGAATTTATTTCTTTTTAGCCATTTATATAACCTATGTTTACTACTCATCTTAGCATTAACATAGTGTTTCTTTTTACAGTGGAAGTAAATAAACTACCCCAATGATTTATGACTTACAAATTTGCATATGCTGCATGGGAATCAGTTTTAACAGCAATCTTCATGACACTATTTCATTTATGGTTCCTATAAAATATGGCAATAGTTCAATTTCTGTATGTAAACACAATTTGAAATTTAGCAGAAAATTAAAGTATTGGGAAATGAGCTTTCTCGCTTTTTTAAATGGCCATCTAATAAGATCCATTTACTTCACTGATATTGTTTCTAGTGATTAAGTTAAGTTTTAGTGTTGCTTGAAGTGTTTCTCTGGTGGCAAATGATTGAGAAAATAATTACAATGGGCTATGTCTTTGACAGAGTCTATAAACACGGGAATGGCAGCACATGATTAAATTTATGTTTAGGTTGTGGAAATCATTGCTGCTTAAGAAGAAAACAAGTGTATTGATCTTCAAGGGTAAAGTAAGGCAAAATGAAAGGAATAATTAAATCTGGCGGTATTGGTGTTTTCATCCATAGAACTACAATTATACAAATTACACATTTCCTAACTTTGCCTCTCCTTCCTGTCCCTTTTAGGTTTGCATTCAAGACCCCCTGAGCAAATGTTATGAAAAGGGTTTTGTTTTCTTTTGCCTTGCCAAGTCAGCCTGCTTTCAATAGAGAAAAGCCCTGGACTGGTCCCTGAATTATCTTGTAATTCCTGTAGGGTCGGGGCAAAATAAGTGGAGCTGTGACACTTTAGGATGGAAAAAAAAAATCCTATGGGTTCAAGCCAAGCTTTGTTTGAGATGAAAAACTCAGCCTTCCTTTTCTAACAACCCTCATCTATTGGATTTTATCTAAAATGTCTAGAAGAAACTTAGAATGTATAAGGAGTTCTGAGAGCTAGATACTTTCTTTTCTAAAATTCCCTTTGATTGGAAAAATGTCTAAGTTTGGAGGGAAACATTGCCTCCTGGAGATTATGAGTTCCAGAGTCTTTGTTTGAACACCAGCATCTCCCCTGGCAGACTCTACTTGGTGTATTCTCCAGGCTCTACCCCTGAGCACTGTTCACTCCCTTATACTTGCTCATATGTTGCATTTTCATTTTGCTTCTGCCTGGTAATCTGATTGAGTGCCAGTCTGCCTCTGCACGTATAGGTCTATACTATGGTGTGATACCTGTGTGATGCTAAATTCACAACAACCACACACACTTTATGTTTGCTCAAACCTTGTACTATGATGTCATTTTCTATCTCTTCACACTGCTCTTGCATCTGGTGATAACTCCATTAACCTCCTTTATAAATGAGTGTTTCTCAAAATGTATTTCATTCATGTAATCCCTCATCATGTCCCATGAAAAGTAAGCCATGGAAAAGCAAGTTTGGGAAACGCTGTGTAGTCTAGCCCTGCACTGTCGAATATCAAAGCCACTCATTGCACATGGCTGTTGAGCTCTTCAGATAGGCGTAGTCCAAATTGAAGTGTGATGCAAGTTGGAAATACACACTGTATTTCAAACACTTATTATGGGGGAAAATGTAAAATATCTCTTCTCATTCATAATTTTATGTTGGTTATATATTAAAATTATCTCAATTTTGGATATATTAGGTTAAGAAAATATATGATTAAAATTAATTTGAGTGCCTTAATTTTTCATGTACCAACTGGAAATTTTAAAAATAATATGTGACTCACATTATACTTCTACTGGAGTGCACTGCTCTCACCCCCCTTAAAAATCTACCATTTTAAAGTACATGGTAAATTTCCAAGAGGCATTACAGTAAGGATTCCTGCTTACCATTGTTAAAACTAGCCAACAGACACAGGAAAAGATGCTCAACATCACTAATCATCAGGGAAATTAAAATTAAAATCACCAGGTGATATTACCTCAAACCTGTTAGGATGACTACTATCAAAAAAGACAATAGATAAGTATTGGTGAGGATGTTGAGAAAATGTAACTCTGGTACACTGTTGGTAGGAATGTAAATTTGTACAGCCAATATGGAAAGCAGTATGAAGATTCCTAAAAATAAAACTACCATTTGATTCGGCAATCTTATATCAGGGTATATATCTGAGGAAAACAAAATCATTATCTCAAAGAGATATTAGGACCACCATCCCCATTGCAGCATTATTTACAACTAGAGGCCCGGTGCACGAAATTCGTGCACGGAGGGGGGTTGTTCCTCAGCTCAGCCTGTACCCTCTCCAATATGGGACCCCTCAAGGGATGTCCGACTGCCCATGTAGGCCCGATCGCACCGGGATCGGGCAGTCAGACATCCCTCTCACAATCCAGGACTGCTGGCTCCCAACTGCTTGCCTGCCTGCCTTCCTGATTGCCCCGAACCGCTTCTGCCTGCCAGCATGATCACCCCCTAACCACTCTGCTGCCAGCCTCTTTGCCCCCAACGTCCCTCCTCTGCCAGCCTGGTCACCCCTAATTGCCCTCTCCTGCAGGGTTGATCACCTCCAACTGCCCTCCTTTGCAGGCCTGGTCCTTCTCAACTGCCCTCCCTTGCAGGCCGGGTGCCTCCCAACTGCCCTCTCCTGCTGGCCATCTTGTGGTGGCCATCTTGTATCCACATGGGGGCAGGATCTTTGACCACATGAGGCAGCTATATTGTGTGTTGCAGTGATGATCAATCTGTATATTACTCTTTTATTAGATAGGATAGAGGCCGGGTACAGGGGTGGGGGCCAGCTGGTTTGCCCTGAAGGGTGTCCCAGATCAGGTGGGGGTTCCCTTGGGGCATGGGGCGGCCTGAGCGAGGGGCCAGTGGTGGTTTGCAGGCCGGCCATGCCCCCTGGGAACCCAAGTGGAGGCCCTGGTATCTGGAATTTATTTTCCTTCTACAATTGAAACTTTGTAGCCTGGAGCAGAGCCAAGCCTGGGGCTCCCTCCAAGGCTGGCAGCCATTTCTGTTGGGGTTATCATTGAAACTTTGTTGTCTTAAGCGGGTGGGCCCGGCCAGGGTGTGCAGAAAGCTTTGCTTCCCCTGTTGCCGGCGGCAACCCTGGCCTGCTCTCTCAAGCTCCATTCTGCCGCCATTTGTTTGAATTTGTTTACCTTCTATAATTGAAACTTTGTAGCTTGAGTGGAGGCTTAGGCCTGGCAAGGGCAGGCGGAAAGCTTGGCTTCCTCTGTTACCTAGGAAACCTTGCTCACTGTGGCTGTAGCCATCTTGGTTTGGGTTAATTTGCATGCTCGCTCTGATTGGATGGTGGGCTTTGCTTCTGGGCATGGCTTGTGGGTGTGTCGGAGGTATGGTCAATTTGCATATTTGTCTATTATTAGGTAGGATAGCCAAGGCATAGAAACAACCTAATTACCCACTGACAAATGAATGGATAGAGAAAATGTGATATATACACACACATTGAAATATTACTTAGTCATTAGAAAAGGACTTTTTTCCATTTGCAACAACATGGATGGAACTTGAGTACCAAAGTGAAATAAGTCAGACAAAAAAATAAATACTGCATTATCTCACTTATATATGGAATCTAAAAAAGACAAAACATATAAACAGAGAGTATATTGGTGATTGCTGGGGCTGAGTTGTGGGGGGAAATAGGGAGGTGTTGGTGAAAGGGTACAAAATCCTACCTAATAATAGACAAATATGCAAATTTACCATACCTCCAACACACCCACAAGCCATGCCCTGAAGCAACGCCCACCATCCAATCAGAGTGAGCATGCAAATTAACCCAAACCAAGATGGCTACAGCCACAGAGAGCAAGGTTTCCTAGGTAACAGAGGAAGCCAAGCTTTCCGCCTGCCCTTGCCAGGCCTAAGCCTCCACTCAAGCTACAAAGTTTCAATTATAGAAGGTAAACAAATTCAAACAAATGGCGGCAGAATGGAGCTTGAGAGAGCAGGCCAGGGTTGCCGCCGGCAACAGGGGCCACCCGCTTAAGGCTACAAAGCTTCAATTACAACCCCAACAGAAATGGCTGCCGGCCGCAGAGGGAGCCCCAGGCTTGGCTCCGCTCCAGGCTACAAAGTTTCAATTGTAGAAGGAAAATAAATTCCAGATACCAGGGCCTCTGCTTGGGTTGCCAGGGGGCGTGGCTGGCCTGCAAACCACCACAGGCCCCTCTCTCAGGCCGCCCCATGCCCCAAGGGAACCCCCACCTGATCTGGGACACCCTTCAGGGCAAACCAGCTGGCCCCCACCCGTGCACCAGGCCTCTATCCTATCTAATAAAAGAGTAATATACAGATTGATCATCACTGCAACACACAATATAGCTGCCTCATGTGGTCAAAGATCCTGATCCATGTGGACACAAGATGGCCACCACAAGATGGCCAGCAGGAGAGGGCAGTTGGGAGGCACCCGGCCTGCAAGGGAGGGCAGTTGAGAAGGACCAGGCCTGCAAGGGAGGGCAGTTGAGAGGGACCAGGCTTGCAAGGGAGGGCAGTTGTGGGGGCAAACAGGCTGGCAGCAGAGTGGTTAGGGTGTGATCAGGCTGGCAGGCAGAAGCGGTTAGGGGCAATCAGGAAGGCAGGCAGGCAAGCAGTTGGGAGCCAGCGGTCCTGGATTGTGAGAGGGATTTCCGACTGCCCGTTTAGGCCCGATCCCACTGGGATCGGGCCTAAACGGGCAGTCGGACATCCCTTGAGGGGTCCCATATTGGAGAGGGTACAGGCTGGGCTGAGGGACAACCCCCTCCATGCACGAATTTCATGCACCGGGCCTCTAGTTCCAGTTATAAAATGAATAAGTTCTAGGGATCTAATTTACAGTATAGTAACTAGAGTTAACAATACTACATTGTATACTTGAAAGTTACTAAGACAGTTGATCCTAAATGTTGTATACACACATACATACACACACACAAAGGTTATGTGACATGCTGGATATGTTAATTAACCTTATCCTATCTAATAAAGAAGTAATATGCAAATTGACCATTACTCCAAGACACAAGATGGCTGCCCCCATGTGGTCAAAGATGGCTGCCTCCATGTGGACACAAGATGGCCGCCACAAGATGGCCTGCAGGGGAGGGCAGTTGTGGCCAGTTAGGGATGACCAGGCCAGCAGAGGAGGGCAGTTTGGGGAGACCAGGCCAGCAAGGTAGGGCAGTTGTGGGGGACCAGGCCTGCAGGAGAGGGAAGTTGGGCGGGACCAGGCCTGCAGGGGAGGGCAGTTGTGGGCAATCAGGCAAGCAGGGAGGGCAGTTAGGGGTAACCGGGCTGGCAGAGGAGGGCAGTTGGGGGAGACCAGGTCAGCAGGGGAAGGAAGTTGTAGGGGACCAGGACTGCAGGGGATGGCAGTTGGGGGTGGGGGACCAGGCTTGCAGGGGAGGGCAGTTGGGGGGGACCAGGCCTGCAGGGGAGGACAGTTAGGGGCAACCAGACTGGCAGGGGAGGGCAGTTAGGGGCAATCGGGCCGGCCGGGAGCAGTTAGGCATCGATCAGACTGGCAGGGGAGTGGTTAGGGGGTGATCAGGCTGGCAGGCAGAAGCAGTTAGGGGCAATCAGGCAGAGGCAGGCGAGCGGTTGGGAGCCAGCAGTCCTGGATTGTGAGAGGGATGTCTGACTTCCCAGTGGGATCGGGCCTAAACGCGGTCAGACATCCCTCAAGCGGTCCCAGATTGGAGAGGTTGCAGGCTGGGCTGAGGGACACCCCCCCCCAGTGTACGAATTTCGTGCACCAGGCCTCTAGTTGTAGTAATAATCATTTCGCAATATATATATGTATCAAGTCATCATGTTGTACACCTTAAATTTACACAATATGTCAATAAACCTATATAATAAAAGTCTAATATGCTAAGTGTCCAACTGTTCGTTTGAACATTCAATCAGTCTCTATGATGCACACTGACCACCAGGGGGCAGGCACTCTGACCAGTAGGTTAGCTTGCTACTGGGGTCCAGCCTATCGGGACTGGGCCAGATGGGCCGGACATGCCCTGGAGCCCTACCATGGTCCCTCCCTAGCCCAGATAGTGCACTGGTGGGGGCCCTCGGCTTGGCCTGTGACCTGTCACAATGTGGGATCCCTAGGGGATGTTGGAGAGTCAGTTTCAGTCTGAACCCTGCAGGCCAGGCTGAGGGACCCCACTGGTGCACAAATCAGTGCACCGGGCCTCTAATATCTTAATAAAGCTGAACTAAAACCTTATATTTACTGAAACACTTTGACTATTTTCACATAACAACTATTCAGAATCTCCAACAACTAGTAGTCTTCAAAACCCACTTTGGCAAAACCCACCTACTGAAAGGCCTAGCTTTTAGTAAGAAACAGAGGGTATGGGTTAAATGGAACTAAGGTCTACCTGTTTAGTCCAGATTCCACAAACTTATCTGGTATCCCTGACATAAATATAAATGAACTATACTTGCATTTTCAGTGATTATTTTTGTCAAAAGAGCTAAGGGGAATTCAAATTCATAAATCTGCAGATGGTTGTTCTCTGCCGTGGACATTAACATTCATTTAGGATTTGTCAGTGTTAAATACATAAGTAAATGTAATGATTTAATGGCATAGAGAATAGAATTTCTATTATCTCCATAATCATAAACATGAACCTAAAATTTGGTCTGTAGACATCCTGAATCATGGGAAAGAATGAGAGTAAAAATCATGGTAAATAGGACTAAGAGGTAACCAAATTGAGCCCACCATCCTAGTGTGCTTAGCCAAACTCTCTGATATTTGGGAGGTATCATACAAGTATGTCAAGTAATAATAATAAGTAATAACTAATTTGGGAGCATTTTTTATACCCCAGGACTTTGCTGAACACTTTATTGGCCTCATCTCATTCAATCCTCACAATACCTTGATTAGCTAGAGACATATTCTCTCCATTTTACACACAAGGAAACTGAAGTTTAGAAAGGTTAAGTTGCTCAGGATTTCATAGCCAATAATTTGTGAAGTTCTTAGCCCAGAGTTTACATTATAACCACTATAGCATATTATAAGGTGGTACATGCATGCATAAACCTTCCAGGCAAATCCCCAAGGATTAAAAGGGGACTCTATTATAAATCCTATTATAGTTTTGTGAAACATAATAGTAAGAAGGTCTAGTAGTGGTCATTTGTTACCTGCAGCTAAGCCCCTTTTAGATGTTTAGTAAGGGTTTCATCTTATAAGACTTGATAGAAATTATAGCTCATTTCTCTGTCAAGCAGAAGCTGTACTCACATAGTCTTTAGAAGATTTGAATGTTCCTGGAGCAAGTTTTCCCTATAAATAAAATTTTAGGAAAGGTCTACACATTTGGAAATAAAGTGACATCTATTTGAGAAAATTATTAGACTCTTTTTAAGAGTCAGCTTTTACTTGTATTTAAATGCCTGATCATGTATTAATTGGTGACCATATGATCTGAGCAATTCATTGTAAACTGGATTTTATCTAATACACAAGCCATAAAATCAGGAAGGCCCTTAATCACCCCATTGTCAAGTGGAAAGGATACATAGAAGTTCTGGCTTAAGCAAGTCATGAAAGCACAGTTCTTTTATACAAGCATGAATCTTCCTCTCCAGTGCAACTAACCTTGCCAGGTTGTCAACCCTCCTTCAAGCCAAACCTATGGATCAATTCCTAGATTAGTTGATGGAGAAGGAAAACCAGATGATTTACATATGGTGTCAGGTTAGGTTCTTCAGAAATAGATACTGAGATAGAGTTTGAAATGCAAACACATTTATTAGTCATCAACACCTGAGAAATGAAGGGACAAAGAGCAGGAGTGAGAAGAAGAAAGTCACGTGGTAATAGAGGACCAACAAAACTCAGGCAACCTCATGGGGAACTCTACAGCACATTCATCAACAATGTCCTGCATTGAGCCAAAATAGCCACGCCTTTAGGTTTTCACCTCGATCAGCCATTGAGTGTGTGCTGTCTTGGAAGGTTATGCCCTTGGGCAAAGGAGCTTTTATGACTGAAGCAAACCCTGGAGGAGCTGGCAGCTGGAGCCTCTCAGATGACAGATGAGGCAACTAGTCCTCCTGAAAGGATTACAGAAAACCCTACTGGTGGGGCAGAACTTTGAGTGGTACATTGGATTATTCCCTTTTCCTTGAAGAATATATAACCTGAGTGAAGGCTCTTCATTATGACATGACAAAATTGGAAGACTGGTGTCAAGGAGTTTTGATGAAGCATGGATGGACCTCATATAATAGGCTCAAAATGGGAGAACTTTGGTTCCATTGTAAATGTGCATCAAAAGCCCTCCTTAATGGAGAAGACTCCTAATTATCATGTCGGAAAGATCCTCTCTTTGTGCATATTGGTCAGCCTCTTTCCACAGTCACTGCAACTTCTGCTAAACAGGCTCAAAAGCAAAGTGGCCTTGGTGTCAAGGATAAAGGTTATGCAGGAGCTCAACATTATGGACCTCGCCTCCCCAAGGCTAACCTATTTACTTCTACTAATCAGTGATCAATCAGTTGGCAGTAGGTATCCAGTATGGGATACCATATCAGGGGAGCCAGCCGTTAATTATGCTCAATCCTTGTCATCATGGAAGGGGCAGCAATTCACATTTTTATCTGGTGATTATTTGGCTTTCCCTGCTCATCATGCTCATAGCATCACCATCTGAGGAATCACACAATGCCTTATTTAACATTGTAGTACACAACAAACATACATCTAAGAAATAGGAAAAGAGGCAAAGACAATGGACTTAGAAATGCATTCTCTAAAAACAGCTGGATACGTAAAACAATCAGACAGCCTATTAAAGACTAGGGCACTGCACCAGTAGCAAATTTTCTGAACTATTACCTAAGATATAATGCTATTTTTCCCATCACCGGAATATATGTGTCTTGGAACCAAAGGTTGAAAGTGGGAGAGTCTCATTTTAGTATTAGACCTAGTGAACTAATGATCCTCTTGAAAATTTTTTCTTCCCTTGCCCTGTAAATTTGGATTACAGTTCTCAATCCCAAATAATGACATGTTTCCATCAGCCCATGGAGCTCTTATCTGGTCTGACTACTAATAAAATTGCAGATGCAAAATGGGAAAAAGGGGAGAATGGATAGAACTTATCAAATCCTCCATAATTCTCTTTTTAGTAGTAAAATTTAATGGAAGATAATAGCAAATCTGTACAGGAGCACCACAAAGCACTCAGACCCTTCAGTGATAATAGCATCATCAGGGAACCAGAACCAAGAGCGGTGGTGGCTGAAAGCAAAAGGCATACAGAATTGTTAATAAAAGAGAAAAATCAAGACTAATTATGATCTTGCCTGACTGATGTTGCTCAGTAGTTGAGTGTCAACCTCTGAACCAGAAAGTCACGGTCTGATTCCCAGTCAGAACACATGCCCAGGTTGTAGGCCTGGTGGGGTGTGTGCAGAAGGTAGCTGATCAATTATTTTCTCTCATCATTGATGTTTCCCTCTCTCTCTCCCTCTCCTTTCCTAATTATTGTCCTTAAGCCAGCTTTGAAGATGAAAACTATGAATCTTTTCTATATTTATCCCCCCATGTTATATATAATCATATTTTAATTATCTTATTTTTATTTCATTTCCCTTTCCCCACTACTCTGTATACATGTTCTAGTGGTAGTGAACTTTCCAATCTAGTCTATATGTTATAGTGAGACTTATGACAGAACTAAAGGAGAATGAACATCATGCAGAGATCTTGGGTTGTTGCTGGCACTGAAGATTATGAATTTTACTCCACTTGGGAAGAGGGGAAGAGTGTTTGCACTTGTCTATGAAATTTTTGTATCATGTTTATGAAAGCACTTTTTAAAGTTCAAGTATTTCTACTATAAGAGATCTGCACATTCCTGAAAACCTCATGTCCTACAAACCATTTGCAAATAATTACAGGGCTTAACAGAAAAAAAATAGATTGGGCAAACACTCAAAACCTATGCAGATTTGTAACCAGACCAATAACAAGTACAATAATTATTCTAGCTCAGTTTTTTTAAAGATGCTATCATTCTTAATAATTTTATTATCTTAAATTTACTTCTTTTTAAGTGGTCATCTATGAAAAAGGGTTGAGGCTGCTGATCTATGAACACAAGAACAAACTGCACGAAGATTGGGCAGAGCCACGCAGTGAGCGCTTGTTGGGCAGAGCACATGCCCAACATAAAACAGGAGGGGGAGTGTGACTGGGCACCGTGTACAGCACTGGGCTCCTCTATGGCTTGCTATGTTCAGCTGTATGAGCATTCACTAGTTATTACTCGATGACACAAAACATTTCTACACTGAGAAAAGTCGTAAATGGAACAACGCAACTTCTGTGTTATGTTGATATCATTCCCTTATGAGTGAATCATGGAAGCCCATTTCTTCATAGACACACACTTATCAGAATAGGCTGTGTAAGAACAGAAGGGTGCACAGTTACCCAGGCAGTATAGTGGACATTTGTCGCTGGGGTTGTGCTGTATGCCAATAACATTCTTAAGTTTGGAGAATTCCACTACGGAAACTGAAAATGTCAGGCATTCACTTTCCTGGTTTCTCTTTTACGTAGACCCAGGCACACTACCTAAGCTCAGTGGCTGACAGACCCACAGGAGGTTCTAAACCAGGACTAATAATGCAAAGAAGCAGAGACTGAGGAACTCTTCCAGGCGATAAAGACAGCAACTGCAGCAAGATCAGGTCACTCAGGGCAGGCAGCAGGGGTCGGTGTGAAAGTGGCAGCCTCCAGTGTCCTTACCAGATGTATTTCCAGGGCAAGCTGTAGGGTCTGTGCTTGTGCCTGCAACATAGATGCCCCTGCTGCTCCGATAGTAATTTGGAACATTGTTTCTTGCTGTTTAGACTTGAATCTGGCTCTCTGGCTTTCTGAGTGATACTTTCAGCTACTTCATATTCTTTAATGAAATTCTTTCCCTGCTTAACTAAGACAGGATAGCATCTGTAGCTTGCAACTAAGAGCCCTGATTGTCACAGACTGGGAACAACTTAAGAGGAGGGAGTGTGCTTCTTATCACTGAATCCAGAGTTCATAACCTTGCACCTGGAAGGCAGGAAGTGCTCAATAAATGCTTGTGTGAATAAATGAAGAGATGATGCGACTGCAAGAAATTAATTTGCTCTTAAAGCAATGAGGTACAAGTAATTCAAGTAACTAATACATTAAAACTAGAATAGCATTAAGGTACTAATATGATCCTAATAATAAATATTATAAGAAACATTAATATTTTTTCTAAATATTTCTACGTAGCACAAATGATTGGAAGTACCACCATTTTATCTTAGATAACCATTTCATGTTAGACTTGTATTAAGAAAAGTAAAATAGGTCTCGAAATTTTTTTTTGTTTTTTTTCTGCCTTGTGCTAAGATGTTTGCCATAAATACCTTTGTTATGCTCTCTGCTCCCTGACATTTTCTGCTGCCAACCTTGATCATTTTTACTAATTATTCAGACTCCACTACGTAGAGAATTCCACTACGGAAACTGAAAATGTCAGGCATTCACTTTCCTGGCTTCTCTTTTACCTAGACCCAGGCACACTACCTAAGCTCAGCAGCTGACAGACCCACAGGAGGGTCTGTCCTCTAAAGGCAGTGACTCACCTCAAATTGTATAGCAATCTGTGCAAAATTTAGCTGTAATCTAAAACCCTGAATACTTCAACCTCGCTTCTGATATTTCCAGAGAGGTAAAACAACTAAAAAACAGAGGGTTGAGGGGTGATGGAAATTCATGATAGTATAGTTAAGGAGAAGGAAGAAGAGAGATAATTATAGGTTATGAAAAGTTGATATTTACATGCAGTATTTCCTTGTGTTGTTTTTTTTCTTTTCTTAGGTTTAATGACTGAAAATTAAGCAGATTTAGTCCAAGATATTTAATGGCCCATGGAGTCCTCCCTCAATATTCCAAACAGAAAAGTTTGGACAAGTATTAAGAAGCCTACCTCTCAGATCTCTAGACCTTAAAAGGTCAAGGTAAGAAGCCAAGGTTATAAAGGAATATGAAATGGTGTGTTAGACTACAGGACATATACCGACCTACCCTTTGGCATTGTAGCCAATAACATGCGCCTAGATGGCCCTTGATTGGCTTTTTTGTTTCACAAAAAGAGAGTTGCTATTATTTTAGTCTTGACAGAAAAAAAAAAAGGGGTGGGGGAGGAGAATATATATATATATATATATATATATATATATATATATATATATATATATATAACACACTTTTCTTCAAGCTTTTTTCTTTTCCCTCATAAAAAGTAAAGTGATATAAGAGAGGAAATACATGGATAAATATAATGTAGTCATTTTGTATTTGGGTTTTAAAAAAAATCACTAGTAGTTCTGTGCCTCCATTGGTTCTTTTCCGTTGTGTTTCTGTCTGTTGTTTTTGTTCGGTACGAGTGGGGAAAAGAAGGGGTCCTAATATATGGTGGCAGGAGATTTGACTTTGGGTGGTGGGTATGCAGTGCAATATACAGATGTTGTAACATACAGACCCACACCTAAACCTACATGATCATGTTGCCCAATGTCATCCCCAATAAACTTAACTTAAAAAAAGAAAATCAAAAGGCATCACTTTGTTCCTACCAGCCTAGGCTGAAAGGTGTTTTAGTTAAACAATTTCCAAGGCTTTGTTCTATATGTAAATGTCTTAGATTGCTATGAAAAACAGAGAAGTAAAAGAAGGAAAAGGCCTACTCTCTCTCCTCACATAACTGACAGTCAATTTCTACTCTACTTTCATTTTAAAGTGTTCTGATTGAGCCTGTTTCCAGTGCATTAACTTGGGAGAGCTATTACATTCGAACGGGTTCCATGCTGGCAAACTGCATTTTGGAATCACCAAGGGTCCCTTGATGCTTTGCTGTCAGCTGACTAAATTAGTCTCCATTGCTATTGTTCTACACTTGGATTGATGGATGCATTACCTCACACTCTTGAACTCTAGGTGTTATTATAGACTCTGAGGAATGGCATGGGGTTCACATTAGAAGTGAAATAGGCCCAAGAGCCCACTTAGCAAATACTCATGCTATAAGTGTATTCCTTGGACTTTGGTCATTTCTCTGATACCAAGGAATCTCAAGGAGGTGATCTAGATTCAGCATTACTTGGGGGAAAAAAAATGCTTTCATTTTATGTGCAAAGTAGTAGGCTAGGCACCAAGGAACACCCAAAAGGAGCACAGGTCCCCTATCTGAGTGGCAGACAAAATAACTCCCAGAGAATTTTAGAGAATAAACCAGTCTGGCAGGAGCAGGGGAGCAATGCTTCCTTATTCTACTAGAACCTGCCGTTCCTCCATCCAGATCCCATAGAATATCTTCTACCCATTCTGTGCATCTGACCCCAGTTTCTGTGCTTTGCTTCTAATGGTTTCCATCTGGAACTGTCCTCAGAGGACTGGCCCTGGGCCAGTGGAGCAGCTTTGCCTGCAAGTGCAGAGAATCACAAGTGCCTGGTAGTGTATACCGCCCACACCTCCCTCCTGGGAGAAGCCCACAGCCAGTGATTGACTGGTGTGGGAGTATGAAAGTCCAGTCCCCTTGCGTGGAGGAAGGACACTTGAGATGTAGTCTGCACTCCAGATCTCCCCATAGGATGAATCTGAGCCATGAACCCTTGTTCGGCTTTTTTCTCTTCCCTGTCCTTGCCATTTTCCCCTGAAAACACTTCTTAGTAAATCCCTTGCACAGGAGTCCTTGTCACAGGGGTTGCTTCTGAAGAATCTGATCTAATACATGCTATTGAGGGGTCTCTTTGCTTCTGCCTAAAAGAGAGAGAATATTGGATTTGGAAGAGGGAAAAAGGCTCTATTCCTATGAAGGTAGAATGAATAACATGAGAAAACATCCAGGCTGGTGTTAGGAACTGGTGTACTGAAGTACAACAAACTACAAATGTTGGCTGGATTTAAATATATATAAGGAAAGAAAAAGGTCACGTCTCTTCAATTCATCTTTACATTCCCTGCCAGAGTGAGCTTTTTCAAAACGAATTCCCCTTCTTAAAACTCGTGGCTTAATATATTTGTTTCCTCCCAGAAAACCTGGGAGATAAAATTATAAGTACTCATCTTAGATTTATAAGATTTGCAAGAGAAAGTCTATTAGGAGACTCAGATGAGATAATTTCTCTCTGGTCTCTCCTGCAATATGGACAAACGATTGCCCTACAGCCAAGGAACATAGGCAAATTAAAACTCTCTAGGTTTTTGTTATAAACATGCCTAACAGTGAATGCTAAAAATAAAATCAATTTTAATTAAAAAAAAAACCTCAAACTGCAATTATTGTTTAATCTTTAGAACGGCATCCAAGGACCTTTAAAACCTGGCCCCAGACTGTGTTTCTAGCCTTCTCTTCTGCCATCTTCCTCCGTGCACATAATTGATTGATCCTTTATTGCGCTCCTTGCCATTATTTGAACATGCTGTATGATTTCACACTCTAATTTTTGCTCTGCTGATCCTTGAAATGCCCATCTATCCATCTCTGACTGATAAACTTCTCATATTTCAATACCCAGCTCAAATTTCATATTCTGTGTTACCTTATCCTACATTTTCATGCAATTTATCATTTTTTCTCTGTTTTGATCATACTTGGAATATACCCTCCATATGGCACCTAGAACACTGGTTCCCAATGTGGGGCACACGCCCCACAGGGGGGCAATTTGTTTTTTAAGGGGAGCAATTAGAGAATGAGTTATTAACAATTATTTTTTTTTTGCATTTCTTATGGTTCTAGTGGCCTCATATACAGTATATAAATATATATTGTGCCATTTATGCCTTTCAGTTCTCTATTATATGGTTTTGAAACTATTTGCTATTTTTTCATATCACTTCATATTATTATTATTTTTAATAATTTCTTACTGATTTCTTCCTCAGTACTTCAACTGTCCTTTTGCTCTTTTATTTTTCTTTCATGAATGCCATGTTCTTTGGAAGCTTGTTTAGACCAAGTTAATGGCCTTTTAGGCTTCCTCCATGTGAATAGGAGTTCACTTTTTAAATAATAAGAAGTATATGTCATGGCAGGCAGGGGGTCAGGGGGCTGCATCAGGATTTTAGAGGCTTAGGTGGGGCCTGGCCAAAAAAAGGTTGAGAACCACTGACCTAGAATATTACTTTTAAAAGTAAACAACAATGGGATCCTGGAGAAATGTGTTTATTTCATCTTTGTTTGTCCTCCCCATTGTAGTGCCTGACCCATGCCTAACTCTCCATAAAAATGTCCATGGATTTTTAAATGAATTGAATAAATTTGAATTAATAAGGTCAAATCAAATTGCAAAAGCCCTTGGATGGTAAACTTACTTGAAGTGTAGTTTAAATATAGGGTGAAACATTTGGAATTCTTTAAGGGAATGCAAAAAAAAAAGTGTTAAATGTCTGGTGAGATAATAAAACCATCACTATTTGCTCCCTGACTCTAGCCTGTCCTAACACCCAACCAGATTGTGCAGTATGTTTCCAGCAGCGTTAGCCAGGGGAACAGATGCCCAAACTGGCCATGACCAGTATGATTAGTTGGAGCAATTCCTCACTTCAGAGAGTCATCAACAGCTTTGAGAAATAGTTTTCTAAAAACATAATGGTTCTAGGTCTGTGAAATATGCCGTTAGTATTTTAATGGGGAGTGCATTGAATCTATAGATTGCTTTGGGTAGTATGGACATTTTGATGATGTTGATTTTACCAATCCATGAACACGGTATGTTCTTCCATCTGCTTATGTCTTCCTCTATCTCTTTTGTCAGTGTTCTGTAATTTTCCATGTATAGGTCTTTTACCTCCTTAGTTAAGTTTATTCCTAGGTGTCCTAATTTTTTTGGTGTAATGGTAAGTGGGATTGCTTTTTTAGTCTCTCTTTCTGTAAGTTCACTATTGGTGTATAGAAATGCCATAGATTTCTTGGCATTAATTTAGTATCCTGCTACATTGCCGAATTTATTTATTAAATCTAATAATTTTTTGATGGAGTCTTTAGTGTTTTCTATGTACAGTATCATGTCATCTGTGAATAAGGACAGTTTTACTTCTTCTTTTCCAGTTTGGATGCCTTTTACTTGTTCTTCTTGTCTGATCGCAACGGCTAGTACTTCCAGTACTATGTTGAACAGGAGTGGTGAGAGTGGGCATCCCTGTCTTGTTCCTGTTCTTAGGGAAAATGGTTTTAGGTTTTGCCCATTGAGTATGATGTTGGCTATGGGTTTGTCATATATGGCTTTTATTATGTTGAGGTATGATCCTTCTATTCCCACCTTGCTGAGAGTTTTTATCAAGGTGTTGGATTTTGTCAAATGCTTTTTCTGCATCAATTGATACGACTATGTGATTTTTATCTCTCAATTTGTTCATGTGATGTATCACGTTTATTGATTTGCAGATATTGTACCATCCTTGCATCCCCAGAATAAATCCTACTTGGTCATGGTGTATGATCTTTCTGATGTACTACTGGATCCGATATGCTAGAATTTAGTTGAGGATTTTGGCATCTATATTCATGAGGGATATTAGCCTGTAATTCTCTTTCATTGTGTTGTCTTTATCTGGTTTTGGTATTAGGGTGATGCTGGCTTCATAGAATGAGCTTAAAATGTTCCTTCCTCTTGAATTTTTTGGAATAGTCTGAGGAGGATAGGTTTTAGTTCTTCCTTGAATATTTGGTAAAACTCCCCTGTGAAGCCGTCTGGCCCTGGGCTTTTGTTTGCTGGAAGGTTTTTGATGACTGCTTCAATTCCTTCCATAGTTATCAGCCTATTGAGATTTTTAGAATCTTCCTGATGGAGTTTTGGAAGGTTGTATTCTTCTAGGAATATATGCATTTCCTCCAGGTTATCTAGTTTGTTAGAATAGAGTTGTTCATAGTACTTTTAAATAATCCTTTGTATTTCTGTGGGGTCTGTTGTTATTTCACCTCTTTCATTTCTGATTTTGTTTATTTGGGTCCTCTCTCTTTGCTTCTTAGTGAGCCTGGCTAGAGGTTCATCAATCTTATTTATCCTTTCAAAGAACCAGCTCTTGGTTTCATTGATCTTTTGTATTTTTTTTTGTCTCTATGTCATTGATTTCTGTTCCAATCTTTATTATCTCCTTCCTTCTGCTCACTTTGGGCTTTTCTCATTACTCTCTTTCTAATTCTTTGAGTTGTAGAGTTCAATGATTTATTACCAGTTTTTCTTGTTTTTTGAGGTAGGCCTGTAGAGCTATAAACTTCCCTCTCAGGACTGCTTTCATTGTGTCCCATAGATTTTAGATTGTTGTGTTTTTATTGTCATTGGTTTCCAGGATGTTTTTAATTTGTTCTTTGATCTCTTTGGTAACCCAATCACTGTTTAATAGTATGCTATTCAGCTTCCATGTGTTTGAATTTGGGGGGCTGTTTTTATTGTAGGTTATTTCTAATATTGTGCCATTTGTGGTCTGAGAAAATGCTTTATATGATTTCAATCTTCTTGAATTTGGGGAGACTTTGCTTGTGGCCCAATATGTGGTCTATTTTTGAAAATGTCCCATATGCACTTGAGAAAAATGTTTATTCTGTGGCTTTGGGATGAAATGTTATGAAGATGTCAATTAATTCCATCTGATCTAGTGAGTCATTTAGGATTGCTATTTCTTTGCTGATTTTTTGTCTAGAGGATTTATCTAGTGATGTCAGTGGTGTATTGAAGTCCTACTATGATTGTATTGTTGTTGATCTCTCCCTTGATATCTTCCAGGAGTTTTTTTTATGTATTTGGGTGTTCCTGCATTATCAACAAAACAACAAGAAAGCCCACTGCATGGGAGAACATATTTGCCAATGTTATCACTGATAAGGGTTTAATCTCCAACATTTACAGGGAACTTATACAACTTAACAAAAGGAAGATAAACAACCCATTCAAAAAATGGGCAACAGACCTAAACAGATACTTTTCGAAAGAAGACAGAAGGAAAGCCAAGAGGCATATGAAAACATGCTCAAAATCACTAATCATTTGAGAGATGCAAATCAAAATGACAATGCGGTACCATCTCACACCTGTCAGGATGGCTATCATCAACAAATCAACAAAAGACAAGTGCTGGCAAGGATGCAGAGAAAAAGGAACCCTCGTGCACTGCTGGTGGGAATGCAGTCTAGTGCAGACACTGTGGAGAACAGTATGGAGTTTCCTCAAAAAAGTATAAATGGAACTCCCATTTGACCCAGTGATCCCACTTCTAGGAATATATCCAAAGAAACTAGAAACAACAATTAGAAAGGATATATACACCCTTATGTTCATAGCAGCACAATTCACCATATTTAAGATTTGGAAACAGCCTAAGTGCCCATCAGCAGATGACTAGATTAAAAAACTGTGGGACATCTACACAATGGAATACAACACTGCAGTAAAAAAGAAGTTCTTACCATTTGCAACAGCATGGATGGAACTGGAGAGCATTGTGTTAAGTGAAATAAGCCAATTAGAGAAAGATAAATATCACATGATCTCACTCATTTATGGAATATAATGAACAACATAAACTGATGAACAAAAACAGATCCAGAGACAGAGAAACATCGATCAGACCATCAAACCTCAGAGGGAAGGTAGGGGAGGGTGGGGGTAAGAGGGAGAGATTAACCAAAGGACTTGTATGCATGCATATAAGCTAACCAATGGACAAAGACAAAAGGGGGGTGAGGGCATGAGTGGGGGGATGGGGAGTAATGGGGGAATAAGGACACATATGTAACACCTTAATAAAGAAATTTAAAAAAATAATGGTTAAAGATGAGAAGTTGAAATCAGAGAGATTTGGATTAAAATACTGACATTGCCAATTACAATTGTGTAACTTTTGGCAAGTTCTTTTTCATTAGTGAAATAGAGATAAAGGCACTGACCTCACACCATTGTAAACACTAATGCTCTGCCTTGAATATTAGGTATTATAAATAGTCACTAGAGATCTGGTGCACAAAAATCATGCGCGGGTATAGTCCCTAGGCCTGGCCTGCAATCAAGGCCATCTTTCCTGGCTGCCCACAGCTGTCCCCGCCCCCCAGTGCCACCCACCCCCAGTTCCCCATTTGCCATTGGGTGATCAGAGCCTGTTGGCTGGTGGGAGGAACCAAGATGTCGGCCGTTCTGCCTGCTCGCCAGCCCTGCCCCCCACCGCAGGTTGCCCTCTGTGTATGGGGAGACTGGTAAGGCAGGGGCCTTGGCCTGGTGTCCCCAGCCACTCACTCCTGGTTCCCCATTTGCCATCAGACAATCAGAGCCTACCGGCCAGAGAAAGGGACCAAGACGTGGTCAGTGTGCCTCATAGTGACTGGTCAAGCAGTCATTCTGGTGATTCTGCCATTAGGGTCAATTTGCATATTACCTTTTTATTCTATAGGATAGAGACCTGGGGCATGGGGGGAGGGGCTGGCCTGCCCTGATGGGGCCACAGGCAGTTTGAAGGTTGGCCATGCCCCCGATTGGGATGGGGGTCCCCATTGGGGGGTGGGGCCAGCTGGGGTGAGGGGCTGTGGGCTGTTTGTGGCCCCTCACCCCACCCATGCCCCTGATTGGGTTAGGGGTCCCCGCTGGGGGCAGAGCCAGCCAGGGTGAGGGGTTTGCAGGCTGACTACACCCCCTATTGGGGTGGGAGTCCCCACTGGGGGGCAGAGCTGGCTGGGGTGAGGAGCCACAGATGATTTGCAGGCCAGCTACAGCCCTTATCAGGGTGGGGGTCCTGCTGGGGGGGCGGGGCCAGCTGGGGCAAGGGGCAGCAGTCATTCTGGTCTCTGGTCATTCTGCCATTTTAGTCACATGGCTTTTA
Source organism: Ia io (assembly GCA_025583905.1). Taxonomy (NCBI): domain Eukaryota; kingdom Metazoa; phylum Chordata; class Mammalia; order Chiroptera; family Vespertilionidae; genus Ia; species Ia io. The sequence continues at coordinate 63,716,396 of JAJQQW010000008.1, forward strand.
TTATATAGGATTGTTTTCTTTGAAGGCCCGGCAATATGGTAGAGCTTTCACCTATTTCTGATCATAGAATTCACCTGTGATCATGTAGGTACATGGGTTTAATTGCTTAAGCTCTTCTTCAGCAAGCCTATCCTACCCTGCAAGGCTTATAATCATCATGGCCCCTGAGTTCTGTACCACCTCCTACACTCCCCATTTAGGATTTCCAACTTCTCTGTTGAACAGCATGGACAACAACCCTGCATTATCCTCAGTAAATCACTCCTCTGGACACTCATTCTCTCTTTCTCTCTCTCTCTCTCTCTCTCTCTCTCTCTCTCTCTCTCTCTCTCTCTTCACACACACACACACACACACACACACACACACACACACACATCAACAACATGTGATTGAACCCCTATAGCATATTTTTGCTCCCTTTTATCATAACTATAGAGCAAGATTCATAAAACTTTTTATTCACACACAAAGTTTACACCACTTGGAGTAATAAGAAACACATATTCAAAATCCATATGGGTTACGACGGTATATATGGAACAGTTGTATTATAACTCATGTATTTCATCCCCAAATTAATCACTTGATGTGATGTCTAACCCCAAGGTCCCTCACCTGCCACTCACTACCAGTACTTCCTCTGTCTCCTTACAATAGCTTCCATAGCTTCCCTGCCCATAGTCATATGCACCTTCTTCTTCCCTAGCCTTCTCTAAAGCACCTTACCATTTCTTACTCATTCCCCTCCTCCAAAATTGCACCCCAAGTCCTCTTTTTTAAAAATATATTTTTTATTGATTTTTACAGAGAGGAAGGGAGAGGGATAGAGAGTTAGAAACATTGATCAGCTGCATTCTGCACACCTTTACTGGGAATGAGCCTGCAACCAAGGTACATGCCCTTGACAGGATTTGAACCTGGGACCCTTCAGTCATTGGGACAATGCTCTATCCACTAAGCCAAACCAGATAGGGCCAAGCCTTCTTTCAATAAAATCTTTCAATTTGTAAAAGATTCTCTAGGTACTAGGATACACCTGCCTTAGAAAACAGATAAGAGATTATAAATAGCACATTTTTGCATTAAAATTATTGTTTTCCAAGGACACAAAGGCAGATTAGAGATTACAGTGCACATGCAGATAAACTAATGGGTGAGGTACCAAGCAGTTCAGGGAGTTTTGTCAACAAGCCCATAGGTGTGTGTTTTTGTTTGTTTTTTTCTCAATTTCTCCAATTTTCCCCAATTGATTTGGCCATTTTTACATAGAAGTAGCTTTATAACATTGAATAAATATGCCTATTTACCCTCTTTACCAAATATGCTCTCCTGATCGGCTCCCATTTATACTCTCATTTTCCTTGGTCACTCAGGCTTGAAAGTTGAAAACAATATTTGGTTTTCCTCTATTATTTTCTTTATCCAATCTATTGCTGGTTAATTCTTCTTCCTAAATGTCTCTCAATATGAAGTCCTTTCTTTTCATTTTCACTGTCCTGGACTTTTCAAAACCCTTGATACCTTTTGCCTGAGAATCATAAAACCTTTGACCCAGTCTACACCCTCCAATTCTATTTCTTCCTGCCCATCATTGACAGGTAAGTCTGCCTAAAAGATCACTTCCCTGATGTAATTTTTCTGTTCAAAGATCTCCAGTGACTCTCCAATCCATGCTTATTGAATCAGTAAGAACAATTAGTGTCATTAATTACTCTCCTACCACTCTTATTCAAACAAGCAAGGAATGGGAGTGGTGGTAGGTTTGGCCCACACAGGCACCTTCTGGTATCAATATTTTACTTACATGATTAACCATCTCAAAGAAGTCGTTGGACGATGAAGAAGAAGAAGGAAGAAGAAGAAGAAGAAGAAGAAGAAGAAGAAGAAGAAGAAGAAGAAGAAGAAGAAGAAGAAGAAGAAGAAGAAGAAGAAGAAGAAGAAGAAGAAGAAGAAGAAGAAGAAGAAGAAGAAGAAGAAGAAGAAGAAGAAGAAGAAGAAGAAGAAGAAGAAGAAGAAGAAGAAGAAGAAGAAGAATGTAAGGCAGAAAAAAGAGAAGGAGAGAAGAGAAGGAAAGAAAGGGAGGTGGATGGAAAGAAGAAGGGGGCAAAGAAGGAGTGAATGAGAGGAAGAACACATCATTGCGTTTTTCCAGAATTTTTTTCTTTTTTCAACATCTGTATGCCTCCTTTCGAGTAAGGCCAATTTTAATAAAAAAACAAGTGGGTTCTAAGTAAAACACACACATACACACACACACACACACACAAAACAACAAACTACAAAATTCATGAAACTAAAGAAAGAACACATGACTTGCTTTGATTTTCATGCTCTCCTGGAAAATATTAAGCCAAGATAGCTCTCTTTATTCCAATTTAGAAAGGGAAATAGAAAAATATTTTTGTGGCTTTCTCACATAAAAGTGAAAAAAAAGTGTGTATTTGAACCATACATGGCTCAGATGTGATGCTTAGCATTTTTCTCTCATCTTTTAAGATTTTTTTCTGCCACCTTTGCTTATGTGTTGATTAGTATGTCTAAGAGAATATTGAGACTGAGAAATGATAGTGTGCATTTAAGGTGCTTTACTGGCAAGATATAGAAAGTAAACAACTTTAAAACTGGCAAGTAAGCTTTCTTAATTAACCTATGCTTTTAAGAGTGAATGCAGAGGCATAATTGAGATAATGAAATTAATGACCAAAGTATCCTTCAAATAAAAATAATTTATTTTAAAGAAGAAGAAATAACAACTAATAGCTGCTGCTAATTTCAATATTGAGCTTGGTTCTTTAAGTCACCCTGTAGAAAATCCATTGGGAAGTAGACCCAATGTGCAGTTGAGTTAAGGTATTTTAATTAAATTTAAAGATTTTCTTACCCATGGGAAAGGGCATAATTAGCTGTTTTCTAATGCATTTGACCTGAAGATGTTTGAATCAGCAGATAATTGAATGTATTAAAAGAAATAGCAAATTCTAATTATGAGACTTGGTTGTTGGAGTAAAAAAAAACCAAAAAAAGATTATTCATTATTTGTCCAAGAGGAGTTATACAAACATATCAGAGAGGAGAGGAACCAGCAATTACCAACCATCTCAGGCCCAAGACTGTGTGTACATCTTTGCATGGTGGCTCCTAGGAGAATTGGGTGGCTCAAGACTTGAATCTATTTTGTTATCCATGAAAGATCTCAATCTGAATGCCAAATAAATTACTACTAAAAATAGACTGAAGTACTCACAGCAGTAGAATGTACTGGCTGGACTGATGCCAGCATCACAGACTAGCTCTGATATATTGGACTTTGGCATGTTGCTGTAATGTTTCAGAGGCCACATATATCCAAATCGACAGGCTAACAAGCTGTGTTCAGATGGAGTTCTACTGAATAAGTACTTGGATCATATGGCACTTACATAAATTTGAGTAAAGAAGGTATGGTCTCCTTTTAAAGGAAAACAAGTCTTATAAACTCCAAGTCTACAATTATTTTATTACTAGGAGCCCAGTGCATGAAATTTGTGCACGGGGGGGGGGGGGGGGGGAGGGGCTCAGCCTGACCTGCACTCTCTCCAACCTGGGACCCCTTGGGGGATGTCTGACTGCCAGTTTAGGCCCAATCCCATTGGGCCTAAAGCAGCAGTCAGATATCCCTCTCACAATCCAGGACTGCTGGCACCTAACCACTCACCTGCCTGCTTGATTGATGCCTAACTGCTCCCCTGTCAGCCTGATTGGCCCCAACTGCCCTCCCCTGCTGGGCTGATCCACCCCTACTTCCCTGCCCTGCAGGCCTGGTCACCCCCAACTGCCCTCCCTGCAGGCCTGATCTCACCCCCAGCTGCCCTCCCCTGCTGGCCTGGTCGCCCCTAACTGCCCTCCCCTGCAGGCCTGATCTTGCCCCCAACTGCTCTCCCATGCCGGCCTGATGGCCTCCAGCTGCCCTCCGTTGCAGGCCTGGTTGCCTCAGCTTCCCTCCCCTGCAGGCCTGGTAGCCCCTAACTGCCCTCCCCTGCCAGCCTGCTCTCACCCCCAATTGCCCTCCTCTGCAGACCTGGTTGCCCCCAACTGCCCTCTCCTGCCAGCCTGATTTCACCCCCAATTTCCTTCTCCTGCAGGCCTGATGGCCCCCAACTGCCCTCCCCTGCCAGCCTGATGGCCCCCAACTGCCCTCCCCTGCCAGCCTGGTCGCCCCTAACTTCCCTCTTCTGAAGGCCTGATTTCACCCCCAATTGCCTTCCCCTGCAGGCCTGTTGGCCCCCAACTGCCCTCCCCTGCCAGCCTGATGGCCCCCAACTGCCCTCCCCTGCCAGCCTGATGGCCCCCAACTGCCCTCCCCTTCAGGCCTGGTAGCCCCTAACTGCCCTCCCCTGCCAGCCTGATTTCACCCCCAATTGCCTTCCCCTGCAGGCCTGATGGCCCCTAACTGCCCTCCCCTGCCAACCTGGTCACCCTCAATTGCCCTCCACTGCTGGCCTGATGGCCCCCAGCTGCCCTCCCCTGCAGGCCTGATCTCACCCCCAACTGCCCTCCCCTGCCATCCTGATTGCCCACAACTGCCCTCCCCTGCTGGCCATCTTGTGATGGCCATCTTGTGGCAGCCATCTTGTGGTGACGTGGGGGCAGCCATCTTGTGGCAGCCAATATTGTGATGCCGTGGGGGGTGGCCATCTTGTGGCATCCATCTTGTGATGATGAGGGTGCAGCCATCTTGTGACAACATGGGGGCAGCCATCTTGAGATGACATCATGGCGGCCCTCTTGTGACAACATCGTGTGATGCCACCTACGCTCTTATTATAAAGGATGTTACTTAAATATTGCTATATGTGAATGTTATGAACTTATAAATTCTTACATTTATTAATTCTTATATTATTTTAGAAATAAAAGTTTATAAAAGAATACAATGGACCAATGAAATACAAATTAACAAAATTTAATATGATAGATGATACTGTTTTGTTGAAAATGAATTTCCACTGAAAATCTAGATATGGTATTACTACTATGACAGAGATTCTGTTGAGTTTGTCATGCCGAAATTATTGTGTGCATTGTGATTAAATTCTCCATCACTCTTCTTTATTTGACTAATGCTAAACTGATCTTCCTATTAGCCATGAAGGCATTTGGCTTTCATTTGTTTTGATACATCCTTTAAGTATTAAGTCAACCTTTCTTCTCACTTATTGGTTCTGGGTAATTAATGTAGCAATATTAAGCTGAATAAAACTAAAACAAAGGTAAACTCAGATGTTGAATATACTGTGTAGTATGTTTTATAATTTTGCTCTCTAAGTAGATATAAAAATATTTCACTCCTCACTATTTCATACATTCATTCATTCATTCAAGATCTAGTGTTTTCTATGGATTAGCTCCTGCAAATGATGATGGTAAAATTATGATGATGATAATGATGATGATTTATACTTGTGCAGTCCCTGATAAAAAAGTTGTAAACTACATTAAAGTTAAATGCTCATCAATGAATCCAAAGACTAAATTTTTAAATTATGTTAAAGCCATTAGAAAAATGCATGAGTTAAGAAAGTTTGATAGTAGCAGAACACATATGATTAAAATGGCAAATAAGACTAAAAATTAAAAAGAATTACAACTACAAAGATAATGATGATGCTGATTATATTTTACATATACTATTAAAAGACTATCAGGTGCCAGTCTCTAGTTAGTTGTTATTTAATCTTCACAGCAACCTAAAGTGATAGGTATTCTTTTTATCATTTTATATATAAGGCAATTGGTACCCAAAAGTACACAGCTAGTAGTGATAGAGGTAGGATTTTAAGAGAGGCATAATAATTCCAAGATGTGGGTGCTTAACTATATTTCTGCATAAAAGAGTTAGTATTTGAATCGTGCAACCTATATAATAAAAGTCTAACATGCAAATTGTCCCCTCAGGCGTTCATTTGACTGAGAGACCGTGAGTTCGACCACTTGCTGTGATGTACGCTGACCACCAGGGGGTGGCACGGAACATGGCGGGTGTCAGCGATGTGGCACTGGCAGCGGGCAGCAGTGGGGGCACTGCCAGCCCCTATGGGCCCTGACAAGAGCAGGACCACAGCAGGATAGTGGAGCAGGTGAGCATGTGGCACCAGGCCAAGGCGGGGGCAAGTGGGGCCCAACCGCCCCGCCAATCACCCCACAGATGACAACCAGTGGCAGCAGTTGGGGTGGGGCTGCCACCTGGCTCCCAGGCACTGAGGGAGCTCTATAGGGAGGGCCCAGCCCCAATCGATCACCCTGCAGGTGGGATGGTGGAGCAGGTGAGGGAGCAGCACCAGGCCAAGGCGGGGTGCCAGGTGGGGTTATGGGGCTGCAAGGCTGGGGGTGCAAGCTGGGGCTGCGAGACTGGGGGCACAAGCTGGGGCCCAATCTCTGCAGACCACCCCAAGGGACCCCACCCATGCATGAATTCGTGTACCGGGCCTCTACTTTTTTTATTGTTAACAAATATGAATTGAACACATACACTGAGTTGCCAGATTATTATGATCTCTGAACACATAGTAATCTGGCCACTCAGTGTGTGTGTGTGTGTGTGTGTGTGTGTGTGTGTGTGTGTGTGTGTGTATTAGAGGCCCGGTTCATGAATTCGTGCATGGGTGGGGTCCGGCCAGCCTGGCTAGGGGGAGGGGACATGGGCGGTTGGCCGGCCTGCCTGCTGGTCAAACTCCTGATCGAGGGGACAATTTGCATATTAGCCTTTTATTATATAGGATACACACTGAGTGGCCAGATTATTATGCGTTCAGAGATCATAATAATCTGGCCACTCAGTGTATAATATATTGGGTAGTCTTGGATGCCAAGTAGTTCACATAATAACATATTATATAATATAATGTTTAATAAATTATATTCCATATGCATGTATATATTATAAAATATTAATAATAATATATCTTGTCATATATTTAATAATAGTATGATAGTTAATCATATGTATCAGATTTACTAGGCCACAGGGTGCCCAGATATTTGATCAAACATTCTGAATATTTGTGTAAGTTGAAGAACAAACTAAAACCTTGCAAAGCATCCAGTTTACCCATAAGGGTATTTGCTGAATTCCAGTGGAAGTCTGGTTAACTGGGCCAGATTTTCTAAAAGGGAGAGTGAAATCTGCTGCAATCATCTAGTTCTTCACTTTCCTGAAAAATCTCACTGATCCATCTCTAAAGGAATTTACCATATTTGAAGGCTTATTGGGCAGGACACTAAAAAGCTTGACTGAGAGTCTCTGAAGAGCAGACCAGCATTCTTTTTTTTTTAATATATATTTTATTTATTTATTTATTTTTTTAACAGAGAGGAAGGGAGAGGGATAGAGAGTTAGAATCATCGATGAGAGAGAAACATCTATCAGCTGCCTCCTGCAGACCCCCTACCAGGGATGTGCCTGCAACCAAGGTACATGCCCTTGACCGGAATCGAACCAGGGACCCTTCAGTCCACAGGCCGATGCTCTATCCACTGAGCCAAACCGGGTAGGACAGAGACCGGCACTCTTAAAGGTTTTCTGGACTAACAAGACGTGCATTTGAAAGGCTCTTTGTAAATAATTACTAGAGGCCTGGTGCACAAAATTCATGCACAGGGTGGAGAGGGGTCCCTCAGCCCGGCCTGCACCCTCTCTAATCTGGGATCCCTCTCACAATCTGGAACCACTGGCTCCTAACCGCTCACCTGCCTGCCTGCCTGATCACCCTAACAGCTCTCCCCTGCCAACCTGATTGCCCTAACTGCTCTCCCCTGCCAGCCTTATCACCCTAACTGCTCTCCCCTGCTGGCCTGATCCCCCTAACTGCTCTCTCCTCCTGGCTTGATGCCTCTAACTGACTAACTGCTCTCCCCTCCTGGCCTTATCCTCCTAAGTGCTCTCCCCTTTTGGCCTGATCCCCCTAACTGCGTAACTGCCACCTTCTCTCTTTTCCCTTCTGGCGCGGTGCCAGCCTTCTCATCTTCTCCCTTCTCACATGGTGCTGGCCTTCTCCCTTCTCTGGCGGCACCACCTTCTCCCTTCTGCCTTCTCCTGCAGCGCCTTCTCCCATGGCCTCTACAAAAGGGACTGCAGCACTGGACCGGCCCTCACAGCCACAGCTGCTGGCCCTTGGCCATTGCAGCTGCTATGGCTTTGTCTGGAAGGATATCCAGAAGATTTCAGTCTAATTAGCATATTACCCTTTTATTAGTATAGATATTTATAAAGAGGGCATACCTGAAGAAGAGGATGAACAGAGTTAGTGAACAAGAATTAGACTGAATCTTACTACACCTGCAATCATGCTTTGTCCAAGGTCAGTTTCTTATTGAATTGAGATGATCCACTCCTCATCCTATGTGTTTAATAGAGGAAAGGGGAAAATCACTAGTGGAATATAATAGCACTGAGATTCTCTGAGGCTTTTTAGTACACAATGCCCAGCACAATTTTTTTTTTTTAGTTAGAAATGAGAAGAGACAAGGAAATTTCACTAAAAAGAAGAGAAACAACATTAATAACAATATAGAAAGACCCCCATATGATCTAGTGTTGGAGTTAACAAACAATGAATTTTAAAATAACTGTGATTCATATGTTCAAAAAAATAGAAGACAATGCGCACAAAATAAATGAAATAATCATAAAATTGGCACCTATAAAAAAAATTAGCCTTGAAGGAGTAATTCAATTGGTTGAGAGTAGTCCTGTGCATGGAGGGGTTACTTGTTTGATTCTAGGTGAGGACACATACCTGGGTCATGGGTTTGATCCACAGTCAGGGTACTTACAAAGGCGTCTTCTCTCTCTCTCTCTCTCTCTCTCTCTCTCTCTCTCTCTCTCTCTTCCTCTCTCTTCTTGTTTAAGCATGTGTTTGGGTGAGGATTAAAAATAAATAAATAAATAAATATCAAATGGATAATCTGGAACTCAAAAATCTGTAATAATGAAAGCATAATATGTTAATTAGACTGGACGTTCTTGGCAGGTCCCAGGTGCTGGAGGGAAACCAGGGTTCCGGGTGCCGGAGGGAAGCCAGTGCCGGCAGCCAGGGGAAGGAAGGCCTACTCTTGCACGAATTTTGTGCATCGGGCCTCTGGTTAATATATATTAACCAGTGCACAAAATTTGTGCCCTTGGGGCCCAGTGCACAAAATGTGTGCACTTCGGGGGGCCTCAGCCCAAATTGCGAGAGGGTGCAGGCCAGGCTGAGGGACCCCATTGATGCATGATCAGGTCCGGGGAAGGATGTGGGAGGTTAGCCAGCCAGGGAGGGACCGCAAGAGGGCTCCAGGGCGTGTCCAGCCCGTCTTGTTCAGTCCCAATCGGCCGGACCCCAGCAGCAAGCTAACCTACCAGTCTGAGCGTCTGTCCCCTGGTGGTCAGTGCAGTCATAGCAACTGGTTGAGCAGCCTAGCATATCATTAGCATATTGCATTTTGATTGATTGAATGGATTACCAGACACTTAGCATATTAGGCTTTTATTATATAGGATAGCTCAAAAGATGTTCAATATAATGCTAATTGGTCACTTGACTTCCTAATATTATATTGCCTGCTACATTTTATCTACATCTTGCTCAGCTGCACTACTTCTTTATCTCTGCTTTTTCCAATGGATCTGAGAATAATGAGCTTTAGAGGAATCAACTTCTCTAATACTTTATTAAGATAGATGTGGACCATATTAAATGGGGATAAAGCAGATTGCAGACATGTGATTAGTGAAATGGAAAACATTGGACAAGTGAGATAGATACACGGGGATATCCCAAAGACACATACAGTTGGAGTCCTATAAGGAGAGAAGAGAAAAAATGAAGCAGAAAAAAATATTTGAAGAGATAGTGACTGAATATATTTTCTAAAACTGATAAAAGACATCAACACAAAGAATTTCAATGAGGAAAAGCTCAATTCAAAGGAAAAAAAACACAAAGAAAACCACATCTAGGCACATCATAGTAACACTGCTGAATATCAAGGAGAAAAAGGAAATCCTAAGAAGTGACAAGGATAAAAATAATATTACCTTTAAAGTAGTAAAACTGGCAGCTGAATTCTCAACAGAACTGACACAAGCCAGAACAAAATAATAACATTTTTAACTGCTAAAAAATATAACTGCCAACTTAAAATTTTATATGCAATAAAAATTTATTTCAAAAATAAAGCTAAAATAAAACCATTTTCAGGTAAAAATTTGAGAGAATTTTTTGGTAGGTTTACATTAAAGAAAACCTAAAGGGAATTCTTCATGCAAATTGAAATCCTTCCCAGTTGAAAGCTTGACAAGACAGAAGAGAAATGAAAATGTTATTAGGTCATTTTAGGAAATATTGACTACAAAAAAAATGTAAATAATGTATTTTCAGTTATAACATATGTAACTGAAATACTGAACAAAAATTGCTCAAAAGGCAAGAAGAAATAAATAGTGCTTAAAGGTCCTGAGGTTCAAGTAACATCGTGTCTGGAATAAAAGCAACAATTTGTATTAGAGCTTTAATGAGTCAAGAATGAGTAATTACTTCTTGGTTATCTAGTAAGATGGTGTAAAACTACTTTTTCAATTGAAGTTAAAATACTGTTACCAGTCATTTTATAATTTTAATACAATTGAAATAATATGAATGACAATAGGTATACCAAAGCTCAATTAGATACTTATTGGATCTCACCTTATCAATTATATGTTCAAGTGTATCTACAAAGAATGAAATTTAAAAGAACAAAGAAGTCTGAGTAAATATCAATGGAAAGTTATAGCTAAAATGTAAGGTGTAGTGAGATTTTATAATGTATTTATCACACTGGGAACAAAACCGCATCTCATCCTTTCAACATAAAAGTCACCTTTCAATATTTAACTTTCATATGCATATTTAAGGATTTAAAAAGAAGGTAGAGAACTGCTGGGAGTCAGCATCCCAAATTCATAATGACAGTAATAAAAAATATTACATTTTAGAACAGGGAATATACCATGCTAGAGTTATCAAGGAACTTTTCAAGAAATGGAACTTGAAGTAGGCCCTAAAATATGACTGGAAAATGGAAAACACATTTCATTTCTTGATAAAAATGTACTATGAAGAAGAGAAGGAAATGTCCCTTCCTACAATCTTTGGCTAGAAATGGAAAATTAAATATAATACTAATATTAAAGATATGAATTTGGACTCTTAAATACCTTATTCACAACAATATTAATTCTTTTTAAGCATAACTAATTTAATTTATAATAAATGTTATATTTAATTCTGTGCCAGTATTTTTTATTTATTTTTTATTTAAGTATAGTTGGTACACAATATTATATTAGTTGTATTACTTTCAGGTGTACAATATAGTGATTTGACATTTTTATACCTTTTAATGTGATCACCCCATTAATTCTAGTAATCATTTGTCACCATGCAAACTTACACAATATTGTTGACTATATTTTCCTTCCCCTTTTTACTCATCCCTTTATCCCCGCTCTTCTGGTCTATGAGTCTGTTTTTGATTTGTTTGTTTTGCTTTGTTTTTAAATTCTACATATAAGTGAAACCATACCTATTTGTCTTCCTCTGCCTGAGTTACTTCACTTAGCATATTTCACCTAGCATTATACCCTCTAGGTTCTTCCAATATTGATTCTTAAGAATGAGGAACAGGGACAGGATGAATGACATGGACCTGATGAGTCCTTGTTTGCAAAACATACCTTGAAGTTCCCTCTCATGTTATACTTTGCCATAATCAGAGGGTACAAATTGGGAAGTCTACATGGATTTTCCCCCCTGAAAAGCAAAAACATGAGAATATTGAGTACCAATTTGCTTAATGAGATGATTTAAAGGAGTGAAAAAACCACGAAAAGCCCCGAAGTATCAGAACACTGTCTTCACACTAATGGCTTTTCACACTAATAAAATTCTGCGGGTTAATGATCTCACCCAACCTCGGAGGTAAAACTAGAATTATTTTCAGCAATAGTCATTAATGTGATGATTAATAAGAAGCTACACAATTATATTTTAGTGTCTCTACTGTTTCAAGTCTTGTCCTTAAAACACTATCACTGTTCATTATATTTTGGCTCATGGTTATAATTTGTTGTCTTAAGATGAAATTTTTTTTTACTGTATTTATTAACTTGAAAGTGAGATGTGGTAGTTCTAACACTAGTCCATGTTAATCATGGCTATAATCATATTTGTTAATTTGGACAAGGAAGGTATTATACAGAATCACTATGCACCTGTTGATAATGCATCTAATTGAAGGAATAGTTCCTGGAAACAGAGATAAAATAATTATGTTTATTTGCTTGGAAAACCCCAAATTCTGGGGAAATATCAGTTGTCTTTAGTAATACAACACAAATGCTATGATGGGATATCTGGCATAATAACATTAAATAGTTGATTACCTAAGGTCCCCATGTCTCACAAGACTGTGGGAAGTAAATGTAGATATCAGATAGACATTGTTAAATCAAGTCCTCTAGGGAACATATAACTAGAGTATAATTATGCAGTGAGACTTGGAATGGCAGCTATGGAATGACAAGGACTCCATTTTCAACATGTGACAATCTTTAAACCTAACTTTCTCTGATACCAAATGTCTGAGAGTCTCTACAAAAAAAATGTTTAACCACATTTTCATCATAGTTACTTTACAAATATTTGATCATTTTAACTAAATTATAAACTTCAGATACACGTTTTAACTTCACAGAAACAGTTTTGCTCTTGAAACAAATCCTTTGTGGCTCTGAATCTCAGATTATGTTTGGTTTTGTTTTAAACTTAATCTGAATTTTTAAAAAGCACTTTTATCATGTTTAAAGTAAAATAATTAATAAAATTTACACAAACAATGTTCTCTGAGGCATTGCTAACCAATCACCAGGGACAGCAAAGAAAATGTTTCTAAGAAGTGGCATGACAGCACATCATTCTAAATTTGGTTATTCCCAAAACATTATCAAAAGATATGGTTCAGTTACAATGTAGCCTCAAGTAACTGAATAATTAAGTTATATTTAACCCAATAATATCACTGTTCTAATTTACTATATATTGTGTAGTTTTCCTGTCTGCTCTTCAGAGATTCCAAAGAGTGAATTACTGATCCAATGACCAAAAGAAGTTCCCAAAAGTGCTTAACATACTCCAAAGGAGTAATTTGTTACACTGCAGGAAAATAGACCTTCCTTCTAAATCAATGTGACTTTCAGACATAAGTATTTGCATTCATAGCAGATAAAAGTATCATGCTGTGGTTGGCAGATGCTATCTACATAAACAAAGGGAATTGGTGCCAGTCAATTCCTGTTGATGTGCAATAAGTATAGAATAGCAGAGAAGACAATGGCCCATATTTAAAGGCCCACAAACCAATTATAAAGGACTGAACAGGATGGGGTAGGACTCAGTACTGGGAGTTTTGCTTTTCATGGGGGAATGGTTTCCTCAACATTATTTGTGGTACCAACTAAAACTTGTATGACCAGGAGGCAGTTTTCCCCTCCTCTCTCTACACTGTCCTGTTCCGAAATTTCATCCATTTCATGGGACCTCTCCTAGTAAACTATGAGCCTTCTTTCTCCCAACTATAGTGCATCCTAGAGTATATAAAAAATTGCAACTGTCTCCTAACCTATTATATCTTCTCAATGACCAGAGCAAATCTATACTAGTGTAACTGCCTTTTACTTCATGGAAGCTGACATCGGTTATACACAGTTAATTATATAATAGTCTCACCTATATAGTTAGAAACTGACATTAAGTCACACCTTAGTCTGCTCCAAATGCAATAACCTCAATGAGTTTAGTGTTTCCCAGTCAATGATCTAATCATATTTTTAAAATTCTCATTTCCTCTGGAACATATCCAAATTCTGCCTTTTTTAGATCAATAATAAGATTTAAATGAATCTCACCACCATAGCAGTTGAGACTAAAACCAAATGAACTATACTGGGAGAATCACTTCATATTGCCTTTTACAGCTTTATTTGAAATGATGAACACATGTTATTGACATGTTATTCAATTACATTTATAAAATCTGACTGAAATAATTATACCAGCTCATATTCAAGTTTTCCTTACTTTCCCCAAAACTGTTTTTTTCTTATTCTTCCTGATTGAATTATACTAAAGATATCAATTAAAATATCAAGCTTAATAATGTATCCAATTTCTAAGGACATTTAAATTTTAATTATTTTCTGTAGAATCCTTGCCTAAGTTGTAATATTCACATTATAGTGTAGATATACTTGCATATTCCATATATATATGCCATTTTTAAAAAGTTCTAAGACTGGCCATCATAGAATAATGGAGTCTTAAAAGTTAAAGAATATTATGATAAATTCTATTCCTTCAGAGGCAGCAGCATATTTACTTTGGTTTTCAAGAAAGGAAAAAAGTAAATTCTGTGATCTTGGGGTATACAATCCAGCCCATCTCCAAGAATGTGGATTGCAATTAACTTCACATCGATACTATAATAAGGAAATAATTTAAAAATGCAATCAAAGATTATTCAAAGATACTCATCACAGAATTGATGACAGCAGAATAATTACAAATTCCCTAACTAAAATTCCCCAAAATAACACTATGATTAAATGTGTATACTGGAGTTATCCGTGTTTTTAAATGCAATCAATAGGGGGAAATCCTCCATAAATAATTTCAGTGTAGCTTTTTTGCACTGGGTTTACCTCCAGAACATATATGCCAATGAAAACCATTGCTAAATTTAAGCCAAAATGGGGGGGGGGGGGGGATTCATATTAACATCTATATCACTGGACATGTATATTCAGGTAAGTCTGCAAATACTGGCTATCAGATCTACAAATGTGGTGATATTAACTAAAGGACCATCAAAATATTTAGAGGATGCTTCTGAGATAAGAGAGAGTTTCTTCATGTATGCCTGAGTCTAGGATAAACTAAAAGCTAAACATGAGTGTGAAATAACTATTATTATCTCCTTATGGAAATTTGAGACCAGTAAGTATTATGTGACCATCTCTGATATTAGGATAGAAAAAGACCTTTTTTTTTCCTTTACTGTAGCCTTCCACCATTTATGAGAAGCACCTAGTAATTAAACCCCAAGATTATCAGCTCCTCTATTTCAAACAGCCCCTGTGTTCAAACTGCAAAGCAAGATGAATTACTCTCAAGGATACATTCTTCCATACATACCCCTCCTCCCTGCTGATTTTACAACTCAGGGATTATTAGTAGAAAGTTTCCTTTCCTCTCCCCTTGAAACAAGCCTCTTTTGTACTTTTCATAACTTTTTCTCTAAGAATGTTTCACAGGCTTTGGAAAAATACTGATAAGACACCTCCCTAGGACATCTGCCCCTGCCTGGACTATCTCTGGAAGAACTAACAAAGACAATCCCCTGATGTCTACTCAATTTCAGCCCCCAAATCCTCCTCCCTTCCTTGTCACCTAGCAACAGCAGCCAAGGCTTTAAAAGGGGGAGCTGCTTTTTGTTTCTTGCTTTTGTATTGATTACCAATGCACCTGCCATTTCCCTTCAGGAAAAGTAAAATAAACTTCCTCTCGGCATCTCTTCTCTCAGTTGTAAATTTTTTTCACAGCCCACAGCCATGGTGTTACCAGTTAAAAATCCTAACAGCTGGTGCCCTAGATCACTTGGACATTATAAAAAACACTAGAGGCCCAATGCATGAAAATTGGTGCACTCAGGGGGTTCCTTCAGCCCAGTCTGGGCCCTCTCACAGTCTGGGAGCCCTCAGGAGATGTCCACCTGCCAACTAGTAGTCAGACATCCCTCTGGCAGCCAAGGAGCCCTCGGGAGATGTCTGACTGATGGCTTAGGCCCACTCCCCATGGGAACATCCTTAGCACTGCCACAGAGGCAGGAGAGGCTCCCACCACTGCCACTGTGCTTGCAGCCATCAGCCCGGCTTGTCACTGAGTAGAGCTCCCCCAGTGGGAGTGTACTGAACACCATGGGGCAGCTCCTGGGTTGAGCATCTGCCAATGGGTGGTCAGTGTGCATCATAGCAACCGGTCGCTCCCAGTCATTCCACCCTTAGGATCAACTTACATATTGGTAAGATCGGGCCTAAACAGGCAGTTGGACACCCTCTCACAATCCAGGACTGCTGGCTCCCAACTGCTCGCCTGCCTGCCTTCCTGATTGCCCCTAATCGCTTTTTCCTGCCAGCCTGATCACCACCTAACCACTCCCCTGCCAGCCTGATTGATCCCTAACTGCTCCCCTGCCAGCCCGATTGCCCCGAACTGCCCTCCCCTGCAGGCCTGGTCACCCCTAACTGTCCTCCCCTGCAGGCTTGATCGCCCCCAACTGCCCTCTTTTGCAGACTTGGTCTCTCCCCTGCTGGCCATCTTGTGTCCACATGGGGGCAGCCATCTTGTGTGTTGGAGTGATGATCAATTTGCATATTACTTTTATTAGATAGGCTAGAGGCCTGGTGCATGGGTGGGCACCGGCTGGTTTGCCCTGAAGGGTGTCCCGGATCAGGTTGGGGGTTCCCTTGGGGCATGGGGTAGCCTGGACAAGGGACCTGTGGTGGTTTGCAGGCCGGACACGCTCCCTGGCAACCCAAGTGGAGGCCCTGGTATCTGGGATTTATTTATCTTCTATAATTGAAACTTTGTAGCTTTGAGTGGAGGCTAGGACAGTCCAGGGAAGGTGGAAAGCTTGGCTTCCTCCATTGCCAGGG
The DNA here is from genome assembly GCA_025583905.1 of Ia io. Taxonomy (NCBI): domain Eukaryota; kingdom Metazoa; phylum Chordata; class Mammalia; order Chiroptera; family Vespertilionidae; genus Ia; species Ia io. Next base: position 63,733,167 of record JAJQQW010000008.1, read on the forward strand.
GCAACTCAAGCCTCCTGCTCACTCTGTGGCCACAGCCATTTTTGTTGGGATTTATTTATCTTCTATAATTGAAACTTTGTAGCCTTGAATGGAGGCTAGGGCAGGTCAGGGCAGGCGGAAATCTTGGCTTCCTCCTTCGCCAGGGAAACCCAAGCCTCCTGCTCTCTCCAGCTCCATGGCTGTCGCTATTTTTGTTGGGATTTATTTATCTTCTATAATTTTGTAGCCTTGAATGGAGTCCACGGCCAGCAAGGTGTGAAGGAAGCTTGGCTTTCTCCATTCCCGGGGAAACCCAAGCCTCCTGCTCACTCCATGGTCTCAGCCATCTTGGTTGGGTTAATTTGCATACTCGCTCCCAATTGGCTGGTAGGCGTGGCTTGTGGGTGTAGCAGAGGTATGGTCAATTTGCATGTTACTATTTTATTAGATAGGATTGGCAAATACCATCAACAAAGTAACAATCTTAAGGGCTGTCAGAGAGAGACAGAAAGTTTCTTACAATGGATCTCCCATCAGACTATCAACTGATTTCTCAACAGAAACACATCAGGCCAGAAGGGAATAGAATGAAATATACCAAGTCATACAAAGCAAGGGTATGAATCCAAGAATACTGTACCCAGCAAGACTATCAATCAAAGTTGAGGGTGAAATCAGGAGCTTCACAAACAAAAAAAGGACTAAGGGAGTATATTACCGCCAAACCAACAATGCAAGTAATGCTAAAGGATCTGTTGTAAAAAGAAGAAACAGGAAGGGAAGAAGGAACACATGCATAAAAAATAAAACTGGTGACAAGCAAGTACCTATCAATAATAACTTTAAATGTAAATGAATTAAATGCCCCAATGGAAAGACATGGGGTAGCTGAGTAAATAAGAAAACATGACCTATATATGTGCTGTCTACAGGAGACCCACCTCAGAACAAAGACTCACACAGACATATGGTAAAGGGATGGAAAAAGGTTTTTCAGGCGAATGGAAATGAAAAAAAGCTGGGGTAGCAATACTTATATCTGACAAATTAGACCTCAAAGTGCAGGTTATAACAAGAGATAAGGAAGGCCACTTCATAATACTAAAGGGAGCAATTCAACAAGAAGATATAACTCTGTTAAACATATATGCACCCAATACGGGAGCACCCAAATACATAAAAAAAACTTTTGGAGGATATCAAGGAAGAGATTAACAGAAATACAGTCATAATAAGAGACTTTAATACCCCATAACACCACTGGATAAATCATCTAGACAAAAAATCTGCAAAGAGCCCTAGCTGGTTTGTCTCAGTGGATAGAGCGTTGGCCTGCAGACTGGAGGGTCCCAGGTTCGATTCCGGTCTGGGGCATGTACCTTGGTTGTGGGCACATCCCCAGTGGGGGCCGTGCAGGAGGCAGCTGGTCGATGTTTCCCTCTCATCGATGTTTCTAACTCTCTATCCCTCGCCCTTCCTCTCTGGAAAAAAAAAAAAAAATCCGCAAAGAAACATCAATCCTAAATGACTCACTAGACCAGATGGAATTAATTGACATCTTCAGAACATTTCACCCCAAAGCCACAGAATATACATAAGTCTCAAGTGCACATGGGTCATATTCAAAGATAGACCACATATTGGGACACAGGCAAAGTCTCTTCAAATTCAAGAAAATAGAAATCATGTCAGGCATCTTCTCAGATCACAATGGCATAAAATTAGAAATCAACTACAATAAAAACAGTGAAAAAAACCAAACACCTGGAGACTAATTAGCATGCTATTAAACAATGACTGGGTTACCAGAGAGATCAAAGAATAAGAAAAAAGCATCTTGACAACAAACAACAATGAAAACACAATAACCCAAAATCTATGGGACACAGTGAAAGCAGTCTTGAGAGGGAAGTTCATAGCTCTACAGGCCTACCTCAAAAAAAAAGAAAAAAAAAATGGTAATAAATTGTCTAACCCTACAACACAAAGAGTTGGAAAGAGAACAACAAGAAAAGCCCAGCATAAGCAGAAGGAAAGAAATAATAAAGATCAGAGTGAAAATAAATGACATAGAGACCAAAAAAAAAAAAAAAAAATACAAAAGATCAGCAAAACCAAGAGCTGGTTCTATGAAAGGATAAACAAGATTTATGAATTACTCTAACCAGGTTCACCAAGAAGCAAAGAGAGAGGACCCAAATAAACAAAATCAGAAATGAATGGGGTAAACTAATAACCAATCCCACAGAAATACAAAGGATTATGAAAAGATACTATGAACAACTCTATTTCAACAAAATGGACAACCTAGATGAAATGGATATATTCTTAGAAAAATGCAAGCTCCCAAAACTCAATCAAGTAGAATAAAAAAAACTTGAATAGGCCAAAACTACCAAAGAAATTGAAGCAGCGATGAAAAATCTTCCAGAAAACAAAAGCCCTGGTTCACACAGCTTTACAGGGGAGTTCTACCAAGCATTTAAAGAATAACTAAAACATATCCTCCTCAGACTATTCCAAAAAATTCAAGAGGAAGGCACACTTCCAAGCTCCTTCTATGAAGCCAGCATTACCCTAATTCCAAAACCAGATAAAGACACCACAAAAAAAGAGAACTACAGGCCAATATCCTTGATGAACATAGATGTTAAAATCCTCAACAAAATTCTAGCAAACCAGATTCAGCATTATATTAGAAAGATCATACACCATGACCAAATGGGATTTCTTCCAGGGAAGCAAGGATGGTGCAATATCCACAAATCAATAAATGTGATATATCACATAAATAAATTGAGAGACAAAAATCACATAATCATATCAATCGATGCAGAAAAAGCATTTGACAAAATCCAACATCCTTTCTTGATAAAAACTCTCAGCAAAGTGGGAAAGAGGGATCATACCTCAACATAATAAAAACCCTATATGGCTAACATCATACTCAATGGGCAAAAACTAAATTTATTTCCCCTAAGAATAGGAAAAAGACAGGGATGCCTACTTTCACCACTCCTGTTCAACATGGTACTGAAAGTGCTAGCCATAGCAATCAGACAAGAAGAAGAAATAAAAGGCATCCAAATTGGAAAAGAAGAAGTAAAACTGTCCTTATTTGCAGATGACATGATGCTATACATAGAAAACCCCAAAGACTCCATGAAAAAACTACTAGATCTAATAAATTAATTCAGCAATGTAGCCGGATACAAAATTAACACCCAGAAATTTATGGCCTTTTTATACACCAATAATGAACTCACAGAAAAAGAAATGAAAAAAAAATCCCATTTATTATTGCAACAAAAAAATTAGAATATCTAGGAATAAACTTAACTAAGGAGGTAAAAGATCTGTGCTCAGAAAACTAGAGGACATTGAAAAAAGAAATAAGGAAGACATAAACAAATGGAAAAACATACCTTGTTCATGGATTGGTAGAATCAACATCATTAAAATGTCCATATTACCGAAAGCAATCTACAGATTCAATGCAATCCCCATTAAAATATCATTAGCATACTTCAAAGATTTAGAACAAACTCTCCAAAAATTTATCTGGAATAAAAAAAGACCCCGAATATCCACAGCAATCCTGAGAAAGAAGAACAAAGTTGGAAGGATCACAATACCAGATATCAAGCTGTATTACCAAGACACAGTTCTCAAAACTGCTTGGTACTGGCACAAGAATAGACACATACAAGCAATAACGGTTATGCTGAAAGGCAAATGAATCAGTCTGTAGTGAGTTTCTTTCTGGGCCAACAGTTCTTTTGAGACCCAATTTCAATGTCAACAGTTCCTTATATGCACATGTCAGCAATGATATTTCAGTTCTGGATGGTGGACAAATGGTGGTAATGCAGGTCCGACCCTCTCTGGTTTGGTCCTGGGCAACCTGCAGTGACGCACAGCTGTTGACTGCTAGTATGGCAAGGCGACGTCAGTGTCTTCCATCTCTGGACTGCTTCTCTTCTATTTTCATGGCTGGAGTAGTCCTGTCAATTCCTTTCTGTTGCTGGAATCCACATGGTCTCGGAGTTGTTTTCTGAAAATATACAAACATATTCTTGACCAAAAGTTAATAAAGGAATATTTTCTATAAATTTGACTTGGGATCCCTTTTCATTTTTTTGCCCAGATGATTTTCCTCTGGCTTGTTTTGACACCATGTGTGTTTTTCATGGGTGTCTTGCTTTTAGCATAAACCATTATTGCTTGTCTCATTTTTGGTTATAAGTATATTTCTAGTAGCACATGATCTCACTCATCTAGGGGAAATGATGAACAACATAGTCTGATGAGCAAGAACAGACCCAGAAACAAGGAGGCATAGATCAGACTGTCAGGCCTCAGAGGGAGGGTAGGGAGGGTGGAGATATAGGGGAGAGATCAACAAAGGACTTGTGTGCATTCATATGAGCCTAACCAGTGGTTAAGGACAACAGGGGGGTGGAAGCATGCGTGAGGAGGGGTGTGGGATGGGAATGGGGGGATGAGGACAAATATCATTAATAAAGAAATTAAAAAAAAAAGAAATAGACACAGAGACCAATGGAACAGAGAACCCAGAAATTGACCCAAGCCATTATGCTCAATTAATATTTGACAAAGGAGGCAAGAGCATACAATGGAGTCAGGACAGTCTCTTCAATAAATGGTGCTGGGAAATTTGGTCAGACACATACAAAAAAATGAAACTAGATCACCAACTTACACCATACACAAAAATAAACTCAAAATCGATAAAGGACTTAAATGGAAAATGGGAAACCATAAAAATCCTACAAGACACCATAGGCAGCAAAATGGCAGACATATGTGGTAGCAATATCTTTATAGACACAGCTCCTAGGGCAATGGAGACTAAGGAGAAAACAAACAAATGGGACTACATCAAAATAAAAAGCTCTCTCTGCACAGCAAAAAAAGCCATCAACAAAACAGTAAGAAAACCCACTGAATGGGAGAACATACTTGCCAATGATATTTCAGATAAGGGTTTAATCCTGAAAATTACAGGGAACTCATACAACTTAACAAAAGGAAGATAAATGATCCAATCAAAAAATGGGAAAAGGACCTAAATAGACACTTTTCGAAAAAGGACATACAGTGGCCTAGAGACATATGAAAACATGCTAAAGTCACTAATCATCCAAGAGATGCAAATCAAAACAACAATGAGATACCATCTCACACCTGTCAGAATGGCTATCATCAACAAATCACCAAAGACAAGTGCTGGAGAGGATGTGGAGAAAAAGGAACCCTCATGCACTGCTGGTGGGAATGCAGACTGGTGCAGTCACTGTGGAAGACTGTATGAAATTTCCTCAAAAAGTTAAAAATGGAACTGCCATTTGACCCAGTAATCCCACTTCTAGGACTATATCCCAAGAAACCAGAAACACCAATCAAAAAGTATATATGCACCCCTATGTTCATAGCAGTACAATTTATAATAGCTAAGATTTGGAAAAAAAAAACTAAATGCCCATCAGCAGATGAGTGGATTAAAAAACTGTGGTACATCTACACAATGGAATACTACACTGCTATAAAAAAGAGGAACTTTTATCATTTGCAACAGCATGGATGGAACTGAATAGCATTATGCTAAGTAAAATAAGCCAGTCGGAGAAAGATCAATATCACATGATCTCACTCATATGTGGAATATAAAGAACATCATAAACTGATGCACAAAAATAGATCCAGAGATAAGGTGACACTGAACCGACTGTCCAACCTCAGAGAGAAGGCAGAGGAGGGGTGGTTAGAGCCCAACCAAAGAGTTGTATGCATGCGTATTAGCATAACCAATGGACACAGACACTGGGGCAATGGGAGCTTCCTGGGGTGGGAATGGTGGCGGGGGGGAGGGGGTCAATCTGGGCAAAGGAGACATATGTAAAACTTTAGACAATAAACAAATAAGGAAAAAAAAAGAATGTGTCTATCAAAGATATTCCTCATATCTTTGCAATGTGGCTGATGACTGCAAAAAATGACCCACCAATCGAAGCAGCTGGCTTCACTGATTAGGTGATTATCCTGAACCACCCAGGCCAAATCAGTGCTGCCTATATACCTGTTCTGGATTATTAAACATCTTATATTACTTTGCAAGTTCGTTAAGCTGAAGGAGAACATTTATAACCATTCTGGTATAACACTGGAAGATGGCCTCAAAGTCTTGATATCTGGTGACACTGGCATGGTTGAAATGGTTCTTTAAAAACCTGAGTGTTGAGAAGTTCTCTGACTATCCTCCTCTGGCTGTTGGTAACAGAGACAGACTGTAGCTGTGGCTGTCATCAAACCAGTGGACAAGAAGGCTGTGGGAACTGGTAAGGTCACCAAGTCTGCCCATAAAACTCAGTAGGTTAAATATTATTCTTAATACCTGTCCCTCTCCCCAGTTTAATCAGTGGTGGAAGGAGGTCACAGAATTCTTTGTCTCAGTTGGTCATTTAAGTTTAATAGTAGACATCTGGTCAATTGTAATAATACAACTAAAACCTTCAGAGGGAAAAGATGACATTTTGAGGATCTTTTTTTTTTTCTTTGACAATTTTAAGTTACTTGTTTTTAAAATCAGTATTTTTTTAATAAGAACAATTTAACTAAAAATCTGTCACAGAATGTTGAGACCCATTCAAACAAAGTTTATTGGAAAAGCCGAAACCGGTTTGGCTCAGTGGATAGAGCGTCGGCCTACAGACTCAAGGGTCCCAGGTTCGATTCCGGTCAAGGGCATGTACCTTGGTTGCGGGCACATCCCCAGTAGGGGGTGTGCAAGAGGCAGCTGATGGATGTGTCTCTCTCATCGATGTTTCTAACTCTCTATCCCTCTCTCTTCCTCTCTGTAAAAAATCAATAAAATATATTTAAAAAATAAAAAAATAAAAATAAAAAAAAAACATTCAAAGTTTATTGGAAAAAAATGAATGTAAAAACCAAAATACAAAACTATATTTATATAAGATCATTCCAAAAAATAAAATGATAGTGAAGATATATAGATAAATAGATAAACATACAGAAATATAGGAAAATGATTGATTTAAGTAAATCAATAGCAGTAATTATTGATAATCACAGGTGGTTTTTGTTTCTTTTTCTTTCTATAGTCCTATTTTCCAACTTTTTAAACAATACATATGTATTACATCTCTAACCTGAAATCAAGCTACTTTTACTCTAAAATTTTTAAATCCATAGAATTAATCATTACCTTTTTTTGTATTCCTTAGCCTGGTTGCTATTAAACTAAGGTATTTAATTTTATAATGTACATAAATTCCTAATTAAAAGCAATAAACAAAGCAAAAGTACCCTTCACACCCAGAATTGGTGACATCAAATATCTAGCCCACAAAGAAAAATTAAAAAGAGCCTAACTGGTGTGGCTCAGTGGTTGAGTGTTGACCTATGCACCAGGAGGTCATGATTCGATTCCCGGTCAGGGCACATGCCCGAGTTGCGGGCTTGATCCCCAGTGTGGGGCATGCAGGAGGCAGCTGATCAATGATTCTCTCTCATCATTGATGTTTCTATCTCTCTCTCCCTCTTCCTTCCTCTCTGAAATCAATAAAAATATATTTTTAAAAATACAAAAAGATGTATAGAAAATATTGGAAATGTGAGAAAGTTGAGCTGTTTTAAGGGTTGAGAGGCTAAAACAGAAAGCCCAAGGGAAATTCTGCACAATCCTGATCTGCTCAAGCTAAAGGGAACATGAAAACCACAGGGATTACAGTGAAGAAACCTGGCAAATACTACCTCGATCAGGTGATCAAGATCAATATCAATAGTGATAAGTGACGTTGATAGCATGTACTCTTGATATAATGTGATGACTTTACCTCTTTGGTCTTCTTTCCCAAAACCCATAGCCTCAGTCTAATCATGAGGAAAACATCATACAAATCCCAGTTGAGGGAAATTCTTTAAAATACCTGACTTGAACTCCTCAAAACTGTCAAAGTCATCAAAAACAAGAAAGTCAGAGAAACTGTCCAAACCAAGAGGAGTCTAATGAATCATGATGGCTAAATATAATGTGGTATCCAAGATATTAATGGGAAAAACTGGGTGTGGGATATATCAAAAGTCTTTCACTGTTTTCACTACTTTTCTGTAAATCTATTCTAAAATGGAAAGTTGATTTAGAAATTATATACATACACACACAGGAAACTTGCAGGCATGGTATATTCCATTAGTGCTGAGACCATCAACACCCCTCTTCAAGTATATACTATTAAATAAGGATATTGTTTTATCCATCTTTGTATCTCCTGTAACTTCTTATACCAGGCCTTTTACATACTAGTAATACTACAGGATAAATGTCCATAGACTTGAATGCGAAGATGATTCAATGATCCAGCTGACTACACAGTAGGAAAACAAAAGTTTCTTTTAAGATGCATTTTTTTCACTCCTAGAAATTATTGTATAATTTAATCTTATTTTGAGAGAAAGGCCCATAATGGTGGACTGCACCTGGAGGAAAAAGAGTGAAGAAATGAACACAGGGTAACAGCAACATATAGAGATCTCAGAGAATCTGTAGGCATCTTATTTTGCAAAATCACTTTAAAATACATTGCTTAAAGCTTGAAAGGCAACACAGGGAGAACATATTGAAGAAGATAATACATAAGACCTGCATTTTGAAAATTGTTCTGAGGATTAGCTGAGAAAAATGTATGTGAGCATCCTTTGAAAATCACTACACAGTCAAATAGCGGATCCTAAATGTCCTCAGGTGTTGGAGCACCTGAAAGTGATAGTGCTCCTTGGAGATCACAGTGAAGACTGATGTGTTGGGTTGCATTAGAGCAGTGGTCGGCAAACTCATTAGTCAACAGAGCCAAATATCAACAGTACAACGATTGAAATTTCTTTTGAGAGCCAAATTTTTAAAACTTAAACTTCTTCTAACGCCACTTCTTCAAAATAGACTCGCCCAGGCCGTGGTATTTTGTGGAAGAGCCACACTCAAGGGGCCAAACAGCCACATGTGGCTCGTGAGCCGTGGTTTGCCAACCACGGCATTAGAGCAGTGGTTCTCAACCTTTCTAATGCCGTGACCCTTTAATACAGTTCCTCATGTTGTGGTGACCCCCAACCATAAAATTATTTTCGTTGCTACTTCATAACTGTAATTTTGCTACTGTTATGAATTGTAATGTAAATACCTGTGTTTTCCGATGGTCTTAGACTCTACAGGAGTGGTTCTCAACCTGTGGGTCGCGACCCACAGGTTGAGAACCGCTAGCAGGGTCGCCTAAGACCATCAGAAAACACAGATATTTACATTACAATTCATAACAGTAGCAAAATTACAGTTATGAAGTAGCAACGAAAATAATTTTACGGTTGGGGGTCACCACAACATGAGGAACTGTATTAAAGGGTCGCGGCATTAGAAAGGTTGAGAACCACTGCTAGAGGAACCATTTTCACTGAAGAAAATATAACAATGTAAGGCAAAGTGAGACACACTATAAGTACATGCAACACACAAACATGCACACACACAAAGCTGTTCAACTCAGGGCAATTGTTCCTTGATGAGTTTTGCCATTATTACTCAATTGCTGTTTTGTTCTCTTCTATTTCCTGTATCTACTTGTTAACTGCATGGCTTCCCTCACTGAACTATTAGAAAGCACATATGTCTTAATTCTTGTATCTTCAGAATATAATAAGTTGGCACATGATATCCATTTATTTATTTAACAACCATTTCCAGAATACTTAACAGAAGTCATGAAATACAATAAAAGACCAAGGTTCCTGTTTTCATGTTACTGACATTCTAATTCGAATGGGTTAAAAGGCTAGAAGGTAATAGATGTCATGGCAAAAAAGAGCAGGGTAAGAGGGAATGGGAGTTGGAAAGGGAAACAGGTTGCCGTACTGAGCAGGGTGGTTGCATTGAAAAGGTGAAATTTGAGCAAAAACTTGAAAGTAATGATTTCAGGCAAGCAGATATCTTAGGGGAAAAGCATTCCAAGCAGAAAAATAGGGCACTGGACCTAAGATGTAAGTTTGCCTGGCATTATGCTAAGTGAAATAAGCCAGTCAGTGAAAGAAAAATACCACATGATCTCACTCATTTATGGGTAATAAAGAGCATTATAAACTGATGAACAAAAATAGATACAGAGGCAGAGAAGCATTGAACAGACTGTCAAACTACATCAGGAAGGTTGAGGAGAGTTGTGGGGGAGGGAGTTAAGAGATCAACCGAAGGACTTGTATGCATACATATAAGCACAACCAATGGACTCAAGACACTGGGGGGCGGGGAGAGAGGGGGGAGGGCATGTGCCGGGGGGTAAAGGGAGGCTGGGGGAAGGTCAATAGGGAAAAAAAGAAGACATATGTACTACTATTTGTAATACTTTAAACAACAAAATATATTTTTTTAAAAAAGAGCATCCAGGAGGCCAATGTGCCTGGAACAGTGTGAATGAGAAGAAGAAGGGTGGGAAAAGTCAGGGCTGGCCAGGCCCTATAGGGATTACAAGGCATTGTGCAGATTTGTGCTTTGCTCTGTAGTGAAATGGGGAGCCACTGCTGACTTTTGAACAAGAGTCACATCATCTGACCTACATTTTCAAAGCCTCACTCTGGCCGCTGTATGGAGAATAGACTATGTAATGACAAAGGCAGAAGCAGAAAGACCTGTTAGGAGGTGATTGCCATAATCTTTGGTGGCTCAAGTCAAAGTAGTAGGTATGTCCATGATGAATATTAGTCAAATGCTGGATATATCAAAGTAGAGTCAATGGGATTTTACGATAGATTAAACAAATATTTTAAATGGATATTGGCCAACATTCATTATTAAGCAAACACCATCAAGTGTCAAAGGCTTGATAAACATAGTAAAGAAGCTTAAAATAAAACATATCTGCTACATTAACATTGTATCCATTACATTTCTATTATGTTGATAATGATTAATCGTTGGGCTTCTTCTGTCTTAGAACATTGGCACCCAGCTTGCAGACTCCCAGGGTTTCTTAGGACAGAGTTTGAGAACTACTAAGCCACACAAATGTGAGGCTTGATAATGCTGATATTGCAATTGTCTTTTCACTGTACGATGAGGGGAATCTCACCCATGACAGGGGGGTGAGGGCATGAGTGGGGGGTAGGGGGTGGCAATGGAGCGATAAGGACACATATGTAATACCTTAATCAATAAAGAAAAAAATTAAAAAAATAAAAGGATATCTTTATCAGGTTTCAACCTGACCTTGGGGAGCGCATTAGGAGCCTGGCAGGTGTAAAGGCTCCCAGTGCTGAGTCCTGGCTCTGTCTCTGCTTTCCAGTCGATACCAGTTTCTCTGGTTCTCATTATTTTGATAAAGATATTAGCAAGGCAACAATAAAAATTAAAGCGCTCCATAATCTTCAGTACGTACCATTAACTTCTTTGAGATATTATTGCATGTTCACTTTTACTGTTACTTTACAAAAGCACTTACTGAAAGGGAGGGAAGCCAGAAACTAAGTAAATCTGCTGCTAGTAGTAAAAGGAGGTGGATTGCCTATGCAACAAGGGCACAGAGGTCTTCTGAGTCTCCTTTTTGCTGAACTGGGCAAGAAACAATAGCACAAAACCTGGGCTTCCAATGATCAAGAAATGAGTGAGATGATCCTTCTATTTTCCTTCCTCGTTCTTCTTACATTTTTCTTCTCTCTGCATTCACAGGCCTCCCAGGGACCCAAGCCTGCTCATGGGAAATTAACCAAGATTATATATATACTTCCTGTGCCCTCTGTTCAGGGCATACCCATGATGGGCTTAAGTTGTAGCATATCAGACTTTTTTCACCTCCTATTCATCAGGTGGGGACATTGTCTTATTTACTTAGGGGACATGGGGACCATGGCATATTTTCTCAGGGGAGAGGGGAGCATTTTGGTATTTGGAGCGTGTTGACGTTCCCCAAACCAGCTTTTTAGCAGCAGCAGCCTACTCTAATTTCACGCCTAATTCCAGGTTATGCTGAAAATGTGAGGCCCCAGTTTTTATCTTTACTAAATCGTATCTCTTTATATATACACTCTGCCTCACAGGCCCTTTCTGAAGACAAAAGAAATAATGCCTTCTGTTCAGTCCAAGTCCACAACCCAATGAAAGATGCTATGTGTTATGAGCAAGCTTTCTCTTCAGCTGCATGTAGAAACTGCAGCTTACAGTGCCTCCTATGTTTATTCACACTGGTAGCCAATTTTGCATAGGACAGTGGAGGCCTGGGCATTTGCATTTCTCCTAGTGGTTCCACTCTCCTGGCCAAGAAACACATGAAGAAAGGTCTTCACTGGCCCTGGGCCCCTCATAGGATTCCATTCATGCCCGCCACGCACTGGCAGAGAAAGCCCCCCTCAAGAAGGCTCAGCTCTCATAAAGAGCTCTGCCAGATTCAGGAAGACGTGGCTTTTTGTTCGGCACCACAGGACCCGGTGTGACACTCCAGGGCCCGGGCTAGAGGCTGTCACAGCCGCCTTTCACAATTCAAAGAGAAAAGGAGAATAGCCTGCCTTTGAGCATCAGAGATGTGGGAGAGGCAGGAATCAAATCATGAATAAATAAATAAAAATACCAACAGCTGTGATATTTAAAAGAGACAATCACTATAACAACAAATGACAACCCTGCCGCCTGAAGAATCTGCTAATAAACTGTCTGCTGTGACTTATTAAAGATAAACTTATGAGCCATGATTATTCAACCATTAAACCTAAGTGGAAATCAAAAGAAGATCTGTGTCAGATGATATATTTGGTGCTGTGTGGCCTAGGAAAATTACTCATCACATTTGAATCCTGATGTCTCTGTCCGCTAAGGATTGGTCCCTTGAGATTTTGGTACTCTTTATGCAAATGCTTTCTTCTCTTTTTTCTTTTGATTATAATTTTAGTTTGCTAATGTGTGGCTTTTTTGTTTTCAGTAAATTGCTGTGATAAGCACATCTCATCTTATTATCCACAGAATAATGGCAGTGCCATTCAATTCCTCAAGGGCACAGCTACTGGAAGGCAAGGATCTGAGATCTTCCTCAGAGCCACCTGCTGCCAGGGCAGTGCAGCTTCAGCTCTGATGCTGATATTGAAAAAGTTACCAAGAAGTCTGGATCATAGGTAGCTTTGTCAACACATTAGTTAATTTAAACTAATAAGAATCCCATTCCAGTTCAGAGGTTAGCAGATTCACAGATCGCAATCACTGCCATTGCCATTACAGCCAGTGACATGGTTAATGGAAACAATGTCCCATTATGACAGAGACAATATTATATATAGAACTAGAGGCCCAGTGCATGATTAAATCATGCACGTGTAGGGTCCCCTACACGCTTTCACTTTCGATCACGGGGGAGCTGGGTGCCTGTCCGCTAGTGCACCAGCGGACAGGCACCCAGCTCCCCCGTTTTTGATGGTCCATGGCGGGACATAAGCTCGCTGCCCCAGAGGCCCCTTCTGTGCCGCAGCACAGCCACGGTGCAGACGCTGAGCTCGTGCCACCACTGGCGACGCAAGCTCAGAGTCCCACCGGCCCAATCGGCCACCCCAAGTCCCGCCCCCCTGCGCCTCCTGGCCAATTGTGGGCATAGCGAAGTTACGGTCAATTTGCATATTTGTCTATTATTAGGTAGGATAAGATTATTATGTGAGCATGCCATTTGAACTTATTAAAGAATTGTCCAGCTATAGTGGCTCAGTGGTTGAGCATCGACCTATGAACCAGGAGATCACAGTTCGATTCCTGGTCAGGGCATATGCCTGGGTTGCAAGCTCGATCCCCAGTGAGGAGCATGCAGGAGGCAGCCTATCAATGATTCTCCCTCATCATTGATGTTTCTATCTCTCTCTCCCTCTCTCTTCCTTTCTGAAATCAACAAAATATATTGAAAATAATTTGATTGAAAATAATTGATTGAAAATAATCTTCAGTGAATGCCCTATATTATTACTACTAGGGGCCCGGTACATGAAATTTGTGCACTGTGGGGGAGGGTCCCTCAGCCCAGCCTGCCCCCTCTCACAGACTGAGAGCCCTCAGGGGATGTCCTACAGATGGCTTAGGCCCGGTCCCTACGGAGAGCGGGCCTAAGCCACAGTCTGGCCTCCCTCTGCGGGAGGCGACCTGGCTGATCAGGGGAAGGTGCCAGCCCCATCACCCCGCTGCTGCAGCCACTGCCAGCCACCGCAGCTGCCAAGGTGTTTTCATCAACACAGACGCCAGTCCCTTCACCATGAAAAAATGACAACTTTCTTTAGGCATTTTCAAGATGTGTCTTTCATAGGATATGACATTTTTTTCTTTCTTTCTTTTTTTTTATCTTCACCTGAGGATATGTTTCCATTGATTTTTAGAGAGTGTGGAAGAGAGAGGGAGGGAGAGACAGAGAGATACATCAGTGTGAGAGGGACACTTTGATTGGTTGCTTCCTGCATGAGCTCTGACCTGGACCCCGGCCAGGGAGGAGCCTATAACCTAGGTACATGCCCTTCATCAGAATTGAACCCAGACCCTGCAGTCAGCAGGCTGAGGCTCTATCCATTGAGCCAAACCAGCTAGGGCAGAATATGACATTTCTTAGCCCCTCCAGCAGTGGACCTTCGTTTTTTTTTTTCTCCAGGAGTGTGGTGGAAAAACCCTAGATCACCTTCTTGGATTCTTATTACCCAAGTTATCAAGAACACTGCAAGTGGTGGTGTACAGGGAGCTTAGCCAATGAGCAGTCAGAAAAGGATTTACGCTTGAACTGGTTTGGCTCAGTGGATAGAGCGTCGGCTTGCAGACTGAAGGGTCCCAGGTTTGATTCCTGTTTAAGGGCATGTACCTTGGTTGGGGGCACATCCCCAGTGGGGAGTGTGCAGGAGGCAGCTGATCGATGTTTCTCTCTCATCAATGTTTCTGACAGTCTATCCCTCTCCCCTCGCCTCTGTAAAAAAAATCAGTAAAATATATTTAAAAAAACGAAAAGGTGTTTTCCTCTGCAGCCCATGCGCAGAGGATCCCCTGCGTTGTGTCCATTGGGCTAGGGGTGTGTCCCCGGCCACCAGGAGCACATCCCCAAGCCCAGTGGCCCCGTGTTCGCTGCTGTGTCCGCCAGGCAGGGGGGTGTGGACCCAGGCCACTTGGCACCCCCAGCTGCTTGTCCCAGGACCCAGCCCGCTTGGCGCCCCTGGCTGCTCATCCCAGGACCCAGGCTACTTGGCACCAGCGCCCGTAGGCCACTCCTGGTCGGGGGCGTTCTGGGACCCCAGCCACTCAGGGCCTATGTGCGGGTCTACAGGCTCGGAGCGACCTGGGTCCCGAGGATGTTCCTGGGACCCAGGCTGCTCAGTGCCTGCATATGCAAATTAACCTGCCATCTTTGTCAGGTTAATTTGCATACTCACTCCTGATTGGCTGGTGGGCATCATGAAGGTATGGTCAATTTGCATCTTTCTCTTTTATTAGTGTAGATGTACAGGATGCAGCAGAGCATAACAGTAGAGTCAGAGCTTTTCAATCTGGTAGGGTTTTTAAGAGCAGCCTTTCAAATGCCTGCTTAATATTCACATTTCCTAAGAGCTTTAAATTAGGAATTTATAGTAATCCCTAATAATCAGAGTAATATTCCATATTTTTTTTAAATGAGAGACACAATACTAATTGTTAAATTTGGACAACCTAAAGTGGTGCAAAACTGTGTGACAGATTAAAGAGGATGGAGAGTCAATAAAACTTCATCTTTTCCTACACAGCATTTTTGTTTTATTTTGCCTGTTCTCCTCACCCCCTTTAACATCTCCATTTGATGCTCCCTCCTCAGGGAGATTTGCTCTGGTTGTGGTCCTTTCCTTTGTGCTCTCATGTCTGTAAAAAATGTGCCTGCTGGATACATATTATATACTCAACAGATTTTGAAGGAATAAATTAATAAATGGCCTAAGCACTTTGAGAAACAGGCCCAATTCTCAAATTATTCCTGGTTAGGGTATAAATGGGGGATATAAAGAAATATGGTATTTATAGCACAAGAGGACAACCCCCAGCTTCATCCCAGTGCCATGAATAAGAAATAAGCCCACATAAAGTCTGGACTAAGGATTCAAAAATTTGTGCTGGAACTATAGGGTAACAATCACATAAGTACTACTAACCCTGAATTCATAGAGGCCTTTAGGAAGCTGTAAGGTAGAAATTCTCATGCATGGCTAGAGACGTTAGAATAACCTATAAAGTTTGATTTTTCCTTTTTTAATTGAAATTCCTGAGTCATGTCCCCAAGCAGATAAATAAAGATATCTAAGGATAGCACCCATGAATCTGTCTTTCTATTTGATAATGACTACTGAATGGGCAACCTAGCCTTCACTTGACCTTCACCTACTATGTGAACCATTTTGTGAGAGGAGGCAGTCCCTTAGGGTGGCCATTGTTGTTTTTTTTTTCAGCAAAGCCAAGGTTAACCTAAACATTTACCTACTAGCACAACTGAAGTAATATGCAGAATGATAGAACTCAATTATATGCTCAATCCCTGAATATCACAAAATGAAAGTGAAGCTGAAATGAACTTCTTTGAATTCAATAGGTAAATGCTGCAGTATGATCTAGGCAATAACCAAGAGCTTTTCTTTTCCACACTGGGTATCTTTATAACGAACATTTCCTTGAGAGAAGTAAAGCCACAGACTACATCTAAAGCAACCCTCCTGCTCCCGGGACCCAGCAGAAATCTGAAACACTGTTTTCATTTTGTGGCATGAGAGCAGGATGCGCCTTATTCTTGTAACAGATGTGCTCTTTAAAAGTTGTGAAAACTTGGATTTTTTAAAGTAGTTGAAATGATGAGCTTGCTACTTGAGGAAAACATGAAGTGAATATTTTTGCATGAAAAAGTATTTAGAGTTTCTAAAGCCACTTCTGAATGTGTCTGTTTTATCTGGGTCTTATAGTGTAGAAATGTATAATAATGAGCTTGTTATTATGAAGGCTTGGGTAGTCCTCTGTCCTCTGAAACACAAAACCACATGCAACAAAAGTCTGTTGTAACCTAGAAATTATTAGAAAACTGGTTAAACTGAAATTTTAAAAAAAGACACATATGGTTTATGAGGAAACCATGCTACTGTAACATAATTTAACAAGTGTTATTATGTGCTAAAGTCAACAGTTTTTAATGTGGAAATTGTCATTTTGAAAATGAAAAAGAATATGATGTATTATACTTTATACCAAATTTTCAGAAATGTATATGGTCCTAAAAGTGAGCCATGCCATTGACACTTGCATTTCTATGAAACTTTTATTTTCCAACTCTTATTCATATGAGACATTTAATTGTATCCTTCTCATTAGTGAGAAAAACTTTTTAAAAATTATATATGGGAAACTAAGTAATGAGTAAATATCCACTATGATTGTTATTCCCATTCTACAGATGGAGAAAATAGGTTCAGGGAAATTAAGAGTTTCATCCAAGAGCAAATATGGAGTTGTTTATAGAAATGGAAATTCAATTCATATTTTCTGGCTCCCAAGTCATTTTCATCAGACCATGAATATAAAGAAACAGCTTGCAAATGTTAATGAGCAATACCCTTTGGGTTCATATTAAAGTAGAGCCAAAAATATCATTGAGACATTTTGTAGGACCTAGAAATGAATGTATTCTAGAATACATTCAAATAGAATTACCATCAATTTCTATCCAAAATTTATATTTAGACCAAAAAGACACCAAAAATGGTCTTTTTGTCTACAGGGTGAAAAAAAAGAAAAAAAAAAAAGTTTCCCAATAAAGCTATTCTTTGCTTGAGTCAGTTCATGAGTCAGTTGGTCTTTGGGTGGAAATGAAAAATTCATCACCTGTGATGACTGAGTATGAAAGGTATCACAACAAAGACATGGTTATAGTGTGTGTGTGGTAACGCATCTTAAAGTCATAAGTCAATAAGATGAGTATTAGGTTCTCCTCACTGAGTAACTGGGGAAGGTGGGGTGGAGAAATGGGCAGGAAAGAATTAAGCCCATGTCCTGGGTGCCAGAGGGAAGCCGGTGCCGGCAGCCAGGGGAAGGAAGGCCTACTCTTACACGAATTTCATGCTTCGAGCCTCTAGTATAGTCAATAATATCGTAGTAACTATGAATGGGGCCAGGTAGGTACATGAAATATCAGGGAGTGAGACCACTCTGTAAAGTATATAATTGTACTTCATATGCTGTACATTTGAAACTAATACAGAATAATATTGAATGCACCATAGCCTGTCGCCTTGCCAGGTGTATTTAGTACATGGTTTGGAGAAAAATGTTTATTTCCCACCTCTTATTATTTTTCTATTTGTTTTGTCAGAGATTACTGTGTGTTAGCATTACAATCCTGGCCTCCCTATATCCCCTCATTCACTCCACTCTCATTAGTGAGTTTGGAAGGTCCCTTTCTTTTCTCTGTCTTCTGAGTCATACTGTCCACAAAGAGCATGGGCTCCTAGTTGTGCTCTACCTCGGTTTAGACTCGCTACTGAGGGGCCATCTCTCCTTACTGGAGATTTTTCAGTTGGATTCTCTAAGAAGCAGTCTCTGAAATCAGCAAGCAGGATTTCAACTGGGATCCTCTTTCCTAATGTATGACAAGGCCAACTTTTTATCTCAACTTCTTATGTTACTGAGGCTGCCAAATTTGCATACAATGAATTTATCCATCCATGTTTCCATAAACATCCACTTGGAAAATAGTATATTTAATACTTTATGAAAGTACAGGGTAAGTATGTATTCAAACATATATGGTAGGTAACACATTTGTATCTGTGGTGCCAAGACAATTCAATGAGAAAAGACTATTCAACAAATGGTGCTAGGTAAACTAGATATCAACATGTAAAAGAATGAAGTTAGATCTCACCTTTATATATAAAACTTAAGTAAAAGTGGATCATAGAACTAATTATAAAAACTAAAACTATAAAACTTTCAGAGGAAAACCTAAGAGTAAATCTGTTACCTTAGTTTAGGTAATGATTTCTTAGCTATGATACCAAATCCCAAGTGACTAATGAAAAACAAAGTAAGTTGGATTTCATAAAAATGTAAAACTTTTGTTTCAAAGGACACCATAGAGAAAGCGAAAATATAATACACAGAATTAGGAGAAATATTTGCAAATACATATCTGATAAGAGTCTTATATTTAGAACATATAAAGGACTCATACAACTTAAAAATTAAAAGATAAATCTTATCTTTTGTGACAGCATGGATGGACTTAAGTGAAATAAATCAAACAGAGAAAGACAAATACCAGATAATTTCACGTATGTATGAAATCTAAAGAACAAAATAAACAAGCAAACAAATAGAAATAGACTCATAGATACAGAGAAAGATGACAGTTGACAGAGGAGAAGGGTGTTGGGAAGTTGGGTGAAAAAGATGAAGGGATTAAGAAGCATAAATTGTTAGTTACAGAATAATCACAGAGATATAAATTACAGCATAGGAAATCTATAATAATAAAAGCGTAATATGCTTATTAGACTGGATGTCATTCTGAACAAAGCCGGAGCTGCCAGGATGCCTGGGTCCCAGGTGCCTGCCAGCAGCCGAGGGTTAAGCCCAGGTCCCGGGTGCCAGAGGGAAGCTGGTGCCAGCAGCCAGGGGAAGGAAGGCCTACTCTTGCATGAATTTCATGCTTCGGGCCTCTAGTATAGTCAATAATATCGTAGTAACTATGAATGGGGCCAGGTAGGTACATGAAATATTGGGGAGTGAGACCACTCTGTAAAGTATATAATTGTACTTCATATGCTGTACATATGAAATTAATACAGAATAATATTGATTGTAAACTATAATTGAAAAATTAAAACAACCAAAACAAATAAATGTCCTTATTAAAAAAAGACAAATAATTAAGTTTTTTTAAAAATAAGCTAGTAATTTGAAAAGACATTCAACAAAAGTATATAAAAATGGCAAAAATAAGCACATGAAACAATACTCAGTATCATTAGTCATTGGAGAAATGTAAATCAATTACAATAAGCATCACCTTATGTGCACTAGGATGGCTAAAATAAAAAACAACCAACAAGTGTTGATAAAGATATGAAGAAAATTAAACCCTCAGGTATACATTATTGGTGGGACTTTGGAAAACAGTGGAAAGTTCTTCAATATGTTAAAGATAGAGTAATCATGACACAGCAATTCTTAGATATATACCCAAGAGAAATGAAACACATCCAAACAAAAATGTGTGCCTGAATAGTCTCAACAGCATCATTCATGACAGGTAAAAAGTGAAAACAACTCAAATGTCCATCACCTGATGAATGGATATGCAAAATATGGTATATCTAGTCAATGAAATATTATTCAATATTATTCAATGAAGGGGAATGACGTACTGATAAATATTACAACATGGATGAACATTAAAAACATTGTAAAGAAGGCAGGCACAAAATTAACTGCAATAGTTAATTTTATCTGTCAACTTGAATTACCTGTGAACTTTATCTGTAAGGGATGCCCAGATACCTGGTAAAAACATTGTCTGTGTGTGTCAGTGAGGGTGTTTATGGAACAGATTAGTATTTGATTCAGTAGACTAAATGAAGAGATATGCCCTCACCAATATGGGTGGGCATCATCCAGTCCATTGAGAACTCTAATAGAACAAAAAGAAAAGGAGGGCAAATTCTCTCTTTTTGAGCTGTGATAATCATATTACCCTGCCCTTAGACATTGGTGCTCTTGGTTCTCAGGCATTCAAACTCTGGGAATAACACCATTGGCTCCCCCAGATCTCAGGCCTTTATTCTTGGACTGAATTATGTTACTGGCTTTCTTGATTTTCCAGCTTGCAGATGGCAGACTGTGGGACATCTTTACTTTTATAACTGGGTGAGTCAATTCCTATAATAAATTTTATCTTATGTATAACTATATATACATCCTATTGGTTCTGTTTTTTCTGGAGAACCCTAACTAATGCAGCCACATGTATAATTCTATTTATATAAAATGTCCAGAATTGGCAAAGTGATAAAGACAGAATATTAGATTAGTGATTTTCAGGGGCTGGAAGTAGAAAGAATGGGGAAACGGTAGCTAATAGGTATAGGGTTTATTTGGGGGTTGAAAAAAATGTTCTAAAATTAGATAGTGGTGACTATAGCACAGTTCTGTAAATCTACTAAGAACCACTAACTTTTACAATTTAAAAGGGTGGATTTTATGGTATGTGAGTTTCATTTCAATAAGTCTGTTATAAAACATTTACATTCATACACAGTTGTAAAGAGTGTCACTGGAGTAACATAAATCATCAAGGAAAGAGATAATTTTCTTACATGCATTTAAGAAGACTAGGTACTCAAGAAAACCTAGTCAGACAGATCCCCATGCATTTGCTGAATCTCTAACATCCAGGCCATTCGTACTCAAAAGTGACTTTGAGATAGCCTCTGGTTTAGGGCAGGTTGCACTGGCAAAACAAGCATGTTTTACATGAAAGGTGCACAAAAGCCTTAGTCTGGCTTTCAGAGCTGTAGGTCTATCTAATGCAAGCTTATCTACCAGTTTCCCTATTCAGTATCCTTTGTTTAGTACTGTATTACTTGGCCTTTTCCCAAAATCCAACTCGTTCTTTACCATATGCTTGTGCTTTTGTGGTCCCTAAAATGTCCCTACTACCTTATACCCTTATAAGTTGATTCTATTTTTTCGAGGCCCTTCTTAAATATCATATTCTCTATGGAGCCAGTGCTCATTTTCTCCCATTAAATGAAACTCTCGCCCTGCTTCCCTTCCTAGTTTACTCTGGTTTGCGTTAGATATCTATGAGTTTATATTATTTTTCTCTCCTTCTAGGACCATCTCAGTGAGATCAAAGACTATAAATCACTCTAGTCCATGACATTTGAAATATTTAAACTTGCTAGTGGTTGGGATTCAAATAGCTGTTGATTGGGTTGGCCTAGCTGCATATTTCACAGTTTTTCTGCTTCATTTGCACGTGTAAAAATAAAACATTACATTTGATTAGTTGTAAAAAATCAGACATTTAATCTATTAAACTGTCCCCTCATATTGAATGTTCTAACACAGGAACATTATATATATTTATATTGTGATTTTATCTTGAAAGCAAAATAAAAGATTAAATGTTTCCATGTATACTAGTAGTAACATCCAATTAATTCAATGTCATAATGAAAGAGAATTTTCCAGGTGATAAAAGATTACCTCTTCAAGTTCCAGAATTTTAAATGATTTTTATATTTAGGAATGGGAATTATACTAAATTACACTGTATATATTAGTAGATGGCAATATAATTACTTAATTGAAACATTTTGACCTTAAGGTGCACTTTTTTTGAGGAATCAGCCTCAAAATCATGATGTTATATAGAGCATAGAACCTTAATTAGTACTTATCATCTAAGTTGACCAGCAAACGATAACGTTCCTTTGAATTAAAAACTCAGCCAACTCTAGGGAGCAGCGTGTTCATGGCCTATATGTCCCTATATTCCATTTGCCATATGTTTCTTCTTCATAGAAAGTCATGTTGCTGAGAATAGAAACTGTGTCTTCCATGTCTTTGTGTCAATTTTATTGTGTTTCCATGTATGAAGAATTCCAGTTATTGCTGATTTTTACTTTATAAAAAGAAATAGATTACCCATTAAAAAGGAAATCCTGCTTTTCAAAAGGTTCAATAAGAGTAGTTAAAAGAAAAAGCGTTAAATAAAATTCCAGCTGGTTAAACTAAAGCCATTGAAGAGAAGCTTAATTGAGAAATATTTTGGGCTCTGAGCCCACTATCTTTTCATTTGATTGTAAATTGGATACAATTTTATTCACTTCAAGCTCTTGTCTTGCATATTTTATTCCACTGAGACCAGTAAATAAGTGTTAATAGCCATGTTGAGCTCAGTTGGACTACTTTCTTCACTGAAATTACCCATTTTTGTTGTATTATTGCCAGTGAGCCTTTTGCTTGTTGACATTTTTTTGAATGATTGTGCAAGAAATGTTGATGTCTTCATATATTGTTTTGACCCTTCACTAATCCTCTTTATCTGTCATTTCTTTTATCTGAAATATCTTCTTCTCTCCCTATGCTTTTATTATCCATCTATCAAAGTGTGCCCTTCTTTTCTCCTATAAAATGATGCTAACATGTATCCTTCAGGAAAATTTCCAGAGGACATTACCTCTTATTTTTAAGAGTACTATAAGTAAAGAGGACACTGAGTTTCCATGATGCAAAGTTTTGTCTTTTTTCTTTGCCACAGTGTTGTGTTTTTTGTTTTTTTTTTTTTAGAGAAAGAGGACAAAATTGGTGAAGTGTAGAAAAGGGCAAAAGCAATGAAGAACTGATTTTGAAAAAAATTGCCTTTTCTAAGGTCTTCTTGATGATTTGTACTTTGTTAATATAAATCATTTACCAGGTAAAATAGCTATCAAGTAATGTCAACAATTTAGACCTGATCCTCATGCTCACATTATTTTCCCTACAATTCCTAATAATATTTCTACCTAATTGTATGACCTTGGAGTCATACTCAAAATTCAGGTCCTTGGAGTCATACTCAAAATATTCTTCAATTAAGCTTCTCTTCAATGGCTTTAGTTTAACCAGCTGGAATTTTATTTGAAGTTTTTTTTTTTTTTAAAAAAAACTTTTTGAAATAGGTGTTTTTTTGTTTTTTTCAAAATTTGCTCCTATCTAGTCTCTATTCATATGGAATAGTCACATACTGATATGTGACTTAGTCAAGTACTATGTGGCAAAAAAAATGTTGAGAGACATTATGAACATGTTGGAGATACTTTCAGTAGGCTGAATTAGAAGGAACACAGTACAGGAGTGGGCCAGCTAGAGAAACGATACCCCTAGACCTATTGAGCTGGAGTTTTATTTGGGGTACTCAAATAAAAATGTCAAAATACAGGTGTATATACAAATGTTGGCTCATAATAAGAGAAATTAGCAGACATACAATAAGTTAACATTTATTGAGTACATACACTTTATCACTATATGACGCTTTTCTATTTCTAGATAAGAATTATAAGCATAAAGATGGTTGCTAATTGACATTATTGCAATGACTGATCACCAAAACAGAGAAAAAAGAGAAAGTCAGACAGAAATTCACACTCATTTATGTAAAGTCCTAGGGAATACCCACCCAATCTACTAATTCTTCCCTATAGTATGTAGGATTCACTTTCTATTCTCACAGTTCACGGGCATCCATGTCTGTACTCCGGCACTAACTATCTTGGCGCGCGCACACACACACACACACACACACACACACACACACACACACACGCGCGCGCGCGCGCGCGCATGCACACAAACTTACACATCTCCTGGTTGTAAGCTTTACGACTACGGATTATTACAAAAATTTTCTCCCTGATACTTTCTATTATATACTTCTCTCTAGCCATGCAGACACAATAAGTGTGACCAAGCTTCACATCTGTTTCTAAACTACCTCATTTTTTTCCTGAGGTGCTTCCTCCTGCATTTATCTCCCTATGCAACAAAATTCCTCTTGCCTCTCCTGCAAAATATACTTATTTCTTCAGATATCCTTTTTATATAAATGCCCTACTTAACCCACTTCCATCTCACTCCCATTATAAATCACCATGATTGCTCAGTATGCATAAGCAATTCTGTACAGATGATGCTAGAAGCAAATGTTTATCTGTTTCTCTAATTTTGTTTATTAATGATCAGAGAATGGGGTACTCTAGCTCATCACAGGTTCAAGTTACTAGAGATGTGTCCTATATATTGTGCATGAATAGCCAATTGTCTCATATTAAAATTCAATAATAGCCTCAAACCTAAACTATACTAAAAATACTTTAATCTTCCTTTAATGATTGTGAGAGCACGTTAGGGTTTTGCAGAGTCTTAAGGTTATCATTTTCATTGTTCTGTATATGTAGGGAAGTAATAAAGATTCCAGTTCATAGGTTATCAGATTGATCAGCTTTTACTGCAATTCTTTTGGCTTAAATTCCATTCCCATTATATTGTAAGATTAAGAGCCAGAATCATATCTTCTATTTATTTTTCATTTAACAGGGGACTTGATAAAATTTCATATTTTTATTGTCTAGATTAGAGATTAAAGTGCACAGAAAGACCCTTAGTTAATGAACCCTATATTTTCCCTTTACAATACAGGGTGGGCAGAAGTAGTTTTACAGTTGTGATTACAAGAAACAGTTTATTCTTATACTAGTATTTATTAATTTTTATATTACTTTCATATGAATAACTGTAAACCTAATTTTCCCCTACCCTGTATATGTCAGGATTTACCACTGTATTTTTCCATTCCACAAATAGAGGAAAATACAAGCAGTAGCCACTTAATCCTTTGTTACTAACTAGTGACTCAGAGTCCTTTGACTAAACCTCTACCATATAGCACACTGTAGGAGCCAGCACTTTTCACTAATACCCAATATTTAATTCTGATGCTCTAATCTCTAGGTCTCTCTTCCTCTTTCATGATGATTCTGAAATCACCTGTTGATGTGACATTGTCACAGATTGAACTAGCTGGAACAATGAACCAACATATGGAGGATACTTGACTTCTGGAGGCACTCATACCCACTGCAGGCAATGTGTGCAAGAAATTAGAATGTCCTGTAAAAAGCCCAATAGACTTGAGGGTTGTTGTTTACCACTGTATAACTTGGCATAACCTGGTATAGTCTTTACTTTATAAATAACTTATTATTTCTTTCTTTCCGTAAACAGAACATTCTTTGAATCATTTATTTACCCTCAATATTTTGCCAAGATCATTTTTAGTAGGCTATCAAATAGTATTCATAGAATTAGTAAATAAAAAAGTAAATAATCTTTATTTCCATAAAAAATACGACCATACTCTTCTCTTGACCATTCATTTTACTGCCGTCATTTCATGATAGGGTTTAGCCTGAAGAATTTGCAATCCTACTACACTGTCCTCAGTCTGAAGTTTCTTAAAGTTGCCAAGCAATCACAAATTGCCTTTAGATAAGAGACTTGCCAAAACGGACGTGTCTCCTCAGTCCCATTTTGGCACACCTTGTATCCCTTTCTTCTTTTTTCCTGACGCTAGTTTTCTTCTGCTTTTTAAAGCTGTGGTTTGTACTGTTGTTAGGTTATTTCCCTCCAAGATTAGCTTCACAGTAGGAGATCATTTTCTCAGCTCCTTCTGCCATCTTGATTCATTAAACAAGCCTGCTGGAATGTCTCAGGGGAAATCTATACACTAACTCTATGTGGAAACAGACTGGGAGTGATGGATTTAACTAATGTGATGAAGTTAACAGATATCCCTGAAATTTCCAAAGCTCTCATGTATACGAGTTCATACTTCTTAATTTTCTTATTAAATGATTCAAAGAAGACTTCCTGAATTCCTTTTGAAGTCTGATATAAGCAGTTTAAAGTGGAAACAAGGTAGATTTGAGATGATCATTACCCATCTCCTATCTGGCTAGGAGCATATATTATTAGGAAGCCACCAGGTCAAGGTCAATGCATTGGACCAACACTAACTGATCCAATTTATATGACTAATGAATGATTCTCTCTCAGCTCAATAAGCCAGAAGTTCTTGGAAAATTAGGCAATATTTAATCATGATAAGTAAGCAAAAATAGGTAATATCATGTATTGGAAATGATATAGGCATGGCAGTCAGACATACCTAGATTTAGATTTCAAATCTACTGTTTTGCTGTTGTGTGTGACAGTGAAAAATCAGCTTATACAGTTAAGAATCTTTCTTTTTGGAATTGTTTACTTTGCACACACATAACACATAATTTCAGTTGAACATGTCATGTATATGTGTATGGCAGTGATTCTCAACCTTTCTAATGCCGTGACCCTTTAATACAGTTCCTCATGTTGTGGTGACCCCCAAGCATAAAATTATTTTCATTGCTACTTCATAACTGTAATTTTGCTACTGTTATGAATCATAATGTAAATATGAAATGGCTGCCGACCATGGAGTGAGCAGGAGGCTTGGCTCTGCTCCAGGCTACAAAGTTTCCATTGTAGAAGGTAAATAAATTCCAGATACCAGGGCCTATGTTTGGTGGTCACCACAACATGAGGAACTGTATTAAAGGGTCGCGGCAATAGAAAGGTTGAGAACGACTGGTGTATGATATATCTTTCCATTTATTTCAGTATTTTCATTTTTCTCTTCATGGTTTTATAGTTTTTGCTGTATTTTGTTAAATTTATTCCAACTATTTTATGTTTTTGATGCTATTATAAGTGTTATTTTAAAAATTTTGTTAGACTAAATATTTCAGTTAAAAGTCAGATATTATCACACTAACTCAAAGAGCAAGACCAACTACATTCTGTCTATAGTAAATATATTTTAAATGCTAAAATGCAAGTTGAAGATAAAAGGATTAAAACATGTGTCTACAGCCAAGATAAGAATATTGAAGTGACAAACATTCATATTAGATAGAATAAAAAGAGGAGAATCTTTTTAATAAATGGTGTTGAAGCAACTGGGTATCTTTGTGAGGAAAAAATAACATCAATCCTTACCTCACATCACAAATTATCTGAAAATAGAATTAAACATAAAACTAATATTTATTGTCCTTGGCCAGTAGCTAACTTGGTTAGAGCACTGTCCAATACACCAAAATTGCAGGTTTGATCCTGGTCAAGACACATACAAGAATCAACCAATAAATGCATAAATAAGTGTAACAACAAGTCCATGTTTCTCTCTCTCTCTCTCACATCAATCAATAAAAATTAAATAAATAAATAAATAAATAAATACTAAAACTAACATTTCTAGAAGAAATTATAATTGAAAATCTGTGAATTCCACTATAAGCAGATTATTTCAATAAAACCCAAAACATCATTAACCAAAAACTTGATAAATTTAACTTAATCAAAAAGTTTAAAAATTTTTTCTCTTTAAATATCATGGTTAAGAAATTGAAAGTCAAGCCAAAGAATAGAAAAATGAATCAATGCACATATTGGTATATATATATGTGTGTGTGTGTGTATGTATATATATATATATATATATATATATATATATATATATATATATATATATCCTACCTAATAAAAGAGTAATATGCAAATTGACCCTAACTCCGATACCCACAAGCCATGCCCACAAGCCACGCCCACAAGCCAATCAGGAGCAAATATGCAAATAATCCTAACCAAGATGGCTACAGCCACAGAGAGCAGGAGGGAGGCTTGGGTTTCCCCGGCAACAGAAGAAGCCAAGCTTTGCACCTGGCCTTGCCGGCATAAGCCTCCACTCAAGGCTACAAAGTTTCAATTATAGAAGGTAAACAAATCCAAACAGAAATGGCGGCAGCTACGGAGCTGGAAAGAGCAGGAGGCAAGGGTTTCCCGTGGCAATGGAAGAAGCAAAGCTTTCCACACACCCTGGCCAGCCCAGGTCTCTGCTTAAGGCTACAAAGTTTCAATTACACAAACCCCAAAAGAAATGGCTGCCGACAATGGAGTGAGCAGGAGGCTTGGCTCTGCTCCAGGCTACAAAGTTTCCATTGTAGAAGGTAAATAAATTCCAGATACCAGGCCTCCGCTTGGGTCACCAGGGGGCATGGCTGGCCTGCAAACCACCACAGGCCCCTAGCTCAGGCTGCCTCATGCCCCAAGGGAACCCCCACCCTCATCTAGGACACCCTTCAGGGCAAACCAGCTGGCCCCCACCCATGCACCAGGCCTCTATCCTATCTAATAAAAGAGTAATATGCAGATTGACCATCACTCCAACACACAAGATCAAGATAGCTGCCCCCATGTGGTCCAAGATCCTACCACCACGTGGACACAAGATGGCCACCACAAGATGGCCAGCAGGGGAGGGCAGTTGGGAGGCACCAGGCCTGCAAGGGAGGGGAGTTGAGAGGGACCAGGCCTGCAAGGGAGGGCAGTTGGAGGCGATCAACCCTGCAGGGGAGGGCAGTTAGGGGTGACCAGGCTGGCAGAGGAGGGAAGTTGGGGGCAAACAGGCTGGCAGGGGAGCAGTTAGGCATCAATCAGGCTGGCAGTGGAGTGGTTATGGGGTGATCAGGCTGGCAGGCAGGAGCAGTTAGGGGAAATCAGGAAGGCAGGCAGGTGAGCGGTTGGGAGCCAGCAGTCTTAGATTGTGAGAGGGATGTCTGACTGCCCGTTTAGGGCCTAAACGGGCAGTCAGACCTCCCTCGAGGGGTCTCAGATTGGAGAGGGTACAGGCTGGGCTGATGGACACCCCCCCTTCCGTGCACGAATTTCCTGCACCGGGCCTCTAGTATATATATAGTGATATATAAAACAAATAAATATGTATATGTATAGTTATATCTATACAAATATATAAATTTATTTTATGTCCATTTGTAAATTTGTATAAGTATTTATGTAGTTATATAAATATTAATATATACTAATAGACTCATATCCAAAATGTATAATGAATTCTTTCAACTCAATAAGAAAATAAAAATTAACTATAGGTAAAAATATTTGAACAGACACTTCACAAGATATTCAAATGGCCAATAAGCACAGAAAAATGTTCAACCTCATTAGTAATAAGAGAAATGCAAATAAACCACAATGAAAGACCACAGTCAACCCAATAAAATGGATAAACTAAAAAGAGTGATAATACTAAGTGTTAGTAAAGATAGGGAGCAACTAGAATACTCATACAACTTTGGTAGAAACATAAAATAATAAACTATTTTTTTAAAGTTTGGCAATTTCTTATAAAGTTAAATGTCCACTAACTATATGACCCAGAAAATCTACTCCTGGATATTTACTGAAGAGAAATTAACACATGTCTGCTTAAAGGAAGTTATAAGCATATTTCTAGCAACTTTTTTATAATAGCCAAAACCCAGAAACTATATAAATGTCATTAAACTGAGGGATTGATAAACAAAATGTGATATATGTATACAACAGAATAATAGTCAAAAGAAAAATGAACTCCTGGTACATAAAACAGGATGGATAAATGAATCTTTTAAAAGAAAAAATATTCCTATGTGAAAAAGTCCAGATTTCATGATCCATTTTTTATGAAAGTATAGAAAATACAAAAATAATCTATCTTGATATAAAATAAGTCTGTAGTTTCTGGGGTCAGAGATTGAGGAAAAGTGATGCAAAAATATTCTATATCTTGATTGTAGGAGTTGATACACAGTGCATGAATTTGTGAAAACTCATCAAAATGTTCAGGTTAGATCTATGCATTTTATTATATACTAGAAGCCCAGTGCATGATTAAATCATGCACGTGTAGGGTCCCCTAACCTGCCATCCCCATATCCACTGACCCGCAAAGCCTAGCACGCTCCGCGGACACTGCTAGCAGCCTGCTCCCCGCTTTTGATGGCAGGGGGTCTGCTGGTGCTGGAGTGGACACACAGCTCCCCACTTTCGATCGCAGGGGAGCTGGCTGTCTGTTCGCTGGTCGGGAACCGGTGTGGCCAGCGGCTCTGAAGTCCCACTGGCCTAATCGGCCACCCCGGCCACCCCGAGTCCCGCCCCTGCTCCTCCCACTGGCCCAATCGTGGGCGTAGCAGAGTGATGGTAATTTACATATTACCCTTTTATTATGTAGGATAAATTGTACCTCTATCAATTACATGCATAAATAAAAATATATCTTACAGATATAGAAATCTATCTTATTATATCTGTCTCAAAATAGAGGATAAAAATAAAGGAGTTCTTCTCATTTTTCCTAGTATTGAGCTACCAAAAATAATTTCACCCAAAATTCACAAATTTGGGTCTGCCAGTCCAGAGGATTATTTCCTAAAGGAAGAATGCTTCTACCAAGGGCACAGCCATGGTTTTATTAAAACTAGAAGTTGACACTGCCACCACGTCAGCTTGGTCTCCTCAGGCCACTGAATCAGCTGGCAAAGGAGGGAGTTATCTTTCACCTCTAATGATTGATCTTAACTTCCAATGGGGCAAAATGTGTTGCTGTTCCACAATGGAATATGAATGAATATTGGAATACAGGCAATACCCCAAGAAACATCTTAATAATTCCATGTCCTATGACAAAAGTTAATGTAAAACTACAATCTAATGAAAGTTGGACTATGACTGGCTCATACCACTTTGGAATTAAGTCTTGGGTCATATCATCAGACAAAGAACCAGTATCAGCAGAGGTGCTTGCTGGGACAAAAAGAAGTGAAAAACAGACAGTGGAAGAAGATAGCTTTAAATACTAACTATGAATATGTGACCAGTGATAGAAATAAGAACTGTAATTGTTATTCATGCCTTCCTTATTTTGATATGAATAAATGTGAATATATTCATTATTTTTCCCTTTTCCATTTCCCTTAAGTTATGTTAAGAATAGTAAACCTTAGATCTCAGTAATTAAATGCCTAACCCTACAACTCAAAGAGTTAGTAAGAGAGCAACAAGAAAAGCCCAGTGTAAGCAGAAGGAAGGAAATAGTAAAGATCAGAGCGGAGATAAACGACATAGAGACCAAAGAAACAATACAAAAGATCAACAAAACCAAGAGCTGGTTCTTTGAAAGGATAAACACTAGATTGATGAACTTCCACCCAGGCTCACCAAGAAGCAAAGAGAGAGGACCCAAATAAACAAAATAAGAAATGAAAGAGGTGAAATAACAACAGACCCCCACCGAAATACAAAGGATTGTTAAAAAATACTATGAAAAACTCTATTCCAGCAAACTGGACAACCTGGAGGAAATGGATATATTCCTAGAAAAATATAACCTTCCAAAACTCAATCAGGAAGAATCTAAACAGCTCAATAGGTCAATAACTATGGAAGAAATTGAAGCAGTCATCAAAAATCTTCCAGCAAACAAAAGCCCGGGGCCAGACGGCTTATATGGGAGTTTTATCAAACATTCAAGGAAGAACTAAAACCTATCCTCCTCAGACTATTCCAAAAAATTCAACAGGAAGGAACACTTCCAAACTCCCTCTATGAAGCCAGCATCATCCTAACACCAAAACCAGATAAAGACAATACAATGAAAGAGAATTACAGGCCAATATCCCTCATGAACATAGTTGCCACAATCCTCAACAAAATTCTAGCAAATCGGATACAGCAGTACATAAAAAAGATCATACACCATGACCAAGTAGGATTTATCCCAGAAATGCTAGGATGGTACAATATCCGCAAATCAATAAATGTGATACATCACATAAACAAATTGAGAGATAAAAATCACATAGTCATATCAATTGATGCAGAAAAAGCATTTGACAAAATCAAGCACCCTTTCTTTTTTTTTTTTTTTAATATATTTTATTGATTTTTTACAGAGAGGAAGAGAGAGGGATAGAGAGTTAGAAACATCGATGAGAGAGAAACATCGATCAGCTGCCTCTTGCACACCCCCTACTGGGGATGTGCCCGCAACCAAGGTACATGCCCTTGACCGGAATCGAACCTGGGACCCTTGAGTCCGCAGGCCGACGCTCTATCCACTGAGCCAAACCGGTTTTGGCAAGCACCCTTTCTTGATAAAAACTCTCAACAAGGTAGGAATAGAAGGATCATACCTCAATGTAATAAAAGCTATATATGATAAACCCACAGCTAACATCATACTCAATGGACAAAAACTAAAACCATTTCCCCTAAGAATAGGAATAAGACAGGGATGTCCACTCTCACCACTCCTGTTCGACATAGTACTGGAAGTATTAGCCATTGCAATTAGACAAGAAGAAAAAATAAAAGGCATCCAAATTGGAAAAGAAGAAATAAAGCTGTCCTTATTTGCAGATGACATGATATTGTACATAAAAAACCCAAAAGACTCCATCAAAAAACTAATAGACTTAATAAATGAATTCGGCAATGTAGCAGGATACAAAATTAACACCAAGAAATCTATGGCATTTCTATACACCAATAGTGAACTTACAGAAAGAGAGACTAAAAAAGAAATCCCATTTACCATCGCACCAAAAAAATTAAGATACTAGAAATAACTAAGAAGGTAAAAGCTCTATACGTGGAAAACTTCAGGATACTGAAGAAAGAGATAGAGGAAGACATAAACAGATGGAAGAACATACCATGTTCATGGATTGGTAGAATCAACATCATTAAAATGTCCATACTACCCAAAGCAATCTATAGATTGAGTGCACTCCCCATGAAAATACCAATGGCATACTTCACAGACCTAGAAAGAACTCTCCAAAAATTCATCTGGAATAAAAGAAGACCCCGAATAGCCACAGCAATCCTGAGAAAGAAGAATAAAATAGGTGGGATCTCAATACCAGATTTCAAGCTGTATTACAAAGACACTGTTCTCAAAACAGCCTGGTACTGGCACAAGAACAGACATATAGACCAATGGAATAGAATAGAGAATCCAGATATTGACCCACACCACTATGCTCAATAATATTTGAAAAAGGAGGCATGAACATACAATGGAATCAAGACAGTCTCTTCAATAAATGGTGTTGGGAAAATTGGACAGATAAATGCAAAAACAATGAAACTAGACCACCAACTTACACCATACACAGAAATAAACTCAAAATGGATACAGGACTTAAACATAAGATGGGAAACCATAAAAATACTAGAGGAATCCACAGGCAGCAAAATCTCAGACATATGTCAAAAGAACTTCTTCACCGATACTGCCCCTAGGGCAATGGAAGCTAAAGAGAAAATAAACAAATGGGACTACATCAAAATAAAAAGCTTTTTCACAGCAAAAGAAACCATCAACAAAACAACAAGAAAGCCCACTGTATGGGAGAACATGTTTGCAAATGTTATCACTGATAAAGGTTTAATCTCCAACATCTACAGGCAACTTATACAACTTAATAAAAGGAAGATAAATGATCCAATAAAAAAATGGGCAACGGACCTAAATAGAATCTTTTCGAAAGAAGACAGAAGGAAAGCCAAGAGACACATGAAAACATGCTCAAAGTCACTAATTATCCGGGAGATGCAAATCAAAATGACAAAGTGATACCATCTCATACCTGTCAGAATGGCTGTCATCAACAAATCAACAAAAGCGACAAGTACTGGCGAGGATGCGGAGAAAAAAGAACCTTCGTGCACTGCTGGTGGGATTGCAGACTGGTGCAGTCACTGTGGAGAACAGTATGGAGTTTCCTCAAAAAACTAAAAATGGAGCTCCCATTTGACCCTGTAATCCCACTCCTAGGAATATATCCTAAGAAACTAGAAACACCAATCAGAAAGGATATATGCACCCCTATGTTCATAGCAGCACAATTTACAATAGTTAAGATTTGGAAACAGCCTAGGTGCCCGTCAGCAGATAACTGGATCAGAAAACTATGGTACATCTACACAATGGAATACTATGCTGCCATAAAAAAGAAGGAATTCTTACCATTTGCATCAACCTGGATGGAACTGGAGAGCATTATGCTAAGTGAAATAAGCCAGTCAATGAAAGAAAAATACCACATGATCTCAATCATTTTTAGATAATAAAGAACATTATAAACTGATGAACAAAAAGATAGATACAGAGGCAGTAAAGCATCAAACAGACTGTCAAATTACAGCGGGAAGGGTAGGGCGAGGTGGGGGAGATAAGAGATCAATCGAAGGACTAGTATGCATGCATATAAGCATAACCAATGGACACAAAACACTGGGGGGTGAGGGCATGTATGGGAGTGGGGTGGGGGGGGAATGGTAGGATATGTACACATATAATACCTTAATTAAAAAAATGGAAAAAAATAATAAATAAATAAATAAAATAAAATAAAAATTCCAACTTCAAAAAAAAAACAAAAAAAAAAACCTCAATGAGGTATTGCATTATGTCTACCAGGATGGTGATGATGATGGTGATGATGATGATGATGATACTATAACAAGTCTTACTGAGGATTTGGAGAAATTGAAATCCTTGCACATTGCTGGTGGGAATGTAAAATGGTACAGACTTTGTGGAAAATAGTATGCTAGCTAAGGAACCAAAACCTAAACTTAGGATTGCCATATAGTCATATAACCAAGCAATTCTACTCTAGGTATATTACCCAAAAGAATTGAAAACAAGGATTCAAACATATACTTTTATGCCAATGTTAATTACAGTAACATTCACAATAGCCAAAATGCAAAAACAGCCCAAAATGTCCATCAATAAATGAATAGATAAGCAAAATGTGGTGTATATGTACAATGGAATATTATTCAGCCATAAAAAGAAATGAAGTTCTGATACATGCTACAACATGTATGAACTTTGAAAACATTATGCGAAGTGAAACAAGCCAGACACAAAAGGACAAATATTATATGACGAGGGGCCTGGTGCATGAAGATTTGTGTATGGGGGGGGGCGGGGGGAGGAGGGGTTCCTCAGCCCAACCTGCACCCTCTCCAATCTGGGATCCCTCAGGGAAGCCCTCTCCAATCTGGGAGTTTCTGTCTGTCTTTGCAATCATGTGAGCAAATTGTCTGAGACCCCAACCCAGTTTGGTTTGATGCTCACAGAATAATAGAGGTCTTTTTTTTTTCTTTGCTCCATTGGTGGAGATTTCCTAGAAGTTGCAGGATATCTTCCCTTTAATTTTTCCTTGACACTCTGACTTTACTTATGTCTCTCACCTTTGCTTTCCCTCCATCCCCCACAGCAACAGTAACTTGCTCCAGGCTCACTTTGCTCTAGTGTCTAGGAGATCCATCTGCCACCAGAACTATGATTCCCAGCATTCCTGGTGCTCCCTGCGCTCTTTGTTTCCACTTCTGGTCCAGAGGCTGCAGAAACCAAAAGAACTGCGAACTCCAGCCACCCCCAGGCCTGGCTGACAGGACCAGACACTCCAGTGGCATCCCTGGGACCCCGGCCACTCGGCGCCAGTGTGCTGGCCACAGGCTCAGAGGGAGCAGGGTTCTGGGGATGCCCGCCACATCGCCCCGGCTACACAGAGGGTGGGCGGGTGTCCTGCCCCACCCCCAGCTGCTCAGCACCTGTGCGTGTGCGCGCTGCCCACAGGCCCGCCATCTTTGTTGGGTTAATTTACATACTCACTCCTGATTGGCTATGGGTGGCACGGGGGTATGGTCAATTTACATATTTGTCTATTATTAGTATAGATTCCACTCAAATGAAATATCCAGAAAGGCAAAATCAAAGGGATAGAACATTGATGAGAAGTGAACAAGGGTTGGAGAAAGGAGAGAAGAGTGAGCTATTGCTTAATGGTTACAGAGTTTCTGTTTGGGGTAATGAAAAAAATTTGGAATCAAAATTATAAGTGTAATTTAATAAATGTAATTTGCAAATATAAATTGTAAGTTATGTTTACAATATTGTAAATGTAACTAAAGTAGTTAAAATGGCAAAAAAAAGGATGTTATCATTTAAGACCATTTTATCTAATCTACTTCACTTAGAACAATACATTCTGAAGCCATGATTAAAATTTATATTAGATGGTATATATACCATCTAACCTTTTCCTATGTCAACAGTCTTTGTTTTTTTCATAGGAACATAATAGAATTACTTCAACTAATAAATTACCTTCACAAAGAGCAATTCTAAGCACTGACAATTTATGACACTATAACTGTTACTTAATTTGCATACATTTTAATACCTTTCAATTTTTAGACATTTGGGTTTATTATACAATATGGTTTAAGACAAAGTCTGAAATTGGGGAAAACATTAATATCTAGTTGAGTCTTATACTTAATTTCAGTCCACACATCGTGGCACTTGCCTGTTCCACTGTGGGAATATTCTCATGTTTTCCAAATCAGAATTACTTTAGCACGTAAGATCTAACAAGTGAGAGATCATAGTCTTTCCTGATTCCAAATGTCCTAGAGCCATTAGTACTCATGCTAAATGAATGCCACTTAACTTAATAAGTAGCCCATTTTCATTGTCCATTTACTTCCCCTCTAAGTGCTTATTTTCCTTCCTAAACCTGCTGCAAGGCATATGGGCAAATAGTAAATAGAAGATTTAAAAAGATTTTTACTTCATGTGCCTGGAACTGAATTGTTCTTTATTGGCATTCTAAAAGTCAATGGGATCGATGGCTGTGTCACACTCTTTGTCTTCTCTTCTCTTATCTTGGTAACTTTCATAATGTTCCCACGAAAGTGGCTTGTTCAGTAACCTCATAATTTCAGTATCAACTTTTCAGTCCCATTTATTTTTGATGAATTATTTGGATTTTTTAAAAGAAGTTTGAAAGAAAACCATGGTGCCTTATTAATCTCAGATAGATGTTATATTTAAGTATTTGAATAGCTTTTTATGTTTAGATGATTGAAGTTCACAATAAGAAAGCACAAATTCTAAGAAATTATGTGGTTGTTGAAATGAAGCTGCCATTTTCTAAAGTATAACATCCATTTCTTGTATGAAATTTTGTTCAAGATGTTGAACTGTGAACCACAGAGAATGAGATATTGGCAAAGAAGATGCTATAGAAAGAACAACAAAAAAATTCCTGTTGGATTCCTTAATCATATCAGTTACTGGTGAACAATAAAGCACTGTGGAGGTTGCTTTAGAAATTAGGTCTTGACCTGACTTTTTGAAAAATAGCACAAAGTAAATTGAAAGCATAAATGGATACAGGTTTTTGAGAGAGGTTGCATTTCAGTATAATGAAGATGAAGGATGTTTTATCAAAGACAAACATTAAAATTAATAATACAAATTCTAAAAAGGATGCATTATTCAATTTAGAGTATATAGCATATATTCGTATCATAGGTACGTGTGTATCTCCTTACAACATAATTTGACTAAGATGCGGAAAATCAAGCCAGGAAAACCTACAGTTCATGCAGAGGTGCATGCCATTGTCCTGCCAAACTGAGGCCACAAAGGAGCTGTGGTATGTCCGTGGCCGTTTGCAGACGTAGCTGTATAACCTCTTGGGCCCACACAGTTTCTTATTCTCCCTGGAGACTTTGCTTTCCTCTAGCTTCTTCACTTCATTCAGCTTTTTTTCCTGATGCTGGCCCTCCCCTTTGGGGCCCTTTCACCATGACTGGCTCCAGATTTATGGACATTTTCTTCCAGCGCCAGCCTAAGACTGCTGAGCTAGCACAATGCGTATCTCCTGGCCATGACTCCCTGGCCCTCAATCTCAGTCCTTAAGATTCAGCACTGTCTGCCACAAGGGCCGATTAGTGCATCATTTATTATTGTTTTGACCATGCTTGTGCTTACTGTTTTCTAAAGTTTCAGAAGCCCAACTGAAAACAACATCTGACCTTGGGTATTGTCATCACCAGGTGCTATTAGGGCCTTTTGTGCTTCAGTAACAAAAATAGAGCAGCCTGGTGACTTCAGCATTGGCGGGAACTAGGTTCACAGGAAAACACAAATTAAAGTGAAGAGTTTCAGTCAACAAACAAAATTTAGACAATGTACAAACTAATAATATTCTGATCCACAGAATATAGTTAAACCTAAAATATTGAGTAATCAGACTCACAAAATTGCCTGGTACACATGGCATTTATAAAGTGTGCACCACTTAAACATGTTTGGATGGCTCAGTGTTGTGCACAGTGCACGGTTTTGGTTTTTCAGTTGGTGTGTTTGTTTTAATCAGAGAGATCTCCGGAGAGTGTGTTTGCCTTAGGACTCTGCCACTTAAGCCATCTTGATTAAGTCGCTTAAACACACTCAGCTATAGTTTCTGTATCACAAACTAAAATAAGATCTACCTTGCAGACTCACTTTAAGTATTTCAGCTGACATTAATAAATTAGCATACTCGAGGCACTATTATAAAACTAAATTTACCATACATGTAAGTAGGCATATATGTAATTCTTATAATCACTCTGATTATATGTGTGTGTGTATGTAGTATAAATATTATAATTTGTAATATTAAAGAAATATTTCAAATACAACAATGGACTTTGCCCACAAAGCCACAGTCTCTGACACTCTGGCACTTGGACTTATTTCCTCTGTGTCCTCTCAACTCCTAATAAGTTCCTCCACGGGCCCTTTGCTGAAGAAGCTGAATGCCTCTCTGGTCCCTCAATTTCTATGAAGGAAGAGAGGGAAATAGGGAAATCTCCACACTCTTTAATCCATCCTGTGAAGACTAAATAGGATTCAGAATATGTACTATCCCTTCCAGTCTGTTTTTATTTGTCCTAAAGTGGTATCATTATTATTGATATCACAGAGAGATAAACACTAATGTGAGAGGAAAACATAGCTTGGTTGCTTCCCATAGCCCCTGAACCGGCAACCTAGGTATGTGCCCTGACTGGAATTGAACCCACAACCTTTTTGGTGTATGGGACGTTGCTCCAACAAACCAGCCACGGGCTGAGCATGACTCTAACTCTATAACAACATAAGAAAGGTCCCTCTCCTTCTCCCCCCTTTCTCAAATACTGAATCAGAGCCTCAAGATTTTTAATATAAAAAATGTCAGAACTTCATACCTTACCTTATTTATTCTTTATAACAATCCTAAGATGGGTTGTATTAGCCTCACTTGAGAGATATGGAAACAAGCCTAAAAAAAGTTAAATACCTTGTCTCAGGTCAAATAATTACTAGATAGCACATCTGGAAGCTGAAATTAGATCCATCCAGGACCATAAAATAATTCCAAAAATCTCATTTCTCCAAGGAATATCATAGAAAGGTTGATTACTTTCCAGAGAAGTCAAAAAGCAGGAAAGGAGCTTTAAAGAGAGTGTAATGTTGACATTCACAAATGGGGAACAAATACATTAAAAAACAGAGAGCATGAGCACAGAAACAACTGGAAATGTTTGAGCTGTAAATGAAGACTAGCAAACCATTAAGTTTGGTTATTTTTGTCTAACATGAGGGAGAGAATTAAAGATATGTTTGGGAAAGGAGGCTGGGACAACCTGGAGGCCTTGAATGTCAGGATGAGGAGTTTGGATTTCACTCCTGACACCTGCCAGGCGTGGTCACTGAGTCTGCCATTTCCTGGTTGGAAGGTTTCTAACAAAATACTTCAGCCTTCGTGAACTTCAAGTCCTTTGCCAGTTCTATAGGGTTGTTATGAGGAACACATGCATCAATCTATGTAAAGCACTTAGAACCCGGCCTAGCACATAAAATGTGCTCCGAATATTTGCTATTGCTGTTGTTATTCTAATAGCAAGGGCTGGGTGTTTGGAAAAGATGCTAGCCAGAATACCTTAATTCTTAAAAGAAACCTCAAAATGCAGTGCATCATCTGGATAGCAGATATAAAACTAGGACAAATGAGAAAAAATCTCAATCTTCATACAAAATTTCTAATACCAATACCTAACCTTTCTTAAGAAAGTTTTGACAAAATGTCAGTTAAAGATAAAGGGCACAAAATAATAAAATCTAGTATTTATTTAATACTTATTAGAAACCAGGCACTGTTCTTAGCATTTATTATATTATTGACTCTTAATAATATGATTCAAGTACTACTTTAACCAACCCAGTTTGCTGATGCTAGCTAGATTGGTTGAGTAACTTGTCCAAGGTCATGCGCTAGTTCTAGGGGAGCTAAGATCCAAGCACAGGCATGAGGCTGCGTAACCTGCTTATTTAACCACTCTGCCCACCAAGAGAATTATCTTCTCCTAATGAAGTAAAATTAAATTTCATCCTCTTCCCAGAAGACCACATTTATCGGGTGGTTAGTCTTTCCTATAACCATCTTCCTTTGGGATTACTTACTTGGAACTTCTGTTTATATGAGCTTTACTGGTGGGACCCTCAGTTTCTTTCCTCATTACCTAGCCTCTCTTACTGGGCTGTGTGTAATACTAGCTAGAGTTGAGGGACCTAGGGGAGAGGGAAAGCTAAATATAAACTAAAATCTACATACCAAAAGAGTTATCATCTTTATTCTAAAGCCTGTTAGGTTGAATATATATATACTAGAGGCCCGGTGCATGAAATTCGTGCACTGGCAGGGTGTCCCTCAGCCCAGCCTGCACCCTCTCCAATCTGGCACCCCTCAGGGGATATCTGACTAATGATTTAGGCCTGATCTCACAATCCGGGACTGCTGGCTCCTAACCACTCACCTGCCTGCCTGCCTGATTGCCCCTAACTGCTTCTGCCTGCCAGACTGATCACCCCCTAACTGCTCCCCTGCCGGCCTGATTAACAACTAACTGCTCCCCTGCTGGCCCGATCACCCCCAACTGCCCTCCCCTGCCAGCCTGATCTCAACCCCAATTGTCCTCCCCTGCTGGCCTGATCTTTCCCCCAACTGCCCTTCCCTGCTGGCCTGATCACCCCTAATTGCCTCTGCCTGCCTGATCACCCCTAACTGCCCAACCCTGCAGGCCTGATCTTGCCCCCAACTGCCCACCTCTGCCAGCCAATTTGGTTCTGATTGGTTGGTTTCTATGCCAGTCAGTGTCAAAAGCTCTGCCTCCTAGGTAGCCATTGGCTCCTCACAGTTGACCCAGGTTTGGTTCTGATTGATCAGTTTCTATGCCAGTCATCATCTCCACGCCTATCTCTGGGCCTGATCATAGAGGCAGGGCTGATAAGTAGCCACCCCAGGCTGCTGGCGAGCGGCTGAACTGCTGACCTCTGGGAGAGAGAGAGACGCTTGGCTGCTGGCAAGGAAGAGAGAAGCAGGGTCTGATAACCCTGCTTCTCTCTCCTGGCATGCCAGCAGCCACTGCCACTGCTGATCAGCTCTGCCTCTCTCTTTCTCTGAGAGGTCAGCAGTTCAGCCTGCTCACCTGCTGTGCACACAGCCTGGCATTCAGTCCAGGCTGCTGGCAAGTGGGCTGAACTGCTGACCTCTGGGAGAGAGAGAGAGAGGCTTGGCTGCTGGTGAAGCTGGGAGAGGGAAGCAGAGTCTGATCACCCTGCTTCTCTATCCAGGCCTCGCCAGCAGCCACTGCTGCTGCTGATCAGTCCCGCCACTCTGTCTCTTCAAGAGGTCAGCAGTTCGGCCTGCTCACCTGCTGTGCATGGATCCTGACGAATGGTCAAGCCTCCTGGTCGTTGCAGATGTGACTGACCCAGGGTTTTTATATATTAGGATATATATACACATATATATGTGTGTATATATATATATATATATATATATATATATATATATATTTGTATTCAATATTATATATATATTCATCAAAATATACGTATTATAATTTAATATATAACATATGTGCATATTACTCCTGTTGAAAAAAAATTATTCTGAAATCAACACCATTCCATTTATAATACATATTACATTGTCAATATTGTTCAAAATCAAATTCTGGGTATCAGTCACAGACTTCACTTGTTCCCTCTTTTTAATTGACATTTCTAATGCTTCAACCCATGTGCCTTTTGGTCATTGCACACCAACTCCTGCCATCTTAGCCTATAGGCATAAAACTATAATAAAACCCTCTG
The DNA here is from genome assembly GCA_025583905.1 of Ia io. Lineage (NCBI taxonomy): Eukaryota > Metazoa > Chordata > Mammalia > Chiroptera > Vespertilionidae > Ia > Ia io. The sequence goes on from JAJQQW010000008.1 coordinate 63,775,712, forward strand.
ACATGAAACACAGGGGGGTTAATGGCCTCAGATTGAGCAAACAACTATGAGCAAGATGCCTGTCAGAAGTGCAAAGAAAAAAAAAAGATGAGCAGAGAATATGCCAATTTGGAATGAGATAAAATGGTGACTACATCACATAACGGGGCTATAGCATAGAAATAGTAACAGAATATTGTAATCACAACCTCTGCCCATTGATTTATGGATCCAGAGCTCCAGGGGCCCCACAGAGCTAGCATCCCAAAGGCATAATGCACTACCACCTAATCAATTCATGGGTGACCCCACAGCATCAGTCAATGGAGGTTAGTGGTCATTTCCAATTCACTGTAAAAGAAGAGCTTTTAAGGTAGCCTTTAATCAAATGTACTAGTAATTTGTCTGGAGGGTGATGGAGGGTCCATTTAGCCATGGCTATGTGAATCATGTAAAGAAACCTAAGTAGGGCTGGCCTTAGGGCATCTTATTTACCATATCAAATTTAGTTTGATTTTATGCTTTATTCAAAATGGTATCTGAGCAATTTATTTTCTTTATTTACCAAACCTGACTCTGACCCATTGCAATGTCCAAGATGTCCCGTGGTTTGTCTCTTCACACTCTATCTTCTAGTTACAAAGAGAAGCACAATTATTCTCACTCCCAAAAAGTATCATTTTTTTTCTGATTCATTGTTTGCAATAAAAATAAATTTGAAAAATATATAGAATCACAGAAAAAAATAAAAACTCAGCAATTACTATTATTAATATTTTGATGTATAGTCCTCCAGCTAATTTCTTTGCCTTTATGCACATTGATAATATCCTGAGCTTTCTTCATCTGTGTTATTTTTACTCTTGAGTCTTCTCTTAGTCAGAGAAAACCACATGGCCTTGAGGACAATTGGGGTTCTTATAGCTGGCAGGCAAAGATATGATAGACTAGCAAACTTTAGTCTGTCTGACCTATAAAGCAGGCAGTTAAGATGAAAGCAGAAGACCCTGAGAGGAGCCAATCACAGAGTGTATGACACGATAATTGATTGAGGAGAGGAGATCTGAGCTGTCCACCACTCGGGAGACAGGGTGGGGCCACCATGAGTTGGGACAAGCCAGGCGTGAAGTAGGGTGGTGAGCATAGAACCAGATTGGAGGGACTGTGTGCAGGGCAGTCATGTGAGGATCAAGGGGCTACAGAGAGCCATTCTGCTCCAGCACCTCTGAGAAGCTGATCCAGGTATGCAGGCCTCCTGAGCCATCGTCACCTTTGTCATCTGTGCTGAGGAGACCTGTTGCCAGTCTGGTAACACTTGTGAGAGAACCCCTCCAGTCACAGTAGAAATACAAAGCAGGCTAGCTAGCCAACAGTGTCCCCAAAAGGAAACATGTAAAGCCTGCATTTTCATTTTCTAAAAATGGATGAATAACTTTCATTTTCATATTTGCATGTAGTTTTTGTTAGTCTACCCAGATGTCCTTGTTGTTATTCTGAGAAGACTTTAATCTCCTTTGAGTTCCTCAGAAAAAAAGAAATTCTAAGGACTCCCTTTATATCAAGCATATCTTGAAATATATGTATGTTCCTCATTTAAACCTAAGATCACTCAATTATGACTTTAATTAACATGAGAAAGATGACTCAGAACTTCACAGCTTTCTGCCACCATGATCATACTGTACCCAAGCATATTATTCTCAGAGCTGAAAAAAAAATTTGAATGTGTTTGACATAGAGTAACAAACTCTGGGCTGACAGGTGTATGGTAAAAGATATGTATGGGTACATATGGAGAGAGTCAATGGCATTATTTGTTCAGCCCAACCCCTCTGGGGAACAGTCAGTTCAGTTCTCCTTCCAGCTCAGGCACACTGTGCTTCCTGTGAAGGAAGAACTTCCTCCACCCTGATCCTTGATACTGTGGCAATCACATCCATCTGCTCCAATACCTGTCCCTGTAGGATGCCCATGGGAGTGGGGGGATGGGCTTATTGCCACTCTGCTGCTTCCCAAAGGGCTGGGCTGACAGCAGGTTTCTATCTAACCATGAGAGAGCTTGCCTCTGGGGAGGTAAGCAACTTTATTCTAGTTTGAAAAAGGGAGATCTGGGTTTTATTTTTTTGATTTGTACTGGGAAACAAATGCTATTATTTCTACACAATTGATGACAGAGTAATAGCACCAGACTCATCCATTGCCTACAGAGCATTAGAGTTTGAATTCAGAACTTCCCAAAGTCTTATTTCCAGTGGACATATTAAGACCTCCTGCCAGTTAGATCCACGGTCACCATCCTTTATTTCCTTCTTTCACATCCAGTTCCTCTTTGTAACCCTTCCAACGTGATGGCTGCTTTATGAATTTCCATTGACTTACCTAAAGTATGGCCCTGGACATGCCACTCTCTTTCTAGGACTTATTTATCATCAGTGAGGGAAGGGTTGAACTAGATCACTGCTAAGTTATCTTCAAGCTCCAAAATCTTCTAAGGGTTTGCCATCCACATTTTACCCGTTTTTCTGCCCAAGCTGCCATCTTCCTTGAAAGAGTGGGGAGGTTACTCTTAAATGGTTCATGAGCCCCCAAACCTGAAGCTTCATCTATAATATTTACAGTCAAAGGAAGAATTAACCAACTGAAGGAGGGAAGCAGTGCAGAACAGGGAGGTCTAAGAGCCAATGATGACAATGTAAGATATGCCAGAGCAGAGGGGGGTCCTGTGAACAGTCCAGTTATAAAGGAGGGCTGTGGGCCCGAGATGCTTCCACAGGCTCACTCTGCCTTGGACAAAATAATCACCTCTTTGTGCACCCATTCTCTTCTCCAAGTCAGTTTCTGACACTAATTTCACTTTCCAATACCAAGAAAGAAGTCAGGCTGCTCTACTCAATGGAAAAGCATATTTTATGTTCTTTCTTAATTAACGTACATCCTAATTTAACACTGTGGCAGGCTGAATAATGGCCCCAAAAGATATCTGGCCCTGATCCCTAGAACCTGTGAATGTTATCTTATATGAAAATAGTGCTTTGCAGATGTGAGTAAGCTGAGGATATTGTGATGTGGAGATTATCTTTCATTATCCAGGTGGGACCTAACTGTAATCACAGGTGTACTTAGAGAGGGAGGCAATGTGATGACAGAAGCAAGATGCTGTGCTGCTGGCTTCAAAGATGGAGGCAAGGGCCCAGAGGGAGGTGAATGCCCACAGCAGCCTCTGGAAGCTGGAGAGATGAGGAAAGATTCTGCCCTGGATCATCCAGAAAGGAGTCCAGCCAAAACCTTGACTTTGGTTCAGTGAAATTGATTTTGGACCTCTGGTCTCCAGAACTGTAAGAGAATACACTTGTGTTATTTTATGCCACTAAATTTGTGGTAATTTGTTATAGCAGCAATAAGAAGCTAATACAAACTCCCTTGTATTATTAGTATTAATGGTTCTTTGCCTAAAAGTCTAATTATTTTTAACTAGCCTAAAAAATAAAAATGTTGTGTCTGAACATGCACACACTGGGCCATACATATAAAAACCTTCCAAGATATCCCTGCTCATCTCACGCAGTACCTCCAACTTTGATTCACACCCTCTTTGAGACTGCAATATGACAGTTTTCCCTACTACCATGCCTCTGAAAAAGATACTGTTTTGTTGATATTGCATGTAACTACAAGTCATCTAATAGGCCTTAACAAAAATGAGCCAATAGAAAGTACTAAGTTTCAATATGGGTAATAGGTGCACATATTCTAATTATTATCATTCAGATGCAACTAATCTCCCTGGATTTCTTATTGCAGGATGCCCTTATTAACGTGTAGACATCAATGCCACCCAGCCATATCTGGACTTGCTGCTAGACTGGTGTTTCTCAAACTGTAATATGCATAAGAATCACCTGGGGGTCTTATTAAAATTAAAATTCTGATTCTGAAGGTCTGAGGTAGGACCTGGAATTCTAAATTCTAATAAGCTCCCAAGTGATGACAATGCTGCTGGTCTGCCGACCACACTTTAAGTAATAAGGTGCTGAAGAACATCTTGCACATCTGGGCCTAAGGTAGATTCTAATTGGCACTACCAATACCCAAATCTCTGGAAATTCTGAAACCCTTCCAGAACTTACTTTGAAATACCTTTGTGGAAAAGGTGCCCCAGCTCATCCTCCCTAGTCCTGGGCTGTGTAGCAAGTACTTCCTGTATGCCTCTCTCCACATAACACCCCTTGGACCTGTCCTGGCCTTCTAAAGAGTCTTCCTTGTGGCACAGGCACTGACCTGGCAGGGATCTCTCATGCCCTTCCGACATGTCAGGACTTCTCCATTTCCCTGGAACCTTAGCCTAAATTCTTCTTCTCTGTTCTGTTCATATGCAACCCTAGGTTGAGACTTGCTCAGCCCTTAACTAAAGGCTCTTTCTCTTGATCTGAGTTTACTGGTAGAAGTGCCTGCACTCACTAGAGCCCCAGGTCTCACAAGCAGTCATGAGTCCACCATCATTCTGCAAGCTGGCTTGCCTTTGTAGGCTCCCAACAATATCTCAGAGCCTATTTCATCTCTTCCTGTTTTAAAACTGCCACCCCCTATTACACCGCCTATTGATTTCAGTTTCTGGTCTGAGTAATGACTCTGGTCTTTGGTTAATTTATGGAGAGCAGACTGGCATGCCCTGCACCTCATAAAAGTCCAAATCTTTCCTCCTTCTCCACCTGCTTTGGATTCTCCCGTTCAGCTGGATTCCTTTGCCCTGTATCAAAGGGCTTCCCAGCTCTCTGCTGCCCTCTCCTGGCATCCTTTAGCACCGTGCTCATCTCAACCCTTGGAGCACCAAAAACCAATTCCAGATCATCACACACCCTGCCTAAATGATCCAAGAGCCCAAGGAAGTAGATCAGATCAGTAAGATGAACTGGACATTTACTACCTTTATTGTTATTTTTAATAGAGATTTCAACAGAAATATTGAAGAAGAACATCTGTAACAGAATTTCATTGCTAACGTAATGAAAAGCATAAGAACAGAACAGAGGAAGGAAACTTTGGAGCAAATTTAAAGAAAGAGAATCCCAGTTTGGCTAAACCAGTGGCTTCCAGTCCTAGCTGGAAAAATATTCCCTGGGTCCCATCTAAATAAGAATCTCTGAAGGTAGGCCTAGTTATTTACTCTTTTAATAACCTTCTCTGGTGACTCCAATGAGTATTACGAGGTCCTTGGTTAGACAGTATAATCAAAAGTATTGGGAACTAAAAGCTGGGCCGCATTATGGAAAATATTTAATGACATATTTGTAAGTTGTAGATAATTTTTGAATCTCTTTTAAGAAGCTGTCCCCAGCAGGCCCACATAGACCTTGTCCTCAGGCCCCACCCAGTATCTCTGTATTTGTCAGCCCTTCAGCTCATTAGGTATTTTGCACTGGATCTTCAGTGGTAACCCACAGAGAAGATAAATGGCTCCTCCTCACTAGGCACTGTCCCTCCACCCCACGAGTACAGTCTCAGACCAACTCAGGGAAGCCCCCTCCAGCTTCATACACTCTAAGCAGCAAGCACACCTGTGACCCTCAGCCAGTGTCCCCTGCTCCCTGGGCAGGCCCAGGGGTGAAGGTTTGGGGTGGGGCGGGCAAGTTGAGTTAAGCCAACAAATGACACAACAGTGTTCTTTGATACTGTTGTCTCCATGAATGCTGCCCTTATAATGTTTTTATTCTATAAAAGAGATTTTTTTTCTCACCTCAGCCATGGTCTTTCCCATCCTTCATTTTTATCCTACTCAATATAAACACTACCCTTCCCCCAAAGACTTTCCTGACCACCCCACATCTCATAATGGGAAGTCTCCTAACACTTCACTTGTGTACCATTATTTTGCGTTTAACAGGCCATAATTGTATTTTCTTCCAACTGTGTATGTTTTCTATCTTAACTTTTTGCATGTTTGATTGTTACATCGCAAGGTTATCTCATCTCCTTTATTACCCTGGAAATTCATAGCATGATCCTTTGCACATAGTGAGTTTTGAATTAGAATGTGCTGATTGCATTTCCTCCTAGCATCACTGACTCTGGAGGAACATAACCTAACCCTGCTAGGCATCCTTCCTCTGACTCACCAGGGCTTACCAGTCTCCCCTTATTCTTTAGAGGCCAGGCTCCACATTTCTCACCTTGTTCAGCACACATGATCATTTCAATTATCTATCCAACCTCAAGTGGCCTTTTTTTCCTTCCCTGTGTTTACTCTGCTTAGCTAGACAAAAATCACTGGCAAATTTGAATTTGCATTTTTAATCAGGCATTGCATCAGAGTTTTACTCTATTATTCTGAGTTCCTCTTACAGTTATAAGATACTGTTGGGTCTATGGGTGGCAGCATTAATGTAAATAAGAAAGTAATTTGCTTCGCTTCATCTTTTTTTAAAAAATAATCTCTAAACCTTAGAGAATCTAAGACAACATAACTTTTTCTTTCATGCATGGAAATGTTGCCAGATATTTTTAAGATGAAAACAAAGGCTCTCCTAGAACAAACCCAACTATTCAAAGCACTTTCTAGAAACAAGCATAACAGTAGTCTCCCCTTATCCGAAAGAGATACATTCCAAGACCCCCAGTGGATGCCTGAAATTGCGGGTAGTACCAAACTCTATATACGCTGTTTTTTCCTATACATGCATACCTTTTCACTTAAAGGAAGCAATTTACTACTTCTCTTTGACATATCTGAATTTCCAGCATCACTACTCTTGCACTTTGAGGCTATTATTAAGTAAAATATGGGTTACTTGAACTCAAGCACTGTACCATTACAGTCAATCTGCTAACCAAGATGGCTGCTAAGTGACTAAAGGGCAGGTAGTATGTACAGTGTGGATCTGCTGGACACAGGGATGATTCACATCCTAGGCAGGATGGAGTGGGATGCTATGAGATTTCATCATGCTACTCAGAATGGCATGCAATTTATAACTTATGAATTGTTTATTTCTATAATTTTCCATTTAATAATTTTGGACTGAAGTTGACTGTAGATAACTGAAACCATGGGAAGTGAAATGTGGATAAGGAAGAACTATTGTATTTAAATTCAGTTAGAGCTTTTTCCAAGGGTATACTCCAGAGAGGATGGAAGCAGGGCTCTGTTCTGCTCTCGTCCACAATGCTTCTACCCTACAATTCCTGGCCATTACAGCTTGTCTCTGATGCTAGAATGGGGTGTCTGCTTATGCCCTACATGGATAAATCTGACCCTGGCTAAGCTGCCAGGCTAATCTGATCATGGCACAGAGCTTCTATAACCTTTTCACTTTCCCTGTTACAGTTTTACTTCCTATGCAACAGGATTCCCCCACTCCCAGGTGTCTGGCTTCCTCTATCAACCAAGTGAAGCACACAATCAATTGAACCTCAAGTGTTTTCTGCTTTTAGGCTCTTTGTTGCCCTCTTCTGTCCTTTGACACTGACATACCATTCCAGGAACACCATCTCTATAACAGAGTGAAATGCCGGGTCTCTCTGACTTCATCTTGGTCAAGTCTGCTTTGTCCCCATTCCTTCAAGCTTTAGTCATGCTAATAATTAAGATGAATTCAACTTGAGGGCTTGCGGGGTGTGTGTGTGTGTGTGTGTGTGTGTGTGTGTGTGTGTGTGTGTGTGTGTTTAAATGGTGCCTCCCATTTTCCCTTCCCTTGACATAAAAGAATCCTGAACTCTGTACTTTCTGTACCTTCTTAAAATGGATTAGGGCTCCCAGCTTCTCAGTTGGCACCTTCTCAATCAATAAGCCTTTCCTTACTCCAAATTCTGACATTTTGAGTTTGGGTCTTTCCAAGCATTGGGCACATGGACTTGGACCAGTAACATCTTCTCTCTCTGCTACCCCACTCCCAAGTCTGACAGCCCTGAATGATCTCAGGGTGAACCTGAGACTTTGACCATCTGAAATGGAATACAAATCATATATGCACTTCAAATTAAATGAGAATATAAAGTGACCCCCAAACCATAAACAGAAAGGCAGTGGGACAGCCAACAACATGGGAAATTAATGGAGGTCTGCAAGGAGCTCATCTGGAGGGAGTGGAGGATAAAGATTAAGGTACAAGCTCTACCAGCTACCACTTATGTTTAGTATTTCCTTATGCCAAGTTACTTAGCCACTTATGCTACAATTTTCACATCCACACAAGTATAATATTATCTCTGGGCTATTTTAGTAAGCAACTAAGAAAATTAGCACTCATATTATGCTAGGCACTGTGCTATTACATATATTTCATCTTTTAATTCTCATATTATCTATATCCATATCCCATTTTACAGATGGAAAAATTGACACAATGGCCATGGAGGCACTTTTTAATGTTGCAATATGTTGTATTTGACTGAGATATTGACTTAGAACAATATAAGATGAAGCCAAGAAAAAATAGCCATGTAGTCAATATGTGACAAGAAAAATAAGAAGAATGCAGCAAACAGAGCCAGGGCTGGAGTCAGAAGATCTTGAGAGGTAGGGGTAGGGAAGGTCTAGACATTTTAGAGCAAACTGAAACTCTGGAGAGAAAACTCTGGGAGTCATGTGGAAAAAGCATGCATGTAGTGTTGTGTTGAAGAACACAGCTGTGGGTTCAGGCTTCCTATATCTCAATCTTATTTTGGCCAATTATTAAGTGCCTCCTGGCACTTAATTTTATGGAGATACCAGTAATGACAAAACCTACCTCATTGGATTATCTATAATAAAAGCATAATATGCAAATTGACCGAACAGCCAAACAGCAGAACAACCATTGGGATAACCTTCCAGATGAAGCCAGGGCTGTGAGGACCGAGGCAGCCAGGGCTGTGAGGGCCTACCCTTGCACAAATTTCATACATTGGGCCTCTAGTTAAAGATAAAACACTTACAGAATGTGTGGTATTCGGTAAGTGCTAGTTATTACTAATGGCTTATCACTTGTGAATCTACACAACTTTCCTCACAGCAGGGAAGATCAAAAGTCACAGCACCAGCAAGTCATTTCATCTGTAACTAAAACCGGGATGTAGGGTTATGACATTTTTGAGAATCCAAAGGGTATAGCAGTTGGACATATGCGTAGGTCAGAGTGCATGGAACGTTGGATGAAATAGTCACAGACATTTGCAGGTGGCCCCATGAGTGATCTCAGGCTAAAAGAAAGTCCAGGGGAAGGAAAATGGAAAATGGAAAAACTGCAGTTTCCTTTCTTTTCTGTTCTTACACACACAGGGACACACACACACACACACTCACACACTCACACACTCACAGAGTATATATTACACAGGTAGACTTCCTCTTTCTATGGGTGAACAAATTTGCTTCCTGCCTCCTCCCTTGGGCCATCTTCACATTCTAGACAGTGTTCTAAACTTTGACTTTACCCCAGAACCTTGACAAAGCATAAGGTCCCAAGCAGCTAACAAACAATAGATAAGGCCATTTTATTTGTGGACATGAGGTCAATAATCATTGGATACAATGGTGCAGAACACTGGATGGGAACCATCTTTCTAGCAGGTAGAGTTTAATGAAACTAACTCTTAAAGCAAAGCTTAGCGTGAATCTGATGGCCCAAAGCTAGCTAGCTCCCTCTGCTTTTCATTTCAGACCAAGGATGAAGACAATAAGGACTTGAATATTTCTTGAAGTTTAAATTTGCCAGCGTAGTTATTTTTGTTACTCCCTAGCTGTTTTTTTCTATAGTGCTTCACAATAAATCCTTAAAAAGAAAAAGAGCAGTGTAGTTATTTTAAACATGAAAGAAAGGAAGAAAGAAAGAAGAAAGAAAGAAAGAAAGAAAGAAAGAAAGAAAGAAAGAAAGAAAGAAAGAAAGAAAGAAAGAAAGAAAGAAAGAAAAGAGAGAGAGAGAGAGAGAGAGAGAGGGAGGGGGAGGGAGGGAGGGAGGGAGGGAGGGAGAAAGGAAGAAAGAAAGAAAGAAAGAAAGAAAGAAAGAAAGAAAGAAAGAAAGAAAGAAAGAAAGAAAGAAAGAAAGAAAGAAAGAAAGAGAAAGTGATACATTTTTATCTACTCCACATACTGTTTACTTCTAAAAGGATTTCCTTAGAAAACACCTAGCTTCACAAACCAGGGAGTGGCAGGTGGCCACTGAAGACTTAACCTTACCTGGGGAAGAAAGTGCAGGTGGATGTGAGATGCAAGAGAGAAACTTCTCTGGGTTTTAACAAGGAAGTTGGAGTTGGCTAAACTTTCTCTGGCCAGAGCTCAAACTATACACCATATTGGACTGTCTCTATTTTTCCTGCCTTTTTGTTTGTTTAACTTCCAGATGGACAGGCACTGAAGTCTTGGGGAATTAGCTTCTCTTCACGCTAGGTCTGTTAGTTTGACGCCCTACAGACAGCTGCAATCTGCTTCTCTATCACTCTTCTCCGATGCCTTCTTCAAAAACTCCTGCAATCATTGCCTCCAGTGGACCTCTTACATTTCATCTGGAGCTTCATTTGAGAAAAAAACCATCACTTCCCATGAACTTCAGACTTTGTTTTTCCTTTGTGGGCTTTTCTACCTGCCCTGGCTGAACAACCTGCAGGTGACAGAAAGACTTCATTTTCCCTCCCACTGAGTTAAATCATTACAGGCAACTTCAAATTTTGAAAAAAAAACAGTTCCTTCAAATTTTTAACTGATTTATTTTTCTCAGGGTCCTGATTAAAATCATTTTTTGTGCTCACTCAAGTTATATTAATTCAAAAATGTTTCATAGTTTTAAAACTATATTGAAGTACAAATACACCTCCAAGAACTGGCAAGTCTTAAATATTCAGAACAATTTCTACTTCGAGTCAGGGGAGAGCCCTGAGCCAGATCTTCATTTATCTGACTTTCCCTCAGAGACCCAGAGGCCGCCATTCTTCCCAACATTAACTGTGGCTCAGTCCCATTTGTGAGCCAGGCAAGGCTCAAGTTAGGACTTCCTGTAAAAGGAGCACAGGGTTGGGAGCTCCTGGGGGTGAGCTCTCTTGGTGGTTATAGACTGAGGACCACCTGCAGAGAGAGAGCCCTGAGGCTTTCTCGGGGAGGAAGATGTGAAGTTTGGAAGGGTTCCTTTCATGTGGATGAAGTCCTTTTGGATTTAACTTTTTTGATGTAGAGACATAGTGATGCAAGATTTTTTAAAATACAGCTTATTGAATATTCCGTAGTTTTTAACAGAAGTATTATTCCTTCCACATCCTGCTGTTAAAGATAAACTGAGGCACATTACAATCTTCATCCATTGGAATCAGGTAGCCCCAAACTGAAAGTTGTAGGAGTGTTCCACTGACAGAGGTGGGGAGTAAGGCAGAGGTTTTTAATAGAGAAGATGTGGAACCAAAGCAAGGCAATCTCTTGGTTGGCTATAGCTTAATCAGTTGCCTCATTTTGGAAAGCCTAGTTGGCTGTTTGCGATTGGATGTTCTTAATTGCACTGACTCTGGCTTAGGTTTTGGTTTGCTTATAACATCTACAAAGGCAACAGTCACCTCAGCCCACTGGCCTCGTTGCTCCATTACTTGAACATGACTTAGAGATTATCTGAATCTCAGGATGCTTGTTGTGCTTACTTTTTAGTAATTAGACCCAAATATCTTTTTTTTTTAATGGTAGCATGAAATTAGATCTTTACATTCCCTTGCTCTGCTCTTGGAATTACCCAACCAAGATAAATCAAGAGGCACCAAGCCTATGTGGAATAGGACCAGTGAGGACGGGGAAGGGAAGACAGCGGAGGCAGTTTGGGGCAGGTCAGTCCACCTGCACTTTCCTTTGCTAAACCATCTGACAGAGAAGAATGTTTCCACTTCACCTATAATTTCATGCCACCTCTGTCTTCTGCTTCTTTTCCCACAGTTCTGACCATTTCTTCTCAGCTTTCAATAATGATTCCTTATCTTTTTCTCAGAACATAGACATAGATATCTCATGTTGCTTCTTTTTCACTCCGTAGACTTCCCAAGGCAATCTTAAACACCTCAACCATTGTTTTATCACATACATACCTGCAACATCCAATTCTACATCTCTCACTCAACTTTCTATCCAGACTCGTATTTCTAATTAGTATTTGCTTAAAGGATCCCCAAAGCATGTGGGCTCTTGACCTCTTTTGGCTCTTCTTTCCTCCTTCGATCTCTAGAATTCTCAAATCTAAGTCTTCATCTTTGTTCCTACTGCTATGGTGTAAGTTTTTATTTTCATTATATCTCATTCAGTGAATTCTATGATGTAAAACAAAAATATTATTTGTTTAAAAATAACTATTGGCTTTACCCTCATTATAAGAGTAATGGAAATAAATTGTTGACTTTTTAGAAAGCAAAGATTAAAAGTGAAACAGAAATACCACTTAAAATTCCACCACACAAAGGCAACTACTAACTATTTTGATGTTTATACACCACAAGGTGGTCCTTCAGGTTGGTATTCCCCCAGAAGCTGCCTCTGAGAAAAGGACTTGAGTAGGAGTATTTCATTTGGGAGGTAATTCCAGAAAGTACCAATATATGACTAGGAATGTGAGCCAGGGAAAGAAAGAAAACCAAAGGGGTGCATTCGGTAGCAAATTACTGTCGTGGGCATCGGGGCTCAATTCCACTGGAGAGATGAGGGAGACTGTATTAGAACACATTTCAGTTGTTTCGCTCAATGGGCAAGAAAGCTGGGTCACTTATCCACCAACTCATTTGGGCATCTTTGGTTGAGGGCTGCTTCCTGGAGGTTAGTTTCCTGGTACTTCTTACCTGCTCAGTAGTGGGCCAAGCACACTCTTGCAGCCCAAGAAGGCTCTTGGCTGATTGTAGATGCTTCCATAAGAAGACATCAGCATGTAGGGAAGGGAAAAGCAGTAGGAAAGGGGCAGGACATAAACAGCACCTGCTGAAACTCCTCTGCTTAAAATCCTTTGGTGGTTTTCCATCAATCTCAGATTTATTCAACCTCCTTTTAGCTTATAAACTCTTTCCTCAATCTATCCTTGGACTATTATTTTCTACCACTGAACCCCAGACAACGATATGTAGACTATTTCCCACTCTCTCACAGCTCCACTCACTTGTTTGTGCAGTTGCTCCAACCTGGTACCCTTCCTCATTAAGGCCTAACAAACATATCTTCTCCTTCAAAACTCGTTTCATAATATATCTCTTCATGTGTGTGTGTGTGTGTGTGTGTGTGTGTGCGTATTTCATTATAATATTCTTTTGTTTTTAAAATACATATGTATGCATAATTATAAAATTGATAAAATCTTAAATTTAAGTAAAAAAAGAAATGAAGAACAAAAAATGCACTGAAACTCCACTTGTAGAGATATCTTTAATATTTTGGCAAATATCCTACCAGACAGTTGTCTGTTTCTTCACAAACACACAGATATATATAATCACAATTTAATATAAATAGGATCACTCCCCCTATACTATTTTTGTGACCTACATTTTTTAAATTCAATAATATGTCATACCCATCTTTTCAAGCCAGTAAATGGAGAGCTATACCTTCATATGTAATGGGTTGGATGTGTTTGATTGTAAATACGTACTCTAATTTATTTATCTAAGCTTCTGTCTGTGGGTCATTCAAGTTGTTTTCAATACTTTACTATGATAAGCAACCCAGTAATGGCTATACCCCATAGGGTAAGTGCTTATTTATTAATCTGTTTCCCCTACTGGCCTACAGCTTCTCCAGGGCAGTGATTACATGTCCACCTTTCTTCTCAGAAGACAGCTCTTCCTCTTTTGCCTAGTTTTGTGTCTTTGAAAAATATTTTTATATCAGGCAAAAAGTAGGCATTCATAATTCGTTGATGCATATTGCTTGTTTCTTTTACTCAATTGAAGTAAGAAAAGCCTCACAACACTTTAAGGAAGTAGGTTTAAACACTTTTGACCATGATTCACATTAAGAAATACATTTTTATCATAAATCAGAACATACTTTTATATAAACAAAATTTTACATAACACTTAAAGTATGAAATATATTCTGCTATTTTATGTTCTATTTCATTTTAAATATACATTTTAAATGAATATGCTATTATATTTATTTCTTCAAACCCTGATGTAGCCCTCTAAATTGATTTCATGAGTTGCAAATGGGTTACGACCCACAGTGTGTAAAACACTTGTGTAGGGAACAAGGACTGCTGGGGCACAGTAGTCATGTTGCTGTTGTTTTGGCTTTGTAGCTTCAACGTAAGCACCCAACTCCGAAATAATATTTCCTTCTCCTTACCGCCCAAGGCATTGCATTTTAAACACCAAACTCCTCCATCACCACTACCACTACACAACCACCTACACATTCATTCTCAACCACAGAACTAGCTTTCAGCAATAAATTTTTAAGGGGTTATACTAGTACATATATGCTAATTCAAACGATGGTATTATGTGTCTACACACACACACATGCACTCAGTGGTCCAGGAGGCAAGGCAAACTGAAGCATAGGAAATAGAAACCCTACGTATGAAGTGGATACAATCTAATGGAAGAAAAAGGATAAACTAACTTCAGGTAGCTTGAAACCCTAGATCCAGTTCTGGGTGTGTGACTTGTGCTGATGTCGGAGATGTCTGGTCAGGGTTCCAATAAGCAAAGTTTCTTTCACCCAGCCCAAAGGAGTCATTGCCTAGGTCCAGTTTTCCTTCACTATTAAGAATCTACCTCACCTCCACGCTGCCCCCACTCCCCCCCCCGCCCAGGGCATAGGAAAACTCATCTTCTATCAGTTCCTCTCTAGGAGGGGCCAAGGGGTCTCCACAGGAAGCCTCTTTCCCTCACTGACTAGGTAAAGCTGTGATGGATGGGATTATCCCTCCCCTCCAATTAGCAACTTCTCTAATGCCCTTTTTCACCATACCTATCCATCACAAATTATTTTTCAGAAGTGGAATTTGAAAGAGTTGTAAAAGTGACAAGTACATTTCTTTTTTGGTCCTTTCCTTTAGCTTCATTTTTTAATGATAGCCGTGATATAGGGGTTTCAGATGAGTTTATCTATTTGTTGGTGTTATTCTATCAGATAACAGCACCAAACAAGATCTCATATACCCTTTTTATATCCTGGGAACCTATTGGTTCTCAAAAAAGAGCCAGAATTCAGATCTTTGGTGTCAGCAGAAGCCGTGAAACTTTGAAAGGGTAAAAAAAATAAATATCCTATATAATAAAAGTGTAATATGCAAATTGTCCCCTCAACCAGGGGAAGGGAGAGAGGGCTCAGCCAGTGGCAGCAGCAGCAGTAGCAGGCAGCCAGGAGAAGGGAGGGAGTACCTGGCCAGCAGCCGGCAGCCACTAAGGACCCTACCCGTGCACGAATTTCATGCACTGGGCCTTATATACCAGAGGCCCAGTGCATGAATTTGTGTGTGTGTGGGGTCCCTAGGCCTGGCCGGTGATTAGGGCTGATTGGAGCCATCTTGCCTAGTCCCAATTTGCCGGGAACCAATTCCAGTATGTCATAATTACAAGAGTTTCACCAAAAGGTTGGTGAAGCTTGGGGAGCTCAACAAGGGTTGAGTCAAATGTAGTTTACCTGTTGGAACAGCTAAACGGCACTTCCCCCAAACCTGAATAGGATTGTCTGCTGCCAGACAGCTCAGGGCATTTTATTGCCTCCTGTTGGCCAAACACCTGAATAGCTGTAGGCTATTCCCCAAACTGACAATGCTTCTGTACCCTTTGATACCCTACCCTTTGAAGTGTATTATCTCCACCTTGCCTTAGGACAAATTGTGTTAAATAAATAGCACAGGGTCCTTAGACAAGAGTAGTCTTCAGTTCCTTTAGCTAAAGATCCTCTGACCCCCAATGCCTTTCAAAATTATCTTTTGTATCCAGACTCTTTAATCATCTATGCAACAGTCCCTTTCTCCAGAGTGCTAAACCCTTTGTAAAGCTGGGAAAAGAACCCCAGCACCAATTGGGGCCAGGCCAATTGGGGCCTGCCAGCCAAGGGGGGACAGAAGGAGGGACCATGGGAGGTTGGCCAGCTCGGGGGAGGGGCTGCAGGAGGTTGGCCGGCCATGGGAGATTGGCTGTGGGAGCTCACTGACCACCAGGAGGCAGTTCCTGCATTGAGCGCTTGCCCCCTGGTGGTCAGTGCGCATCATAGCGACTGGTCGACTGGTCGTTCCGGCCATTCCGGTCGTTCGGTCTTAATAGTAACTTAGGCTTTTATATATAGACTAGAGGCCCAGTGCATGAAATTTGTGTACTTGGGTGGGGAGGGGCCTCAGACCAGCCTGCACCCTCTCGCAGTCCAGGAACCCTCACAGAATGTCCAAATGTCAGCTTAGGCCTGCTCCCCTCAGTGAACAGGCCTAAGCCATCAGTTGGACGTCCTTAGTGTTGCTGTGGAGGCGGGAGAGGCTTCTGCCATTGCTGCTGCGCTGGCCAGCTGTGAGCCCAGCTGTGAGCACTGACCACCAGGGGGCATCTCCTGTGTTGAGTACGATCGGGCCAAAACTGGCTCTCGGACATCCCCCAAGGAGTCCCGGATTGTGAGAGGGTGCAGACCAGGCTGAGTTACCCCACAGATGCATAATCGGGACCGGGGAGGGATGCGAGAGGTTGGCCAGCCAGGGAGGGACTGCGAGAGGGCTCCGTGGCATGTCCGGCCCGTCTCGCTCAGTCCCGATCAGCTGGACCCCAGCAGCAAGCTAACCTACTAGTTGGAGTGTCTGCCACCCTGGTGGTCAGTGCATGTCACAGCGAGCAGTTGAGCAGCCTTAACATATCATTAGCATATTATGCTTTGATTGGTTGCACGGACGACCAGATGACCGAACACTTAGCATATTAGGCTTTTATTATATAGGATATCCCATTATAGGAACATTTTTAAAATTTGTTTTTATTTTAAAAAAAATTTGCTGACTTATGTATTCTCTGGTTTTGTTTTTCCAATTTTAATCAGGCACATTGCTGATATGCATGCATAAATTGATCTTTTAATGTAATCAATTGATATTGAGTGTCTGCTGTGCTTCTTGAAGCTGTAGGGCATAATTTAGTTTCTGTGAGGAATACAAAGGAGTGATGAATGTGTTCCTGGCCCTCAAGAAAAAAAAAAAATGGTTCTGTGAGAAGTTTAGGGTATATGTATATGTAAAAAAATTGTGTGGCACTTAAAGCTAAAGACAAATTAAGTAATTTTAAAAATAAACTTTTGGTTCTGGCCAGGTAGCTCAGTTGGTTAGAGCATCGCGGATGAGCCAAGGTTGTCGGTTTGATCCCCATTCAGGGCACAAACAAGAAGCAACCAATGAATGCATTAGTTAAGTGCAACAACAAATAAGTGTTTCTCTCTCTTTCCCCCTTCCTCTCTCTCTCTCTAAATAAATCAATAAAATTTTTATATAATTTCTCTAGGAGTTCAAATCAGCTATTATAAGTAAATGTGGGCTCTATCTAGGGAGATAAAATCTGGGGTGAATCGGGAAGATGGTTAGCATTTAAACAGTCGGTGGCCTGGAGCATACATATCCTGGACAGCTCACTATAAGCAAAATAGCAAATAGGAAATATGGTGGGGCTTGGGAGAGCAGTGAGTAAATCCCTCAGGCAGCATCAGGTCCTATAACTACCTTGAAGGTCAAGTTGGGGACTGGGCCATGAAATCTGTTTGAGGCCCAATAATGCTGAATACTTAGGTTATAAAGACATAAATATACCCTTTGAATTTTCAGTCTGTCATCTTGTTCCCTATTTTTGATGAATTTTTGAATGCTATCTCTAACCATACATTTCTAAAAGCTCTCCAGATAGCAATCCATGTTCCATTGGCTCAGCACAGAGCATTCTCTGGAATCTACAGCTAATGAGGGATTGGAGAGGGAACGTGAGCAGCCACTGACTGGTGGTCACGTGCAAGTTCACTTGATACTGCTTCAGGGACCACAGTGTTGTTTTTAAATCCCTCAGCTTTCCCCTGATAAATTTGTTACACTGCTTATAAAATGCAGCCCATAGTCTAATTATCAGAATGTTTATCTCTTGTGTGCGGAAGGCAGCATAATGTAAAGGAAAGCACATCTGCATAGGAACTGAACAGACCTGGGGTTTTCAGTTCCCTCCCTATGCAACCTTGGGCAAGTCACTTACCGCTCCCAGAGCCAAATAATCTCATCTATAAAATGTGGGTAATACTCTCCATCTCCCAGTGACAGTGATAATCAATTTAAGGAAAATATATACAAAAGGACTTTGCAAACTCTAAATCACTGTGTAAATGTATGCTTGTTTTTGCCTCATCCATCACTACCATGCTAGTTTGTTAAACTGATAATTGATCATGTTACAGAAATTCATCATTAACTTTTTTCCCATCAAGTGCTAGAGCAGCGAGTCTGAACTTTATGTGGTTATAAATATAACTAAAAATAATAATAAAAAGAAAAATAAGAATTATGACAGCTACTACTTATTAATGCTAACTGTATGGGCAGGCACTGTTATAAAGCTTCCACATGTATTATATCATTAGTTCTGGTAATTCCATTAGGTAGGTACTACTGTTATCTCCACTTTACAGATGGGAAAAGTGAGGCTCAGAAAAGTTAGGTAATTTGTCCAGCAAATAAAAAAGCTGGGATTCCAACCCAGGCACCTGTTTCTGAAGTCTGTGTTCTAAACCACATTCTCTTCCCTAAGTAAACAGAGACACTCAAATGTCATAGTTTCCCTAAAGGTCTGTGGATTACACATTTAAAACTCCCATTCTCGAGGAAAACAATAGTCCACATTTAGCATTCTTTACAATGTATGATTCATTTGTACATTTCCCCCCTAACACTGTAGCTATACTTCAAAAGACATACACAATATAGAATTTCCTGTTCCTTACCTTTACTCACCCTCCTTTTTATCCTAATTCTACATGAACACCTGTTAGAGAATATTAAGGGTAGAGATCAAAGTTCTACTCTGTCTGACCAGCCCGCCAGGCTTCCCTTCTATCACCCTGGCCAGCTATGTCCTTGCTGAGAATAGCATGAGTGTTTGTAATGCCCCTCTGCCCAGACCTTAAAAGTGACTATTGTTTGGATGAATGTCCTCCAACTTCAGAAATGAAAGAGCCTCCTCCAGAGCTGGCAGCCGAGCTCTCAGAAAGAAGATTTAACGCGCTGCCATAACCAGCAGGGAGACCCTGCTGCGGAAAGAGCTACACATGAGTAAATGTACACTGTTGCTCAAAATGGCCATCATCGCAGACAGCAATTATGAGACTGCAAACACTCCTCCAGAATGTTCTTCCACAAAGAAGGTGCGTTAGAAGGCGGATGGGCGAGACTGCAGACCTAAGGTCAGTGCCCTAGCCTAGAGGATCCTGGAGGCTTCTGAAAGTGCCTGTAGGGGTGCAAGCCAGAGTAGGGATTCTGAGATCTTAACTTCCATTCCATAGCATTTTAGATTGCATGTGCTTTGTTATTATGTAGATTTTATGGGATGCAAATTATGTGGATTTTACAGAATTCATCAGCATACAATTCAACACCCCTATTCCCCCATAAAGCCATTATGGAAGAATTACTACATTCCACAGTGTGGGCTTCCTACCTTGACAACATCTCCCCAGGTAACATTACAAACATGTCATCTGTAAAATCGAATGACATTTGTTTTAAACTTCCTTTCTTGTTCTCACTTTTTCCCCCATAAAAAAATAGAGTACATTTAATAGTTTGGGGAAAGGGATGTAAAATGTTTGGACTTAAGCAATACAAGTGTTGTGGGGAAGGAGAGAGAGAAATTGTAGTGGGCCTGATGCACGGATCCGTGCCCCTGTGGGTCCCTAGGCCTGGCCTGCAGGGATCGGGCTGAAACCAGCTCTCCAACACCCTTGAAGGGGTCCCAGATTTTGAGATGGTGCAGGCCAGGCCAAGGGACCCCACCGGTGCATGATCAGTGCCAGGGAGGGAACACAGGAGGGCTCCAGGGTGTGTCTGGCCAGTCTTGCCCAGTCCCAATCAGCTGAACCCCAGCAGCAAGCTAACCTAACAGTTGGAGCATCTGCCCCCTGGTGGTCAGTGTACATCACAGCGACTAGTTGAACAGTCAGATACTTAGCATTTTAGGCTTTTATTATATAGGATATATGTTATCCTATATAATAAAGAGGTAATATGCAAATTGACCATCACTCCAACACACAAGATGGCTGCCCCCATGTGGACACAAGATGGCCACCACAAGATGGCCACCACAAGATGGCTGGTAGGGGAGGGCAGTTGGGGGCAATCAGGCCAGCAGGGGAGGGCAGTTGGGAGGGACCAGGCTAGCAGGAGAGGACAGTTAAGGGCAACCAGGCCTGCAGAGGAGGGCAGTTGGGGGGGGGCCTGCAGGGGAGGGCTTTTGGGAGGGACCAGGCCTGCAGGGGAGGGCAGTTGGGGGGTACCAGGCCTGCAGCGGAGGGCAGTTGGGGGCAACCAGGCCTGCAGGAGAGGGTAGTTGGGAGGGGCCTGGCCTGCAGGGGAGGGCAGTTGGGGGGTCCCAGGATGGCAGGGGAGGGCAGTTGGGAGGGACAAGGCCTGCAGGGGAGAGCAGTTGGGGGCAACCAGGCCTGTAGGGGAGGGTAGTTCAGAGGGGCCTGGCCTGCAGGGGAGGGAAGTTGAGGGGTACCAGGATGGCAGGGGAGGGCAGTTGGGAGGGACAAGGTCTGCAGGGGAGGGCAGTTGGGGGGTACCAGGATGGCAGGGGAGGGCAGTTGGGAGGGACAAGGCCTGCAGGGGAGGGCAGTTGGGGGCGACCAGGCCTGCAGGAGAGGGTAGTTAGGGGCAATTGGGAGCAGCAGGGGAGCAGTTTGGCATCAATCAGACTGGCAGGGAAGTGGTTAGGATGTGATCAGGCTGACAGGCAGAAGCGGTTAGGAGCAATCAGGCAGGCATACAGGTGAGCAGTTGGAAGCCAACAGTCCTGGATTGTGAGAGGGATGTCCCAGATTGGAGAGGGTGCAGGCTGGGCTGAGGGATACACACCCACCTGTGCACGAATTTCATGCACCAGGCGTCTAGTCCTCACCATAACTTTATCAAGTAAATACTATTGTTTTTTTTTTCATTCTGAGAAAACTAAATTGCAGAGAGTCTAACTATCTTGTCTAAAGATAGTTATTAAGAATGTTTGAGGCCAGGCATTCTGGCTCCAAAGCTACTATACTCTACTCGCAAAATCAATTTACTGTTTCTAAACAAGTATTTACTAATTATTCTGAGCATGTAAAATGGAAGAGGAAAGAAATAAGTCTTTACAACATTAACTTAATGACATCATTTTATCCTTATTTTGATTCCTATTTTATTGTTTAATTTGTAGAAATAAAAAGACAGAGGTTAAGGAATGTGCCCAAGATCACTCTGTTAGTAAGTAATGGAGCCAGCATTCTGGGACATTGATACCAAGAGGCGCACAGAGATGGATGCTAATAGAAGGAGCCTCTCGATGCCTCTGTGCTGCCCCCTCTCCCTCCACCCTTTTTTTTTAGTAACATGTGGACATTCTCCTTGGAGAAGACTAAGATACAGGCAGCTGTGACACACATCTGGTATGATTCTGTATGTCCTTCTGTCACCTTCCCTTGTTTATATTGCAACTTTAAATTTGCTTCTGAACTTGGACTTGCTCGGGCTTCCTATGTCACCTTCCCTGCCAACCTGGTCCTCAGAATTGCTAGCCCAGTTTGTCCTCCACTCACTCCCCAGCTTCCAGATAGATACCCATTCTCATTCTGCCCACTCAGGCTCCAGTGCAGCCCCTGGCCACTGCTCCTCTCTCACACTCCCCGCTCAAATGCCAGGGCAGAGGCAGAGAACCTGGGGTCTGAAAGCTTCCCCTCAGGATCTCACAGTGTAACCAGGAATTCAAAACACATTTGTGAAACTAGTAACAATATCAAGACAGCCTGTAAGCAAAGAGCATGTATAAAAACTAAACCAAGAGGTAGAAAATTCAATGGAATTCAGCATAAATCCAGGTTATTTTCTACGAGTGCTGTTGACAATTGAGCTTTGCTCTGGCTGACAGTGTCCAAAGGCTATGCAATCTCCCCAGTGGCCAGTTTTAACTTTCAGTGAAGATCAGCCAACTAACTACCAATGAACAAGTGTTATGCTTTTAGCAGGTGGTTCTGAAAAACAAGTTTGGCCCCTGGCTGGGCAGCGTGCCTCCCTGTGGTCTGTGGAGGGCGGACAGTAGCGTTTGTACAGCTGCAGATTCCATACCTTTAGAACTCCAAACTAGCCATGCCACCCTCCTTCCTTCTCTTACCCCACAATCATTACCCTAAAAAGAATCTTCACTTTGGAAAGTGACCTTGCTGAGCTGAAGCCTGTAGTTTTGAAAGCTCCCTCAGGCTTCATTTTGGAAAGTCATCGTAGACTTTAGATTGACATTCTCTTGAAGGCAGCTTAAACCTTGTTCATTTGGGAGCACAAAAGAGAAGGTTTAGGAATCCCAAGGCTTCAATTGCCAGCTGTCTCATTTCTCTGCTCACAATTTTTTCTCCTTTCCAGCAAGATTAAGATGACTAAAACCATTTCTTTCCCTTTAGATATCATTGTAACATTCAAATTTTCCATTACTGTCAATTTCTTGAAACTTGTCTTATTAGCATTTTCAGAACAGTTTAAAAAAAAAAAACTTTCATCAAAAAAACAAATGTGCATGATCTCTAAATGCAAGTACGTTGTCACAGGATTTCATTAACATAGTTTTGTTCTTTCTTGTCTTTATTTCTGCTTTCTCAGTTCCTCTTTTATATCTTAGAGCCTGGGAACCATACCCAAGTCTCTATAATTTGAAGAGTTGAAAAGCAGTGGCCTAGATTACAAAGCAAAGTGCCTTGGTCACAAAGTATACAAAGGATTGTGGGCTGTTAGATCACACCCCATAGAACTTCTCAGAATAAAGGGAGAAATGCCAAAAGCTCAATCAAAGTAAAATAAGTAACATCTAAAGGAAATCAACCCATGACTCCAGGGTTTCTGCAAGCTCCACATGTTTTCCATGTTTTTAAAATCAAGGAAGCAGAGAAGGTTAGTGAGCAAACCTGAGGAGTCTTGGGTCTCCTTATCACCAATACAACTAACAGGTAAGAGCTCCCTGGTGTTCCCTCTCAGTGATAATGACCTAATCAAGTCTTTATTTCTCTGAACCTGAAAGCACTTTTGCAAATGCACAAGGATTCATATTTAGGAGCTAATTATCTAGTGAGTTGAGATCACCTTTTCAAAGAGAAAAAAAGTCTCCCAGGAGCAGCAGCAGTTTTTTGTTGGTTTTTTTTTTTTAGCATTTCCTGGAAACCGAGACATGGACTTACTTGGAAGCTGTGTCAGCAAACTTAGCGTGCAGTCTCTCCTGGGAACTGAGATGTGAGGTAGGAAACGTGGGTCTTCTATGTGGCAGGAGGAAGAGAAAGGCATGAAGACTGAACAGCTTTCAGATCAGAAACTCAGGGTTGGCAAAACCCAGAGGTGTGTGTTCCTTATCTTCTACTAGAGGCCCGGTGCATGAAATTTGTGCACTGGGGGTGTGTCCCTCAGCCCAGCCTGCACCCTCTCCAATCTGGGACCCCTAGAGGGATGTCCGACTGCCCGTTTAGGCCCAATCTCAGTGGGATCGGGCCTAAACGGGCAGTCGGATATCCCTCTCACAATCCAGGACTGTTGGCTTCCAACTGCTCACCTGCCTGCCTGCCTGATTATCCTTAACCGCTTCTGCCTGCCAGCCTGATCATCCCTAACAACTCCCCTACCAGCCTGGTCGACACCTAACTGCTCCCCTGCCGGCTCGATTGCCCTTAACTGTCCTCCCCTGCTGGCCTAGTCACCCCTGTCTTCCCTTGCAGGCCTGGTCACCCCCAACCGCCCTCCCCTGCTGGTCCGGTCACCCCTAACTGCCCTCCCTTGCCAGCCTGGTCACCCCCAACTGCCCTCCCATGCAGGCCTGGTCCATCCCAACTGTATTCCCCTGCAGGCCTGGTCCCCCCACGTGACCTCCCCTGTAGGCCTTGGTCCCCCCAACAGTCCTCTCCTGCTGGCCTGATCGCCCACAACTGCCCTCCACTGCCAGCCATCTTGTGGTGGCCATCTTGTGCCCCAATGGGGGTGGCCATCTTGTGTGTTGGAGTGATGGTCAATTTGCATATTACCTCTTTATTATATAGGATAGGATGTGATTTTGGTACATCTCTGTTTGTTGGAAATCATATAGTACTCATGAGATGTGGAAGGTTTTGCTCTTCTATCAGGGGAACCAGAATTTCAATTGTCAATCCCTGACCAAACCCTCACTCTCAGAGAGAGGGCAAAACCCAGAGTGGGCGTCATTCAAATCAGAGAAGGGTAACTTTATGTCAGGGCTTTCCAAACATGGAGAAAATGAAGTTGAAGAGGATGTTTGGTCTTAGGCCTCCATCATTTCAGAAACGCTTTATTTACAAACACCAGTTTCTATTGTTGCTTGTATTATCTCTGTTAATCAACATCTTTTCTTTTTCCTTTGATTTAAGTAAAATCCTCTTTGAAGTTTTATTTTGTTTCACAAAAGAAATTAGTTTCTCTGACAAGGTTTAAAAAATCATCTTCTAAAATCCATCATAGACTTTAATATTGCTCCTTTATTAAATCAACAAATACTCAGTGAGTGCCTACTATGCTATGCTCCAGGCATGGTTCCAGGAGCGGGGGAGTCATTAGTTAATAAAATGAACCAAATATCTGCCTTCAGGGAACTTCTAGGTAAGGACAAACACAAAACAAATGAATTATTAAATTATATAGTGCATTAGAAGGTGAAAAATGGAACCTGGAAGGAGGGAGTAGGAAGAGAAGGAGCTTCACTTCAAATAGTGTGATGATGGGGCAGCCTCACTCTAGCAGTGACATATGAAGAGGAGAGAGCTGGCAGGTGTAGGGGCTGGGGCTAGGGGTTGGGGCAGAGATGATGCTGGGAATTTATCTAAGCAGAGGGAACAAGGAAAGTAAAGCACCTGAGAAGATTTAATGCCTGTAGCCTGCAGAAAAACTGGGGTAATGAGCAAGAGAATTAAGTAGCTATCAGATCATGGGATTTTGTAGATCATTGAAAAGGCATTGACTTTTACTTGAAGTAGGATAGGAATTCTTGGAGAGTTTTAATCAGGATAGTAAAATAACCTTACTTAATACTTTTTTTTTTTTTCTTTTTATTGTTTAAAGTATTACATATATATCCTATTTCCCCGATTGACCTGCCCCAGCCCACCACACCCACCCCTGAGGACAAGCCACCACCGACCCAGTGTCTGTGTCCATTGGTTATGCTAATATGCATGCATACAAGTCTTTGGTTGAGCTCTAACTACCCCTCCTCTGCCTTCTCTCTGAGGTTGGACATTCTGTTCAGTGCCACCTTGTCTCTGGATCTATTTTTGTTCATCAGTTTATGAAGTTCTTTATATTCCACATATGAGTGAGATCATGTGATATTGATCTTTCTCCAACTGGCTTATTTCACTTAGCATAATGCTATCCAGTTCCATCCATGCTGTTGCAAATGGTAAAAGTTTCTTTTTTATAGCAGTGTAGTATTCCATTGTGTAGATGTACCACAGTTTTCTAATCCACTCATCTGCTGATGGGCACTTAGGCTGTTTCCAAATCTTAGCTATTGTAAATTGTGCAGCTATGAACATAAGGGTACATATCATTTCTGATTGGTGTTTCTGGTTTCTTGGGATATAGTCCTAGAAGTGGGATTACTGGGTCAAATGGGAGTTCCTTTTTTAACATTTTGAGGAAACTCCATACTGTTTTCTACATTGGCTGCACCAGTCTGCATTCCCACCAGCTGTGCACGAAGGTTCCTTTTTCTCCACATCCTCACCAGCACTTATCCTTTGTTAACTTGTGGATGATAGCCATTCTGACAGACCTCATAGTCATTTGATTTGCATCTCTCAGATGATTAGTGACTTTGAGCATGTTTTCATATGTCTCTTGGCCTTCTGTATGTCCTCTTTCAAAAAGTGTCTATTTAGGTCCTTTGCCCATTTTTTGATCGGGTTGTTTATCTTCCTTTTGTTAAGTTGTATGAGTTCCCTGTAAATTTTGAAGATTAAACCCTTATCTGAGATAGCATCGGCAAATAGGTTCATCCATGCAGTGGGCTTTCTTATTGTTTTGCTGATGGTTTCTTTTGCTGTGCAGAGAGAGCTTTTTATTTTGATGTAGTCCCATTTGTTTATTTTCTCCTTAGTTTCCATTGCCCTAGGAGCTGTGTTGGTAAAGATATTGCTACAACATATGTGTGATATTTTGCTGCTTATACATTCTTCTAAGAATTTTATGGTTTCCCATCTTACATTTAAGTTCTTTAACCATTTTAAGTTTATTTTTGTGTATGGTGTAAGTTGTGTATATGTATGGTATAGTTTTTTTTTTAGTTTTTTTTTTATATCTGACCAAATTTTCCAGCACCATTTATTAAAGACACTGTCTTGACTCCATTGTATGCTCTTGCCTCCTTTGTCAAATATTAATTGAGCATAATGGCTTAGGTCGATTTCTGGTTTCTCTATTCTGTTCCATTGGTCTGTATGTCTGTTTTTGTGCCAGTACCAAGCAGTTTTGAGAACTGTGGCTTTGTAATACAGCTTGATATCTGGTATTATGATTCCTCCAAATGTGTTCTTTCTCAGGGTTGCTGTGGCTATTCGGGGTCTTTTTTTATTCCAGCTGAATTTTTGGAAAGTTTGTTCTAGGTCTGTGAAATATTCCATTGGTATTTTAATTGGGATTGCATTAAATCTATAAATTGCTTTAGGAAGTATGGGCATTTTAATGATGTTAATTCTACCAATCCATGAACACAGTATGTTTTTCCATTGTTTATGTCTTCCTCTATCTCTTTTTTCAATGTCCTGTAGTTTTCCAAGTACAAGTCTTTTACCTCCTGAGTTAAGTTTATTACTAGGTATCTTAATTTTTTTTTTTTTTTTTTTGGTGCAATGGTAAATGGGATTGTTTATTTTAGTTTCACTTTCTGTGAGTTCATTATTGGTGTATAAAAAAGCCATAGATTTCTGGGAGTTAATTTTCTATCCTGCTACATTGCCGAACTCATTTATTAAGTCTCTGAGTTTTTGATGGAGTCTTTGGGGTTTTCTATGTACAATGTCATGTCATCTGCGAATAAGGACAGTTTTATTTCTTCTTTTCCTATTTGGATGCCTTTTATTTCTTCTTCTTATCTTATCATTATGGCTAGCACTTCCAGTACTATATCGAACAGGAGTGGTGAAAATGGCGATCCCTGTCTTGTTCCTGTTCTTAGGGGAAGTGATTTTAGTTTTTGCCCATTGAGTATGATGTTGGCTGTAGGTTTGTCACATAAGGCTTTTATTATGTTGAGGTATGATCCCTCTATTCCCACTTTGTTGAGTGTTTTTATCAAGAAAGGGTGTTGGATTTTTTCAAATGCTTTTTCTGCATCGATTGATAGGATTATGTGATTTTTGTCTCTCAATGTGTTTATGTGATGTATCACATTTTTTGATTTGTGAATATTTTACCATCCTTGCATCCCCAGAATAAATCCCACTTGGTCATGATGTATGATCTTTCTAATGTAATGCTGGATCCAATTTGCTAGAAAAGCGTTGAGGATTTTAGCTTCTATGTTCATCAAGGATATTGGCCTGTAGTTCTCTTTTTTTATGGTGTCTTTATCTGATTTGGGGATTAGGGTAATGTTGGCTTCATAGAAGGAGCTTGGAAGTGTGCCTTCCTCTTGAATTTTTTGGAATAGTCTGAGGAGGATATGTTTTATTTATTCTTTGAATGCTTGGTAGAACTCCCCTGTAAAGCTTTTGTTTGCTGGAAGTTGTTGATTGCTGCTTCAATTTCTTCGATAGTTATTGGCCTATACAGGATTTTTATTTTTCCTGATTGCATTTTGGAAGCTTGTATTTTTCTAAGAATATGTCCATTTCCTCTAGGTTGTCCAATTTGTTGGAGTAGAGTCATTCATAGTATTTTTTTCATAATCCTTTGTATTTCTGTGGGATCAGTTGTTACTTCACCTCTTTCATTTCTGATTTTGTTTATTTGGGTCCGCTCACTTTGCTTCTTGGTGAGCCTGGCTAGAGTTTCATCAATCTTGTTTATCCTTTCAAAGAACCAGCTCTTGGTTTTATTTATCATTTGTATTTTTTTTTTTTTGTCTCCATGCCATTTATTTCTGCTCTAATCTTTATTATTTCCTTCTTTCTGCTTACTCTGGGCTTTTCTTGTTGCTCTTTTTCTAATTCTTTGAGTTGTAGGGTTAGATAATTTATTACCACTTTTCTTATTTTTTGAGGCAGGCCTGTAGAGCTATAAACTTCCCTCTCAACACTGCTTTTACTGTGCCCCATAGATGTTCATTGTCATTTGTTACCAGGATACTTTTTATTTCTTCCTTTATCTCTTTGGTAACCCAATAATTGTTTTTAATAGAATGCTATTTAGCCTCCAAGTGTTTGATTTTTTTAAATTGTTTTTATTGTGGTTGATTTCTAATTTTATGCCATTGTGATTTGAGAAGATGTTTGATATAATTTCCATCTTCTTGAATTTGAAGAGACTTTGCCTGTGTCCCAGTATGTGGTCTATCTTTGAATAAGTCCCATGCACACTTGAGAATAATGTATATTCTGTAGCTTTGGGGTGAAATGTTCTGAAGATGTCAATTAATTCAATCTGATCTAGTGAGTCATTTAGGATTGCTGTTTCTTTGCTGATTTTTGTTTAAAAGATGTATCCAGTGGTTTAAATGGGGTACTAACGTCCCCTACTATGATTGTATTGCTGTCAACCTCTCCCTTGATATCTTCCAGAAATTTTTATGTATTTGGGTGCTCCTGTATTGGGTGCATATATGTTTAGCAGAGTTATATCCTCTTGTTGTATCTATCCCTTTAGTATTATGAAGTGGCCTTCCTTATCTCTTGTTATGGTCTTCACTTTGAGGTCTAATTTGTCAGATATAAGTATTGTTACCCCAGCTTGTGTTTTTTTGTGTGTTTTTTTTTTCCATTTTCCTGAAAAATCTTTTTTTCTATCCCTTCACTATCAGCCTGTGTGAGTCCTTTGTTCTGAGGTGGGTCTCTTGTAGACAGAAGATATATGGGTCATGTTTTCTTATCCATTCAGCTAACCTATGTATTTTAATTGGAGCATTTAATCCATTTACATTTAATGTTATTATTGATAGGTACATGTTTTTTGCCATTTTTATTCCTTATGCCCGTGTTCCTTCTTCCCTTCCTATTTCTTCTTTTTACAGCAATCCCTTTAGCATTTCTTGCATTGCTAGTTTGGTGACAATAAACTCGCTTAGCACTTTTTTGTCTGTGAAACTCCTGATTACACTTTCAATTTTGAATGATAGCCTTGCTGGGTATAATTTTTTTGGATTCAGTCCCTTGTTTTGTATCACTTTGTATATTTCATTCCATTCCTTTCTGGCCTGATGTGTTTCTGTTGAGAAATCAGTTGATAGTCTAATGGGAGATCCCTTATAGATAACTTTTTGTCTCTCCCTGGCAGCTTTTAAGATTCTTACTTTGTCATTGCTGTTTGCCAATTTAATTATAATGTGTTTTATTGGTCTTTTTGGGTTAATCCTGTTTGAGACTCTGAGCTTCTTGAACTTGTGTGAGTTTTCTTCTTCCCAATATCAGGGAATTTTTTGGTCATTATTTCTTCAAACAGTTTTCTATTCCTTGCTCAGTTTCCTCTCCTCTGGCACCCCTATTATTCAGATGTTCTTTTGTTTTGAGTTGTCCCAAACCTCCCTTAGGCTCTCCTCCTGTTTTATTAAAGTTTCTTTTTCCATTTGTTGCTCTGCTTGGGTGTTTTTTCCTACCTTGTCTTCTAGCTCGCTGATGTGGTCCTCACTTCTACTAGTCTATTATTGATGCTTTTTATTGTGTTCTTTATTACAGCTATGTCATTCTTCATTTCTTCTTGGTTCTCTTCATTTCTTCTTGATCCTTACACATGTTGTTGAATTTGTCTCCCATCCTTTTCAGCATCCTTATAACCATTGCTCTGAATTCTTTCTCTGACAAATTGCTTGCCTCCATTTCATTTACTTTCTTTTCTGGTGATTCCTCCTTTTCTTTTATGTGGGGGCTATTTCTTTGTCTCCCCATTTTTGATCCTTTCAGAGTGTCTGGTTATGTGGCTCACTCTATACCACGTTGACCAAAAGGCATAAAATACAACTCAACAAGACATGACACAGAGGGAACAAAACACGAATGTATTCACGACACCAATAACCCCAAATAAAGGTCACCACCAGAGGAAAAAAAAAATTAGGGAAAGAAAAGAGTACAAAAATGATATTGAGAAAAGGAAAAAAGGTAAGAGAGAAAAGAAAAAGAAAAAAAGAAAGGGAAAAAATATACAGATATGGGGATAAAACTCCACAAAACCAGCAAATAAACCAAAAAAATGCAAACAACAAACACCCAGAAAAAAAAAAGGGGGCAGGGGGGGAGGACTGAATATGAAGAGGCAGAGCTCATTTCCAGAAGGTAAGGTAAAGGAATTGAATGAATGGGTAGAATGGCCATGATTATATATAGTGCATAAGAAGAAAAGTAAAAAAAAGAATTCTCAATAAAAAAATTAAAATATATATTTATATACACTGAGTGGCCAGATTATTATGATCTCTGAATGCATAATAATCTTGCCACTCAATATATATATATATATATATTAGAGGCCCAGTGCATGAATTTGTGCATGGGTGCAGTCTGGCCAGCCTGGCCAGGGGGAGGAGACATGGGCAGTTGGCCGGCCTGCCTGCTGGTTAAACTCCTGGTCGAGGGGACAATTTGCATATTAGCTTTTTATTATATAGGATATACACTGAGTGGCCAGATTATTATGCATTCAGAGATCATAATAATCTGGCCACTCAGTGTATATTTTATATATATATATAAATTTTCCCTTTAATCTATCTATCTATATATTCATCTATTTTTGGAAAAGGAGATTAGAGTAGAGAGCAAATAGGCTTGAGTTTGGTGAGTGAAACTAATTAAGCTATTAGTAGAAGAAGAGAGCAAGCGAGGAGAGGAAGAAAGAAAGCATAAATTAAAAACAAACAACAACAACAAATTGGCTAGCAAAGAAAGAGAAAAGAGAAGAGTGCATGGACTTGGAGCAGGGGAGAGGAAATTAGATATATGAGTAAGCCAACAGAGACTACCATAATAGTAATGCATCAATAAAGCAGATAAAGAAGATCAATTTTTAACAAGGAGTAAAAAGAAAGGAGAGAGAAAAACTAAAGCAGGAACAAGCGAAGACAAACAGGATGAAAAAGAAGGAAGTGAGGAAGAAAAGGTTGGCAAAAAGGAAAAAATGAGATAAAATAAAATCATGATAAGAAAATAAAAATAGAATGTAGTACACTAATCCCCCAAAAATAAAAGGTTAAAAAAATAAAGAAAAATAAAGAATAAAAAAGAATTTTTTTAAATTTATTAAGTAATAGATAAAAAATAAAAAAGTGAAGTGTCCTTTGCTTCAGCTGAGTTTTGATGTCCCATGGGGGCTGTTTAAGACCTCTTCTACTGTTCTGTCTGCCATGTCTCAGTTTCCTGTTAGGTAGTCAGCACCATGTTGAAGTTCCCAGCGATCCACCACTCCTCTGTGTCAGACTCCGTAGCCTTAGTTTCCGGCAGGCGGGATCAATCTGCCTCTTTTGTTTGTCTGCTTGCTATCAGTAGTATTTACACAAGCGTCTATTTCTGACATGGGCTGTAGGTGGTGGTGTTGCTGTATTAGTTTCAGGGATCAAATGGCCCCTCACCCAGTCCTGGAGGGCTTCCTGGGGGTATTCAGAATCTTGTTTCCCTGCTGAGCTCAAGGCTAGGTGTGGCTGAGCTGCTAGAAGGAGCCTAGTCTTTAGGAGAAAAATGGCTGCTCAGGGTTGGAGGGACCGGACTGTCCCAGAGCTGGCTTCCTGGTCACCTCTCCCTATTTTGCTCCCCAGCTTCCACAAAACCACCTTCCCCTGCATTGCAGCCTCAGTGAGTGCTTGTAATTGAAAGATCCTATGTACTGGGTTTAGCAAGTAAAAGCAAAGAAAATATAAAGACAGAGCAACTGCGCTGCTGCTCATCGCCCCCCGCCTCCCCCCCCCCGCTGCCTTATTTGCCCCCCCCCCCGCCTTCTCCCCCCCTCCCACCTTCTCCCCACCCCCCACCCCTGCTTCCCCCCACCCCCAACACCTTCATTGCAGCCAGTGCAGAATCTCAGGCTGCCTTTCTGGATGTAGCCTCCCACGGCTGTGGACTGAGATCCCCTGATGCCTGCTGCCCTGTGGACCCCCTTCCATAGTCAAGTGCTACACGTGTTCCCAAGAGGCGCGGACTTGGTGCAGCACAGTTTCCTTCTGATCCTCTAATCCCGGTTGTGCGTGTCTCTCTCTCCAGCCCAGATCCCTGATCCTACCGTTCTCCAGGCATCCTCTGTCCTTTCCCGCCATGGATTGCCTCACCAGCTGTGTTTAATTTGCCAATTCCGGGTGGATGTTATTCGATTCAGCTGTTTCTTCTATCTGCTCCATGAGAAGGCACAGGGCACATCCGCCTATTCAGCCACCACCTTGTCTCCCCCTGGAAAAACTTATTAGGAGCCTGTGGCTGGGGAGGCAGAGTCTCGGTGTTCTTGGGTTTGCAGCTGAGGCAGCAGGTCCCTGGCCAGTGTGGCTATAGGGTCCTGGGTGGTGTCCAAGGTCTCCCAGGGTGAAGGTAAGGCTGGGCTTCCAATCACAGCCACTCTCCCCTTCAAGATGATTCAGTCTCTGCAGCAGAGCCAGCCACTCTGGGAGGGATCTCAGTAGCAGGAGAGGCTGCCTGGTGAGGGGAGCCTGGTCTGCCAGCCCTAACAGTCCTGTGGAACATAACTGTCCCTCACTCACAAATACAGACACTCCCCACATGGCCACGCACTCCCCTCACTCACACTCACTCCCTCCCTCACTCACACTCTCTCCTCACTGTGTCCTGTCAGCCACCATCTTGCCAGCTTCCTTAATACTTTTAAAAGATCATTCTAGCTCTAACATTGACAGAAATGAAAGTAAGATTTTGGACAATTAAGATAAAACACACTAAGAAGAATAAATCATGATGGGGATTACATATGTAAACATTATACATCTATAACAATAAAAGTGTAATATGCTAATTAGATCAGATGTCCTTCTGGACTAAGCCGGGGCTGCAAGGGTAGCCTTAGTCCCGGATGCCTGCTGGTGGCTGGAGGGAAGCTGGTTCCGGCTGCTGGGGGAGGGAAGGCCTACTCTTGCATGAATTTTGTGCATTTGCCACACCCTGTTTATATATAATATAAACAGGGTGTGGCAAAAGTAGGGTTACAGCTGTGAGTATGCAAAACAGGGAATTTATTCTTGTATTATTATTTACTAATTATTGTATTATTTTCCATATGAACAACTGTAAACCTATTTTTGCCCCACCCTGTATTTATATTCCACAAATGCTTCCCTTTGACTTCCCAGATGCAAATCCTTTTACCATGTTACCTTTCCCTCTTCAATTTCCCAATTTGAACCTAGATCACTTTTCATCAGAATATTCTATTGGACTTTTTCTTGCTCTTGAAAAAATGGAAAGAACCTATAACTTTAAGTCCTTTTCCTTAATGCCAAAAGAAAGACAATGTTAGTTTTAACTGAAAATTTCTCCAATAAGTAAGAAGATAAGAAACACCTTTAGAATGCTAAATAATATTCTAATGACCTTTACAAGAGAAAATATCTTAAAGCGTTCTTGACATTAGACATCCTTAAGAAACTAATTCGCTAACATATATAGCAGTGACCATACTTTTGTAGATGGGAATAGTGTAGGGACCCTGGCAGTCACCATCTCATTTTACAGATGGAGAAAGAGACCCAGCCATACAGCTAAAAAGTGGCAGAGTTGGGACTTCTGTTCAGCTCTCTGGCCAGCTAAAAGCCTTCACTAATGGGCTTCACTAATGGTTTCTGGCTACATTGAGTATTTGTGGCTTATACTATAGGAAGCATGTTTTAAAGCATATCAGAAATTTGAATTACCTGTTTCTTCCATTTTCTACACCTTCTTAGAAAACAAACTTCTATCCCCCTCTTCAAAAAACGAATGATAGGATGTTTGATTGGCTATAAATATGGAGAGATGAATTGGAAATAGAAAGGCTGAAATGTGTAGCATTGGGAGTCAAGCTGGGAAGCCTGGAGACCAATGCCTGTGCTCCTGAATTATCTAGTCACAGGGTGGGCATGGGACCCACATGCCCAATCACATCACCTGAAGATGAGACCAGACCGGGCAGCAGCTGGGTTTGCACTCCCTTAGTCTCAGAGGGAGTGAATTGAAACAATCTCCTTCATCCTGAACTAACAGATCTTAAAGATTTGGCCAGTGGCTGTGGGTGAGGAGCAATTGACTGTTAGAAAAAAAAAAAAAGAAAAAAAAAAGTCTAGCACTTGGAAACAGCTCAAACTACAAACAATTTCCCTCTGAAGATGCAGATATCCTTCTGGGTAAAATCAGTCAAACCTGACCTTTAAAATGGAATGATTGGCTAATTATTGTCAATATTTTAAGTCAATCTTTTACAGTCTAAATAGAACAACCTCCAGGATAGTCTAAAATGAATTTGAATAGAAAACAACAATTATTTCAAAGAGTGATGCTAAGAGACCCTGTGGCCTTGTGTAAGACTCATTCATGAGCCTGATGGTCCCACTTGGGACACATAGAAGGCAAACCCAGGCAGGCAGCAGCTGATTTGAAACCAGTTGCTCCAAGGAAACGGAGAAGTTGAAAAGCTTTCAGCCCTGGGTTTGCTGGAGAGCTCTAGGAGACAGGAACCTATGGGGCTTTGCTGGAGAGGCCACCAGTGGCCTGGGGAGATAGGAGGCTAGAGGCACCTGATCTGGAAACAAAGCTTTGAGGCTGTGGGGAGGTAAGTTCAGGTGATGTGGAGAGTAAGCAGGTCCCCTGGAAGCTGAGGCTCTATAAATGCTGGTGGAGCTGAAGGCATGAAGGCTGCCTTCTCCTTCTGCTACTGCCACAGAAGATGCCCTCAAGGGGATGTTTTGTACAGGCTGCACATGAACATTATTCTAAGTAGGAAAAAGTGTGCTTATTGTCTGAGAAAAATATCAGAATATTGATTTCTCAGTCTTCTCTCTCTCAGACTGTCATCTACATATACAAAGTATTTGACCATACAGACAAAAACAAAAGATCAAAATAGAGTTTTCACATTTTTAAGATATGTGTTTTCTTACTCTTTGTGGTTGTTGTTGTTGTTAAGTTGGAAAACGAGTGACCTGGTTTATTCCCAGGATGGAGTGGATAAGAGAGAGGAGTTCACCAGGATTGATCTGGGTGTGGACACTTCCAGAAGAAGGCATTCTCGAGATAGGGCATATGTTTAAAAATATTTCCCTAAACACCAGAGGGGAGGGAAGGAGGGGGTGAGGAAAGAAGTAAAGAAAGAGATAAGAGCCAAATAGTTCAGAGTTAAAAACTTTTATCAGGAGATTATCCTTTCTGTATTTACTTCCAATAATATAATTATATGTCTAAATATGCAATCTTAGGAAACAAGTTTTTAAGCATTAAAAATTTTTTATCACAAATAGCTCTTAAGACCAAAAGCATATTTTTATTTTAGAAGAAAAGTGCCTTATAAAATTGGCAAATATAAAATATTAACAATAACACCAAATAAGTTTTATTACTGAAAATGTAAATGGCTACAACCCTTTTGAAAGGCATTTTCATTCATCCCTTTAGTCCAGCAATGCTACACTGGCAATATATCCTATGAAAATAATTTTAAACATATAAACATTGTTATTAAAAATGTTATAATACCACTTGATAAAAATAATAGTAAAATGCTGGAAATACCTTAATGTCTAACTCTGAGGGAATGGTTAAGTACCTCCACTTGCTATTACAATAATGCTTACAAATTTTACGTGGAATATTTTTGATACAACCTTGGGTGATTTATAAGAAACCCTGACTTCTGATTTGACTTTTGATCCTGGCAGTATGGCACATTAGACTTTCTCAATAACTTTCCCACTGAAAACAATAAAAATGCTAGGTTTCTTTTCTTTTAAACAATTTTGGATATCCAAAAAACAGGTGAGTCAGTCATTGCTGGGAAAGCCAGTGTGTGGCCCAGCATTTGTTTTCCTGGCATTTGCAAAATCCTGGGAGCCTGAGCTTCTGATGTAATAGTTGCTCAGGGTCACCCTTCATGAGAGACAGAAAATAAAACCTAACCCACCTAAGGACGAACATCTAAGGGGAGATTCCAACATTAAGCTGGGAGCCCAAAGGTCAACATTCTCAATGTACAAATAAAAGAAATAAACTCACTGTGCAGAAAAAACAAACAGCAAGGTAGAGGGTAAATAAATCTCCCTTGAGAACATATAACCACAAACCAGTTTCCCCACAGGTTTATGGTCAGAAAAACTCAAGCTGAAAAATAATGTTATTTGAATTGCAGATTAGTAGGATCTCAACCAATATCAGGAGCAAAGACATCTCCTCTCTGCAGGGACTCAACTTCAAACCAATCTTCAGATAATGCCGACAAATAAAGTTCCAAGGAATAAGCTCATGCAGTCAAGTATCACAAATATCATGAGGAATTGCCATCCAGAAAAACTAGCAGCAATATCAATGTTGCAAAGAATTCAGATATCATCAGACAGAGCTATGGTTAACATAGCTAAAGAAATAAAAGAGAGGCTTAAAAATAGGGGCAAGGAAAAAATTATAAAAATCAACACAGACATTAGTGTTGTCAGTCTAGAGGTTGTGGGGTGAAGAGGATTAATGGGGGGAATGGGACATCTGTAATACTTTCAATAATAAAGATAATTTTTAAAAAATAAAACAAAAAATACAAAAGGAAAAAAGAAAGCAGCACAACAGATGTAAATAGAACCAAATAGATTTTCCAGAAATAAAAATATGATTTAAAATGTTAATTAAATAAAAATGTTAAATTCAAAATTAAATACCCCATAAATAAAATATTCAATGGATGGACTACTGATTAGACATGACTGAGAAATATGTCAGTGAAATGGACACAGATCCAAAATAATTATACAGAAAGCAGTAGAGTGTTAAAAGGACAAACTATGAAGGGGCTATAAGGGACATTGAAGATAGAGAAGTTCTAACATGTGTCTAATTGGGATTTAAGAAGGAAATAAAGAGAATGTGTTGGAAGCAATAGTTCAAGAGATAATGGCCCAAAATTTCCAGATGTTATAAGAAAACAAAACATACTGATCCTCTATTTGGCAAGTCCAATAAATGTCAGGCAGTATAAATAAAAATAAATTCCCACCTAGATATAAATTATAGTGAAACTTCAAAACATTAAAGGCAAAGAGAAAGGTCCGTAAAGCAGCTAGGAAGTAAGTTGTTTCTACAACAATAATGAAAACTGGAAGACAACAAATGATATTTTTAAATGCAGAGGAAGGAAAAAAAAACCTGTTAATTTACAGTGGAATGTATGGTGCAATTGTCTTTCACAAGAGGAAGGGAAAAATAACGTATTTAGGTGAAAATGAAACAAGATACCAGAATTTACCACCAACCAATTCTTATTAAAAATTCTCAATAATGAATTTCAAGTAGAATATCAAATGGAAAGTCATAGATGCAGAAAATGTCTGTAAATATGTAGGTAAATCTAAACAAATGATGACTGTATAAAATATCAATTTTGTCTAGGTAAAAAAAAAAAAAGATAAAGCCAAATATTAGACAGTAATCTATATACTAGTATGCTAATATGCTAAGGGTCCTTCCCTCCATTCGACGGGTCGCTATGATGGCATTGACCACCAGGGGGCAGATGGTCAATGCAGGAGTTGCCATGATGCACAGAGAAATGGCACCTTGGACCTGGCTCCCACAAAGCAACACTTGGCTTCCCACAAGTGGGACACAGGCCCCACCACCACCTTGGACTGACAGCCCACCAAATCACAACCAATGCTGCTGAGACCCCCATGCTGTAAAATGCAGCCCATAGCCCAGCCTAGCACCAAAAATGGTTGCTGTGGGTACCAGGTAATGATGTCATGTAGCAACGCCCGGCTTCCTCTACCTAGTGACTAGCCTTCTTGCAGTTTCTTCAGCCCAGGAACATGACTTGCTTTATAGCCAGGTGGAAACACTTTACACTGTAACCAAATGTCTGTGAAGCTTTTTCCCATAACTCATCTCATTTGATCCTCACAGAAGTCCTGGAGTAGGTAGATAGGAGACTAGGTGGAATCCTATTTTCTTTTCATTAGCCAGAAAACGGAGATTTAGAAAGCTTAGAAACTTGACCTGACTGAGAAGAAGTAATAAATGGTGGACCTTGAAAATGACTTCAGGTTTTCTCACTGTGTAGAATATAGTCAAACACTGCTGCAGTTAAATATTTTTCCCTTTGTTCTCCCTGCTTGATCTACAATAACAATCTGCTTCATGTTGATATTTTCTGCTGTGTTGCTGACCATTATCTGAAAGAGAAGTTAGGGTGCTTCACTGGGCTGAAAAAGGTTTAGCTAAATCAGAAAGCAGGCCTAATTAGGCAAGTTTATTCTATATCTATGAAAGGCTAAGTTGACTTGTGCCTGCACAATACATATAAAGTCTCACTGGCACTAATTGCACGTGTGTGTTGCCACCTGTCATTGTTGATTGTGAATTTGGTTGACACTTCTATTATAGAGAAAGGGCGAATAGTGATGTTAAAATATTTCTTCTAATTAATTTCCTTCCAATGTGCACGAATTTGTGCACCAGGCCACTAGTAGCATATAATTTTAGAGAAGAATGATTAGATTTGAAGCTTTCAGATGTCTCTTTAGTTGAAAAAAAGGTAAAGGTATAGACTAACATTAGACTTTTTAAGTATCCATGTTAAAATATCTAGGGTAACTACTAAAAGAATGGATATGGAAAATATAACCACCAAATGCACAGAAAGCAAAACAAAAGAGGAAATAAATCTAATCATTCATGCAAAATTTAACCTTATATAGTTAGGAATATACATGCATATAGACACAAAATATGTGTTTATACATATACTAGAGGCTCGGTGCACGGATTTGTGCACCAGTGGGGTCCCTCGGCCTGGCCTGCACCCTCTTGCAATCTGGGACCCCTCGGGGGATGTCAGAGAGCTAGTATTAGCCCGATCCCTGCAGGCCAGGCTAAGG
Source organism: Ia io (assembly GCA_025583905.1). Lineage (NCBI taxonomy): Eukaryota > Metazoa > Chordata > Mammalia > Chiroptera > Vespertilionidae > Ia > Ia io. Next base: position 63,815,054 of record JAJQQW010000008.1, read on the forward strand.
GTACCCACCGGTGCACAAACCGGGCCTCTAGTATGCATATAAGATAGTTGGTTAATCTCTGCCTGCCCTCCCCCCCTTCCCTCTGAGATTCATCAGTCTGTTCCATGTTTCCATGCTTGTGGTTTCCACTAACGTGTTGGGCATCATAGCTACCAGCCAGTCTGGCCAGTCAGCCAGTCGCTTAGACTTTTATATATATAAATATATATGTGTGTATCCATATATACATATGTATGTATACACATATATGTCTGTGTGTGTGTGTTTATGTTTTAAACTATTTTAGGGTATTTTATTGAGATAAAATTGGCAGAATAAAATTGTGTATGTTTAAGGTGTACAGCATTGGTTTGATAATTTTATATTTCAATACAGTTGCCAATGTACCATTAACTAATACTTCTATCACATCACATAAGTATTATTTATTCTAGTGGCAGGAACAATTAAGATCTAGTCTTTTAGCAAGTTTATTGTTTACAATAGTTTCATTATCCATAACCACTGTACTGTGTATTAGATCTCCACAACTTTTATCTACTAGTTGCAAGTATGTACTTTAAACATCTCTCCCATTCTCCTACACCCCCAACCCTAGGAAATGGCCATTCCACTCTCTTTGAGTTTTGTTTTTCAGATTTCATATATAAGGGATATTATACAATGTTTGCCTTTCTCTGACTTATCTCACTTAGCATAATGTTCTCAAGGTCCATCTGTGTTACATGAGTTCTCTTTTTCTCATGGCAAAATGATATCCCATTATATGTATTTACATATTCCACTCCATTATGATGTGATTTTGTATATATCACATCTTTTTATTCATTCATCAGAACTTAGGTTTTTTTCATATCTAGACTATTATGAATAATCCTAATATATAAAGAGTCAGGTGCTGTCACGACTGAACGGACAATGGGTCACCATGAAATACATGGAGCACCTCCCAGTCCCCCACCCCTCAGCCCCCAAGCCACTCGCCATGAGGGGGGTGGCAGCAGGCAGGACTGGAGACTATTGAGCAGCGACGGTGGGCTGCTTCACGGGGTGGCAGTGAGCTTAGTGGAGCAGTCACCAGGTGCCAGCGAGTTTCACGGAGCAGTCACTGGGTGGGGGGAGTTTCGTGGAGCAGTTGTGGGGTGGAGGGAGCCTCGCAGAGCAGTGGTGGGGTGGGGGAAGTTTTGTGGAGCTTCCAATGGCGAGTTTTGCTGGGCGGCAGCAAGCTTTGCAAAGCAGTCAAGGGGCAGGGGAGCCTCACGGAGCATTCGCGGGGTGGGGGGAGTTTCGCAGAACAGTCACGGGGTAGGGGGAAGTTTTGTGGAACAGTCAAGGGGCCGCGAGCATTGTGGAGTGTCCCGGGGCAGGGAGCTTCATGGAGCGTCACAGAGTGGCAAAGGCCAGCGACAGAGGCCATACTAGGCCTAGGGACCCTAACCATGCATGATTTTGTGTGTACTGGGCCTCTAGTGCTTCAGTAGACATGTGAGTGCATACATCTTTTCAATAACCTCTTTTCATTTTGTTTGGATATATACCCAGAAGTAGGCTTGCTGAATAGTATGGATCTATTTTTATTTCTGTATTTCTATTTCAATTTTTTGAAGAACTTCCATACTGTTTTCCATAGTGGCTGAACCAGTTTACAATCCCACCAACAGTGCATAACTTTTCCTTTTCCTCCACATCCTCTCCAATGTTTATCTCTTGTCTTCTTTTTTTTTAATATATATTTTATTGATTTTTTACAGAGAGGAAGGTAGAGAGATAGAGAGTTAGAAACATCGATGAGAGAGAAACATCGATCAGCTGCCTCCTGCACACCCCCTAACTGGGGATGTGCCCGCAACCAAGGTACATGCCTTTGACCGGAATCAAACCTGGGACCTTTCAGTCCGCAGGCTGACACTCTATCCACAGAGCCAAACCGGTTTCGGCTCTCTTGTTTTCTTGAAGACAGCCTTTCTACAAGTGAGGTGATATGTCATTGTGGGTTTAATTTGCATTTACTACTATTTCCATGATGATTAGTGATGCTGAGCACATTTTTATGTATATATTGGCCATTCGGATGTCTTATTTGCAAAAATGTCTACTTAGTTCCTCTGCCCATTTTAATTGGATTGCTTTTATTTTTTTGCCATTGAGTTGTGTGATTTTTTTAAATAAATTTTGAATATTAACCCCTTACCTGATACCTGTTTTATAAATGTTTTTCTCCCATTCTGTAGGTTGCCTTTTCATTTTGTTATTTCTTTTGCAGTGTGGAAGCTTTTAAGTTTGTTGTATTCCCACTTGCTGATTTTTTTATCTTGTTATTTGTGCTTTTTGGTCTCATATAAAAAAAAAATCATTGCCAAAACCAATGCTGGAGCTTTTTTTCTTTTTAGCAGTTTTATAGTATCAGGTCTTATGTTTAGTCTTTAATTCATTTTTATATAATTTGTGTGAGATATACATATAAGATAAGTTCTAATTTCATTTTTCTGCATGTGCTTATTTAGTTTTCCCAACATCATTTGCCTAAGGAAACTATCCTGTTCCCATTGAATACTCTTTGTTCTTTTATCAAATATTAGTTGATCATATATACCAGGGTTTAACTCTGGGCTCTGTATTTTGTTCCATTGGTCTACCCATCTATTTTTATGCCAGTAAAAAACTGTTTTTAAGTCCCATAGCTTTTTAGTATAGTTTGAAATAAGGAAGTTTGATGCCTTCAGTTTTTTCTTCTTTCTAGTAATTTCATTGACTATTCAGGGTCTTTTGTAGTTGCATACAATATTTAGGAATTTTTTTTCTATTTCTGTGAAAAATGCTATTGGAATTTTTATATAAATTCCACTGACTTTATATATGGCTTTCAGTAACATGGATATTTTATAATATCAACTCTTTCGGTACATGAACATGAGATGTCCTTCCATTTGTTGCTGAAATTGAGGAAGACACAAAGGCTTGTAGTTTTCATTGTATAAAACTTTCATTTTCTTTGTTAAATTTATTCCTAGGTATTTTATTGGTTTTGATGCTATTGTGATTTGGATAATTTTATGTCTTTTTCAAATATTTCATTGTTAGTAGATAGAAATGCAACTGGTTTCCGAGTATTGACTTTATATCCTGCAACTCTACTGAATTCATTGATTAGATCTAACAGTTTTTCAGTTGAGTCTTTGGACTTACAATATATAAGGTAATTTTATCTGCAATTAATGACAATTTTACATCTTCCTTTCTGGTTGGATGTCTTTTATTTCTTTGTCTTGTCTTATTGTTCTAGCTAGGACTTCTAATACTTTATTGAGTAAGAGTGGTGAGAGTTGCCACTCTTGTCTTGTTTCTAATCTTAGAGGAAAAATTTACTTCTTCTCCATTGAATATAATGTTAATTGTTGGCTTGCCATATAGAGTCTTTCTTATGTTAAAGTATGTTTCCTCTATACCCAATCTATTGAGGGTTTTTATCATGTAAAAAAATGTTATATGTTGTCAAATATGTCTTCTGCATCTTTGAAATGATCATATAATTTTTATCTTCTATTGTGGTGTATCACATTTATTGACTTGTGTATGTTGAACAATCCTGCATCTCAGGGACAAATTCTACTTGGTAATGGTGTATAATCCTTCTAATGAGTTCTTTAATTAAGTTTCCTAGTATTGTGGGTTTTTGCATTTATGTTTATCAGGGATATTGGTTCATAGATTTCTTGTAGTGTTCTTATCTGGCTTGATACAAGGGTAATGCTGTCCTCATGGAATTCATTTGGAACTATTCTACCTCTTCAGTTTTTTAGAGGAGTTTGAGAAGGATTGGCATTGATGCTTTTTTTAAATGTTTGCCAGGTTCTGGGGTTCACTGTGTTGGGAGGTATTTGTTTACTGATTCAATCACCTTACTTATTGGTCTGTTCAGACTTTCTGTTTATTTCTGATTCAGTTTTGGTAGTTTCTAGGAAATTACCCCTTTCTTCTAGGTTTCCTAATTTGTTGGCATATAATTGTTCATAGTAGTTTCTTATGATCCTATGTACTTATGTAGTGTCAGTCATAATTTCTCTTTTTTGATTTTATTTGAATCTTCTCTCCTTTTTCCTAGTCTCACTAAAGGTTTGTCAATTTTATTTTTTTATATAAAAAACAGCTCTTAGTTTTGTTGATATCTGTTGTTTTTTCTGGATTCTATCTCATTTATTTCTACTCTGATCTTTATTATTTACTTCCTTCTGCTAACTCTAAGCTTAATTTGTTATTTGTCTAGTTCCTTGAGATATAAATTTCAATTTACTATGTAATCTCTCTAATTTCTTAATATGTGTATTTTATTGCTATAAACTCCCCTCTCAGAACTGCTTTTATAGCACCCCATAGGTTTCTATATGTTGTATTTTTATTTTCATTGTTTAGGGATAGTCCTTGATTTCCTTTTTTATTTATTCTTTCACATGTTAGTTGTTCAGCAGTCCATTGTTCGGATTCTACATATTCATAGATTTTCAAACTTTCTTCATGTTATTTTTTATTTTTAGTTTCTTACCCATTGTACTTGGAAAACATACTTAGTATGAGTTCAGTGTTTTCAATTTTGCTTGAACTTGTTTTGTGTCCTATTGTATGATTTGTCCTTGAGAATGCTCCATGTGCACCTGAGAAAAATGTATTTTGCTTCTGTTGGATGGAATGCTCTATAGATGTCTATTAGGTCCATTTGGTCTAATGTATGGTTCAGATCCACCATTTACTCATTGATTTTCTGTCTGGATGATCTATCTTTTGTTGAAAGTGGGGTATTGAAATCCTCTACTATTATTGTAATGTCTATTTCTTTCTTATATCTGTCATTATTCAATTAATATAGTTAGGTGCTATAAAATTCAGTGAGTATATATTTATGATTGTTTTACCTTCTTGATGGATCTACCCCTTTATCATTATATAATGACTTCCCTTGTCTCTTGTTAATGTTCTTGGTTTTAAGTCTTTCTGTCCAATATAAGTATAGCTATGCCCACTTTCTTTTGGTTTCTTCTTGGATGGAATGTCTTTTTCCATCCCTTCACTTTGAATCTATGTGTGCCCTTATAGCTGAAGTGGGTCTCTTGTTGGCAGCATTTAGCTGTATTATGTTTAGTTGTTGTTTTTAAATTTATCTTTATTGTTGAAAGTATTACAGAAGTCCCTTTTGTGTGTGTTTTTTTTTCCCATTGATCCCCTCCCAGGACTTCACCACACTATTATCTGTGTCCATGGGCTATGCATATAAGCACCCCCCCTTAGTTAATCACTCCCCACCTACCCCACCTCCCACCCCACCTTCCCTCTGAAATTTCTGTCTGTTTTAATTCATACAGTTACTCTCTGCCATTTGATTGATGAATTCATATCAGTTTACATTTAGAGTAACTATTGGTATTTAAAGACATCAGTCGGACATCCATGGAGGCGGAAGAGGCTCCCACCACTGCCACTGCATTGGCCAGCCATGAGCCCGGCTTCTGGCTGAGAGGTGCTCTCCCTGTGGGAGCACACTGATCATCAGGGGAAAGTTCCTACATTGAGCATCTGCCCCCTGATTGTCAGTGCGCATCATAGCGACCAGTTGTTCCACCATTCAGTTGATTTGCATATTAGTCTTTTATTGTATAGGATAACTTTGCCAAATAAAGTATTCTTGGCTGGCAATTTTCTTTTCAACACATTAAATATGTCATTCTCTTCTCTTCTGGCCTGTATAATTATACTGATATCCTGATCAAGATTTCTTTGTAGGTTACATTTATTTTTTCTAGATGCCTTTAAGATTTTTTCTTTATCATTAAAAATTTTTGTTGGTCTTAGTCCTCACCCAAATATATATTTTGCCATTAATTTTTTAGATAATGTGGAAGGGGTGGCATCTTTTCATATGCTTCTAAGCTATTTTCCAAGTACTTTTTGTACCTAATTTTGATTATCAACCTGTAAGCATTCAATTCCACCCACCTACCCACAATATCCAGTCCAGATAACCTTTAGGTGCCTGCCTTTCTTGCCATAGATTGGCATTCCTTCATTCACCAAGAGAATTTTTGAGATTCTGAGGATTCATCCTCCAAGATGTAATTGAATTCTAGGTTAGTCTTTAATTGTCAGTTATACCCTATTTATTCTATTACTAGAAACAGAATGAAGACAAGTGTTGGGACATAGCCTTAACTTGTCTAGTGAGCAAAGACCATCAGAGAACAGCTCAAAGGATGGTAGAACAGGAGAAAATGTGTGGGAGAATATGGATTAGATTTCAGAATGCATACATAGGCCATTATTAAGACTCTTGAAAAAATGCCTATTTACTGATCTACCTGCCCTTCTTCAGCAGAAGGGAGACAGCAGTACTTTAACCTATCAAAGTTATCTCTGAGCAGCTGCCCTTCCCCCCTCTTTTATTTTGCCTAGCTGATAGCAAGAACTGATTATCATTTAGATAGGTATATTTAGGGTAATCTCCTGAATTAATTGTTGTGTAGGTTGTTAAGAAAAAACAAAAATACTTCCCCCAAATACACTGGCCACTCACTTTGGAGTTCAGTTATAGCCACTCAGACTGAAGGGGCTGAGTAGTACGTTAAACTACTGATAGTCAACTCCTTTCCCAGGCACTGGACTTTAGTGATATCCAGCTAACAAAACTCAAAGTTTCTGTCATCTGAAACAAGGAAAATCGATGAACTGGTCTAAAATCTCTTTAGACAGCCAGAAAAAACTTTTTATTTGATGATTTAATGGAACATTGGATGGTTGAGTCACCTGTTTCAGAATACTGAAACCTGAGCAACTTAACCACTTCCATATACAGCTTCACACATAGAGAAATAAAAAGATCTTTATGAAAAAAAATATACATTCTCCTCTTTTGCATATCCTTTAGTCTAAGAACATATAGGAGTAGCCATAAGGAGAGGGTAAGTTCTTTGCAATTATCTTTTAAATAGTTAGTGGCATAAATGCATCAGTGTAGATGACCCTGTGCCCAGTAAGAAGCACCTTAGCATCCTTTAACTGTTCTTCCACCCAAGAAAGACAGAGCTGAGGGGTCATTTGCTGTCATGCATATCACTATATCTGAAACAGCCTGGAGCTGTCAAATGAGCAGCTCTCCATCACAGTACTACAGTGTGGTCACAACTAGAGATAATTCTAGTCTCTGTAGTTTAGAGTTTTTAATTTAACTTGTTTTTTTTCCATTTTCAGTGTAATATATAACCTTGTCAAAATGTTATATGTAGTCTAAGTTGCTTTTAAATATGAGGAAGACTAGAAGGAAAATACTCTGTATTGACTTGCTAATCTATCCAAGTCTCCTTGTAGCATGCAAGCATGCCTGCTTCCATATAAAGCATTGAGCCTGAGGCTCTGACTTCTGCTGGGCATTGAGTCACGGCATATGGCTGAACTTTCACTGAAACATAGAGTCAAAAGTAGAAATACCAAATATATAGTGATGGAAGATTATTTGACTTTGGGTGGTGGGCACACAATGCAATGTATAGATCACATATCATGGAAATGTGCACTTGAAACCTATATAATGTTATTAACCAATGTCACCTCAATACATTGCATATATATCTATATACATAAAACCCTAATATGCAAATAGACCAAGCTGTGGAACAACTGAACATTTGGTTGCTATGACGTGCACTTACCACCAAGGGGGGAACGTGGAACATGATGGGCATCAGCAGCAGGCAGCAGAGCACAGAATATGGTGGGCATCAGCTGCAGAGGGATGGTGGAGCAGGTGAGTGAGGACACCAGACCAAGGCAGGGCGCCAGTCACTGTCATGGGGCAAGCCTCTGGTGGTTACTAAAAATTATTTGTTCCCATGCACCGTGGTCCTGCCGGGCACTCACACCTGCTGCCAGCATGAGCCTGATCGCCCCTCAGGGCTTCTCCACCTCCCCCTATTCCTGAGGGGCAATCGGGGCAGCAGCCACCACTGGCACCCATTGCTGGCACCAGCCCCAATTGCTCCATGCCATCACGGGTGCCAGTGGGGCTGATGCCGTCAGTTTGTTGGAGTGGCAGCAGCTGGAGCAGGGCTGCTGGCAGACAGGGGACTAGGGGGCCACAGCAGGAGGGGCCAGGTGGGGGTGTGGAGGGTGGGCCAAGACCCACCCCTGGGCCCACCACAGCCTTGCAGCCCACAGTTCCTTTCAAGGTGCATAAACTCATGCACTGGGCCCCTAGTATGTGTATATAGGGTAATCTCCTGAATTAATTGGAAGAGGAAGGACAGTAGTGCACTATGATCTGGTATAACACCCTTATTGTCCATTTTTTGTGCCCTCAACTTTCACCAAAAGCACTATTTATAAATTTAAGAGAGATTAATGAGGTAGGAGAAGGAGAATAGTTTAATGTGAAGATAAATTCCTTTCTAAGATCATCTCAAGGAATGTGTATGTTTACTAATATGAAGTTTATTAAGTCTTTAATAGCCATTGTCTTCTGTACTCTAACTCTCTGAAATAGGTATGTTCTTTTTTTGCAAATGAGAAAACCAAGGTAATGAAATTTGCCCAAAGTCATACAAAATAGTTCTGACAAAGGTAAATCCATCCTAAATCTTCTGACTCACAATCTAGTGCTAGTTATTTATTTATCTATACCAGGGGTCCTCAAACTTATTAAACAGGGGGCCAGTTCACTGTCCCTCAGACCGTTAGAGGGCCGGACTATAGTTTAAAAAAAACTATGAACAAATCCTATGCACACTGCACATATCTTATTTTGAAGTAAAAAAAACAAAACGGCAAAAACACCCGCATGTCACCCGCGGGCCGTAGTTTGAGGACGCCTGATCTATACCTATCTACCTACCTATCTATTTATTTGTTTTAATTTTTATGAGTTTATTTGAGCCTAACTGATGATAATTAATTGCTGAGAAACAAAATCTCAGAATGTTTTTTACACGAGGACATCTTGCCTCTCTGTCCTTTGGATTCTCTCAGGGATCCATGTGGATCTACCATCTGTGAATTTATGCAAACACTTCTATAGTATTGTGAAGTACAACAAAATCAACCCATGCCAACTTAGAGCAACCAGTTTCTTAAGATTACTTTTCACGATAGAAAACGGGACTTTTCTCCTTTCTTTCTTTCTCCTTCCCCCATCATACCTTCTTTCCTCCACCCCTTTATTCTTTCTATTTTTGGGGGAAATGATCATGTATTGCTCAAAGGAGACCCTGTTTCTAGTGCTTCTCCATTTCTCCTTTTAAGAAGAAGTTTGAGCTCAACCTGTTCCATTTATTTTTATGAATTTTGGTTATATCTTTCTTGGGCTTGGGCTTCCACACTGTTAAGATTTTTTTAAAAAATATATATTTTATTGCTTTTTTACAGAGAGGAAGGGAGAGAGATAGAGAGTTAGAAACATCGATGAGAGAGAAACATCGATCAGCTGCCTCCTGCACACCCCTCACTGGGGATGTGCCCGCAACCAAGGTGCATGCCCTTGACTGGAATCTAACCTGGGACCCTTCAGTCTGCAGGCTAATGCTTTATCCACTGAGCCAAACCAGTTAGGGCCACACTGTTAAGATTTTTACTTAACCACTGAGCCTACGTTCCTGCCTCTAGTCAAGGGCAGACTTTGGTTAGATTGTGGACAGCTACATGATCATTCCTTAACATTGGCACCTCCACTCCCAGAAGCTTGGAGTTCACCTCAGACTCAGCACACATAGCACTTCTATTTCTGCTTCTTCATTTACTCTCTTGCATTATTGAAATATATATATATATATATATATATATATATTATATATATATATATATATGTATGTATGCCTTTTTATTTTTATTTTTAAACTCCTTATGGTTGAGTATAAAATTGTATTTCTTTCTCCTTGCTCGGACTGAGATTTCTCCATCTCTTTGGCCATTTTAACATCCCTCTTTCAGACATGCTCTAGTTTTAAGGTCTAGAACGATAGAGAGCTGTGTAGCTGCAGATTGCTGCTTCTTTGTCCATCTCTGTGGGTGCTATAGTCCAGCTTTCTTCTAAGCCCTACTAACAATGCCTGACACTTTATTGGTCTTTTTTGCCACATGGCTTAGATAGACTCATAGATGTAGGTTTCCCTCCCCCCCACCCCCCGGGGTATGGTTAGTAGCTCAGACTTTTTTGATCTTTAACATATATCTATACAATAAGTGTTTTCTGAAGTGCTTTCCCATAGTTGTTCTCCTCAAAGTCTGCGTGCTGTTTATCTTCCAATCCCACAGTCTATGAGACCTTCCTATCATATATTGCAGTTTCCTGGTGTTTCACTCCACCAAAGAATTAAGTGTCATATGTAAAACATTCCCTCCTGCAGATAATTTATCAAAAAGAAAAATTCCAGATTCTAGGTGACATCAGGGCTCACATTTCTCCCCTAAAACACCCATTCTTCTCTCCCATTGACCTGAGACTTAGGAAGGTGGGTTGGCTCTGACCGCCCCCAGAAAACAATAATTTCAACCTATCCTATTTTTTTTCATTTATTAAATTTTATTGAATTTATTGGGGCAACATTGGTTAATAAAATTATCTAGGTTTCAATTATACAATTCTAATACATCATCTGTACATTATATTGTGTTCACCACCCAAAGTCAAGTCTCCTTCCATCACCATTTATACCCTGTATATACTCTTCTACCTCCCTGCACTCCCTTTACCTCTGGTAATCACCACCCTGTTTTCTGTAAGACAAATGTCATATGATTTCACATATATGGAATCTAATAAAATAAATTAACAAATGAAATAGAAACAGACCCATAGATACAGAGAACAGACTGACGGCTGTCAGGGGAGGGCTGTTGGGGGCTGAGTAAAAAGGTGAAGGCACTAAGCAAAAAACAAAAACAAAAAAACAACTCATAGACACAAACTATCCTACTTTTAAATACAGATACAGCACAGCATACCTATCATTTTATTCTCAGATTTATTAAAGGTGGTTTTAATTTTGTTTCTTGTCTTGAATAAAAATACAAAGCCCTATTGACTTAGATTTATAGAAAGTTCTCAACTACTCACATCCAAATCTTCATGAGAGAATGTATCTGATAATTGTTAGTGCTATTTTTGACAGATGTTCAATATGTAATAATGATCTGCTGCTTTGACTAAGCCAGCCAAATCCACAGCTTTAGGCAGAATCCAAAGGCCAGTTTGGGAGCACTGCCAATATCTATTCTAAGGTTTTATATAAATCCTCAAATAAAAAACAGTGGAGGAGAGAAAAATGTGATTCATCCGACTATTTAAAAAAAAATAAGGCAAAATAAAAATATGGCCAGTATAATAGTTTGTAGGTTCAATATTTGCCAGTTTGTGTACCATCTGAGCTATTTCCTTTAATCACCCATGCACATGGCACTTTTATTCTCAGGGGACATTATCGCCATGACAACTTTATCAGACTAAACACTGAAAAGCAGCTCTTGAGGTGATCTCAATTTGAATATGGTTTATAATATTATTTATGTTACTCCTTTGTCAATATCCTTGGTGTGCCAAACAGAGATGAGAAAAATTTTTAAATGACTATTAAGATCACAATAAAAAATGTAAAAACTTTACAAAGAGAAAAGGAATAAACCATTAGGCTGAAAAATGGTCAATCAAAGAGCTACTGCACTCGGCAGATGGAAAAGCAGCAGGTGCCCTGGTGTGATGGGACCTTGCTTCCCATCATGCATGCTCTACGATGATGCAGCCTGACAGGGAAGGGAATTAATGTGTCGGAGCAGGTACTTTCTGTCCATTAGCTGGTTCCCAATACATCCACACGGACTGCTACCCCTGCCTCTTTGATAAAATGGTTTACAGTATACGATTCCAAAAGTTGTATGGAGAAGGACAGCTGGGAGTGACCCTCCCTGCGATGCCCCAGCTTAACAGTATGTGAGTGACCAAGTAAACATTTCTCCACCCCAAACTGGGATTAGTGATTTCAGTCCATGAATAAGTTATTTGAATACAGATGCTTTGAATACATCAAGGTGGCCAAGAGCCACAGGCTCTCAGTGTGGGGGATGGAAGGATACACTGATGAAGAGAATTCTCAAGGTAACAAATTAGCTCTCAAACAAATGAGTCTCAGGGAGGCTGAGAATATACTCACCCTGCTGCTTTCAGATTAAAAAAATGCCAAATTATGATGAGGCAATCTGAGTTGGTGGGTCAGTTAGGCAGATATAGCACATTAGGCACAGAAAACACTGATGTTCTGGGGTTTTGTCCGGTGTCAGGCTCCCTCTCTCCTTCCTCCCTCTTCTCCCCCACTCCCTCCCTTTTCATTTTTTATTGCTATTTTTTCCTTTCCTTTTCCTTCCCTTTCCAAGCCTGAATTTGTTGGTGCTCCAAATCAGTAACACAGCCACCTGTGAAACCTCTAAATGAGAGTGAAGTAGAAGCAGAAAGCTTAAAATTAAATTTCTACAATTGATAAGTAAAGCCCTTTCCAGATCTTAGTCTAATAAATGAATTGAATTGCCAAATTGTTTATTAGCCTTGGCTGTTAAGACTACTAGCTTAAGAAATAGACTGTGTTTTTTTCTATCCATTTTCATGACTGAATTGGAAAGCCAAGGCTAGTTATCCCACTCATTCTGGGGTCATCAAAGGAAGGAAATGACTGTGGGATGGCATTTATGATTTTACCTTAGGAATTATATACACAACAAAGGAGCAATAACTATCTTAAAGATTCAATTCAATTCTTCCTCATCCCCTGCTTTAGGTAAGGGACATGTTGGTGGATTTCAAAATATTCTGGGTTGTTTTTTTCTGCATCCTTAGCATGTTGGCATTTATAAATAATTTTCATTTAATGTCTGTCAACCCTCACTAAATTCTAAAAGACACAAGGAAAGAAACTGGATGTTTCTTGCCTTAGCACTTAGCAAAATACTACTCACCTGGTAAGAGCTCAGTAAATACTTGTGGGAAAAAAAGGGGAGATAAATAATGTGGGATGAAAAGAAGGAAGGAGACCAAGAGAGGACCCAAAAGATGAGAAACTAAATTCAGCACTTTCTATTTTATATGTCTTCTTTAGAAGCTTCTATAAAAGCTTTAAATTTATTGAGATGACTAAACAAACTTTACACTAAATAAAAAAGATGAGAAAGAGGATGGAGGAGGAGAATACATCTATGTTGATAATTATGTATCTTATTGAATGGAGGTATGCACACCCTTGGTCTCAAAATTCATTTCATGGAGAAAAAATGGAGATGGAAATATTTCAGCCAGAATAGAGCAAAAATTTGTCTATTTAGAGGCAATACCCAGAGAGCTTAAAATTATCCTTGGATATCTTGTGGGTTTTATCCCAGGTGTTTGACAGAGCAGGACATTCAGCTTGGATCAGATCACTCTTTTATTCACATCCCTCCTTAATTCAGGTCTGAATATACTTACTATGCAGGATTCTACAAGGCAGTACTATTTTTAATGTGAAAGAAAACAGTGGGTACAACAAATCCTTTGGGAACTATGATGACCATTGAAAATAACACCTAAAGTATACAGCACCTAATAGTTTCCAGAATAATTTAATACCATTTAACATTTAGCAGGATTGATTAATCCTGTTATTTAACCCTTACAAGATAGTGAATCTATGAGTAAGGATTTATTAACCATGTAACATTAGTTAAGTTCCTTCACTTCTCTGTTTATTAGTTTTCTCTTCTGAAATTGTCAAATAGGGTTGATCAAAGATTAAATGGGATAATGCATAGAAAATACTATGCTCACTAAGTGTTGGCCATTATTAGTGGTATTATTATTATTATTTAGTAGCACAGACAACACTATCTAAAATTTACAGATCATAAAAGAACCTCAAAAATTTACATGATTTCATTGCCTCTTAAGTTGTGGCCCCAGAACACTCATGCCAAATTCTGAAACCATCACGCTCTGTACGGTTGACTGATGTGTGGCCCCTTTGGAACTCTTTCATTACAGAATCCTAGGGATACTGACTTGGTATGAAGCCAATACATCAAGCCAGCAGGATCAGCGTCCTGGAAGGCAGGCCTGCTGAAGAGGTCACTCAATATCAGCTCTTGCCCAAAGCCTCCAGAGAACCGGACACTTTGGCTGTCCTTCATTTTAGCTCCAGTCAGTTTCAAAAGAGACCAACTTCTAGAGCTGAAATTGATGTGTTTGTGTGGCCATTCCATGCTGCTGAAATTGACAGAGGCTGAAACTGATGAAAGTAACCAATTTGCCAATTTCAGCAAAGGAACAGCTTTGAAGGCAGAGATGGGCCAAATCCATACCTTTCCTGCCTGATGGAGAAAATTTAATTTTTCCTTCACTTTAAAAAAGTTCTGTGTTTACTCTCAGAGATTATTTTGGACTGTCCTCTAGATACAACCTGAATGGGCCTGACAGTTTGAACAGATGGTCAATTCCATCAAAATTCAAACCAGTGTCTTATCAGAACATTGTTTTACATTGGATCGGTTGACCCATTTATTCAAAAATAGTTTTTAAAAATTGTAAAATGTGGAATTACTCTAAACCTTGCTGCTTGTGAGTTTTGATGCATCCCATGAAAATCACACAGCTTTGACTGACATGCCAGTCAAAAACTCAGTCAAATCAGCCCGGAAATCCCTATTGCATCTATCAACTATCTCTTTGACTATATTTTCTTTTACTGATTAAAAAAAAAATGGTTGGTAGAGGCTTAACATTGTACTAGAGGAGTTAAACATACAGGGTTGCAGTTCTGCTATTTTCCAGTTGTGTGATCTTGTCCAAGTTACCAGCTTTGATTCTAAGCCTTTCCCCCAGTAAAATGAGTTTAGACGATAATAGCATTTGTCAACATGTGTTTTTTGGATAATACTACTTTCTTTCATCAGATACTAATAGGTCTAACAAAAAAGCTCATGATTAGATAACTTTGGAAAACATTAAATATGTTTATTGACAAGAGGACATCCCAGGGCCTTTATCATCTTAACATGTATAATGGCTATGAATCTGTCACAAACCCTGGTGTACAATAAAATTTTATTTTCTAGAATCCATCCTGCCAAACTGATGAGAATCTTCTCTACAGTCATGTTGGGGGTCTTGGTTCTGAAATCTCTGTAGGTGAAAGATATTGTTTCTGGGGCTGTCCATATTAGGGATAAGCAAGCTTTTTCTATAAAAGGAAAGATAGAAAATATATTAGGCTTTGCAGGTCATTCAGACTGTTGTAACTGCTCAACTCTGCTATGACTCAGTTTTAGCATTGTAGTGCAAAGATAGCCACACACAATATATAATATGTAAACCAAAAAAGTCCTTTTTTTTAAACCATTGTAAAATGTAAAACCTAATCTTAGCTTGTGGACTATATAAAAAACAGATGGTAGATTGTATTTGGCTTGCAGGCTATATAGTTTGCCTTTCTCTAGTCTAAATGATCAGCTCTTTGATATTTCTGTGCCATGCTTGTACACAGGAACCTTTGCATGATTGTTTAGTCCCACCTGCCTAGCCATTCCCTCCTGGAGTCTTAAGCATCACAACATTATCTCTAGGACAGAGGTTCTCTTTCTTGCAAAACTTCCAGATCCCTCTAACTGTATCCACCAACACCATCACCTTTCACCCCCTTCTCAAGCCCCAGGGAATTCACAGAGAAATTTGTCTCCTTTTGCATTTTGGCAATAACAACTCCAAGCCTTCCTCCCTTTCTGGGTTATTTTTGCTTTCTACCCTTCACAACCATCCCTGAATTAATGAATTTGAGACTGATTCAAATGTGAAGCTACAGGAAAAGAAAAAAAATGTTAAATCTCTCAAAATGCCATCATTATCACATATGCACTATGAGTCTTCAAATGCTATGAAACATTGTCCAAATGGTTTTGACAAAAAAAAAAAAAATGGTTTTGACAATGGTATGCCTTTTTCGGACATTTTGTGGAAGAGTTTTCCAAGGACTGCACTTTGGGAAGCAATGGTCTAGGGGTTGTCTAAGGTTGCTTAGAGCCAGCAACTCCTCTGATGAGGGCCTAGTTCTCTGCTGAAGAAATAATCATAGATTAGATTGGGCTGATGTTGCTATAAATCCAGAGCTTGCATTTTATCTCTCTTCCTATTCTAATCCAAGATTTTCTCCCACATAATAGCTTTTGCATATTTGGGGCATGTTTCTTGTTGGAGCAAATGTCAAGATGTTCATGACTTTCCTTACTGCCACTTATATATTATATCAGCAATTTTCAACCAGTGTGCTGCAAGCATTTTTAAAACATGCAATATCTGACTATTTAGTCAGGGGCACTGGCCTCTTTCCCCTTAGGTTGTCAAATTAAGAAATGACAATAGCCAATGCAACAATAGCTGTCAGGTGTAATGAATCAAAACAATAACTATTTTTTTGTCAGATCAACAAAATATATAACATATTTTTTGGTGTGCTGCAGAATTTCAGTAATTAGTTTATGTGTGCTATGAGATGAAAAAGGTTGAAAATCTCTGTATTATATTATAGCCAGATTGTTGGATGATGAACGAACTGATTTTCCCTTCTAACTCATTTGTCTTCAGCCTCTCTTATAAATCACTGCTTGATTTGACACAATTGTTAAATCTTTCTGAAGAAAATTTTCTCCAGCTAGATATTTTATTTGGTCGGTGTGGCTTTTTTGTAAACTATCAATCTGTGCTCAGAAGAATGACCTTAACATGCATGATACCTAGACCTCTGGATAATAAAAACAAAAAAAATCTAGAAGCAACCTCATTCTTGAAATAACTCCTTTGGTTTCTCTGACATGATTGTGTCCTCTGATCACTGCTTTCTCTCCTGGCCAGGTTCCCCCTTCCCACCATGTATATGTAAGAACAAAGCATCTGTGGCTGTCTACCGCCTTATAGAATTCTCCACACTTCACAACCTCAACTTTGTGTAGCTGACTCCAAATGTATTTTTTTGTCCTGAAATCAAGATTTTTTTCATTTCTTTATTTATTCATTTATTTAAAATTTATTGAATGCCTACTAAGTGTCACAGTGTGGGGTACCCCATGGTGAACAAAACAGACATGGCCTCTGCCTCTATGGACCTTAATACTTAATGGGGGAGATGGATATTCCACAAGTACATGAACAAAAATGTAGCTTAAACTAAGTAAGTGCTTCAAGTAGATTTTGCCTAATAATGTCCTGGTTTTAGTACTGAAAGGCCTGAATTCCAGGAAACTTCTGATTCCTGGGCAAAGAGGGAAGATTGATGATCCTACAGGGTTAAAAGCTGGGTGCTATGAAAGAGTAACACAGAGGATGTACTATACATTTCATAGCCTGGAAACCTTTCTGAAGAGGTATCATTTAAACTGAGAACCGACAGATTAAAAAACACACAAAACAAACAAGAGAAGCGGAAGAAAAGGGATGCCCAGGCAAAAGAAAGTCTGTTTACAAAGAACTGGAGGTGTTCAGGAAGCTGAAAAAAGCTATTTTAAATTTATCTTTAGTGTTGAAAGTATTACAGATGCCCTCCTATTTCCCCCAGTCACCCCACTCCACCCCTCATTACCTGCCAGGCCTTTAACTAATATATATTAAACAAGGTAGATGGCAGGTTGAGATAAAATTAAAAAACAAACAAACAAAAACAGGAATAGCTCAATCATAGTCCATGGTAAGGAATTTGAGTCCCATTTTAGTGTAGTAGTAAGTAAGCCATTGTTTGACTTAAAAAGAAGACTTTCCAAATATTGGAGACCCTAACCCATGGCTATAGAAACTTTAGTAACAATTTTTTTTCAAGACATACATTGTCTATTAGATAAGACCATTTCTGATGTAACCAACTGTAAATCAGGTAATTGAGTGGTAAAGCTGGGTAAACAGTCAAGGAGGGAAATTCAGAAGTAAAGTATGTGCTTAACCCAGTGGTCGGCAAACCGTGGCTCTTTGGCCCCTTGAGTGTTCTAATGCCACTTCTTTAAAATATACTCACCCAGGCCAAAAACCGACTTCTGTGCATGGGCCACGAAGTTTCAATCGCACTGTATGGTGCGCGCCCGCACGTGGTATTTTGTGGAAGAGCCACACTCAAGGGGCCAAAGAGCCGCATGTGGCTCGCGAGCCGCAGTTTGCTGACCACTGGCTTAACCTATTCTTTCCACCTCAGGACTTCTCAAGCTCTGCTTCCTACCTCTTCTTCAAATTTTCTGACAGTCATTTGTTTCCCCCACTTTTGTATACATTATTTCATATTTCCATGTGTCTGCTCTACCAGGACTTACAGACTGGTGATTGTGGTAGATGATCTCTTTTCAGTTAATTTGCAATTCTCCCCCAGATACTGCCCTTTGATGCCTTTCCTTGACCTAACCCACTGCAGCCAGGGTAATAGGAGATTCCTGTCCTACACACCCTCGGACTGCAACCAGGACCATGGGCCATGCTGCTCTTGGAGGGGAAAGACACTCTAATGCAATGACTCAAAGCATCCACCCACAGCCCATCCACCCGTTGATGTTTGAAACAATAAAGAACAGTAGGCCTTCACAAAAACCTAAAAGAAATGCTACAGGCTTTGGCCGAGGTCTTATGCAGGAATGGTGCATTTATAAGTGTGGTAACTATAATGGAGTTATTGACAGATATTTCCATTCCATCAGAATGAAGAGTGTGGTTAACTACCATGTTGTTAGGACAGGAAAATCAAAGTTATTTTTGTTCCATGAAAAAAATACTCTCATTTAAATGCCCGAAGATTGCTCTCAATCAGATCCAAGGATCAGACTGGTTCACAAATTTTCTTTTGGTTAGTATGATAATGAGACTTCAACTGCACACCAAGTAATTGTACTTATTAAAATTTATGATTGTGCATTAGAGAGTTCAGTAGTATTCAGGAAGTCTCAAAGCTATAACTTAGAGCCTGAACTTCACCTTCTTCAGCACATTTTATTTTGTAGAAACTGTTATTTAAATGCAGATGGTTATATAAATTTCCACTCCTGACCTAAAATATTTCCAGCAATATATACTATGATTAATTGGCACCATGAATATCCTTTTTGCCCCAGGGATTATCAGTTTTTGAGCCTCTGAGATAGAATGATAGGCTCATTTCTAGAAATACACATTTTCCATGCAGCTCTCAAAGACTAGCATCTAGCAGCAGTGGTGGGCACCTGCTCTTGATGCCCTATCTTGATTCTCTAAACAAACTGTCTAATAGTTACATCCAACAGGCAGCCAAGCAATCAGCTTGGGAAGGCCACTCTCCCTGAGTCGAGCGTTTCTCAGTCACTTTTATTTTCATTATTAAAGGCCAAGCTCATAATCCCTGACTGTGTTCATCATGGCTGAGTGTTGACAAGCCACAAACACTGTCACTGACGGTAGTTAAAAATGCAGCTCGGTTAATGCTGACATACTGCTATCTTCTGAGGGCTGGCTGATGTGTGTTCATTTATAATCTAATTGCATGTCCACTTTTAAAAGTCAGCTCCCAGTGTGGAATGGATAAGAATACAATTACCAAATGATATGCGTAATCATTCAGTGCTCTTAGTCCCAAAAGGTGATATTGCAGTGACATTGAGAAAATTAGATCTATTCTTCATACAATTATATGGCTACACTTACACTGTAATGCCCTTATAATTGGGAAGGAGCATTGAAATGTGAAGCTGGATGCATTTCACACTCTAATTATCACCGAGCAACTCATTCTTAAGATAGGTGTCTGGGAAAGACAGTTCATTGCCAGCGTGCTTTGATAGTCCCAAACGTTTATTGTTGTTTTCATGTCAGGTAAATCTTCTTTCTTCCTATAAAATTTAGATTGCCACTGAGAGTTTACTAGAAGTAAAGATTTGGGCGAATGCCTGGAATTTATTTAGTCAATTTTTGTCTTTGAAAAGAAAAAGTCCTCCTACTTTTATTTGCAAATGGGCCCTCAGTCAATAGTTCCCCCATATTTTTTAGGGTGGTTGATTTGATAACAAAAGTGCAGGTTATTTTGTAAATTGTTAAGCTATTACTGTTATAATTATTGCTGCTTATTATTATTATTATTATTATTATTATTATTTGTCATTAGGTGTCAGAACCTGACTTAGTTGCCTTTGTGGCCATTGCCTATAAAAAATTATGAAGTCAAATGAATATCTTTGGCCTTAGTTCATTTGGATCCTTGTTGTACAAGTTAGTGGTATCTGGATTCATGGGCATTTATTAGGGATTCTCCTCCATTCCCTATTTTTGGAATCATAGATTTATAGAACAAACAATACAGCCAAAGTGACATTATACCCCATCAGTTATTTTACCATTAGGCTAAAAACTCTATGAAGGCAAGAACTATATAATAAAAGTGTGTCTTCATAGGAGGCATTAAATAAATAGTTGCAGACTAAAAAATATATGAGCACCTTTATTTTACATTTCTTCATTCTACATGAGCATATAATTTTATGTCATTGAGCACAGTTATAATAATTGCTTCAAAATCCTTGTTGATGAATTTCAATATGTGGGTTATTAGGTATCATGGTATGTCTCCACGATTTTCCTTTCCCTTGAGAATGGATCAAATGGTCTAGATTTTTAAAATAGATTGTATTCTATATATTATGAGTGCTATTGTGGAGACTCTGGGTTATGCTGTGTTCTTGCAAAGATTACTGATTGTTTTGTTGTTATTTTAGTGGGCAAGTTGGCTTGCCTCAAACTGAAAACTCCCTCTTGGGCAGCAAGTCAAATACCAATTCAGTTATTTTATTGGTAGCTGGGCTGCTTGCAGTATGTCCTGTGCATGTATGGTGCAGGAGTCAGTTAGAGAGTTACGTAGAATATATACATAGAACATGTTGCTTGCCACCTCTGGCTCACTTTTTTCTAGGATCCTCCTACTCTCTTTCTAGTGACTGTGATTGGTTCTTTTTATTTTAAATGTAATACTGTTTATTTAACTTCCAAAACATCTCAACGTTCTAAACATACAAAAAAAAAATAACAAAACATTGCAAATTGTATTTTAGTACAGAAGGTTCTTGAACTTTCATTTATGCAATGGTTCTTCACTTTGCTGGCAATGAAGAGTTCTACAATTTGTTTAAAAACAACTTTAAAGTTATCGCTTAACTAAAAGAGATCCAAATACTTCTCGTACCAGCTGACACCCCTTTTCCAAAGCTAAGAAAGGCAGCAGAATGCAATGTCACTATATACAAAGACCAGGCAACCTGAAACTTAAGTGGATGCCCACTGCAGTGTCCACAGGTCCAGCCTCACAGTGCACACCCTGAGCAATGGCCCTCCAAGGGCATGTTCCCCACAGCCTCACCGCCAAGCAAAGAGCATTGAGAGCTTGTCTCAGTTGTCTTGTTCTTTTTACAGACGATAGATATGTACAGTTGATAACTCAGGATTTCCAGCCAATAACCATATAGTTAACACCACTTTACAGATTAAAAAAGAAAATGTCAGAAACATCTTTAAATGCCTTGTCACAATAATAGAAAAACTGTACAGAGTGAAGAGAACATGAGAGCCTTTTCATTTAAAAAAATGTTTGGAAATATGTATAACTTTGATATAGTTTCAAGGTGCTCCTGGTTTCCACGAGCAGTTCATGTAAACCACTGACAATTTCTAGAGCACTGTGAGAGAGCAAATTCGATCCTGGTCCAATTGTGTAATGAATCCCAATGAGGGCAGATACCATTTCTCAAATAAGAGCTGTTGCTTATGGCTTTTCCCCCACTCCAAGGTATTACAAGATACAGATTAAACAGGTTTTTCCCTCCTGCTCCTTGTCTTCCTCTTCCACCTTTTTCCAGGCAACATTAGCAGGACACTGCACCATCAAACTTTCCTTTGGACTTACAGTCAGTGATATCCTTCTATACTTCTCCTTTAGACTTGCAGATTTATTGTTGTTAAGTGAGGCTGCTTCTCACTATCACTTATTATTCCTTATCTTTCTCAGCTTCTTTGCCACATCTCCAATAGAGATGCCAGGGTTTGGGGACTTGATTGTGAGGCGGCATTCCAAACAGAGCAGGAAGAACCCAGATGGTGTCCTTTGGGTGGCATTGGGTCCTTCTTGCCTCCCTTAGTTGGTCCATAATCCTTCATTCCCCACCATAGCATACTTTCTTTGCCTTGTCCATTTCATCAAATTTAGACTTCTTTTTCACAGACATTGTCTTCCACCTCTCAGAGCAGTTCTTGGAAAATTCTGCAAAATTGACAGGAATATCTTTTTATTTTCTTCTTATGTTCCTCTCTGTTCATCTGCACAAAGAAGACAAAAGCAGACATCTTGCTCTTTAGTTTCTTGGGATCACCTATAGCCATCCTGACAGCATTGTTCATTAGTTTCTGTGATTGGTTCTTTATGCCAAAATAGTGAAGGTTTCTAGGGAAGTTTTAGCTGCCCCATGTCTGCTGACTGTAGCCTATCCTTGAGCTAAAAGAAGTAAGAAATGGGAAACTCATACCATGATACCATGCAATTTCCTTCATCCAAATGTCAACATCTCTTCAGAATCTGCTGAAACTTTGTTCACTCCTCAGAGCTTTGTATTTTCCAGTTTTTAATTTTTATCTGCGAGAGTACTTTTTAAAAATATTCTATATGATAAAAATTAGATTCAAAGAGGTAATATGACTTCTCTAAGGCCATAGAGCTGGTTTCAATTCTCTAGCTATGACCATACAAAAACAATCATGCAGATATTATCTTGCTTGATTCTAATCCAGAATTTCTTTTATCCCAGAATACTGTCATCTCAGTCAATGTAGCCTACTGAAAGTGGCCCCTCTCAGTTTCAGCCTACTCTAGAATAAAGTTTAAAGATGCCCAAATGGGTCAAGCTGCATTAAAGATACTTCTCTTTATTACCAAAGCTTAATTCAAAGTTTCAGTTACTACCATAATAGTTCCCAAACATGCAACCAACAATTAGTGGTCACCTAGGATGAAGAGATGATAAATCCAAGAGACAAATAACAACAAAAACAAACCTCATATCAACCTCCTAATTTTAAAGAAATGTACTGGCCTATGAAATCCAGAAGTCTAGTAATCACTGCATATTATAATAATGAGTAATTTATAGGCCTAATTATTTTATAATTGAAATCCTATATAATAAAAGGGTAATATGCAAATGGACCCTAATGGCAAAAGACCGGGAATGACCAATTGCTGTGACATGCACTGACCACCAGAGGGCAAATGTTCAACACAGGAGCTTCCCCTTGGTGGTCAGTGCACTTCCACAGGGGGAGCACCACTCAGTCAGAAGCCGGCTCATGGCTGGCCAGTGCAGCATCAGTGGTGGGAGCCTCTCCCCCAAGGGCTCCCGGACTGCCAGAGGAATATCTGACTGCCAGCTTAGGCCCGATCCCCCAGGAAGTGTGCCTAAGGCAGCAGTTGGACATCCTCCGAGGGCTCCCAGACTGCGGAGAGCACAGGCCGGCCTGAGGGATCCCCCCAGTGCACCGGGCCTCTAGTGTTATTTAAATGATCTCTCTAGGTTCAGGTAGCCCAATTATTTTATTATTTCCACAAAGACAGTTATTTCCATTTAGACTGTCAGTATTCATTCAGATTGCATGTCTAAAAACTTAAGAAAAAAGAGACAGAAAAACAAAGGTTGTGAATCCAGTGAAAGGTGTACTGAAATTCTAGGATAATAAAAAAATAACCTTCTCTTTAATTTTCCTCTGTTTTCACAATGCTATGGGGCTGCAGTGCAGATACAATCATAATCCCCTTTAACTTTTGGTTTTCTGGGAAATGATTTAATGTCCCTGAATCTTCCTTGAATCTTCTTTCTTGGCTAGTTTCTTCCATTATCTGAGCATCTGGTTATCAAGTACATATTAGTTATTGGATTTAAAAAACTACTAGTAATAGCTATAATGATGAAAGAATAATACATATCCCAAACCCTTGGGTTATACTGATCACTCTGTAATTTGCAGCCATGTACTTAGAGGGATAAAGTAATAGGTCCCAGAACTTATAGACAATGGTATCTCTCTGAGAGTTAAATTATAAGGTTAGCACTTAGTGGATGAGTGAAGCTATCCTAAGGAAGAATAAAACTAGGGAATATACTTCAAAATATATAATTTTGTAAAACAAATCTAGCATTATAGAAAGCACTGTTTATTGAAGGCATATTCTGTGCTGGAAATTTTAGATAAATTATTCTCAAAACACCTCTTTGAATTTTTCCATTTTTTAGATGAAAAAAACTTAAGCTCAGGGAAACTTTGTAATCTGTCCAAAGTCATTTGCCTGGCCAGCATCAAAGCCAGGAATCAAATCTCACTTTGTCTACTTCTAAGCCCATAAACCCCTTTTTACTTGTTTCAAGGCCTCAGAAAGCGGTAACCAAAAATACTCCAAGAAGGAAAATAACGACAGGGAGTGCTTTCCATGAATAAAAAAGAAAATCCAATGAGAGTTTATCAGCTGTTTT
Source organism: Ia io (assembly GCA_025583905.1). Classification (NCBI taxonomy): domain Eukaryota; kingdom Metazoa; phylum Chordata; class Mammalia; order Chiroptera; family Vespertilionidae; genus Ia; species Ia io. Next base: position 63,839,591 of record JAJQQW010000008.1, read on the forward strand.
AAGAGACCAATATGACTCAACTTTATTCAATTTTGTTGCATTATTATTTGGTAGTCCAAGTCTGAACCTCCAACTGGATGCCAAGTTTTCTTCCACATCAGAGACAAATCTCATAAAACATTGTGTCCTTGGCATTCTTGCTTTGTAGGTATTGGTCTTCATCCAATTACTCTTTGAGCCTTCGAGTCTGTTTCCCAGAATGTTCTTATCTGACCAACGACATCTTTTTCCATTGCTCCTCTGGAATTGACGCCAGACTCTGTCCCTTTTGTCTTTACTTGAGCTCTAACTCACAGTCATCCTTCTGATGCCATGTACTTCCAGCCATGGGATAAAACAACCCAGGATGACTGACCCAGGCCTACCCAGACCAGCCTCTTAGATCCCACCACAATGTCATCTCAGTGCTGCCAGGCTAATCTTCCTTAAACATCAATCTCACTTTGACCTTTAAGCCTGCCTCCTCATTTGCAAAACAAGATGTTTGAACTAGATGGTCTCTAAGATCACTTCTTGCTCTACAACTATGTAAGTTCTCTCATGTATAAGTGTGAATCTTATTCCAGTATTCTCTAGAGTGAGGTGCAAAAACATGCTTTCTTTGTATAAAAGTTCTATAGAAATAAACACTTTTCACTCAAGGTGTCAGTTATTAAAAGCAGTCACAATATAGTTTGAATGGAAACTATTTAATCACAGAAGTACTTTTAAGTGACTTTGTCATTTCCACTCCATTTGATTTGTTATAATTTACATCCCTTGTACTAAAAAAGGTGTTTTCTAAATTTGTTTCCTGTGCTTAGTGGATCCATGGGAAATGTAGAATTCCTTGTGAAATGTAAACAGTTTCCTTTACCAGTATTCAATTTTGTTTCTATTTATAGGTTACTGTAGTGTCAGAATGCCCCTTCCCTCAAATCTTGTCATTATAAAAGTGGCATTCTATTTCAAGGAGTTATAGCTACACGAAGACAATTTCAGAAGGGTAATGTGAATTTTGATATCAAAATTATTAAGGAGCTGCCCATCCTTTCATGGGAGTCAGTTTATTCCACATGGTCAACTACCTTCACCTGAGGATTTGGGAACTGCATGTTGGATAGGCTTAAACTTCCTGAGCTGATTCAGACATCTCAAGTGGCTAATTTTTTATTGTATACTAGCATTAGGGTTCTTTGAATTAGATTATTATATATGATCAATTGCAGCATAGACAAATATCAACTAGTCAATCTGATTAATAGCCCTTTGTCTGCATAGTTGACAAATCCAACCCTGGTATATACATACATGTGTAACTTTAGTATAAACTATTATTTTCAATCACCTGATATAAGCCATTTCCCAAGAGGATTCACTAAAAGCCCCCTCATATAGAATTCAATTAGTGAACTTAGTTTTTTAGAATCATCATCTCTACTCTCAGGATTATGCATCACCAATTAAATTTTAGAGAACTGTGACACCAGTATTCAAGATATAACTTATGAATTAAAAACAATCACTATAGTTGTATATAAGCTGGTTTGAAGAATAAAAAATAATTGAGTTGCGTTTTTTAAATTGTTCTTTCCTTTTAAAACTACCAGATGCTGTTTTTATGTTTACCTAAAGGCAAGGTTCAATTTTATTCATTAGATAAATTTTTTTTTCTTTTCCATCTTATTTCCCCATCTCACCCTTGTCCCCTCACCTCTCGGCATTCTTTGTTCACCCCTCAGCCTATTGTAATCCTGTATTATTGATCTAAAATACTATCTTTTTTTGAAGTTTTCCTGAAAAGTAAATCCTACCTATGAACTTTGTCTTTCCTACATTTTTGGTTGTTTGGCTACTCTGTGGTGATTTGGCCACTTCCTGGTGGTTTGGCTACTATTGCCATGTTTTGATATCTTCTCTCTCTAATTAGACTATTAATCCCTTCAGCATAGGACCTCCACATATTCCCCACAGCACGAAGTACAATGCTTGTGTTTCTGACAGGTACCTAAAGAAATTACTGTGCGTGTAGAAAGAGTTAGAGGTGGGAGGTCAAAAGGGGGGTTATACTAAGCTTTCTTAATGCAACCACATCAACCAACTTATCAGATGCTGAACTCTAGTATCTTAAACAATGAAAAGGCCTATTAATTAGCCACTAAACAAAGAGGAAAACTCCAAGACTCAAATGAGTATGTTCCTACTCCAGACGAAATCTCCTAGGAGTGCCCTTATCTTGCCCAACCCCATTCAGCCTGATTCTCAATAGCCCACTGTGGAGGCCCTGACCAGAGTACACCGGAGGTTAAAGGCCCACTTGCCATATGCATGCATGCAGGCAATGACACAGCAGTATTACTATGTTAAAGGCCCCTTTGCCCTATGCATGCACGAGGGCAATGACTCAGTAGTAGCACTATACTATACGTACTGTTCAGATGTGCCCTTATAATACCTACTTACGTTAATGTAGTACAGATGTCACTAATTGGCACGAGGCCTCTTTTGTTAGAGTGAGTACATAAGGTGCCACTGACCAGCAGGTTGTTGGCTGCTTTGTTCACAATAAAGCAGGTCCCACCTACCTATGGCCACTCATATGTTCTGCCAATTCCCCGAGGGTCCAAAGGGGTCAAGTCCCTGGCAGAGGAACTTGCACCCACACCCACCTCCCTCAAGTTGTGACTTCAGAAGTGGGGTCTTACTTCACGTTGGTTTATTTGATCTAAGATACATACATATCAAGCTGGGTCAACTGTGCCTAGAAAAAATTTGCTAACGTTAAGAATTAAAATATTGTTATGGTTTTTCAAATTAGTGCATGGTTCCTTTTGCTTATTCCACTCTGGTGTGTATGTCTTTATCTGAACATTCTATTCTATTCCAATGATTTATCACCTATCTTTACATTAATACCATATTGTCTTGACCACTGTAGTTTTAAAATAAGTCTTGAAGTCAGGTAGTACAAGTCCCCCAAGTTTGGTCGTCTCTTTCAAAGTTATTTTGGCTATTCTAAGCCTATTTCATCTTTATATAAGTTTTAGAAAACTGCTTATCAATTTCTACAAAAAATCCACATGGATTTTATTTGCAGTTACATTGAATAGGTAAATCAATTTAGAGAAATATCTCTTTTATTTACTTGTTCATTAATTCCTCTCAACAATGTTTGGTAGTTTGCAGTATACACATCATTTGCCAAATTTATCCGTAAATATTTAATACCTTATATGTTATTGCAAACAGTATTGTATTTTTTATTTCAATTTCCAGTGTTTATCACCAGTATATAGAAACATATTAGTTTCTGTATATTAATTTTGTACCCTACAAACATGCTAAACTTATGTATTAGTTATAGTAGCATATTTATAAATTCTCTAGGATTTTTTTATTTGGATGATCAGGTAGTCTATGAATGAAGATAAATCTACAGGTTTTATGCCAATCTAGGTGTCTTTTATTTATTTTCTTGCCTTAATGAACTATCTAGAACCTTGAGGACAGTGTTGAACAGAAATTGTAGGAATAGTCATTATGGCCTTATTTCTGATTTTAGAAAAAAAATATTGTTTACTGTTAAATATTATTTTAGGAGGAGGATTTTCCTTGATGCTCTTCATTAGGTTGAGGAAATGCTCTTATATTTCTACTTTTCTAAGAGGTTTTATAATGGAGGGTATGGGATTTTGTCAAACTGTTTTTCTACAACTTTTTTAGATAAGTGTATGCTTTTCTTTTTTAGTCCAGTAATATGGTAAATTACCATGAAAAATTTTAATGGACTTTATTTTTACAACAATGTTAGAATTACAGAAAAATTGGAAAGATAATTCAGAATCCCCATATGCCTCATATCAGTTTCTCCTGATTTACATTGATGTGATACATTTGTTATAATTAATAAACTAATTCAGGTACAATATTATCAACTCTATTCATAGTTCATTTAGATATTATTAAGTCTTATCTAATGTTCTATTTCTGTTCCAGGAGGCCATCTGGGACATCATAGAACATGTAGTTGCCAAGTATCTTTAGGCTTCTGGTAGTTGTGGCATTTTCTGGGATTTTCCTTGTATTGATGACCTTGATAACAGGTGTTTTGTACAGTGTCTACAAAATTATACTAATATAATTTTCTCATCATGAGACTGGATTTATGGGTTATTTAGAAGAAGATCACAATGGTAAAGTTCATTTTTCATCACATGAAGATCAAGGATACATCATAGCAGCATATTACTGTTGTCAACCTTGATCACCTGGCTCAGGCAGTATTTGTTAGGTTCCTCTACTAAAAGTATTGCCTTTTCTTTTATTTCTTGCTGTACTCTTTGGAAAGAAATTGCTATGCACAGGCCACATTTAAGGAGTGGGAAGTTATGATACACCCCCTTGAAGAAAGAATGTTTACATAAATTATTTAAAATACTTATTCACAGATTTGTGTTTTCTTCTCCATTTATTTATTCAATCATCACTTTTATAAATATTGACTTGTGGGTATTATTTTATCTTTTGGGTTATAATACAGTACTGCTTTATTTTCTTGCTTGGGTTGTCATGGTTTTGGCCACTGGGGACACTTTCAGTTGGCTCTTGTCTACCTTGACCTACCCCCATCACTGTGTTTGGGGGTTTGAGCATTTTCTAGCATTACAACACTCTCCCACTCACCTTCCATATTTCCACTCAAGTCCTAAAATAAGCTATTTCTCCAAAGGAGCCCTCGCTCTTTTTTATTTTGGAAACTGATATTGGAAACCAAGATCTGAGTGCTAGGTGTGCTTTTGCTTCTATTCTCAATAGAAGTAACAGAATCATTTATTCTATTCTCTCTCAGTTGACAGAGCAAGGAAATATTAGTGCATATATTAAACTATTACACATATAGATATATTGTGTAAATTCTCTACATAAAACTATGTTTAACTACCTCTATCAATGTTAAGCTAGACATGAGTTCATACAGATGTCTCTAACTCGAATTCATTACCCCATAGATAATTCTAGCCCCCTCCTCTTTCTTACTTGTAAATTAACAGTGAGAAGCCTGATTTCCATCTTCCACTATTCATTTACTTAAATGCCCAGCTCCAGTATATATGTATAGCAGTATCAGAATTATTAATTTGTACACTATGGGAGACAACTTTATAAACTATAGCACAGTTGCTTGTTTTCAGTTCCTTTTGCTTTTAATCTTATAGATTCCACTCATTTCAAAGTTACACAGGTCAGCATCTTTCCCTCTGATTCCTTCAGTTAGGTTGTTTCATACATTTGTAATATAGTTAGATTCTCTTCTCAGTCAGCAATCCTCCCTTGGATCCTTCAACCTCCTACATAGTTTTTTTAACTACATACATTAGGTTTTACTTTTTGTGCTGTGAAGTTCTATGGATTTTGGAGAGGTCATAATGCGTTGTAACTACCATTACAATACTAAATGGAATAATTTTACTGCCTTGAAAGTCCCCTGTATCTCACCTGTTCATTCATCTCCCTTCCCCCAACCTCTGCCAGCCACTGATCATTTTATAAATAGTTTTTTTCAGAATCTATATATATAAAAGCCCAATATGCAAATTGTCCCTGCAGGAGTTCAACTGGGAAACAGATAGCTCTCTATGACATGCACTGACCACCAGGGGGTGGCATGGAATGAAGGGAGGCCCCAGCCAGCAGCCAGAAGGAAGTCCCCAGTCAGCAGTCAGAAGGCCCCCATCAGCCCTGATCGCCAGCCAGGCCTACTGACCCTACCTGTGCATGAATTTCATGCACCAGGCCTCTAGAGTTATATAATTGGAATCACACGTGACATAGCCTTTTAGATTGGGTTCTTTCACTTAGCAATATACATTTAAGGTTTTTCTATGTCTATGATTTGGTAGTTCATTTTTTAAAATAACTAAATAATAATCCATTATGTGAACATACCAGTTTGTATATCCATTCACCCATTCAAGGGCATCTTAATTGGTTCCAGTTTTTAACCTAACCTTAATAAAGCTTCTATAGGTATCTGCATGTAGGGTTTTGCATGAGCATAAGTATTTAGATCAAATGGATAAATACCTAGCAGTGTTATTGTTGGGTTACATACTTCGGAAGAATATGTTTAGTTTTGTAAAAAAAAACAACACAAAAAAAACCCAAAACTGTCATTCAAAGTAGCTGTAACATTTTGCATCCACATTATCAATGGCTGAGAGTTCCCATTGCTCTGAACTGTCACCAGCATTTGGTAATGTCTGTTTTGTTTTATTATATTTTTTTAGGATTTTAGTCATTCTAATAGATGTGTAATAGTGTCTCGTTCTTGTTTAATTTGCAATTCCCTAATGACAAATGATGTTGAACAACTTTTTATGTGCTTATTTTTTTATTTGCATATATTTTTGCCAAAGTGTTCAGATATTTTTCCCATTTTTAATTTTTTGTTTCCCTATTATATTTTAAGAATTCTTTATATACTTTGTTACAAGTCCTTTTTCATATATATGGTTTACAAATATTGTCTTCTAGTCTGTGTCTTGACTTTTGATACTCTTAGCAGTGATTTTTGAAGAGCAAAACTTTTAAAATTTTGATAATGTCTAATTTATAGTTTTTTTTCTTGCATGGATTATGCCTTAGGTGTCACTTCTAAAAACACTGCCAAACCCAAGTTCATGCAGGTTTTCTTTTTTTATTTATTCTAGAAGTTTTGTGGTATTTCATTTTACATTTAGATCTATGATCAAGTTGAGTTACTTTATGAAAGGCATAGGTCTCTAGCTAGCAACTTCTTTTTTGTTTGTTTGTTTAATCCTCACCTGAGGATATCTTTTTAAAATATATTTGTATTGATTTCAGAGAGGAAGGGAGAGGGAGAGGGAGATAGAAACATCAATGATGAGAAACAATCATTGATAGGCTCCCTCCTGCATGCCCCACACTGGGGGATCAAGACCGCAACCCAAGCATGTGCCCTGACCAGGATTCGAACCATGACCTTCTAGTTCGCAGGTTGATGCCCAACCACTGAACCATGCTGGCTGGGCCTGAAAATTTTTCCCACTGATTTTTAGAGAGAGTGGAAGGGAGGGGGAGAGGCAGAGAGAGAGAAACATTGATGTGAGAGAGACACATCAATTAGTTGCCTCCCAACCAGGGTCAGGGATTGAGCCTGCAACTGAGGCATGTGCCTTTGACTGGAATCGAACCCAGGACCCTTTAGTCCACAAGCCCATGTTCTATCTACTAAGCCAAACCGGCTAGGGCTAGCAGGTTCATTTTTTTGCATGTGGATATCCATTTGCTCAGCAGCATTTTTTTTTTTTTATCCCCAGGACTTATCTTATATTTTGAAATTCAGCATTTGTTAAAGAGATGGGGAGTAACCTTCACAAGTGTTTTCCCAGCTTTTTTCCTTCTTAAGTGAGATAGAAAGGCTTATAGAAGGCTGAAGTTGAATAATATTTATTCCCTCACCTCAGATAAGGTTCTGGTAGTCTTTTCCCTTAGTGAGCATGACTTTGTAATAGAGAATGCTCTGGTCATATTTTAAGTTTTACTTTTTTCTTAAAATATGAACAGTTTTTCATGGTTCTTCATCATCCATAATTGAGTATCTTCAAGTAAAATCCACAAAAGCAGGGCACCCCTAGAACTGCTGTCCCTAGAAGTTTCTCACTCTCATGCTAAACCATACTTAGCCTCAAGCAATTCATAAAAGTTACCATTTAAGTGTTCCTACCAGTTTATGGATCCAGCAGCTTCTGTTCTAATTAGGCTGTTCTTAGCTGTGATTCGCTGTATTCGTCTGTTTCTCTCCAGATTTCAGGGTGGCAGTTTGTCCTGAGACCTCAGTTATCTGATCAGTCCAAGAAAACTCATTGATTATCATTTGGTAAAGATGGCTCATGTTTTTATTCCCGCTTCTCCATATAGCTCTATGGCTGGTAATGGTCACATCTGAATTGGGTTTGGGCAGGCATTTCCCATCCCACTTTTGTCTCCATCAGGCCATTATTCTTTGATATGGACCATTAATCTATTTTCAATAATATTTGAAAAACTAGCTGAAAACAGTGCTAAGTGATACCCCTAACACTGACCTGCCCCTACTTTTCCCTCCTCTTTCTACCAGATGATTGTCTATAAGGCCCTCTCATATAAGAATTCCAGTGCTTTCTCCAGTGACTTACATTTAAAATATGAGCAACTGTGCCAGTAGGTTACTCGTTGATCTTGGATAAAAAATAATATTAAGGAGGGATCATAATTAAATTAACATCTTCCTTAAATGAGATGCTTGGGGAGCAATAAATTGAATGTAAAGTCATTCTTTGCAATATACAAGAAGACGTGCTGGATGTAGGCATGTGGTTATTTTGTGAAGAGGTAGTTGCTTGTTTAACATGTGCCTGTTTTGTGAAGAGGCGGTTACCTTTTGTTTTTCTTAGTATTCAGGAACATAAAGAGGCTGAACCTAAAGGAAAGCAAGGGTGGTTTTTTACTTCATGGGAGACTTCCAAGCAAAGGCCATAGATTGATTTTATCCTTGAGTTTCATTTCATGTAGTATCATAAAGAATTAATACCCAGATCTAAAGAAATGTTGAAAACCCAGGAAAATAATTATTTTTTAATTTATAAAGAGGATAAATGAAGGAGAATATAAAGAAAGAGATTAAAGATGAGCAGGATTTACTCCAAAGGAACAACAGCCCTCCAGAGGTCACCATGCAGGGCTCAGGAACATTGCTGGATCTGTTATGGTCCAAGATTCGCCCCAACAAGAATGCTCATCTCTTCATTTACTTCATCTATTTGTACATTGGCACATCCTTTTGGCTAATAAAGATGAATTACTGATTTTAGGAGCTCTAATTTTCATTTGAGTGTGGACCCTACTGTCCAAGTTTTACCTACTCTTGACATTTTGCTTTCTAAGAAGAAAATACTATTTTATGTCATGATTTAACTATAAGCTTCCTGAAAACAGCTAACTTTCCTTATACATATCTGTGCTGCTGACCTTTCCTTATACATATCTGTGTTGCTTGCAGTGCCTACCAAATGCCTTGTACGTGGCTGAATTAATTGGTGGACAAGTTATTTTTTGTGTCAAGTTTTAAATTTTTGGTCTTTGGCTTTAACTTTTGCTAATGTTTTTTAATGTGTGTACTCAAAGATAAATAAGAAGAAGAAGAGCAACTCAAATATATTCCATTTGACTGTCCTGATTCACATTCCATTCTTCTCCAAAATGGTCCCTGTCCCAGGCAGTTTCCTGTTTAGATCACATCCTCACGCTCTTCCTGTGCCCCTCTGGCTTTTAATTGGGTTGGGTTATGAAGATCCTTAGCAGGAGATAAGAGATGGGTCCTGGGTACTCATATGTGGACAGCTGAGGAAGAATGCAGTTTTTGTGAAGGGGGATGACTAGGTCTTAATGTGCTTTGGCAATAGAAGAAAACGCCTTATTGGTGTACTCTAAGATGTTGCTTAGAGTATGCCACTGAGTGTTGCTTCTGCAATACTTCCTGACAATTTAAAGGCAACAACAGAGAGATGATCTGCCTGAGTCCTGAATAAGGATAGCTCATACAAGAGTCAGTCAATTAATGAACAAGTGCCGCTCTCCCATCTAATCTGGATGTACCACCATGATGAGATGAGATTCTAGAACAGAAACTGATGCAGACCACCTCTTCATACCATATTTTGTTGGAGGTTTTAATGAAACCCATAGAACATGTTGAAGAAGTATAGCATTGCCCAACTTTATTTTTTTTATTGTTTAAAGTATTACATATAGTAGTACATATATCTTTTTTCCCCCATTGACCTTCCCCCAGCCTCCCCTACCCCCTGTCGCATGCCCTCACCCCACCCCCCGCAGTGTCTTGTGTCCATTGGTTATGCTTATATGCATGCATACAAGTCCTTTGGTTGATCTCTTTCCCCGCTTCCCCAACACGCCCCAGCCTTCCTGCTGTAATTTGACGGTCTGTTCGGTGCTTTACTGCCTCTGTATCTATCTTTTGGTTCATCAGGTTATAATGTTCTTTATTTTCCATAAAAAGTGAGATCATGTGGTATTTTTCTTTCATTGCCTGGCTTATTTCACTTAACATAATGCTCTCCAGGTCCATCCATGCTGCTGCAAATGGTAAGAATTCCTACTTTTTTATAGCAGCATAGTATTCCATTGTGTAGATGTACCATAATTTTCTAATCCACTTACCTGCTGATGGGCATTTAGGCTGTTTCCAAATCTTAGCTATGGTGAATTGTGCTGCTATGAACATAGGGGTGCATATATCTTTTCTGATTGGTGTTTCTAGTTTCTTGGGATATATTCCTAGAAGTAGGATTACTGGGTCAAATGGGAGCTCCATTTTTAGTTTTTTGAGGAAACTCCATACTGTTCTCCACAGTGGCTGCACCAGTCTGCATTCCCACAAGCAGTGCACGAGGGTTCCTTTTTCTCCGCATCCTCACCAGCACTTGTCGTTTGTTGATTTGTTGATGATAGCCATTTTGACAGGTGTGAGATGGAACCACATTGTCGTTTTGATTTGCATCTCTCGGATAATTAGTGACTTTGAGCATATTTTCATATGTCTCTTGTCCTTCCTTCTGTCTTCTTTCGAAAAGATTCTATTTAGGTCCATTGCCCATTTTTTAATTGGATCATTTATCTTCCCTTTATTAAGTTGTATAAGTTCCCTGTAAATGTTGGAGATTAAGCCTTTCTTTAAATATGCTATACAAAGTCTGCATGTTATACTGTGTACCTTGGGGATGTTTTTTCCACTGTCAATCAAATGAAAATTTACTTTTTAAGGTAAACTTTAGAGATCTTATAATAAAGACACTCATTGGAATCCAAAAGAGTATATATAATATCCTACCTAATAATAGAGTAATATGCAAATTGACCATACCTTCGCTACACCCACCAGCCACACCCACCAGCCATGCCCACCAGGAAACCGTCGCAGGGACACTGGGGTGCGGCCGAGCCCAAAGCCGGGAAAGCCTCGGCTGGAGGCTTTCCCGGCCTTGGGCACCAGCGGGGAGCCTGCAGGGATCGCAGGCAACCACCGGGGGTCGGCTCCTGCAATCCATAGCAGGGAGGCTGGGGTGCAGCCGAGCCCAAGGCCACCACCCGGGGCCAAGCCCTGACCCTGAAAGAAGGCAGAAGGCGGTGGCCACAGCCAAGGCCTGGGTCCCCAGTGCCGGCAGAAAACTGGTGCAGGCAGCCAGGTGAATGAAGGTCTATTGCACGAATCTTCGTGCCAACGGGCTGCTAGTCTATATATATAAAGAGGTAATATGCAAATTGGCTCAGGAGGAGCTGTGTGTGCAAATGGACGGGAGGGGACTGCATTCCGCCCCCAGCCCCAGCGGACACACACCAGGGGTGGGGGCGTGCTCCGAGCGGCCACAGCACAGCTCGGAGCATGCCCCCAGTGGATGGTGGTGGCAGCCAGAGTGAAGCAGCTCCAGTCCCAGATGCCTGGCAGTGGCTGGAGCAAAGCAGCCCCAGTCCTAGGTGCCTGGCAGTGGCAGGAGCAAAGCAGCCCGGATCCTGGGTGCTGGAGGGAAGCCGTGCCAGCAGGCAGGGGAAGGAAGGCCAATTCTTGCACAAATCTTTGTGCATTAGGCCTCTAGTCCAATAATAAAAATATTAAAGTCAAGAAATATCTTACAATTCAGGAAAAAATAACAAGGAACTAATGTAAGTTAGGTCAAAGATGATCTTCTGTAAGACAAATCAGAAATGAGAGTGGAATAGGGGGAATCAGAAATAGAAGTTTCGGGATAATGGTGACAAGGGGAATAGGTGAGGGTTTTATGAATTGGCTGAGGACCCTTTCATCCCTGAGACCCATGAGTCCAGCACCGGGCTAGAAAAAATACTGAAAGAACTTGTATTCTCTCCCAATTACTTGGTAGCATCCTGCATACAATAGGTACCCAATAAATTTTTGTTAAAAGTAAACAATGCTAAATTTGCCTGCATGAGACTCAAATATTTGGTGCCTGGAAGCAGAATGAGCAGTTCGGCGGAAATCTCTCCAGCTGAGTTCTGAACCCTGCCAGTTCTAGATGAGGATGTGCTATTATTCAGGTGAAGATGGACCACAGAACCTAGCGAGTTTCTCACTAGGAACCTGGGAAATTAGTTCTGCATATTAAGGACTTATATTTCCCTGACTTACCTATCACTTAAGCTTCTATCATGCTGTAAAACTGGGGAGAAATACATGTCTTCCTCCAGTATCTCAGTTCCCACTGGGTTTGAATCAGAGAGCAAAGTGGATAGCAGTGTGAGGAGGGGAATAGTGCTGAGACAGAAAGTAGGATGTAGGGGGAGGAGGAGAAACTGTTCACCCCAGTTTAAAGCTTTCTTTAATGTGTAATGTCCTTTTTACTGGAAGGCAGTTTTCCGAAGGTGCACATTTAACTTCTAGGATAAATATGAAGCTTGAAACCGCAGCACCGTACTAAATTACTGGTGAAGTGGCACAAATTAAATAAGGATAAATGGAAAGTGATTTGTTTGTCTCCTGGAATAAGACCCCAGTACTCCTCCAAAGTTGTGTAAAAAGCTGAGGAATCTGTGGTACAAATACTTTAATTAGCTGACAGCATGTGGGATGAATTACATTTGATCTCTGTTCAAGATGCTTGTATAATAAAGGATTTAATTGTTTCATTTTTTTACAGTATAATGGATAGATGAAGGAGGATGGTGTCTTGAGAATTTGTTCATTTAAAGCAGTGATTGCAATATTGTACTGAAAAGTGGAATATGACATGAAGAAGGTTGTAAAGAAAGTGTGTAGGAGTCTTCAGTCTCTGGGGGTTCTTTGTACCTTTGCCATTCTGCCTGGTTGTGAAGCTGACATCTCACCAGCAAACAGCTCTAACTTTTGCCACCAAGAATGTAATAGCCTCTGAATTGGTCTCTCTGCTTTGGGTTTACTTCCCACATCCTTCTTCTTTCCCCCACTCTGTATCTAGGGTGTCCCACCAACAATGATAATCTGACTGGATGATTTCCTACTTAAAAACCTTTCAATGCTGCCCTACAAAATTCTTCATGTAGCCCTGGCTGGTGTGGCTCAACTGGTTGAAGTGCCATCCCATGCACCAAAAGGTTTCCATTTCAATTTCCATTCAGGACACATACCCAGATTGTGAATTAGGCCTGGGTGGGGTATGGGAGGCAAGTGATCAGTTTTTCTCTCTGGTCTCTCTCTCTCTCTCTCTCTCTCTCTCTCTCTCTCTCTCTCTCTCTCTCCCTCTCCCTCCATCCCCCTCCTTCTCCTTCTCCTTTCCTCTCTCTCTCTAAAATCAATAAAAACATATATGTTTTTAACAATTCCTCATGTGGACTTGAAATGCCCAGGCTGGCTCTCCAGCCTCATTCTCCTCTCCTCTTTGTCTTGCATGTGATATTTCAATAGCACCTGACTACTGAAAAGTCCCTGATGAAATCATGCATTTTCTTTCTGAATTTCTGCTGTGCCACCTCATCTCCAAGGAATGTTCATTTCCCCTCTCTCCTCACAATTTTTACATTTTTCCTTTAAGAAAACTTGGTCATTACCTCTTCCCACCTTCTCACCTTCCTCCTATGGGATGAACTGTCCCTCACTGGTTCCTCCATTTAACACTGTAGGTTTTCTATCAAAACATTCATCCCACTGCATTAAAAATGTCTGTTTATGTGTGTTAGAGGCCCAGTGCAGGCAATTCATGCACAGGGTAGGGTCCCTAGAGGCTGCCAGCTGCCGGTCAGGGCCTCCCTTCCCCCAGCCGCCTGCTGCAGCAGCGCGGCTGGGCGGGGCCAGCCAGGGGGACAGGGGCCATAGGTGGTTGGCTGGCCCCACCCCCTGGTCAAACTCCCAGTAGAGGGGACAATTTGCATATTAGGCTTTTATTATATAGGATTTCCCATTAGATGGAACCTTGAGAAAAGGTTCCATGTCTTATTGACCATTGTGTCCCCAGCCTCTAGTACAGGGCATAACAGGTGCTCATTAATGTTTGTTCAATGAATGAGTAAATGAAAATATGTTTTCCTCTATTGCTTCAAAAGTATAGTAAAAGTAATGTTTTACCAAATATTCAAGTGAGGTAGGTATAAATAAATCATAATCTCATACATGGCTAATACATATGGAATGAAATGCCACAAAGAATTAAATTGCTGAGAAAGAGATTTGAACACATACACTATTCAATGTAATTGTTTGTATTGAACATTTTACTTAATGGAGCTATCATCCAAAATGCCTCTTTGGCCCACTTTTATTATGGTTTAGGGAACCTGCAATTTATTCACTTATGTTTAAAGAGGAGGAAGTTGCCTTATACAAACAAATCTAACCCTAGCTCTGAGCTAACACTATTATGCATAAAAATAGACTGGTGATCTGTTTAATTGGAGATTCTGATTCAGCAATTTTAGAATGGTATTTGAGACTTTGTAAATCTATTAAATTTCCAGTAATGTTTATGCTGCTGGCCCGGGACCCTCACTTTGAGTGGCAAGGATAGAAAGCACCTCAACTTCATGTAGAGTAACCAGGCTAACGAAATTGAATGTTAAAGCATTTTATTGCTGTGCACATAACTATAGTGAAAGTTTCTGCTACCTTGTATTAACATCTAGGTAGATTTCAGCTGATATTGTTGATCAATAGTTTGATAATCAAGTATTTTTCATTAAATTGAGTTCTGAATATTACAAGTATTTTTCTCATAACTTCAGGAATTTTATTATTTTATTCTTTTGTTTTATGTTATATTATTTTGCACAAATTTTTCAACACCAAGCCCCAGTTTCTGACCTGTGAATCACAGAGCAGGCCACTCTAGATCTGCAAACCATATTGATGAGTCAAAACAGCAGTATTTGAAGAAAGATCCTGTTCAAATAGAAACTTGATGGAAAATGGCCCAAATATTATAATATTCAAGATCATAAAAAAAGAAATTCAACAAGATTTTTAAAAAATGAACTTTAGGAAATCTAAACCAGATCCAGATCAATCAAAAGGGAAAAAAATTATTAGAAAAGAAGTCTAAAAGGCAAATAAAATTAATGTGTTTAGAAAGTTGGTGCTTTAAGGAAAAAATATTTAAAATTAAATGTGGGAAGAGAAAAGCCAATAAAAAGAATAAGAAACATATTAGGCTAACCCTCAAATTTCATTGAGTTTCAAACCAAAGAGAATAGCCTTATAAACTAGAAGAAGCAATGACAGTGGCCACCTGTGTGCCACCTCCCCCAGGCAAAGAAGCCTTTCTATCTGTCTCACCTCATTCAATTCTCTCAACACCTTGGGGTAGGTCCTATTATTAGGGCTTGATGACTAGAAAGAAATAAAACTAAAATGCTATTTAACAAGCCCTTAGGAACTAAAAGGTGCAATAATCTACTTTTTAAAATAGTCCTTTCTGAAACTCTGTAATAAAAATAAGAATTATTTATTTTATTAACAGTAATTGAGCAAGTAACAAGAAAGTACATTTTAAGGATATTTCATGTGTTATTTAATTTCAATAACAAGCCTATGGGTTAGAAGATACTGTTATTCTCATTTTACTGATGAGGAAATTGGGGTTTAGTGAGCTTAAGTACCTGTCCAAAATCACCCAACTTCAAAGTCCTCTTGACACTCATTGGTTTGGTTCCAATTCTGTAATGTTTTTTAAAGGCTGTATCCATGCACATCTTAGTGTACAGAAGTTTCCTCAGGTATATTCCTATAGGTGATATTGATAGATCATGGGAAATATGCACATTTAACTCTGCTATGAAATAGCAATCTGAATTTCACAGAAATTACAAAATTTACATTCCCTTCAAATGTGAATGAGAGTTCTACCTTGCTAATACCTGATATATTCTGAAAGTTTTAATTTCTGCTAATTTGGTGGTAATTTTCTTTTCCCTAATAATGAGATTGACTATTTTTAAAGATTTTGGATCATTTTTGTTTTATCTATAAAGTTCCTGCTCATTGGTTGTCTACCCCACCACCATTTTTCTATTTGGTTTCCTTTCTTTTCTCCTTTCTTTTTTCTTTTTTTTTCTTTCTTTCTTTCTTTCTTTCTTTCTTTCTTTCTTTCTTTCTTTCTTTCTTTCTTTCAATATACAATAATTCTTTGCTATTTATATGTGTTGTAAATATCTTTAAGTTTGTAACATTTTTATTCATTGTCTTTCTATTGTCTTTGAGTGAAGAGAAATTTATTGAGTATTTTCCTTTATGGTTTGTGCTTTTTGTATCTTTTTAAAGAAATCTCTCCCTGCTACCGGGTCTAACAAGGATAAGGTTGCCTTCTAAAAGTTTTATAACTTTTCTTTTCACACTTAAGCCTGTAATCTTCCTGAATTTCATTTTTGTGTGGATGTGAGGTTGGTACCTGTAACAGATATCAGAGTCACCCTTTTTCCTTACTCCAGCTCAGAGCTTTAGTGAAGAAGAGGCCCACATTGACTTCTGCCTCAATATCTGCCTGTCGGGATGGGCTTTGTTTGGTCAGCTTCCTCGAAGCTTTGTTGCTCTGGCTGCTGGACCAGGCTTAGCCCAAATGTAATCTTGGCTGAAAGAGACAGGGTCAAAGCCTCAGGAATGGTCTTCAGTGAGGAAAAAGAATGAGTAGGAAAGTTGCTGCCTCACCCCTAAATGGAACAATTGTTAAGTATGTTTAATACAGTCTTTCAAGGAATTTACAGTAGACTTGAGCCCTACTTGCCACAGTAATAACCACTTATTAATATATAATTTATTATTTTTTCCCTTCCCTGTTGCATTTCCCCACTCACTGACTTGCTTCCTGAGATCACCTCCCAAATAAATACATTTTCCCAAATTGTTGGTTCAGGTTTGGTTTTGGCTATAAACCAAACTGTCCTAGAAAACCGATCCTCAGGGTGAAATTCTCTAACTAGATCACTTGCTCGTCGGGTGACAAAGTCTCCATCGCTGGTAATTAGCAGGGTGGCGATGGGCACTGGAACCTTGCAGCACCACATTTACTTAGGCTCTCCCTATGGTGTACTGGGAGGAAGCACGGCTGGAAGAGGAAACATGGCTCTCCCATAGTTCCAACCTTGAATTATATAAGAATAATGGTAATCAAGATAGTAAAGTTAGCTGGGTTTTGTTAACTATCATGGAAGCATGAAAAAAGAGAGACAGGTCTATGTTACTCAAATATTAACTTAGGGAGTGTCGTGAGAGGCAGAAGGCCTCTATTAGATATTTAAAGAGACCCTTATCTCCTACAGCCAGAGGGCAAAATGTACTGAAAATTAGGATTAATATTTGATTGCACAGATGGCAGGAGTTCAGAAACAGGTGAATTAATAGCAATAGCAAGTCTCCTATGCTAAAAAAATAATTTGATAAAGAAGAATGGGACCATGAAAGTCTGGGGTGGAAATATGTGAAACCCTGAGCTCCTAGAATGCTCTGAACCCTATGGGTCAGCAAAAGAATCCCCCACCTCCTTGTGAGAGTAGATCAGACTTACTTTGCTTTAAAACTGTGAAAAGGTGATGATTCACTTGGTTCTCTTCCATACAAAACAATTACATAAAAATCAATATGATACAATAAAGTCAATGTATCGCCTCATTGATTATATTTAGACACTTGGAGCCAGTCCTGATACATGGCTGGAATGGTACCATGTAGCTTGGAAATGATGTTTCCACAGCTCTCAGTGTTTAGTCTACAAACCCTGAGGGATCCTAGAGACCCTTTCAGAGAGTCCACAAGGTCCAATTATTTTGATAATAATAATAATAATAATAATAATATTTTTGCTTATTCTGTTTTGTTGGACTTTCCACTGATAGTGTCAAAGGGATGGTGTATCAAATTGCTGATGCCTTAGGAAAAAATTAAGGCAGTACTATTCTCCGCTGCCAATTTTTAAAGTCAGTTTTCCTAGAGATGCTCTTGAAGAAGCAGTCAGAATTATTAGTAATTTAAAAAATCTTGATACTCGAGTGCATGTCTTTTTAATATTCTATGTGACAAAATAGGAAGTGCACACAAAGCTTTAGCTGCATACCAAAGCATGATTGTTCTATCAAGAAAAAGCACCTCTGCAATTATTTCAATTGAAAGCTGAACAAGCCTCTTTAACAAAATTGCCTTTTCCTTTGGAATAATAACTGACATCCAAAACATGCTTATTCAGACTTGTTTATTTGGTAGTCATTTTCACAAAAATTAACAAAGTAAGCCTGCCATTTCAAGGAAAACAACTGACAGTTGTGTTGCCAATGATGAAAATTGCAGTTTTAAGCAAAAGTTAGAATTGTGGGAAATGTGTATGTTATAACTTGCACTTCACCACTTCCCCAAACCTAGACTTTTTGATTAAATTTATAATTTTATTAAAGAAGGTGATGTTTTTAACATTGTATAATGAAATGAATCAACATTTAGAAGGTCTGTTTAACTCCACAAGTTAATATTTTCTAAATGGCCAATGCACGATGCTTCAAGATCATGCATGGCCAAAAGATTTATTTCAATTGCACAGTTGGCCAATAGATTTTAATGTAACAGAGGATGAACGTTCATGGAAATTACATCTGACCCTTTCCACTCTGGAAGGTGCAGCAATTCATCCTGATTGGAATCATACGCATTCTGGGAAAGAGTCTCCGTCCCTGCTCACTGTGCCTCTGCCAGCACAACTGTCTGAAGGATCTAATTGATTAGTATAAAGTGCTATACAAGGTTGTTTCAGAAAAAAATGGACCCACTATTTTATCGAAGGAGATAGAATAATAAGAACACTATCACGGGATCCATTCTCTCTCTATGATGAAGGATAGGCATAGCTGACACATATCATATCACCTGGAAGCCATAGGCCTAATAAAGTTTAGAATACTAGTTTGGAGATGACACTTTGTAAATTTAGAAAGGGGTCCTTCAAATTGCAGTATCTATGATAAACCATTAGCCATTTTATTTTCTGTCTCCCAAATACTGAAATTATATGGTCCCAGAAACCATGGGATAGAAATAGGATTACTCTCCCTTGCCATCATTCCAAGTGATCCAGTTGGCAAATTTGTCATTTCTATAGCCACAATTTTGGGCTCTGTTAGACTACAGGTCCTGGTTCCCAAAGGTGTAACATTTCTACCAGGGTGAGAGGTAGTATTCAATTGAACCCTAAACAATGATTGCCATCTGATCACTGTGGGTTCCTCTTGTCAGGAGACCAACAGGAAGAAACAAAAAAATGAGTTACTATATTAAATAATTTAGCCAGTAAATTAGAAGTTAATGAGAAGCAAGGATTGCTGCTTCATAATAGGGGCAAAGAGAAGTAGGTCTGGAACTCTGTGGAGTCTCTGGTGCACCTCATAGTCCTTGTATGCCTGGTGATAATAGTAAATAAGAAACTGCAATAAAGGGGCCCAACAATGGCAAAGTGGTAGCCATAGGTTGAGGCCTTGCAAGGATGAAGATCAGTTCCATTCCACTAGGCAAGCAGCCTATAAGAGTAGAAATTCTGGATGAGGATAAGGGAAGGGGAGTTATTAATATTAATTTCATTCTTAGGATAGACTCAATAAGAGTGACTTGACCCTGTCTCACTGAACTCCTGTTTTAGGATATTATTTTTTTTGGAGCTTGTGAAAGGCCAATACTTGGAAGATTCAGAGACAGGATACAGTGAACTTAAAGTAGGGCACAGGTATCTCTGAGTGACACAAAGGATGGATTAGAATGTTGTTGAGGTCCTGCTCATGCCAATTGTCCCTACCCAAGAGGACATATGAAGCTTTTTGGATCAATTTCTGTACATGCCAACAGTGGTTTGCCTCAACCACTGACACCTCCATACCTAAGATTTTTCTCTGGCTGTGTGAACATACCAGCCTATAAAAACAGGTAGGACAAAAATTCCAGAGAGGTGACACCTCTTATAACTCTAACTAGTGGCCCAGTGCACGAAATTTGTGCATTGTGGGAGGGGGGGGCGGTGTCCCTCAGCCCAGCCTGCACCCTCACCAATCTCAGACCCTTCGGGTAATTGCCTTTTGTTTCCTGCTGGGCCAACCTGCATCTTGGGGCCCTGCAGAACCTCACTCTCCGTGGGCGAAGCAGATCCCAGCCACCAGCCCCCTGCACCGTCCCGAGCCTTCTCTGGTGCACCCCACTTCGGTGCCACTCTGCACCCCTTGGGCCGCCCGCCTCCTGGCCAGCCGCTTCGCCGAAGCCACAGCACTCACCCAGGAGCCGCCCCTCAGGCAGAGGCCTGTCCATGAGCCTGTGGACCCCCCGACCATGTCTCCTGGCCTGCTGCTTCACTGAAGCTTCCTCTTCCTTCAGCATTCTCCTCAGACCCCCGGGAGTTTGGCTCCAGCAGCCCTGTTCCTCTGTGGCTCCCTGCAGACCCCTACCCCCTCAGCTCTCCCCAGCCACCCACCTGTCAGGATGCTGCCAGGGCACCCTGCTGCGGGCAGCGCGGGGCTGGGGCAGGAGGTAGGGGTGTGGAGAGAAGCTCCAGTTAAGTTTAGTAAACCCCAGGTCAATGTTGGGATTTGGCTGTGGGCTGTGGGGGAGTCTGCCTGGGCAGGACAAAATTGCCCCATGGCCCCGCGGCCCCACCCACCCTGTGAACAGTCATGATGTGATGGTGTCCTGAACAAATTTGCATATTCCTCCATTATATATAGAGAAGATGGCCACAAGTTCTTTGAAACTCCTCCCATCCGGAATTGGGGCCTCACCCTTTTTCCCTTTTATCTGCACTGGCTATGGTGATTTGGCTTTGGTGAAGTGGAAGTGATGCCACATGATCTCTGAGGCTAGGTTGGCATTAGCCATGCAGATTCTACCTTTTGTTCATTCTTGGACCCATGAACCACAATGTTAAAACATCCAAGTACCTTTAGACTCCCAGGACAAGTGGAAGCTGAAGCCATACAGAGAGACCAAAGTAAATAGAATTGTTAGCCTCAGCTGATACCAGGCTTTGACTCATCCCGGATCAAGTGCCAGATATGATGAAAGAAGCCTCCCAGTGATTCTGGTTCCCTCTGTTTGAGTTACTCACAGTCGTTTGAGTCTTCTTAGTTTGGTCTCCAGGCATTGTAAAGCTCAGACAAACCATCTCCAAATTTGTCCTGTCCAAATTTCTGCCCACGGAACTCATGAGCATAATAGTGTTATTTTATGACACTAATTGTTAGGGTGGTTTGTTTCAAGCAATTCACAACCAGAACCTGCCCCTAGAATCAACATTCAACCAGGGAGGGGTAGGAGAGGTCAATAAATACCTCTGCATCTTTATCACTTAAATTCCAAGGTGTTTTCTAAAGAGCTGCTCAGGGATTTCCCTGGAGGATTGAGTCTCCCTTGTACCTGGAAACAACAAATTCATAAAGACATCCTTTACTTGCTTTCCTCTTTTCCTTGCTTTGCTTTCTCAGTCTCTAACTCTGCTTCCTGCAGTTCATATCTCAAACTACTTGCACCCAAATCCTTGTTTCAGGGTCTATTTTTTGAGAAATCCAAATCAAGAGTGAATCCAATTTTGTTTTGCTATTTTCCGTTTTTATTTCTATGTGGACCATAACTATCCCTCATGCAATTTATTGAAGACCCATTCTCTCCCCTCTGACCAGTAGTACTACTTACTACCTCTGTTACATAGTAGGTGTCTACTCATAATTAAGAATTTATGGGATAACTATCCTATTTTATTGATTTATTTACTAGTATCTATCCCTGCACCAGTATTAAGCATTTCTATCTGTTAAGGCCAGGTCTTTCATCTGTCTTTATTTTTATTCAGGAGAATAAGTGAATATTAATTTCTATGTTAATTTTTATAATAAGTTTGATGAATTTAGACAAAATACATATTGGATTTTCTGTTGGGATGGTATTTAGTCTAGAGATAAATATGTGAATAACTGATACCTTTAAGATATTGGATGTATTAGTTATCAATATATTGCTTGTTATGTAATGAATTACCCAAAGTTTAGTACCTTAAAACAGCAATTACAATTATGTATATATCACAAAATATCTGTCAGTCAGGAATTTTGGAGCAGCTTAGCTGAGTGGTTTTGACTCTGGATCTCTCATGACTTTTCAGTCAAAGATGTCGTTCAGGACTTCAGTCATCTGAATACGTGACTAGGGGAAGGACATGCTTCAGATGGCTCACTCACATGGATCTTGGTCAGAGGGCTCAGTTTCTATGAAGGCCCCCTACACTGGGCAGCTTTGGTGCCCTTATGACATGACAGCTGGTTTCCATCAGAGTTATCGTGAGAAAGAGAGCAAGAAGGAAGCAATGATGCCTTTTTATGACCTTGTTAGTTACACACTCTCACTTCTAACAGATTGTATTCCTTAAAAGCAAGTCACTAAGTCCAATCCACACTTATAAGGAGGAGGGTTAATTTCTATATTTTGAAGGTAATAATACCAAAAATTTGCAGACATATTTTAAAAACATTATATTGTATCTTGACAATCCCTAAACATAATACATCTCATTTTAGATTTTCTAAAATTTCAACATAGCTTTGTCATTTTTTCATAAGGTCTTGGAAATGTTTTCTTAGGGTTTTTTTTATGAGATACTTTAAATGAGTTGATTTTTTAAAAAACATACCTTTTAAAGATTGTAATTTTCTATTTCTAAATTTGGTATAGAAATGCAACTTTTTGTTTTCATACTAAATATATGAAAACACCTTGTCTATTCTCTCATTTGTAGATTTTATAAGTACATAATCATGTTACTTGTACATTAATGAAGGTCCCAGTGGGAAGTAGATGACACTCTACAACTGGGTAATTGAGAAATTAACAACATTGTGACTGTTTACAAAGGGGGCAGCATTTAGGGAAAGCACGATTTATGTTGCAAAAACCAGAGTTAGTAACTTAGTGATTCCCATCCCCAGGCCTAAAGAAGCAACGTGGGGAGTGCTTACATGAACCTCAAGAAGTACTGTATAAGGAAGGCAACCTGGCAGGATTCATGGCCTTTGTTAGAGGGACAGTGGGAGGGAACTAAGGAAATTCATACCCCAACCTTTCTCTCCTCTTACCAACCAATATTCTACTGGTGTCTCTTATTGGCTGAATTCAAACAAATGCCAGGAAATAAAGATGTTGATACACTTACTCAGATCAGTCTCCTGGAATACAGAGCAGAGTAGAGTAGTTGGAATAAAATCTCATGGGGAAAATGAAAGGTATCAAGCACAATCTATAAAAAACAAAAAACAAAAAAGAGACAATTTTATTGCTTCTTTCTTAATTCTTATTCCTTCAGATGTGAATCACTGGGTAATATGCCTAATTTTTAATAGAAGAAAAAGTGTCAGCCAAATGAAATATATATAGTTTCCCAAATAATTCATAGATTACTAGTAGATCTTTATGTGGCCTTAGAAGGAATCTATACTAATAAAAGAGAAATATGCAAATTGACCATACCTCCACTACGCCCACAAGCCATGCCCACAAGCCAATCAGGAGTGAGTATGCAAACTAACCCAACCAAGGTGGATGCGGCCACAGAGCGAACAGGAGTCTTGGGTTTCCCTGGCATGGAGGAAGCCAAGCTTCCTGCGCCCTCTAACTGGCCCTGGCCTCCACTCAAGGCTACAATGTTTCAATTATAGAAGATAAATAAATCCCAACAAAAATGGCAGCAGCCATGGAGCTGGAGAAAGCAGGAGGCTTGGGTTGCCCCTGGCAATGGAGGAAGCCAAGCTTCCTGGCCGGCCCTGGTCTCCGCTCAAGGCTACAAAGTTTCAATTATAGAAGATAAATAAATCTCAGATACCAGGGCCTCTGCTTGGGTTTCCGGGGGATGTGGCCGGCCTGCAAACCACCACAGGCCCCTCACCCTGGCCGCCCCATGCACCAAGGGAACCCCTACCCTGATCCGAGACACCCTTCGGGGCAAACCAGCTGGCCCCCACCCATGCACCAGGCCTCTATTTTATCTAATAAGAATAATATGCAAATTGACTGTCACTCCAACACAAGATGGCTGCCCCCATGTGGTCACAAGATGGCCACCACAAGATGGCCAGCATGGGAGGGCAGTTAGGAGGGATCAGGCCTGCAAGGGAGGGCAGTTAGGGGTGACCAGGCTGGCAGAGGAGGGAAGTTGGGGCAGACCAGGCCTGCAGGAAAGAGCAGTTGTGGGGGAACAGGCCATGAGGGGAGGGTAGTTAGGGGTGACCAGGCCTGAAGAGGAGGGCAGTTAGGGCCAATCAGGCTGGCAGGGGAGCAGTTAGGCATCAGTCAGGCTGGCAGGAGAGTGGTTAGGGGGTGATCAGGCTGGCAGGCAGAAGCAGTTAGGGGCAATCAGGAAGGCAGGCAGGCAAGCAGTTGGGAGCCAGCAGTTCTGGATTGTGAGAGGGATGTCCAACTGCCCGTTTAGGCCTGATCGTACTGGGATCGGGCCTAAACTGGCAGTTGGACATCCCTCAAGGGTTCCCAGATTGGAGAGGTTTTAGGCTGGGCTGAGGGACACACACCCCATGCACAAATTTCGTGCACCGGGCCTCTAGTAATTTGATAAACTTCTTGGGCTAAGGGACAGGGGTAAATCTTTATCCTATATATGCATACAAAGAGTATGTTGAAGGAACCACAGATGGTGGATGGCCATTCACCTGCCATCAAATGGATGGAACTACTAGGCCCAATGATCCATAAAGCCACTATTTCACTGGACAGGCTATGCCTTCTTAGAGCAAAGTTGTCCCAGACGATAGAGAGGAGGACGACCAAGACCCACCAGGAGCACCAGTCTTTTCCCTGTTTCCTCACAATTGCATTGCCTCTTCTCTCAATAAATGGTGTTCCAGGTTGCAAAGAATGATTGTTTGTTAAAATTCCAAATTATTTTATTTTCCAGAATGCTTCTATATCTCGGTCTGGCCCAGGTCATATGATACATTTTCCTGAGGCTGGTTGTCACCTGTCATATTACCTAGATCGGCTGCTTTGTGCTTGTTCATCCTTTATGAACAGAAGGATGTTCCATGGGGAGGGAAAGTAAGAATGAAAATATACAGAAAGTAAATAAGACTTAAAAATGTGCCTCCCTTGAAAGAAATTCAGTGAGAGAGGAGGAGGAAATAAGTAACTCAGTTTTTGGAAACTAGATGTCTATATGTGGCATGTGCAGGCCATGTATTTTCCTAGCAGTGGAAACCTACTCTACCTTTGCCCTCTGAAGAGTCAGGATCCAGAGGCTGGAATGGTGTCCTGATGGTTACATTTTTACTTTTCAGCACTCTAAGTCACAGAACAGTGTGACTAGCCTAGAGAGGAGGGAGTGGTCCTGCAGCCACCATTTAGAATCCAAGAATAGGATGAAATCCTTCAGGAGTATGTAGCTGCTTAACCAAGGCAATTTGAGGGAAGGGAGGGGAGGCCTGTTGGGCAAGTTTTGGAAACAGAAGCTTGGAGGACCTTTGCATTTGAACTTTACTTGTATTCCCTGATATTAGGCACTCCTTTTTTGTTAGTGGGAGTAAAATCTATCTCTGTGCTTATCATCAGTTACTCAATAAAACAAAGACTCAGTTGTTTATTAAAAATCAAATCTAAAACCAAACCTTCCACTGGCTACCTTAACCACTTTTACATTGCATTATTAGTAATATTTTAAGTTAAAGTATAGTTGACATACAGTATTACATTCATTTCAGGTGTCCAACACAGTGATTCTGCTTCTATATAGCTTATGATGTGATCACCACAATATGCCTAGCAACCATCTGTCTCCATACAAAGTTATTACAATATTACTAACTTTATTCCCTGTGCTGTACATTACATCTCTGTGTTCCCCCGAAGTAGTATGTCTACTGTTACTAGAAAATTGAAAATTCACATAAAGCTCCTGGACTTTGGCTCCCTTATCCATAAAATTGAAATTCTGGACTTTGAAAAAAGATTTTCAGACTTCATTTTGCCAAGTACCGAAGTTCCTTTGAGGTGCCTCAGTTACCACCGCATGTGGAGTCTCCCAGAACACTTTGCCTGCATCACCTTGTATCAATTTTCATGTTAGGATTAATATCCTATCTAATAAAGAGGGAATATGCAAATTGACCATAACTCCATGACAAAGATGGCAGTGCCCACAGCCAATAATGAGGGAATATGCAAATTGAGGGTCACTCCACGACAAAGATGGTGGCGGCCTGGCCAGGACGCTTGCGTCGTCACCACAGAGACGACGCAGGCATTCCGCCCCGCCCCACCTGCAGAGGGCCTGTGGGCATCGTGTAGGCGCACAGGCGCAGAGTGGCCGAGGCAGGACGGGATGCCTGGCTTCATCGCCAAAGCAATGAAGGCAGGCATCCCGCCCCACTCCGGCCGCTCTGGGCTGGTGGGCAATGTGCTCCAGGCTGGTGGGCAGCACACATGGAGAGCTTCTGGGCGGGGGAGGCGGACTGGCGGAGGGCGGCCTGTACTCCTCACATGGCAGCAGTTGCAGCTGTGAGCGTGCCAAGCAGAGCCTGCGGGCTGAGCTGAAATAGCGCCTACAGGCCATCAGCGCCGAGGAGTGGCTATGCAAGTCCTGCCTCCTGCCCAGAAGGTGTGCGATCACAGGGAAAGCCACCGTGGCAGGCCAGATTGATGTCCTCCTGGCTGTGCCATGGGGGTTTGAGGATCTGCATAGCCGCAGGCCTCCGGTGCACGCATCCTCTCCTCCTCCCCGTGGTATGCCAACATCCCCCAGCACGCTATCACCCACGTGCTCCTGCAACAGTCCCAGACCATGGCTCCACGCAAGTTCCCCCCCCCAGCCCCTCTGCCGCACTTCCATCAACCCCAGCATGGCTACATTCCCCACAGGTTGTGCACACGCCCCCTCCGGGATGTTCATGTCCTTTGGAGAGTGTCTGGGTGTTCTGGGTGCTGGGGGTGGATGCCTTTGAGATGACAGAGAGGGCAGAGTGGTGACGTCCTGTTCCCGCGGAGGCCAGTGCAGTGACAAGATCACCTCCGTGGGGCTAATGCAGGTGCGGAGGTGGGAGCAGGTGTGGACAGACACACCTGTTGGGCACAGGCAGCCCTCACTGAGGTGCCTTCGGTCAGCGTTCAAGATCGGGAACCCAGAGGAGGTGAGGAATTCCATCCTCTCAGTAAAATGGTGGGATAGTCAGGGTGACTGCAGAGGAGGAATGTGCACTTTGGGTGCCGGCACCCATGAGCGAAGGCTGCCCTGACTGAGCCTCGTTCACTTGGGGCCTAGCACACTCCTGCCAGGCAGTGGGTGACAGGACATGCTTTTCTGAATGAATGAGAGAAAACATTGATTCTCCCGCTGCCCTCGAAGGTGGAAAGTGGAGTGGGGAGACATGCAGGGAGTGAGTGAGGTTCCCTGTCTGGGAGTTCCTAATCCACTGTTGGTTCCTTTCACCGCTGACTAGAGATATACAGGGTGTCCCCCCAAAATGTATACACACTTTGAATACCTACTAACTCCAATGGGTTTAAGCATGAAAAGAAAGAAACAGCAATGGAGCTGTCATCTGTTAAAAGTGCGGGCACAAACTGGCAGTCAGACATTCCCCGAGGTGTCTCGAATTGGAGAGGGTGCAGGCTGGATTGAGGGGCCCCCCTCCCCCACCCTCCACTCCCGTGCACGAATTTTATGCACCAGGCCTCTAGTTGTATCTATAATAACAAAAGTGTAATATGCAATCGACCAAATGGCTGAACAGTGGAAAAACCTTCCAGATGACCACGCTATGACACTCACTGGCATCAGGCCAGCTAAGGCAGGTGCAATGCAATTAGTCGGGGGGGCCCCACCATCGCCCCGCAGAGGGAGGCCCAGGCCACCAGCTGGCAGGGTGATCAATGGGGGGGGCTCCATGATCACTCCAAAGAGGGAGGCTCAGGCTACCCAGTGGTGGCACTTTGGTGGGTGGGTGGGGCCTCCCTCTGCAGGGGCAATCCATCACAGGGCCCCAGCTGGGTGGGTAGGGCCTACCTCTTTGGGGCGATCAATCGTGGGGCTCCTGGACTGCAAGAGGGCTCAGGCCAAGCTGAGGGACGCCCCCCTCCAGTGCATGAATTTCGTGCACCAGGCCTCTAGTTTAATAATATGATCCTACTGCTTACAAATAAAGTTTGAAGATATTAAGCTAAAGTATCCCTGATGTTTCTGACAGTTTTGATTTTCTTTAATTCTGTTAATTAACCAGGAACTACAGATATACCTCATAGATTATGCAGGTTCAGTTCCAGATTACCACAATAAAAAGAATATCTCAATAAAGCAAGTCGAAATCTTTATGCTGGTGGAGGGTCTTGCATTAAATTGGAAAAAAAAGCACAAAATCTGTGAAGCACAATAAAGTGAAGTGCAATAAAACGAGGTATGCCTGTATTTAACCAGAGAACAGAAGGCGAAGGTGTGATTTGATTCATGTCTTCAGTAGCGTGAGAAGTTTCATGAAGGGAAAGATTATTGGCCTTTTCATATCCACAGGGGGCCAACATGAAAGAAACAGGCTTAGATTAAAAGAGAACTATTTCTATTTGAATTTAAGACAAAGGCTTTTGACCATCAAAATGACGAACGAAGAAAATTGAGTAGATAATCATCAGTCTGGGAGAACCGGGAACCCTTTCTTCAGCTGAGGAGTTAATTACCTTGAACAGTACATCCTGGCCACATGATGAGAGATATCAATAACTTTAAGAAACTGGTGGGAGACTGAGACATCTGCTATTTGATGCCAGGATCAAACTAAACCTAACTGCCGAGGTAGCTCACAGCAGTCTCATCTGTCCGTGCAGTTCTTTGAGGTTGTCTGGATGCAAAGAACTTGAGCACAGTTATTCCACAGGTAAAAGAGGTATGGGTAGTGGTTCTCAACTTTGGCTGCAAATCAAAATCACCTGGGGATCTTTAAAAGTAATGTGTGCCTGGGCCCCACCCTAGACCACGCAAGTGGGAATCTTTGTGAGGGGAGTAACTTGTTTGTGGGAGGAAAGTCACGTGGCTATAAACCAGGCATGGATAGTTTTACATAACCAAGGAGAGAGGGTGCAGCTGGGCTGGTTTTAGTGTCTTATAGCAAAGCAAGAAATCAGCTGGGAGGCTAATTGCAGAGTGAAAGGGTCTTTGTGTGTTGGAGGGAAGAAAACGAAACTAGAGTGGATTGAGTGGCTGTTTGGGAAAGATTATGGGGGAAATGGTAGGAAGTTATAGAAAAGATAGGAAAGAACATAAACAAAATGAGAAGGTCTATTGTGAAGAAGCTTCTTTGTTAGAGGGCAGCAAAGGAGAGAGCAAGGATTTCAAGAGGGTGAAATGAGAGAAACAAGAGAGCAGCTTCATGGAAGTAGCAGGCATCCCGTGTTAAATGAGAGCACAGGTGATGTTGGAGCAGAGGCGGAGGTCTAGCCCCGCCAGGCCTGAAGCAAGTGAGGGGAGTAAAAGCTGGAAACCAGGGTGCTGCTCAGAGCAAGGAAGTTGACCTCAAGGGCTGGAGAACAGTCTGCCTTGAGAGCAAGCCAGGGAATGGAGGGATTTGTTCAAGAAGAAAGGACAGAGGAAAATGTCTCCTGAGGAATCCAGAGCCAGCTGCCAAGGAAATAACTAAGGAATGACATCTATTGAGTCACCTCTGTGAGTAGATCCTAATAAGAAAAGACAGATGGTCTAGAGGTGCTGCTGCCCTGTACTCAGGAACAAGGGAGGGAAGTGATTTTAAAGACTCTTTTAAGTGAAAGGCTTAAGAGGGACTTGTCTAGGCCCAAGGGTGGAGTAGCGCTCTCAAACTTTTAACTTAGTTTAGAAGTAAATATTTTTCTGGTGATTCCTCAATGAGTTCCAGCTTTTCCTAGAAGCTGGTCTTTATGAATATAGAAAAACCAGGAGGGGGCTAAGGAGTCATGGGCTGCTGTTTTCTAGGGAATGTGTGTACCCCGTCTGCTGAAACAGCTTAACTAGGAAGGACTTTTCATTGTTCCTCCTGGAATTTCCTGACAAAATTGGAAGTTATTGGATAGCTTAAAGGGGATACAAAGTCATGCTGAAGTGGAAGGAAATGGTTATTTTAAGCAATTACTGCCTTAAAGAGAGGTGGGAGGTCTCCCTGAGCCTTTCCTTCGACCACTCAGAAATGGAAACATAATGTGACCTGGGATTCAGCCTTGCTTCCTCCTGGCCTTGGCCATTCCTTTTCATTTGCCCTGATATGTTCCTTCTCTTACCGACATGCCAGAGACCAATGGTTCCTCATACATGTTTATACATGTCTCTTAACACACCCAAAGGGATTGAGGTTTCCGGGAAGCAGATTCTTTTTTTTTTCTTTCTTTTTTTGATTGATTATAGAAATAGAAGAAAAGAGGAGAGATAGAAACATTGATGAGAGAGAAACATTGATTGGCTGCCTCCCATAGGCCTCATCCTGGGGATCCATCCTGCAACCCGGGTATGTGCCCTGACTGGGAATTGAACCAGTGACTTCTTGGTGCATGGGACGACACTCAATCCACTGAGCCACACTGGCTGAGCAGGGAAGCAGATTCTTATCCTGCCCTGGAATAGAGGAGGTTCAGAATATCTTAAACATAATAGAAAATGTGTGTATATCCTCGAGGAAGGCTGAAATAGAAGCCCAAATAGTTTTGAGGTCGTTGTTTCAGCAAGTAGGAACAGCTGCAGTTGGCCTGAGCATCATTCTGCACTCTTTATTATGAGAACTGATGAAGTTGAGCTGCTTAGAAAATACAAATAGATTAAAAGATCTTAAGAATGGGACACATTGACTCTTTATGTGTCCAAGTAAAAGGCTCCTGGTTTCCGATTAACACGGTAAGCTGCCTCATGAGGTTTACATTTTGGACCTCCTAGGATTTTCCTTTCAGAGAAACAGTTCTTGCTGATTAAACTATAACAAGATTTTCTCAGTAACATGTTTCCCTGAAACTTGAGAATGAAACACATAGTTTGTCTGAATTCAGGAGTTCTGATACTATAGTTCTTGAGCTAAGTACAATGTGTGGAGAATAAGTGGAATGATTAACCAAAAACTTCAAAATCACTGTCTATCGGTGTTAGGACAAAGTTCTTTATCTTAGTCTGCCATGGCCAGGGTTAGGGAATGCAGCTTTGTTCCCATAGTTAAACTTCCAGATTTGAAGCAGCATTTCTGCTCCCCACAAGCATTGTATCTGCCTTTTTCAATGACAGGACAGAGTGGCCGGGGCAATACTGTTGGAAGTAGACAGGATGGAGCCACCCAGGAGTGTGGTGAAGGAAGCTTAACTTTCTCTCTCTCCAACCCTAGTTTTCCTTCTGTAATCCTCCATGTTCTTCTCAGTCCTCACTCTCCTTAGGATTCCTTCAGGATGAGGAAATCCTAGCCCCAGTCCCTTCTTGAGTGCTGAGAATGATCTTTTAGGAGGCGGTCAGTGGAGTTAAGGTCCCTGTAGTCTTATATTGCTGTGGGGGAAGGTTCAGGTTGGTCCCACTATCAGGGGTCCTCAAACTTTTTAGACAGGGGGCCAGTTCACTGTCCCTTAGACCGTTGGAGGGCCGGACTATAGTTTAAAAAAAAAACAACTATGAACAAATTCCTATGCACACTGCACATATCCTATTTTGAAGTAAAAAAAAACAAAATGGCAAAAACACCCGCATATGGCCCGCAGGCCGTAGTTTGAGGACGCCTGCACTAGATGTTTCAACTCCACTTCTGCCTACCAGTTCTAGCTTCAATAATTCATACCTAAATTGTTTAAAGGCAAACATTCCACTACTGTTTATTCCGGCAACCATACAGTCTAGACTTGAATGCATCGTCTTCCTAAGAATAGCTTTCACTATTCCTTGGTGAGGAACTCTTGGGATGAAAGGCTCACTCTGCCTGCAAGAGTTACTTGATAAGAGGTTTGCATTACCTTGCTCTGCCAACCCTCATTACCTTGTTCACCGAGGACAGCTGTTAGCCAGGAATGCCTTCTAATCTTGATTCAGTAATTAGTGAAAATAGAAGTTGGAAACTCACCTATTGAGTATGCCTTGAAATATGATGTACAATAAATTATATGGTAAGAACCAGATTGAACTGAATTCACAGCTGTCCAAGGAAAAAGCTACTCAAAATGTTTTTTGTTTGTTTTTAAATGAGGTAGCACTATAGCATGCTAAGACTTGGGTAAACTCATTACTGATCCCTATATACCCCCTATTCAGGTCTACACTGTAGCTCACTGTTGCTCAAACTGTTAAAAAAAAAGTGACAGATCTTTTTTATGTCATGGGTTTTCAGTAATAAACAGAAGTTGCTGATAATTTCTCCCCAATGAAGCATGCTGATAGCTAATTTGTACTCTGAACCTCAGTTTTTGTCTCACTACAAAGACATATATGAAAGTACAAGTGTTACCTATTGACTTAATTTCCCATTGATAATGGATCTTTTGCCAGTAACTCATTTTGATTTCTCTCTGAGCATAACTGCTTGCTATTAACTCACTAGTGTTCTTGCAAGGTTCTCAGCAGTAGGGATCTGTATCTGTATTTTCTATGCGAGATGTATGAAAGGGCTTGCAGTTTCAAATGTTTCTACTTCTTAAGACAAAATTCAGTAATTTCATGCTAGAAAACATTATTCCTTTTGCTGGGAAAGAGTTAAGTAGTCTGCCAGAATGCTGTGCCTTAACTGAAAATGGTGCAAAAGCTTCTGAGACTCTATGCAAACTTTTTGACAAATAAGGAACTGTAGGCACACTGCCGGTCCAACAGAACTCAATTCATATTTTTATTTCTTGCCACTTTTTTTAGCTGCTTGAACAAAATAATTACTCATTCTCCCATCTCAGCACATAAAACTGACATCCTATACTTGCCTGAAGGCCTGTGTGAAAATTCCTTAATAATGTTTTAACTTGCAGAATTTCATTTTCATTATTATGAAAGTATCATTGAATATCCATTTATTTAACTGGCAATAATAATAACAAGGCTTACTTTAACTGCAGCTGTGTGCCTGCATGTATGGATGATGTCTGTCTCCAAAATGTTTTTATCACCATCCCCTGAGCCAGTTGGAAGCCACCTCACTCTTTCTGGAGTCCAGTGACCAATCAGATGTTTTGTGATAGAGAAAACATGTTGCTCCAGGAATAATTATGTTCTGCCTTCCTCTTTCTTGACACCACCCAAGCCATCATCAGGGATCTGTGTGTGATTTAAAAGCAGATAACAAAACAAAACACTTTGCAATTGTACTTCCACAGTCCTCCAAGTACTGGATGATGAACATAGGCCAGAGCTAAATATTCTGTGAGGCCATGAATTTTAATGGAGGCATTTGGCATTTTGAAATTCAAAGGGAGCATTTTGCATTTTCTGCTGAGCAGCTCTAAGGCCTAGGCTAGGAGTTTTAGATTAGTTTTCAGACATGGTGGTAATTGCACCACAGAGACTACAACCAGATTCTTATTGATTTCTCAGCAGTTCTACTCTTGCACCGCCAAGAATTTCTTGTGTTCCTGATGTGTAAGATCTATGCCTTCCCTATGCCCTTAAATGGGAAAGGTGATAAAGTTAGGAAAGTACATTAGTTGATCAATGACTTCAGATCACAGTTGTGGCAAAGTCATGGCCACTTCTTTCCCAAACAGGATAGGAAAGCAGATGCTCACAAAAGCAGGGGCCCCATAAATTCTTGATTTCCTGCTCTGAGAGTGGGGAATATCCTTTCCAGAACCAGACATCTTAAGATGAAGCCTTTTATCAAAGGCCTTGTCCTCAACCTTTTTGGTGGGTGAAAGAAAATTTTGTCTTATCTCAATTTTCCCAAATGCCATATTGTTAAGAATACAGGTATTCTGTATAATTACTAGTAAGTAGGTATCCCTCTCCAAAAAACCAAAGCAATATGGAGGTGAAAATTAATTTTTATAAATTTCATTTGAGTTTTATATATTTACATCTATATATTTATGCCTATTATACATATACACATAAAATCCATATACATGTCCATGCATCCATTCACATAAACATGCATTTCAATTAAATATATATTTAATCAGGTTATAATCAAATCTTATGTATATATAATCAAATCTATGTATATATAATCAAATCTGATGCATAATCAAAATATATATAAAATCAAATTTACATATGAAATCAAATTATTTATGAATATGTAATCAAATTATATAATTAAATGTGTATTATCTATGTGTGTGTGTATGTTAACATTTTATATATTTGTAACATTAGTTTAACCATCTCATTTTACATTGTTCTTAACTCACTTTAATTTGAGGACCTCACTGACTTCATAAAGTAAATGAGGCTTCTTGATCCTTCTGCCATATTAGCCCTCGCTCCATAAGTCAGCAACCCTATGTATAGATGTTGTTAAGGCTGAGTACAACCATTCCTATGATATATAGATATGAAGGGAAAATAACCAAAATATGAGCCCAGTAAGCCTACTGCAACATGGACTTGCATCAGGAGTCCATTAATCAAATAACATGCATATGCCTCTTAGAACAGTGGATCATGGTGATTTTTATGTTTCAAGAATTCAGTGTTATATCAAAGCAAATTAAGATTTTTCTTTCTCTGATGCACAACCAACCTCATAGAAAACACTTGTTGCTGTTTTCATGGATTTATCCTTAAAGGGACCCAGCCTGCTCTTTAATCAAGGAGCTCTGAGTAGACTTGGGGAATAATTTAAATTTTAACTATGGTTGCTATTATATAGATCTATACCACCTATGTTTACATGGTTGTGATATTTAAAGTATTTTATCCTTAGAGAGTCTGTGATTCCTTAGCTATTTCGACAAATACATTTAAGTCAAAGTTCTCAGTATTACTCTATCCTGATGACTTAGAGAAACTATAATCACCTTTACTTTAGATAAGTTCCAAAAATAAAGTATGCTTGCTATCTTGGGCTTTCACTATTACTATAAAACCAGGGTATCTTTTCAATTATGTCATTTCTGGATTAAGCAACAAATTTACACACAGATTTCAAGATTGCTGGTATCACCCTACTGATGAATTCTTCCAAGAAATATGGTTAAGATGTGACTGAATACATTGTACTTAATAGGTAGACACCATTTCCGCCTTCCTGTCTGCAGAAGGAAATGGGGTCCATTCTTTATTATTTTAGGCAAATTACAGGATTAGACCTCCAAATATATGCAGGAGTTGCCTTTAGGCTATAATTAACAAGCAGAGAAATGGATAGGTATTTGAGTCAATATATTACATAACAAAACTTAGGTGAATACTATCATATTGATGAACTTGTCATAACTAAAGTTTATTTCCTTCTCTCTGGCCAAATCCTGTATTATTCTCTTGCATACATGTACTCAAGGTTTTTTCCATGCAACACATGGAACTCTTCAGATAGCTTTATCTCCTCCTGAGCAGACTCAAATTTCCCCAGGACCATGTTAAGATCTAGTTCTCATTTTGTGTCTGGAGCAATGAGGGTGTGTTGTTCTTCAAAGTGCTTTAAGCAGAGGAAAGCTGATTTCTTTAGATGAGGAAGAGGCTGTTTTCCCAAGCAAACAAGAGTTGGGTTCTCAGCCTCTTTTGTCTAATCAAATGCTCTTAATATCTCATCTCATTCCAACCAATGACCCTATGTTAGCGTAAGATTTGACAAAGTAGTACATCTCTACACCAAGTACAACTGGTGTTGGATGTAACGCTGAACCATATTTTCCCCTTTGGGTACATAAGGTGGTGGATTCCTTTATGGATTGTAGAGAAGCTTTCTGAGGTTCTTGATCAGAAAGTTCAGTTGAATGTTTAAGCCTGTAGCCTATTGTCCTTTAATAACTTATTCAATACATTCAAAGGTACTGTGTCTACAATCTTCATACTCACCATTGCTCAATTGCAATCAAGTAGTTATCATTTCCCAACTAATTTTCCTATACTGACATTCTGTCACAGACACCCATCAATAATGTTTTGAGGAACTGTGATGTCACGGAATGGTTTATATGGTCAGTGTCCCATTGTCCCTCTGGAAGAAGGATATTCATGTCTCATCAAACCCAAAATCTCAACTAAAGGCTTATCTTCTGGGGGCTATTTCTGATTTAAAAGAATGCTTTATCAGTAAGAATTTACGCTATAAGTAGAAGGCATACCCTGAAAATATCCTAAAGAGAATTTAGTGAAGGGGCTATGTATAGATCATCCTTAATTGAACACAAAAAGGATGTTGAAATACTCAAGAGTAAGGAAAGTTGGGGGGAAGTTATCATTATTAGGGCTGTGGGAGCCATAGGATTATAATGTTATAAAAATTTAGTAAGAGCTGGAGCATGAAGAAAAGGCTTTTCCCCCACTCAGGCTAAGTTAACTTGCACCTGGTTGATGGAGTAGAAGCAATGTGGAGAAACAAAGTCAGGTTTTGAAGGCAAGCCTTTTCTTGCAAAGCATCTGTTTAAAAGATACTTGCATGGACTCCACATTTGTGGCTTCTTCTCTATCAAGGTTCTCAGATTTCTCTGCTCATTTGCTCCATCCATGTATCATGGTTTTAGTTCTATCTTTGGGCCCTACTTTTAACTTAGGAGAGCTGTCTCTTGTGCGTTCAGTCCCTTGCAATTTCACCATACTTACTAGTAAATCAGGAACCTGCTTCTGGCACAGTTGCCTACTGCAACAAGAGATGAGGAACTAAGGCTCAACATATCCTGTATTCATAGTTGGCTGATAAGAATCTGTTTTTTTTAAATCATTTTTAAGTACTTCTAAGTCAGTTAACAAAAACAGTAAACTGCAATCCTTATTAACATCACCCCTCTGCCATTCAAGCAATAGGTTTGCAGTTGTTTCCCTTTTTACCTCTACGTCATCCTAATTCACCAAAGGATTGAATTGAAGTTTTGAAATGCTTGTAAGATTGCCAAGAATTATTAGAATCTTAGCCCAGGCAATGGGGCTCCTTTCACTGTCTGACCATCAAGTGATTTAACATCTGTTTCCATTCCTGTGTTTCTGCTTTCTAATACCACTTCTGACCAATTGCTTTAAGTGTGGACTGAGACAAATACTTCAGTATAAGTATTTTATTTGAGAGTTTATGCCACAGTAGAAGGTTGGGGAAGGATAAAGAAAGTAATGAGAAAAGCCAATGTAAGAATATATTTTTAAGGTGACCAATATGACCTATGCCATATAATCTTCTGAGACTCATAGAGAATCTATCCCAGTCTAGTTGGACTTTTGGAGGTTTCAGCATTGATCCACTGGCTCTTGTCTCTAATTTGTAAAAGCTCCCTTGAGGGTGATAACCATACACTTTTGGTCTATACTTGCTTGGGTATACAGCAAGATTATTTGGCATCAGAAGGCAAGACATACAAAGTGGGAAGATTCATGGCATCCACTAGAGGTAATGGGTAATGTGCTCTCAGCAATAGATGCCTGGGTTTCTTTATACCACAGTTGAAATTAAGTGGCCAGAAAGGATATAACAGCAGCACCAGCATGATCTGCACAGATGAATAAGTGAGCAGACAAGGCTAGCCCAAATGTAATGTGATGAAGGGTCTTGTATCTGCTTAAGAGTCTAAACATTTGGAAATACAAGTCTCCAAGGAGAGGATTCTTCTGAAGCCTCTCAAGTGCAACAATGTCATGTTCCTGATCTTAAGAAATACATATTTAGCTTTTCCGTGTTGAGTATAATGCTAGCTGTGGGTTTGCCATTTATGGCCTTTGTTATGTTGGGGTAAGTTTCCTCTAGTCCTTGCTGAGAGTTTTTATCAAAAATGGATGCTGAATTATGTCAAATACTTTTTATCATTTTGTTTATGTGGTATATTACTTTAATTAATTTGCAGGTATTGAACCAACCTTGCATATCAGGAATAAATCTCACTTGATTCTAGTATATGATCTTTTTAATCTGTTTCTGTATTCTGTTAATATCTTGTTAAGGATTTTTACAGGGATATTGGCCTATAATTTTCTCTCTTTTTATAATGTACTAGTGGCCTGGTGCACAAATTTTGTGCACATTAAAAGGGAATTAATTAGAGGAAATATTTTAATATTGCTATTTGCCCTTTTTCTATAATAGAAGTGTCCAAGATGAAAGAAAATTAGTAAAATGTATATGAAAATCTCCTTCCTGTCAGAGTCTGGGGCATGCTGCAGGACCTAGAGTCAAGTCCCCGCCCACCACCCACATGCGCTTCGAAAACGCAGGAGACCCAGACCCGGCCAGCCCCACCCCCATTGAGTGAGACCCAGACCCAGCCGGCCCCACCCCCATCAAACCCCTCTGGGCAGGGGGGCACAGCTTCAGGTCCCCCAGCCTGGCGCCAGGGTGGTGGGCATGGCCTGATGTCCACCATCAAGCCCTGCCAGGCGGGAGGCGCAGCCTGAGGTCCCCCACCCCGGCCAGGAACCATGCAGCCTCAGGTCCCTGCTGTTCAGTCGTTATGTTATGGTGTCCCAGCCAATTTGCATATTCCTCTATTATTAGTATAGATTTGTTTTATTTTAGAATCAGAGTAATGCTGGCCTCATAAATTCCCTCCTCGTGAATTTTTTGGAATAGTTTGAGAAGGATAAGTGTTAATTCTTATTTGAATGTTTGGTAAAATTTACCTGTGAAGCCATGTGGTCCAGAACATTTGTTTGTTGGTAGTTTTTGATTACTAATTTGATTTTGTTTATAGTTATTGGTCTATTCAGATTTTCTGTTTCTCCTATCTTGGAAGATTGTACTAGTATGTTTCTAGAAAATTGTCCATTTCTTCCAGGTTTTCCAATTTATTGGCATATAATTTTTATAGCATTACTTTATAACCCTTTGTATTTCTGTGGTGTCAGTTGTCACCTCTCATTTTTTATTTTATTTATTTGGGCATCTCCTTTTTTCTTGATGTGTCTGGCTAACGGTTTATCAATTTTGTTTATCTTTTCAAAGAATCAGCTCTTGGTTACATTGATCTTTTCTATTGGTTTTAGATTTCATTTTACTTATTTCTAATCTGATCTTTATTATTTTCTTCCTTCTACTCACTTTGAGAGGTTTTTTTTTTCTGTTCTTCTTTTCTAGTTCTTTAGGAGTAAGATTAAATTGTTTGAGATTTTTCTTATTTTTTGAGGTAGGCCTGTATTGCTATGAATTTCCTTCTTAGAACTGTTTTGACTATGTCCCATAAATTTGGAGTCGTATTTTCATTTTTTGTTTGTTTGTTTCAGGTAGCTTTTTATTTCTTCTTTGATCTTGTTGTTAACCTATTCATATTTCAGTAGCATGTTATTTAGCCTCCCCATGTTTGTGTGTTTTCTGTTTTCTTCTTGTATTTGATTTCTAATTGTATACCATTGTTATTGGATAAGATACTTAATATGATTTAAAACTTCTTAAATTTATTGAGATCTGTTTTATGACCTAACATGTAGTCTTTCATCAAAAAATCTTCCATGTGCACTTAAAAATAATGTATATTCTGCTGCTCTGAGGTGAAATGTCCCAAAAATATCAATTAATCCATCTGATTTAATGTGTCATTTAAGGCCAGTCTCCTCATTGACTTTCTGTCTTGATGATCTATACATTGATGTCAATGTGGTGTTAAAGTCCCCTACTAGTATTGTATTACTATTGATCTCTCTCTTTATAGCCTTCAATATTTACTTTATATATTTAGGTGCTCCTACGTTGGGTACATAGATGCTTACAAGTTATATTTTTTTGTTGGACTGATTACTTTATCATTCTGAAATGTCCTCCTTTTTCTCTTGTTACAGCCTTTGTTGTAAGGTGTATTTGTCTAATATAAGTATTGCTACCCCAGCTTTTGTCTCAATTTGCATAAAACAATTTTGTCCATTCCTTTACGTTCAATCTGTAGGTGTCTTTCAATATGAAATGGGTCTCTTGTAGGCAGCATATGTATGGATCTTTTTTTTTTTTTTTTTTTTTTTTATCTATTCAGCATCTCTGTGTCTTTTGTTTGGAGCATTTAGTCAATTCACATTTAAAGTCATTACTGATAGGTATGCAGTTAGTAGCATTTTATTAATTATTTTCTGATTGTTTTCATACTTCTTCTCTGTTCCTTTCCTCTTCTCTTATTCTCCTACCTTGTATGTTGACGACTTTCTATAGTGTTACATTTGGATTACTTTATATTTATTTTTTGCATATCATAGATTTTTGTCTGTGGCTCCCAGGCACTTCATATGTACCAAGCTGTGTTTATAGCAGCCTATTTTAAATGATGGTTCAAACACATTCTAGAATCACAACCATTTTTATTCCATATTTATGTTTTTATCATCTTTTTACTTCTTTTGTGTGTGCATTTGTGTGTATCCCTTAACTTATTGTTGTAATTATACATGATCTCCCTACTTTTGTCTTTTAAACTTTGCGCTAGCTTTATAGTTGATTGATTCACTGCTTTTATCGTTTGCCTTTTTCATTGAGAGTTTCTCTCCTATATTTTCTTATTCATATTTTTATACTTTCTTTTCTTCTTAAATAATTGGTTTATTGGTAACAAACTGCTTTAGCTTTTTCTTGTCTGGGAAGCTCTTTCTCTCTTTTGATTCTAAAAATGATAGATTTGCTGTGTAGAGTAATCTTGGTTGTAAGTCTTTGCCTTTCATCACTATGAATAAATCATGCAACTCCCTTTTGGCATGCAATTTCTGTTGAGAAAACAGTTAACATTATAGGAGCTCCCTTGTACATAACTAACTGCTTTTCTCTTGCTACTTTTAAGATCCTACCTTTGTCTTTAACCTTGGCATGTTAATTATGATGTGTCTTGATATGGGCCTTTTTGGGTTCATCTTGTTTAGGACTCTGAGCTTCCTGAACTTCTATGTATATTTCAATCCCTTGCTCTTTCTCTTCTCCTTCTGATTCCCCTATGATGTCCATGTTGGTATCCTTGATGTTGTCCCAGAGGTCCCTTAAACTATCATCATCATTGTGCCACCACGTCCTTCTGGTGTGTTGTTTGTGGAGTTTGTTGGGTAGTACCCTAGTGTGGTCTGAAGCCAGCCAAATAGGTTTCTTAATTCTTGAGTCTCTTGGGATGGGCTTAGGTGCAGGTCAAGGTCAGCCACTCTTACACCCAGGTTGGGGCCCTTTGATGGGAGTTACAAAGTGATCTGAGGTTGGTTGCCACTTGTTCTGGACTTAGAGGTAATTTGGAAGAAGCTATTTGGTAAATAAATGCTGGCTGCCAGTTGTGTGTGGCCACTTAGTTGAGGCTACATTCTAAGTCAATACTGGCCACTGGCTATGCTAGACTTTGAGCTACCTTTTGGGAGTTATAATGCAAATTGAAGTCACCACTTGTGCTAGGCTTGGGGTAGCTTAGCAAGAGGTCCAGGACACACTGAGACTAGCCATGGTTGTTTAGGGTTTGTGGATCTTTGGGAGCTTTTAGGAATGTTTCCATCATTATCTGAGGCAGACTGCTTATGTGGAGGAATCACTGGAAGAGGATGAGCAAGGCATGCTAGTTGGGTGGGGCAGGTCTTATGGAATCACCCGGGGAGGTCAAACGATTTAGCCAGGTTAATAGAGAGCTAGTTTCTATAGTATTGAGTCCAGCAAGTGTTATATGTGGCAAACCAACACATTAATATACTTTCTTGGTTTGTTTGATACTCTCAAGGCTTGGGGAATCCAATATCACATATTTTAAGAGAGTCAATACATATCCAATCAAATGTGACCATGGAGAGAGAAGGATTATGCATAGTTCTGACTGATCTTACCTTTGGAGTACTTTCTGAGGGCAGATATGCAAGAGACTTGAGTAATGATTAAATTTCTTTGTAATGTGAGATCAGGTGAAAACATATTATCTTGGGCAATGGGATTGGGACCCAGGCTTTCCTTATTCCTAGGGATCCCTTTTCCTTTTGTTGGAACTGAAGGTAAAAGAAAATTCTGCATTTACCTAAGGCATTTTCCTACCTTAAATAAACATCAAGCAGCCACCAAGAAACCCCCATCAGTTATGATAAATTGTAATACAGAAAGCTACATATTTACATACTAAGATTTTAGAATTTCTTTAACAGTTGTTTATGATGGAATGAAGTAGACTAATTAACTTGGCAACAGATATCTAGCTTCACCAAGAGAAGGTGCCATTATACATGGAAAAGACTGCTAGTGAAAAGTTGCTAGTTAGTCAAGAGCCAAAGTTGACCTATTGGATGACTGAAAAAAAATCTTGCTGTTTTTCCTTCTATACAATATTTGACACAGTTGGTGTGTTCTTCTATATATAGATTATATAACAAACCCCGAACCCAATATCCAACATTTCAAATATCTTTCATATTCCCTGTTTTTCATTCCTACCCATGTCTCTGCTTCCATTCTCATATTCCACTTGATAACCATCCTCTGAATTATTTCCTTTTGAATTAACTATCACCTCCAGTTTTGCTAATTTCTGTATTTTCTAATATTGTCATAGTGTGGGTTCATCTGGGACTTGCTTATTTTCACTTGACATTGAGATTAATTTATGTACTTTCGCATACATCTGTAGTTCATTTATTTTCACTGCTTTGTAACATTCCTCAAATATATTTTCTTCTAGCATTTGGTAAGTACTTTAGTTAGTTTCTTTATAGAAACAGGATAATTCTGAGTAGGAAAAAGACTGACTGTATTTCATTATAAAGGTAAAACAAGGCCTATCAAACAATTTTGCCTATCTGCTTGACCTTTTCACACACATACACTACTCATCTCTTCTAGAGCTGAGAATATTTTTATCTTCTTAGGCACTCTAGTATGAAGCTACTTGATATGAATTGTTTGAATATACCTTGTAAGTTAGATGTCTAATTTTTTATGGCTCCACTTAGTCCTCATAGTACTTAAAGACCTACCATGATCTGTATGAAAGTTAATTACAATATGAGTTGGGAACCTACCAAGCCAGAGCCTGATAGAACAGTATGAATAGCCTTGAAGGAAGGAACAGCAGGGAGAAGACCATAAAATTCTATATGGTTGAGTTTGTCCTGAATACTGCCTCAAATTCTGTGTTAACTCAAAACAGATCAGATAAAAAAAAATCTATTATGGTAATAACCAAGCCAGTTTCCCTCAAGAAGTGCTACCATATGTGGTCTTGTATTTGGATTGCTACAGTTCTTTGAGCACTTTCCATGTCACACCTTGGCCACTGGTCAGTAG
The DNA here is from genome assembly GCA_025583905.1 of Ia io. Classification (NCBI taxonomy): domain Eukaryota; kingdom Metazoa; phylum Chordata; class Mammalia; order Chiroptera; family Vespertilionidae; genus Ia; species Ia io. The sequence continues at coordinate 63,882,878 of JAJQQW010000008.1, forward strand.
CCGTGGTGATAGCAGAGGAAATAGTATATTAAGAAAGTCAAGTCTGTTTACAGTGGAAGAAATTGATTTGGATGGAGAGGCGTGAGTTGTATGCTAATCAGGCAGCAAATGTTTTTTTTATGGGTCTATCTTTGAGGTACATCATAAATGTGAGCTAAAAATATAAGCCACATCTTTCAGGGTGTCAAAGGCTCTCCAGATCAGGATTCAACTTGGGACGCTAATAATAATAACAGAAAAACTGAAACTGGCAACATAGTCTCTTTCTAAAGTTGAATTCAATACTGTATTATTGAGAAAATGCCATATATCAAGTTCTGTACTAGGCTTTATAGTCTTTTATTTCTAGAATGCAGCAGATATCTAAATCTCTAAGGGTTGCAATGACTAAAGGAAGAAAAACTGAAACTCTTACCAGGTGATTCATCTGAGAAGTAGTTGGTTTCTCTTGCTTTAGTGACCTTGGTAATTCTGTGCAAGTATATGAATATCCTATATAATAAAGAAGTAATATGCAAATTGACCATCACTCAAGATGGTCGCCCCCATGTGGTCAAAAATGGCTGCCCCATGTAGACACAAGATGGCTGCCACAAGAGGGCCGGCAGGGGAGGGCAGTTGTGGGCGATCAGGCCAGCAGGGGATGGCAGTTAGGAGGGATGAGGCCTGTAATGGAGGGCAGTTGGGGGTGACCAGGCCTGCAGGGGAGGTCAGTTAGGGGTTACCAGGCCTGCAGAGGAGGGCAGTTAGGGGTAACCAGGCTGGAAGAAGATGTAACTGAATCAGTCACATCAGCAACATGAGCTTCCTTTCCAGTTCTTGTTCTTCCCAGCTCATTCTGAAGCAAGACAGGTAGAATAACTCAGAGGAAAACATCTGATTCTGGCAGGGGTCTACTTTATTCTTATTGCTGCACAGATGTTGATATCCCCAACATTCTGTGATATTTTTAATTATAAGTACCCCAGTTCCAAGTTTTCTGTCTAGTCTCAGGGCAGTTAGGGGTGACCAGGCCATCAGGGGAGGGCAGTTAGGGGCAATCAGGCTGACAGGGGAGTGGTTAGGGGGTGATCAGGCTGGCAGGCAGAAGCAGTTAGGGACAATCAGTCAGGTAGGCAGGCAGGCGAGAAGTTGGGAGCCAGCAGTCCTGGATTGTGAAAAGGATGTCCGACTGCCCATTTAGGCATGATCCCACTGGGATCGGGCCTAAACGGGCAGTCGGACATCCCTTGAGGGTTCCCAGATTGGAGAGTGTGAAGGCTGGGCTGAGGGACACACCCCCCCACATGCATGAATTTCGTGTACTGGGCCTCTAAAATACACACACACACACACACACACACACACACACACACATTTACATATACATATATCCTATAGAATAAAAGCCTAGGTGGCAACATGCCTTCGCGCAATGTCATCACAAGTGAAGGCAGGGCCCGGCAGCTGCTCCGTGTGGTGAGACCTGGGGGTCCCACAGCTCTGCACAGCACAGAGGAGGTGGGTTCCAGTGGAGGTTTCAGCAGGGGAGGGCAGTTGTGGGCGATCAGGCCAGCAGGGGAGAGCAGTTGGGGGTGAACAGTTCTGCAGGAAGAGCAGTTGGGGGGATCAGACCTTCAGGGGAGGGCAGTTGCGGGGGGATCAGACCTGCAAGGGAGGGCAGTTGGGGGCAAGATCAGGCTGGCAGGGGAGGACAGTTGGGGGTGATAAGGCCAGCAAGGAAGCAGTTAGGCATCAATCAGGCCAGCAGGGAAGCGGTTAGGGGGTGATCATACTAGCAGCCAGAAGTGGTTAGGGGCAATCAGGCAGGCAGGGAGGCAGGCGAGCGGTTAGGAGCCAGCAGTCCTGGATTGTGAGAGGGATGTGCAGTCAGACATCCCTCGAGGATTTCCAGATTGGAGAGGGTGCAGACTGGGCTGAGGGACACACACCCGTGCATGAATTTCGTGCACTGGGCCTCTAGTATATACATATACGTGTGTGTGTGTGTGTGTGTGTGTGTGTGTGTGTGTGTGTGTGTGTATTAATATCTAATAGTCTGGATATGAGGGTAAGGAACTGACAACTACATTCTAAATAGGGACTTTTTTTCAGCATGTAAATACTAGACAAAACTGACTGACCTCCAATTTGCTACTCTTCCCTTCAGGAGAATAAATGAGATACCTGTTTCCCAGATAAAGTGCAATAAATATCTGAGGCTCCAGAAAAGTCTGAGAAGATAAGGCGGAGAAGAATGAAGCTTATTCCAGACATCAGTGCCTTAAATATATCCTCCTTGTTCTGGATAGATTTTCTCCAGAGACTTGGTGAAGATGGAGACAGTTGAGTGGCTAATGAATCACTTCAAACCTCAGCAAGGTTTGCATTTCATGTTCTGATGATCCTTTGGTCTATCTATCCTGGTGTCCTGAGGCCAGTGAAATGTCATAGATCCCCCTCTGTGAGTAAATATAGAGAAGAATGTATAGGGAAGAAAACAAGCTTTCCTTATGCTCAGCTAGTTGTTTGGAGAATTTGCTATCTATGACATATTACATGTAACTCAGATTCTGATGCAGCCATGCATGAGACCACTCAAGTAGTACTGACAACCCCATAGGACTTAGACTGCCAGAGTGGGAGGGAAACAGTCTTTGTCTCTTAAGCCACCAGACTCAGACAAGCAAAATATCAATTAGTTAGTAATGGCAAAAGTGAGGGGATTCTCAACTCTAAAAGTCTGGAAATGATAGGCTGAACAATAACTGAATCAGTCACATCAGCAACATGAGCTTCCTTCCCAGTTCTTGTTCTTCCCAGCTCATTCTGAAGCAAGACAGGTAGAATAACTCAGAGGAAAACATCTGATTCTGGCAGGGGTCTACTTTATTCTTATTGCTGCACAGATGTTGATATCCCCAACATTCTGTGATATTTTTAATTATAAGTACCCCAGTTCCAAGTTTTCTGTCTAGTTTCAGGGCAAGGAGACATTCTAGTTGATTATAAATCTTACAATTCTGATAGACAGGATAAAACTTCAGCCTTTGATGGAGCTTCAGATTTAGCAGAGGAACATTTCTTTCAACTTAGCCAAGCTGCCTTCCTCGGGCATCCATGCCAGCAGTGTTACATGACCTCAGAGAACGTCCTAAGGCAAGAAAGCAGAGTTCAGTAGAGGTCATAGGCAATAGGCATTAAACTTCCTGCTGTGCTTAAATCAGGGGTGGGGAGGGTATAGGGGAAAGAGCTCCACTCACCGCAATGTTCTGCTATAATCCTGCAGAACAAATGTGGGAAAGGGAATCTAGTTTAGCATATGTTTGTTATTTGGGAATATCTGAGCTCTTAGAGGCAGCAAAAAATCATTTAGAAATTCAACTTAACTGTCTAATGTATTTGAGATACATGTAGTTCTGGCTCATTCCTTTTGTTCCTCTGCAATGCGGTCACCATGTTCTGAAACTGGCCCAATCCTGCTTAGGCCTTTGAAAGGAGCCAGTGCTGTGGCCCTCATGGTGTGGATCCATTGCTGGGCAGGTGATGGTAGGAAAAACTCTTCTGCTGATTGTGATATATGGCCTGTATTAGGTTGAGGTATATTCATCTATATCAACTTTGTTGAGTCTTTTTGCATGAAAAAAAATAATTTTGTCTAATGCTTTTTCTGAATCTATTGAAATAATATTTTTTCCTTTATTTTGTTAATGCTGTATCACATGAATTGCTCTGTGGATGTTGAACCATTTGGTCCCTAAAATAAATCCCAATTGATCATGATATAAAATGCTTTTAATGTAATGTTGAATTCAGTTTGCTAATATTTGACTAAAGAGTTTTGCATCCGTGTTCATCAGGGATATGGGTAGTGTCTTTGCTTAAGGTATCAAAGTGATGCTGGCCACATAAAATTAGTTTGGAACTGTTTCCTCTTCTATTTTTTGAAATATTTTTTAAAGGATTGGTAGTATAGTTCTTTCAATGTTCAGTAGAATGCACCAGTGAAGCCATCTCATCCTGGACAAAATTTTGGTTGTTGGGAGGTTTTGATTAGTGACTTAATCTCTAATAGTAATTCATCTGTTCAGATTTTCTGTTTCTTCACGATTCAGTTTTTGATAGGTGGTACGTTTTAGAAATATGTCCATTTCTTCTAGGGTGTTCAGTTTGTTGGCATGTAATATTCATAGCAGTCTCTTTTGATCCTTTGTATTTATTTGATATCTGTTGTTACTAGTAAGTCTCCTCTTTCATCTCTAATTTTATTTACTTGAGCTTTCTCTTGTTTTAATGGTCTAGCTAAATATTTGACTATTTTGTTTATATTTCCAAAAGAATAGCTCTTCCCTGACTGGCAGCTCAGTGGTTGAGCATTGACCTATGAACCAGGTCACAGTTTGATTCCAGGTCAGAGCACATACCCGGGTTGCAGGCTCAATCCCCAGTGAGGGGCATGCAGGAGGCAGCCAATCAATGATTCTCCCCATCATTGATGTTTCTATCTCTCTCTCTCCATTCCTTTCTGAAATTAATAAAAATATATTTTTAAAAAACATCTCTTAATTTCATTGTGTTTTAGTCTATTTTCTGTTGTCTTTTTAGTAGATTGTATTTACATTATCTTTTGTGTTAAGATATTTTTTGGTTATTCACTAGCATGTTGTTTATCTCCCCATATATACTGAGTGGCCAGATTATTATGACCACCCCATCAGTACTTCGTTGGGCCACCTTTTGCCTTCAATACTGTGGCAAATCTTCTTGGCATTGACTCCACGAGATGTTGAAAGGTGACGCAAGGAATCTGACACCATGCCTGATGAATAGCACTGTCCAGTTCTGTGAGATTTGACGGTTGTGGAACCAGCTGCCTGATGGCTCTTTTAACTTCCTCCCACAAATGCTCAATTGGATTGGGATCTGGTTATTGTGGGGGCCACCTAAGCAAGGTAAAGTCTCCCTCATGTTCTTGAAACCACTCCTGCACAATATGAGCACCATGGCATGGTGCATTGTCTTGTTGGAAGAAGCCATCTCCATTGGGATACGCCATCAACATGATAGGATGAACTTGATCAGCAACGATACTTAGGTATGTTGTGCTATTCAGACTTTGTTCCACACGAATTAAAGGGCCCAAATCATGCCAGGAAAACATGCCCCAAACCATAACACTTCCCCCACCAGCTTGAAGGGTTGTACTCATGCATGTGGGGTGCATGCTTTCATGCTGTTTCCGCGAAATTCTCACTCTGCCATCTGCGTGATGCAACTGGAAACGTGATTCATCAGACCACATGACTTTTTTCCAATGCTCGAATGTCCAATCCTTGTGTTCCTGTGAGAATTGGAGATGTTTTATCTTGGTAACTGCAGACAGCAAAGGTGTTCGAACAGGCCTTCAGCTTCCATATCCCATACGATGCAGCGTATGGCTAATTTGCCTACAAATGTCAGGTGGTCATAATAATCTGACCACTCAGTGTATATGCATATTGATTTTTAGTCTCATATAATTGTGCCTGGAAAAGATGTTAGCCATGATTTCAATCTTCTTAAATTTACTTACTTGTTTTGTGGTTTAACATTATCCTGGAGAATGTTCCATTTGTGCTTGGGAAGAATGTGTATTCTCCTGATTTGGATGGAATGGTCAATAAATGTTAAGTTCATCTGATATGTCCTTTAAGGCCAATGTTTGCTTATTGATTTTTTTTGTTTAACTATTCATTGATGAAAGTTGGGTATTTCAAGTCTTCTACTGTTATTATATCACTGCCTATTTCTCCCTTTATATCTGTTAAAATTTGCTTTATATATGTATGTGATCCTCTATTGGGTGCCTACATATTTACAACTGTTATATCCTCTTATTGGATTGATCCTTTATCATTCAATCTTATTAAAGTCTATTTTCTCTGATATAAGTATAGCTACCTAAGTTTTCTTTATTTTTGCTTGGGGTATCTTTTTCCATACCTTCACTGTGTGTTCTTAAAATTGAAGTGAGTCTCTTGTAAAGAGCATATAATTGGGTCTTGTTTTTTTTATCCACAAACCACTCTGTCATTATTTGAAGAATTTATTCCCTTTACAATTAATATAATTATTGATAGGTATGGACATACTATCTGTGTTTTGTTAATTATTATGTGGCTGTTTCTTTGCCATTCTTTTATTCCTCCCCTTGCTCTCTTATTTTGATTTGATGATTTTCTGTAGTATAATGATTAGATTGGTCCTTTTTGTTTCTACTATAGATTTTTATTTGTAATAAACATGACAGATTAAAATATATTTATAACAGTCTGTTTAAGATCAAATGCATTTTAAAATTCTACATTTTTGTTCTCCCCACATTTTTCTGTCACAATATAAATATTTTTATCTTGTGTATCCATCAACAGTTATTTTGCCTTTAAAACTTCTTTACTAGATTTATAAGTAATTAACCCACCACCATTACAACATTAGATGATTCTGAATTCTACTGTAGATTTACTTTATCTGTGAGATTTATATTTTCATATGTTTTCCTGGTACTGGTTAGTGCCCTTTTGTTTCAGCTTGAAGACGTCCCTTTAACATTTCTTGTAAGGTTGGTCGAGTGGTAATGAATTCTTTCAGCTTTTATTAATCTGAAAAACTCGCTCCTACATATTTGAAGGGCATAATTGGCAGGTAGGGTATTCTAGGTTAGCAGTTTTTATCTTTCATCATTTTGAATATATCATACCACTCCCTTCTGACATGCAAAGTTTCTGCTGAAAAAAAAAAAATCAAGAGTCTTATGGGGATTTCCTTGTATATAACCAGTTTTTTGGTGTGTTTTTTTTTTCTCTTTTAAGATGCTCTTCTTGTCTTTAAATTTTTATTACTTTTTGCCTTATTTTAAAGTTTGCTGAACTTTCATCTAGTCTGCTCTTGAACCCTTCTATGGAATTTTTCAGTTCAGTTACTATATGTTTCATCTCACTGATTTCTATTTGGTACTTTCTTATATTATTGTAGTTCTCATGGTGTTTATGCATTGTTCTCCTGACATTGGGGAGCATCTTAAGGACCATATGTTCACTCCTTTATCATCATTTTATTAAGGTCTTTTTCTACATTTTTATAATTTTCTTTTGTTTAGAACATATTCCTCTATTTATTCATTTTCCTTTACTCTGTTATTTCCTATGCATTACACAAATCAGCCATCTCTCCAAGTATTTAAATGATCTTGTATAGGAAATGGACCTTATTATTCACTCTTGTCCTCTCCCAATCCTTTGTGACTCCCAGTATTTGATCCCAGTATTTGACTGCTATGTGCCAAGACCTATCAGTGTCACAAAGGAGAGGCCCTCAGTTAGCAGATTTTAAAGTTAAAGTATATAAATGTACCTCTTTCAGGCAAAGACTAAAAGATGGGCTTTTCTTTGTGCTCCCTCTGTACTGATCCTTTCTCTTAGGGGATAACTAATTAAGAACTGTTTCTTTGTTTACTAACATTGTGTTGAATATGTGAGTACAGGAGAACCAAGATGGCGACATAGGTAAACACCTATACTTGCTGCCTCGCACAACCACATCAAAACTACAACTAAAAAATAAATCAGATATCATCCAGAAACATGGGAAGGCTGGCTGAGTGGAAGTTCTACAAAGAGAAGGAAGGAGAAAAGTGCACTGAGACTGGTAGGAGGTGCGGAGGTATGGAGGTGTGTGAAACAGGCTGGCAATTGGGTGCGCTGGTGTTTTTTTCAATCAGGAGGGAATACAAGCTCCTACTTGCTCTGAACTCCAGTTCTGGGTGAGACTCTGGGGACCCAGACTTATACGGGGAGAAACTGGACTGTCTGGCATTGGGACAGGAACCTGAGGTGCTCAAAGCGATCATTGTTCCTGTGTGGGGGCACAAGACGCAGAGACGTGGAGACGGCTGACTGGCAGCCATTGCTGTTTGATCCACCCTGGTGATTCCCTGAGACCACCCCCCACCCAATTTACAACCCCACCCAAGCTATGCGCAGAGGCTTTTGCATATGAATGGCCTGTCCTTTCACAGCCTAACCTAACAAACTGCAGCTGGGTCAGAGAACTCCAAAGCTTCCAAAAGAAGGCCTAAGGCCCGGCAGCACAGCCTGCATTGCTTCACATCTGGGCACTTCAAAACCCCAAACAAAGAGGAGGAATCTGCAGATATCTCTGTAGCTCCTGCTGGGTGGCCTCAGGCAGTGGCTGACTTTGCACCTCCTTGGAAATCCAAGAGCCAGTGTACCCAGTGGTCAGTGTGAGACCATACCAGATTACAACTCTTCACATCCATAAGCGATGCACTCAAAGGGCAGACTCAGTGAGCACCAAAGCCCCACTGAAGCAAGTCCTGCCCCATAAGGGTGTCTCCAGCACAGAAGTTCTCCCATTATAGACACAGCTGATACTCACAGCCAATTGGCCTGGGATCAATTCCTCCCAGTGATACCAACAGCAATCAAGGTTTAACTACAACAACACTGTGCACACTTCCCACAAAGGGGTTCACCAAGAGTGTCCACCTCAGGTAATTGGGAAGGCTGAGCCACTGGGCCCTATAGGACACCTAGTACACAAGGCCACTCTATCAACACAGGGAAGCACCCAAAATGCGGAGACAAAGAAACAGGTCACAAATGAAAGAAATAGAGGAAAGCAAACTACTGGATATAGAATTTAAAACAATGGTTATAAGGTTACTCAAGAATTTTCTAGAAACCTCTGAGAAATATGGTGAGACCCTCAAGGATATGAAAAAGGAACAATTAGAAATTAAGCATACACTAACTGAAATAAAGAATAATATACAGAGATCCAGCAGCAGACTAGAGGATCCCAAGAATCAAGTCAAAGATTTGAAATATGAAGAAGCATAAAACACCCAACCAGAAAAGCAAAAAGAAAAAAAGAATCCAAAAATATGAAGATAGTGTAAGAAGCCTCTGGGACAACTTCAAATGTACCAACATCCAAATTATGGGGGTTCCAGAAGAAGAGAGAGAGAGAAAGATATTGAAAACCTATTTGAAGAAATAAGGACAGAAAACTTCCCCTACCTGGTGAAAGAAATAGACTTACAAGTCCAGGAAGTGCAGAGAACCCCGAACAAAAGGAATCCAAAGAGGACCAAGACACATCATAATTAAAATGTCAAGGGCAAAAGACAAAGAGAGAATCTTGAAAGCAGCAAAAGAAAAACAGTTAATTACCTACAAGGGAGTACCCATACGACTGTCAGCTGATTTCTCAACAGAAACTATGCAGGCCAGAAGGGAGTGGCAAGAAATATTCAAAGTGATGAATAGCAAGAACCTACAACCAAGATTACTCTACCCAGCAAAGCTATCATTCAGAATTGAAGGTCAGATAAAGAGCTTCACAGACAAGTAAAAGCTAAAGGAGTTCATCACCACCAAACCAGTATTGTATGAAATGCTGAAGGGTATTCTTTAAGAAGAGGAGGAAGAAGAAAAAGGTAAAGATAAAAATTATGAACAAAGTGACAACAAATACATATCTATTAACAAGTGAATCTAAAGATCAAGTGAATAAAAAATCTGATGAACAGAATAAACTGGTGAATATAATAGAATCAGGGGCATAGAAAGGGAGTGGACTGACAATTCTCGGGGGTAAGGGGTTGGGGGGGGGTGCGGGAAGAGATTGGACAAAAATCGTATACCTATGGACGAGGACAGTGGGGGGCGGTTAAGGATATGGGGTGGGGGGGAGCTATGGGAGGGAAAAAGGTGAACTGTAATAATCTGAACAATGAAGATTTATTAAAAAAATATATGTGGGTACAGTTCTGCTGGCCACCAAAGTCAGGTTATCAAGGAATGAATCTTCAGGACAATCACCCCAATAGCTGGGATGCCAAACATGTGCACAATTTCTTTTTCTGAGACGTGGTAACTTATGGCAAACAGAGTGAAAAAAACAAAAGGCATCTGCTGGCTTTCCCCATCTGTGGAGAGGATTGTATTCAGCCTCTAAATGTGTATTAAGTTAGATAAGCAGTAGGCTTCTCTGCTGAAAAGACTGGACATTTCAGTCTGCTGCCTCTGAACTATACCCAGGGGGAATAGCTTATAAAAAATGTATTCTCTCTGTGTTACAGTTCTATGGGATCCATGAACATACACCCTGCTGACCACCAGAGCCAGGCTAACAAGGTATGTCCCCTGGGCAGCAGCCACAAAAACTGGGATGCCCAATGTATACACAAGCTCCTTTTTAGTAGATACTGGTGACTGGAAACAAGGCAGAGGGAAACCACAAAGATGGCATCTAACAGCCTCCCCAGTCTGCTCCTCAGGGCAAAACTTTTAAGGTAAGCAAATAGGTCTCTTTCATGAAATTACTGAGCATGTTTTGTTTTCCTGCCTCTGTACTTAGTCATGCTGGGTTAGCCGTAGTGCAGTGGTCAGCAAACTGCGGCTCGTGAGCCACATGCAGCTCTTTGGCCCCTTGCGTGTGGCTCTTCCACAAAATACCATGTGCAGGCGCGCACGTACAATGCGATTGAAACTTCGTGGCCCATGCGCAGAAGTCAGTTTTCGGCTCTCAGAAGAAATTTCAGTCGTTGTCCTGTTGATACCTGGCTCTGCTGACCAGTGAGTTTGCCGACCACTGGCCTGGTGAGTCCACATGAGCCCTTAAAAAACTGCTTAGCCTTGTGGCTCTCATAGATTCAAGCCCCCTGAGCTTTCAGAACTAGGTATTGGGGTGCCCATCTCTAGGGGATTTTTTAAAAGTTGGGGCACCAAATCTGTAGGTCCCAAACCGTTCACTTCTCAGGAAGAAGCTGGGAGTTGAGTTCCCTCCCAGTTGTACCCCTACCAGAGGTGGGTTTATTTGTGAAATTGTTTGATAAGGTGTTTTCCCCCAACAAATTTATAGGAGTTACTTAAAAGAAATTCAAAAGCTAGTCAAGGGAATTTGGTCTGTCTGTAGCTGTATATTTGGAGTAGGTGAATTCAGGAGTCTTTCCTATATCACCATCTTGAACCAGAACCTCAGAAATTATCAGACTTAATGTTGTCTTTTGACCTAATAGCAGAATTGCTATTATATCTGTAATCTATTTACTTGTGACTTTGGAATATACCATTAACATGGACTCTGGAAGGCACTCTGTTATATTCCATTAGAAAATTTCCTTCTTCCCCCAGGTGCCTGGGACAAAGTATACATACAAGTTATTACTCTCTGTAACTTCATGAAAGTACAAAAATGCCCAGGATAGTTTTCTGCAAGAAAATGACAAACAGGTAAATAGCTGGATATGATGTGACATTTAATATTGATAAGGTGTCATTGGTCTATGATTAGAGGTTAAAACTTTACCCAACTGTATTAGCCCTTCCACATGAAAAATACATGTACCCAAATAAGTTATCTCTTTCAGGGCTGACTTTGATATTAAAGGTAATCATGGATGAGAGCTAGTAATTTTTTAAAGAATTACACATTGAGGCTTGCAAGGTATATTAGACAAATTTTTTGAATAACATAGGTAGCACATGAAAATATTTCTTTAGATTACTCACATAATAAAAACTTTATGGATGTTCTGCAGTGGAGTCAGGCTATATTTGTTTAGTTTAAAGGTTAAAACATAAATATAAATAGGACTGAGTATATACAATGGATTAAACTGGAAAAGCTGATGCAATGTTTATAAGGCAGTCATTGCCTAAAGAGAAAACCAAAGAGTGAGTTACAGTCACATCAAAATAGTTGTCAGACATTTTTCTCCCTGTGGTAGCCCCATTTGACAAGCGAGCTAATTCATGACTTTGCCACTTTGGAAGGTGGCTGACCAGAAAGCCTTGCCGGAGCACCTAGAAAACTGTTGGCCTAGCAGCCCAGAGCCTGGCTAGTGGCTCTGCTTATCTGCAAAGATAAGCCAGCCCATCTGGACAGAGAGTTTTATGAGAAGGTCTGCCTGATTATCTCCCCAAATAAGGGTTAGCTTCCTATATGATCTGATTAAGTCCCCTTTTCAGGTGGGCTAACAGTTGTATTCAGCAGTGGATTGGGATACAAATTATTTTCCCAGACAGGGACCCATATAAGTGGCAAGGATTTGGCTTGTGGATCACAATAGGTAGAACTGTGCACCAAGTTCTTTGGCTTGACACATATAGACAGTGAAAAAAATGCAAAAAGATATCTTAAACAATATAATATATACTTTAAACTGAAAATGGTAGAGAAAGAATGTCATCATAAATTGATAAAGGGATCAATATATCGTGAATGTTTATGCACCCAACACAGAGCAACTAAAACAAAAAATAACATAGCTAAAGGAGAAATAAATAGCAATAAAATTGTTGAGAGTGGATTATTAAAGTATCCAATTAAGTATAGATCATCCAGACAGAGAATCACTAAGGAAACAGAAGATTTGAATAACACTATAGATCAAAAAGACCTAACAGACAGACATTCTGACAACAGCAGACTATACATTTTTCTCAAGTACACATGAAACATTTTCTCAGAGAGACCATATGTTAGGCCGTAAAACAAGTCTTAGCAAATTCAAGAACACTGAAATCATAGCAAATAACTGGAGGAAATTCAGAAATAAAGAAAAATAATATTTAATTTTTCTCTTGAACAATCAATGGGGATATGCGAGGGCTAAATTGAGGGTGGAGGGATTGAGAAAAAACTCATGGACAAGGATAACAATGTGATGATTACTAAGGGGGAGAAGGGTATAGGAGGGATAAATGGTGATGGAAGGAGACTTGGGGAGGTGAACACACAATACATTGTGCACCTGAAACATAATTTTGTTAACCAGTGTTACCTCAATAAATTCAATAAATAGGAAAATAAAGTATCTTGAGACAAATGAAAATACAACATAAGAAACATGGATGCAGCAAAGAGGGAAGTTTATACTAATAAGCACACATTAAGAATCAAGAAAAATCTCAATTAAACAACCTAACTCGACACCTCAAGGAACCAGAAAAAGAATAACAAACTAAGACCAAAGTTAGAAGAAGAGATGAACTAATAGAGAACAGGAAAATTTGAAAACTAGAGTTGGTTCTTTGAAAACAAAAATTGACAAACCTTTAGTGAGACTAACCAAGGAAAAAAACAGGACCCAAATCAACAAAATTATAAATGAAAGAGGGGACATTACAACTAATACCATAGGAAACAAGGAATCAAGCTACTATTAATAACTATACACTCACAAACTGGACAGTCTACAAGAAATAGAAAAATTCTTAGAAGCCTGAACTGCCCAATTATTAGCAAAGGGACTGAATCGGCATTCAGGATTCTCCCAATAAGGTAAAGCCAAGGAACAGAGGGCTTCTTTGGTGAAGTCTACCAAATATTTAAGGAAGAATTAATGTCAACCATTCTCAGACTCTTCTTAAAAAATTAATTTCATTCTATGTGGCCAGCCTTACCCTGATACCAAAGCCAGAGAGACACCACAGGCAAATAACCCTGATTAATATAGATGTAAAAGTTCTCAATGAAATACTAGCAAATCAAATTCAGCAGCACATTTAAAGGATCATTCACCATGTCCCAGTGGAAGCTGTTGCTTATCCCCAAGCTATAACATTATATACATTAATATAATTAAATAAAATCATATGATCATCTCAATAGATGCAGAAAAAACATTTTATAAAATTCAACGTCCATTCTAAGAAGGTAGGTATAGAATGATTATACCTTAACATGATAAAGGTCATTATGCTAAGTGAAATAAGCCAGTCAGAGAAAGGCAAGTACCATCTGATTTTGCTCATAGATAGAAATAAGCGGACAGCTGTTGGATGGGGAAGGGGGGGCAGAGCTGGGTGAGGGGGGGAAAAACCACCGCATGAACAAGAGTAGTGATTGCCTGGGGGAGGGGAGATGAGGAGAGTTTAGTGGGGATAAATAGTGATGGATGGCCAGAACCGGTTTGGCTCAGTGGATGGAGCATCGGCCTGCGGACTGAAAGGTCCCAGGTTCGATTCCGGTCAAGGGCATGTATCTTGGTGGTGGGCACATCCCTAGTGGGGGGTGTGCAGGAGGCAGCTGGTCGATGTTTCTCTCTCATCGATGTTTCTGACTTTCTGTCCCTCTCCCTTCCTCTCTGTAAAAAATCAATAAAATATATTTTAAAAAAAATAGTGATGGACGAAGACTTGACTTGGAGTGGTGAACAGATGACCTGTTGTAGAATTGTGCATCTGAACCCTGTGTAATTTTGTTAACCAGTATTGCCTGAATAAATTCAATAAAAAGGAAGACAAAGGCCAAATATGACAAGCCCAAAGCTAACATCATGGATATAACTTGTGATATCAGTATCATAAAATAAAGGAGTAAAAGTGTAGAGTTTTATATGTAAAATAAAGTTGTTTTCAGCATAATTGACTGTATAACAAAATACTAGCAAACCAAATTCAACAGCACATTCAAAGGATTATACACCATAATCAAATGGAATTTATCCCTTGTATACATGAATTATTTAATATACACATACCAGTAAATGTGATAAATCACATTAATGAAAGGAAAGATTAAAATTTAATGACCATATTGCCCTAGCCGGTTGGGCTTAGTGGATAGAGCGTCAGCCTGCTGACTGAAGGGTCCTGGGTTCAGTTAGTCAAGGGCACATGCCCAGGTTGTGGGCTTGATCCCCAGTAAGGGGTGTGCAGGAGGCAGCCAATCAATGATTCTCTTTCATCACTGATGTTTCTATCTCTCTTTCCCTCTTCTTTCCTCTCTGAAATCAATAAAAATATATTTTTTAAAAAATTATATTACCATCTCAATAGATGCAGAAAAGCATTTTACAAAATTCAACATTCTTTCATGAGAAAAATTCTCAACAATGTAGGTATAGAAAGAATTTACCTCAACCCAAGTCCATGTTTGAAAAGCCCACAGCTAACATACTTACTAGTGAAAGACTGAAAACCTTTTCTCTAAGATCAGGAACAAAACAGGGGTGCCCACTATCACCACTCCTATCTAAAACAGTACTGGAAGTACTAGAGAACATAGACAAGAAATATTACCTAAAGACTCCACCCAAAAAGAGATCTAATAAAAAAATTAAGCAAATTTGCAGGATACAAAATTATCTGAAAAATAAAATTATCCCACTTATAATAGCATCAAAAACAATACATAATACTTAAGAATAAATTTAACCAAGGAGGTGAAGTATCTCATGTTCTTGGAGTGAAAAAATTAATATTGTTAAAATGTCCATGCTAATAAAATAAAAACACAGGCAACAGTATGGTAATTACTAGAGAGAAGAGGAATAGTAAATGGTAAAGGGTGTCAAATATATGGTGAAGGAAAACTATTTGATTTTGGGTGGTGGACACACAATGCAATATACAGATGATATATCATAGAATTCTACACTTGAAACCTATATCATTTTATTAGCCAATGTGACCCCCCAAATTTTATTTTAAAATGTCCATGCTATCCAAAGTCATCTATAGATTCAATGAAATCCTTATCAAGATTACCACATATATTTTATAGAAATAAAAAAATTATAAAATGTATACAGAACCACAAATAAGTCAAAGCAATCCTGAGAAAGAAGAAGAAAGCAGGATGCATCATGCTTCCTGATTTTACACTGTATTATAAAGCTATACTAATCAAAATAATGAAGTAGTTTATAAAAAACAGACACATAGTCCAATGGAAGAGATTCAAGAGCTCAGAATAAACCCATGCATATATGGTCAAAGATAAAGGAGCCAACTCAGAGTAGTAATGATCACAGGCTAAAATGAAAACTTCCCATTGGATTCCATTGTCTCTGCAGGCATATGATATACAAATACACAATTTTTGAGGCAAGGTGCAACAGAGACTATAAGTACATCTCAATTCAAGGCTCTACCTATAATTAACTGCATATATGTGTATATTTTAAATATGTTTTTATTGCTTTTTGGAGAGAGAGGAAGGGAGACAGAGAATGAGAAAAGAAACCTCACCCATAAGCACCCCAACCAGGGATCGAACCTGCACCTTGGGTATGTACCCTGACGGGAATCAAACCGATGACCTTTTGATGCATGGGACACTGCTTAACCAACTAGGTCACACCAGCCAGAGCTAATTAACTGCACATTAATTGGAAAGATCAGTTAACTTTTCTGTGGTATGCCTACTTTTATAAAAATAAGATTGGATTTGGCCCCACTGGTTTGCTCAGTGGATAGAGTGTCAGCCCCTGCCCAGGTTCAATTCCCATCAAGGGCATGTACCTCGGTTGCAGGCTTGATCCCCAGCTCCAGTTGGGGTGCATGTAGGAAGCAACTGATCGATGTGGCTCTCTCAAATCTATGTTTCTCTCTCTCTGTCTCTCCCCCTTCCTCCCACTCTCTCTGAAAATCAATGGAAAAATATCCTCCAGTGATGATTAACCAAAAAAAGAAAAGATTGGATTTAATGCTGTTTAGGTGTGTGTGTTTTTTATTTCTTTATTGATTAAGGTATTACATATGTGTCCTTATCCCCCCATTGTCCCCCCCCCACTCATGCCCTCACCCCCATGGTGTCTGTGTCCATTGGTTAGGCTTATATGCATGCATACAAGTCCTTTGGTTGATCTCTCCCCCTTACCCCCACCCTCCCCTACCTTTCCTCTGAGGTTTGATGGTCTGATCAATGCTTCTCTGTCTCTGGATCTGTTTTTGTTTAGATTTTTGTTTTTGCCAGCTTAAAAATTGTGTTACTTGGCCACAAATGCATGTATAATTCTGCTTAAGGGTGACCATGTCTCTTGGAAATTCACAGTGTAAATTTTTGGAAGGACTCCCAACAGTATGCAACACAGTGTTCTCAGAACTAATCTTGTAAGGTAGGTATTATCCTTATTTCCTAGAAAGAAATTGAAATTCAGAAGAAAAAAAAAGATTAAGGAGCCAAGAATACTCAATGGAGAAAAGACAGACTCTTCAATAAAAGGGAAACCTTGTGCACTGTTGGTAATATTATAAATTGGTACAGCCACTATGGAAACCAGTACAAAATTTCCTCAAAAAATTAAAACTAGAACTACTGTGTGATCCAGCAATTCACTTCTGGGTATATGTCTGAAGGAAATGAAATCACTATGTTGAAGAGATATCTGCATCCCCATGTTCACTACAGCATTACATGCAACTAGAGGCCCGGTGCACGAAATTCGTGCACAACTGCAGTCCCTAGGCCTGGCTGGGAATTGAAGCATGAGCATCTGGCGTGGAAGGGCAGGTTCCAGCTGACCTCTGGGCCCTGGGCAGCACCTGGGCCCCCTCCACCTGAGTCATCGGGCTGCTGTCCAGCTCCCTCAGCGCCTGGGAGCCGGCTGGCAGCCCCGCCCCTGGCTGCCACCACTGGTCACCATCTGCAGGGCGATCAGGCCCTGCTCACACCCGCCTTGGCCTGGTGCCACCCACTCACCTGCTCCACCATCCCACCACAGTCTCGTACTCATCAGGGCCGGAGTGCCTCCACTGCCGCCCGCTGCCAGTGCGGCTTCACCAACACCGCCATGTTCCGCACCGCCTCCTGGTAGCACACATCAGAGCAAGTGGTCGAACTCCTGGTAGAGGGGACAATTTGCATATTAGGCTTTTATTATATAGGATACCAGAGACAAGGAAATAACCCTGTGTTCATAAGCAGGTAAATGTAGTGTGTATGTACATTTTATATACGTACAAATGCATATATATAATAAAATACTATTCAGCCATTAAAATATAATCCTGTTATTTGCAATAATTTGAATGGACCTTGAGGTCATTATGCTAAGCGAAGTAAGTCATACAAATATTATATGATCTCATTTATATGTAGAATAAAAACAAACAGGTAAACTCCATTAAAAAGAGATCAGATTTGTGGTTACCCAGATACAGGAAGTAGTGGGTAGTAGAATTGCATGAAGGTGGGCAAAAGATACAACATGGTGACTATAGTTAACACTGCTGTATGGCTTATTTGAAAGTTGCTAAAATCCTAAACTTCTTCACAAGGAAAAATAACATTTTTTTCTTTTTTTAAAACTATTATGAAATGATGTTTGTTACTTATTGTGGTAATCATATGTAAGTGAAGCCATCCTATACACCTTAAACTTATATAGTGCTAATATCACTAATCTCAAACTAAAAATAAATCAAAATAGAAATAAATCAAATTTAATTACTGTCAAGAAATTAACACAGTTTAATTATACAGGTTATATAATATACACAAAAACTTTTCAAACCACTGTGGTCTATTTGAGAAACAAGTTTAGTTACCTTCTTAACAAACTATCTTCTCTCTCCTTGTGAGCATACCATAATGATGTAAAATCATTTGGAAATAATGTGTATATTGGGAAGGTGTATGAATGTGATATAAATATGAAGCAATGCATGCTATAAATCAAAGATTACCCAAGGAATGGAGATTAAATGGCATCCCAGTTTAGTTAAGAATTGTATTCTCTTGGGTGGCAACTTCACTGGGAAGATTCCTTACCTCTCCAGCATGCTGAACCTTACCTAAGAGAACTCTGTTTAACTCAGTTATTTGTTGGAAGGTTGAAAAACATCTGGTCCATCACCAACAGTGCCATCAACTGTTCTGGGTAATTCCCAGTTGTAGGTAGTAAAGACATGGGCCTGTATCAAAGATTAGTAAACCTAGAAAAAAATAAAAGGAGTGGAGTACATTTTAAAAAATGTAGTTGACAAGAGAGGTGGATATTAAACAAGCTGTGATTCTATTGCAAATGGATGAAGGGAGAGTCCCTATAGGCTTGTTGGGGAACAGCCAGTCTGTTAAGACTAGCTCACTTTAAAAGCAAGATCATCTTCCAATGGTTAGTTTCTCTGTATTCCTTACATTGCTTTTGTTGAGAATCTTACCTGTGGCCCAGTACTAATTTTGTCTTGGACTTGTAATATGAATTTCAGTTGCCAAAAAGGAAGATTGGCAGAGCAGCCATAAGTAAGGAAAGGAGCAACACAGGATAGTAACAGGCTAAACAGGCCTGGTTTCATTTTATTGACACATCAAGTAATTTCTCAGAGAGGCATGACAGTCACGAACATTGTGAATGGTACAGAGACTGTCTAATTTGGGTGGCACTGAAAAGTGATCCTGAGACAGGGACTTGGAGTCAGGAAAAATTTTTTTTAATAATCCCAATATGTAAAGGGGAGGAGCTGGAAGTGTAAGAGACACAATGGAGGTGGCTATGTGGACAAGCAGAGCTCAATCTTCCTGGGAACCTTCAATGTTAAGGGAATTAGAAGCCACTGAACAGTCTTGATTTAAAAGACAAAAAGCTTCTCATTCCAATCAACCATGGTGTAAGGAGTATCCTATCAGCCACAATTTAATTCACTGCAGTGAATAGTTCGTCAGTGGTTAGAGCTTCTTCGGCCTGCGCACCAGAGAGTCACAGGTTTGATTCCCATTCCTGGTTGCAGATCTGGTCCGAACCCTGATAGAGATGTGTGGGAGGCAACCAATCAATGTGTCCCTCTCACATCATTGTTTCTCTCTTTCTTTCCCTTCCACTCTTTACTCCGCACATTGGAAAAAAGCAATGGAAAAAATATATATATCCTCTCTCCTCCGGTGAGAATTAAAAAAAAAAAAGTTGCTCAGTGCCTCAGATAGTAGCTTTCTAAGGCAAAATGCAAAAGTACATCCTGTTGTGTGGGGGTTTTTTTCTTTAGAAGAGATTGAGTAGGTCTGTGTTTATTTATGTTTCTATTTTCTAATTACTATACAAACTTTTGATTCGCATATAGGAACAACAAGTTTCTTCTAGTGTGTAACATCACTGGAAAATGAATAAACTCATATTTTGGCTTACTCTTTACCCACAAAATGATGGAGTGTTTTGCAAAATGGCAAGTCTGTAACCTGTTTAGATTAGAAAGGTACATTTTCAGTTTTGTTCAGTTGTTTGTCACAACAAAAAATGGTTTTTCAGGTGGCAACTTTAAGTAGCTGTTATCAGAATTAAAGTCAACTGAGCAACTGCCCTAACATGAACACAGTTCTCCCAATGAACAGTCACGATTCTTCACCAGGTCCACTATATTCTTTGCCAAGGTCCACTATCCAGCTGAAATCTTTCCTCTAATATCTACTTTTTTTTTTTTTCAGTTAAAGTTGACGTATCCAAAAAAATCCAAAATGTTAATTCAAAAAGATATATGCTCCCTAGGTTAATTGCAGCATTGTTTTACAATATCCAAAATATGGAAGCAACCCAAGTGCCCATCAATATATAATTGGATAAAGAAGATGTGGTACAAAAATAAAATGGAATATTATTCAGCCATAAAAAAAGAATGAAATCTCACTATTTGTGACAACATGGATGGACCTAGAGGATAATACTTGCTTTCTAATAGAAACTTTTAGAAAATGAAGTATCATATAAAGTAGTATATGGCCACCACCAGACTATTATTGCTTACTCCTAATCCCTCACTACCTATTCTACATACTGTCTTCACTTGAGGCATTACTAGGGAGTTCATTGCCAACTGTCCTCAGTTACTCATATTGTCTGGGAAGCTCTTTACAGCCTGCACTTTCAAATGTACCTCCGCAATTGCCCCTCTGTAGAATGGGAGACTGGGGCACTTATGCCCCGACTCCTGTCTTCCACTGGTAAGGGTAATCCTTAGTGGATTCAACTCCCTTTTTTTCCTGGGCTGCTAGCAGTGTTTGAGTTGACTGGGAGAAAGCTTAGAGGCATGGCAGGCATTTGAATCAGGAAGTGATAGTAAAGCAGGAGAACTTCTCACCACAGTTACAATTGCTATTCTTGACAAGCAGGGGGAATATTGCCCAGAATTCCAATAGCATCTGCTACAAAAATAAAGTAGCTAATTATGTTCCCTCCTCTACTACTCAGGCTAAAATAATATTGTTGATCATTTGTTGAGGTTCCTATCATGTCCAGAGTTTTACAGATTTCTCTGTTTCTACAGCTCTTAATGAACAAAGATAGGATGGAGTCTCAGCCAACTGAATTAGCTCCTCCTTGCTGCAGTTCCTTGTGGAAGGTGGGCCTTTCTTCAGATCAACCAATCCACTTGCCTCAGGCACCTATGCTAGTGAGTCACATATTCCCTCAAACTCTGCTAGACAAGAGTTTAAATGGTTACATAAAGGCTTACTTCCAGGATGGTAGAGTAAGCACCTTATTGAACTTTCCCACAAAACCCATAAAAATTGCAGGGGGAAAAAAACACCTAAAAATCAACCATTTTAGGACTCTAGAAAATAATCAAAATCAGAGATTGAACTGAAAATAATTGACCCCAGAGAAACTATTGAACCTCGATAAAACAATGTGATTTTTTTTAAGTTTTTGTAATTTTTACTTTGGGGTGATTCCCATTCCCCTCTCTACCCACCTCAGTAATACAGTTTATGGGGATGCTTCTTTTGCAGCTGCTTTAAAACCACTATCCTCACAGTACAGCCAATATTTGATCTCAACATGAAGCTCACTGGGAAATCTATATTGTTTCTATTTGATTTACCTGAGAGCTTATCTCAGGGCAGGGATGGGGAGGAGGGTGTGTGTGGGGTGGGGGCGTGGGGGGGACTCTAGCCCCTAAGGCATTACCAAAACAATAGTAATCTGCCGGCAATATCATACCTGCCTAAAGCTGTGATTTAAGGTACAGAAAATAAGAGCCTAATCACCCCTAACTGCCTCTGCCTGCTTGCCTAATTGCTCCTAACCCCTCCGCCTGCCTGCCTGATTGTCCCAACCACTTGTCTGCATGCCTGATCGCCCCTAACCGCTCACCTGCCTGCATGATCGCCCCTAACCACTTGCCTGCCTGCCTGATCACCCCTAACTGCTTGCCTCCCTTATCGCCCCTAACTGCCTCTGCCTGCCTGCCTGATTGCCCCTAACCACTTGTCTGCCTGCCTGCCTGCCTGCCTGCCTGATCATGCCTGATCACCCCTAACCACCTCTGCCTGCCTGCCTCATGGCCCCTAACCACTCACCTGCCTGCCTGATTGCCCTGGTCTCTGGTCACTCCACGTTTCAATAGCTGGGCTTTTATCAATAGGATGCTTCATAAAATGGGTTTATGATGTCATGAATCATGTTATATCATTACTGTATTTTATCCTAGGCATTGCTATAATTAATATTGCCTTTACTGATTTATTTTTATTTGCATGTCAGAAATCTCTTTCCCCAAAACTTTATTTTTAATTTGTACCACTTTGGTTAAAGCATTTCTTGTAGGAAGTATATAACTGGACTGTCATTCTGATGACATATCTTTTAAAAGTCCAATAAATTTAAAATATAGGCAGAAGACATGAATAGATATTTCTCCTAAGAGGACATACAGATGGCCAATAGACATGAAAAGATGCTCAATATCAGTAATCAGGAGAAAGCTACAATGAAATGTTACCTCATACTTGTCAGAATGGCTATCATCACTAAGTCAACAAACAACAAATTACAAGTGTTGGTGATGATGTGAAGAAAAAGTAATCCTTGTGCACTGCTAGTGGGATTAGAAATTGATACAGTGACTGTGGAAAAGATTATGGATGTTCCTCAAAAAATTAAAAATAGAAAAACAAAAAAAAGGAAAAAATTAAAAATAGAACTACCAAATGACCCAGCAATCCCACTTCTGTATCATTATCTGAAGAAATCCAAAACATCAATTCAAAAAATACATATGCATCCCTATGTTTATTGAAGCATTATTTAAAATAGCCAAGATATTGAAGCAACCTAAGTGTCTATCAGTAGACCAATGAATAAAGAAGAGGCTGTATATGTAGTGGAATATTATTCAGCCATAAAAAAGAATTAAATCTTGCCATTTGCAACAACATAGATAGAACTAGAGGGTATTATGCTAAGTAAAATAAGTCAGGTAGAAAAAAACAAATACCGTATAATTTAAGGGATTATGAAACACAAATTTGCAGTTATAAAAAGTCATGAGGATGTAAAGTACACCATAGGGACTATAGTCAATACTATTTTAATAACTGTGTATGGTGTCAGAAGGGGTATAGTAATTTAATGATAGCCTAGAGGAATTATTCTAATAGTTTTTCCTAATTTGATCACTTATTGGGGTGATCACTTTGCAAGTTATATAAATATCTAATTACTATGTTGTACACTTGAAATTAATATCATGTTATATATCAACTGTAATGGAAAAATAAAATATTACCATTATTTTAATCTTTATTGTTGAAAGTATTACATATTCCCCCCTTTCTTCCCCCATTGACCTCTTCTAGCCTTCCCCTGCCCTCCATCTCAGGCCTTCACCACCCTATTGTTAGTGTCCATGGGTTGTGTAGATATGCATACAAGTTCTTTGGTTAATCTCTTACCACCCACTCACCCTCCCCTGCCTTTCCTCTGAGTATATTATTTTTAAAAGTCCAGGAAACTTAGTATAATAAATAATACTTAATTTTTCCTTTGATCTTTATATTCTTTTTCCAACAGTTTTTATTTGACCAATTTACTATCCTATCTAATAAAGAGGTAATATGCAAATTGACCATCACTCCAACACACAAGATGGCCACCCCCATGTGGTCAAATATGGCTACCCCCATGTGGACACAAGATGGCTGGCAGGGGAGGGCATTTGGGGGGGACCAGGCCTGCAGGGGAGGACAATTAGGGGCAACCAGGCCAGCAGGGGAGAGCAGTTGGGGGCAATCGGGCTGGCAGGGGAGCAGTTAGGCATCAATCAGGCTGGCAGGGGAGTGGTTAGGAGTGATCAGGCTGGCAGGCAGAAGCAGTTAGGGGCAATCAGGCAGGCAGGCAGGTGAGCGGTTGGGAGCCAGCAGTCCTGGATTGTGAGAGGGATGTCCGACTGCCCATATAGGCCTGATTCCACCAGGATTGGGCCTAAACGGGCAATCGGACATCCCTCAAGGGGTCCCAGATTGGAGAAGGTTCAGGCTGGGCTGAGGGACACACACACACACACACACACACACACACACACACACACACACACACACACACACACACACACACACCATGCACAAATTTCATGCATCAGGCCTCTAGTTCATTATATACTTGCCCAGTTCATTAATGCTTACCATTCTCATAAACTACTATGAAAATAAGAATAACTTAGTAGAGGGAATAGTTGCTACCCCAGTGTACTTTCAGTTCTACCCCCTCTCCCTTGCTTTCGACTGACTCTCCCCTTGAGAATTTTGAATGCTTTTACTTTACCTTTTCATTGTCGGCATCTTCCTCCAAGCCCCTCTGACAATATCTCAATTTTGCTGAGATAGTTTAGTAATTTTAATAATAGCCTACAGGAATTATTCTAACAGTTTGTCCTAATTTGGTATGTATGCTATGCATTTACAGAGAGCCTAACGTCCATTCAGATTTATTTCTATTTCAAGGTTTATTATTCACTATTGTTTCCTTTTTACATTGTACCCCATGATAGTCTTCCTTTTTGCTCAGTGCTTTGAAGATTTTCTCAGATATTTTCCTCAGAGGTAGTAAATATGTGATATCAGTAAATGTGCCTAAATTCTGAGATTATATCTTTCTTTATTCTCTCTGAGATAAAAGGATTGCAAGCCAAGGGTCCCCTATGGAGCAAAGATTCTACTATCAGCCTGGAAGCTAGGAGAGAGTGATACTGCATCTACAGTATTACTCCCTTTTTATTTTTTTTCTTTGTTTCTTATTTGTTTTTTCTCTTTCAATTTTCAAAGAGGCTCTTATCTTCTACAGTGGAGGAGTGGACCCAGCCAAAGAATGGACTGAGGATCTGATAGTTAGGGTTGCTGAGCTTCTAAGATGATTGAACACCCAGCCAAAGCAGATCTGTTAAGGTTAGAGCCTTGGTTAAGAAAAAAAACTAGAAATCTGGCATGGGATAGGCATGTCTGAGTGGATGTCCCCTGTCTACTGTGGCTCTTTGGACTTCCCTAAACCCTTAGAGCCTCCAGAGCTAGGGCAACACTCCTTTTTGGCATTAGCCCCCACCCATCTCCATCCCCACTCTTCTCCCATATGTGGTGGCAGCAGCTCCCAACAGAAACTTCCCCCAGGTGTATAGTTAAGGTTATCCCATTATAATAAGGCTAGAGACATCTGGGGCATCAGGAAGAGACAGATTACAGCTATAGAAAAAAGTAAGTAGTCTTCATGTGCCGGCCAAAGAAGTACCTGTAGTACTGGATTTTGAGATTCTTGATCAAGAGGACTGGAATATAAGACTTAATAAGCAATAATTTATTGACTTTGGTACATAAGACTTAACACCCTTTCTTCCCCCACCCCCAGAGAAAATAGGAAGAGGCACTTAGAAGCCTAGAGAAAATGATAACCCATGCTGAGCAACATTAAAATGACTGAGTTTCCATGGTAGATGATAGGGTGCCTCATTATATTACGGCAAGGATGAGTTCTGAAAATGACTATATATTACTGCAAACTCAGCCAAGTAGAAACCATAATTGTAGCTTCTGTGCTTGAGGTAGTATCTTTGAGAGAGCAGATTAATGAGTAAATTATATATAGCTATTGATTAGGCGAATGTATTTTTTTATGTCCAATTCGGGTAAGACTATTAAAAACAGCCCTGGGAAAAACTTTATTCAAATGAATTGGAAAAAATGCATTTATAAGTTCTGATAACCCTTCCTTGCTATCATAATATACTCATAAGAGATCTGGATCATGTGAATATGTAAATAACCTCACATTAACCCATGACATCCATGAAAACATGCTGATGAGGCAGGATGTGTGAGTCTGCTACTATACTGAAGGCTTTGGTAAGAATTATGTTCTCTGGAAGAGAAGAACCCCTCTGAGATTCAGGAATCTATCATTTTAATCAAGTTTTTAGATATCTAGTGTCCAGGAATGTGCCCAGACATTCCCAAAGTAAAACACAAATTGCTACCTCTTGCAGGCCTTGCCACAAGGAAGGAAGTCCAATGCCTGTCAGCCTCTTTGGGTCCTGGGGACACCAAGTCCCTCACCTGAGATACTTGTCTGGCCTATGAAAAAGGTGACACAAAAGACTGCCGATTCTAATTGGAACCCAGAGCAGAAAGGTGCTGTTTGTTCTCTTACAGGGCCATGCCTTAATGCAAGCAACTTTACCTCTTCAGTCAGATGACTCAGCAGACATGATTGTGCCAATGGTGAGAAATGCTTTCTTGTAGACTTTTGGAGAAAGCTCCTGGGGTTCTGAAACAAAGCCATGTCACCTGCAATAGGGCCTGGTGGAGATGGAATGCTTGACCTGGGACCACCAAGTGACCATTTGTCTCCTTTGTTACAAGCTGGGTTATTGCTGACTCATTAAGTCACAATGGGTTATTGCTCAGCTTATCCAACCTTACACGTTAGAAATGGTACATTTGGAATTGATCCATGCAGGAGTGGTGCTGGTACAGCTTACTTTTTCCTTCTACTCCTGACCCATACCAAGTGTTGATGAGTGTATGGAGCAAGTTTCGCTCTCCTACATGCCCATGGTAAGGTGAAATTCTACAATCATATTGGTAAAAGGTTTAACAGTTTTATTTTAATAGTTAAACATATACTAACTATACAGTCTAGCCATTCCATACCCAGATATTCATCCAAGATAAATGAAAGCATATGTCCAGACAAAATCTTGTATACATTCATATTAGCTGCATTTATAACAGCCAAACCTGGAAACAACCTAAATATCCATCAACAGGTGTGTGGATAAACAAACTATGATATACCCATACAGTGAATACTATTTAGCAATATAAAAGAATAAACTATTGATTCAACAATATGAACGAATCTCATTGTAATTATGCTGAATGACAGAAGCCATTACAAAATATTTTCCATTCTAGAAAATGAAAATTAATATATAATATCAGAGCAAAGCA
Organism: Ia io; assembly: GCA_025583905.1. Lineage (NCBI taxonomy): Eukaryota > Metazoa > Chordata > Mammalia > Chiroptera > Vespertilionidae > Ia > Ia io. The sequence goes on from JAJQQW010000008.1 coordinate 63,909,857, forward strand.
GTTGGAGGGTGGGGGATGGCAAAGAAACAGTAAATTTTTGACAATAATGAATATGTTCATTATTTACATTGTGGTGACAGTTTAACTGGTGTATACTTATTAAATTGTGTACATTAAACACATAGTTTGTTATATATAAACCCTTCAATAAAGCTGTGGAATTTTTTTAATATACCAGGAAAAAGTTTTTCTGAGCTCTAGTAAAGCCATACTGACCAAGTTTGAGGATCATGACCATGCCCGGGTGCCATTTTTACAAGACCCAAAAAGAATTAGATGAATAATCAGTAACTGAACACAGGAAATGAGGCTGTCCCATTCACTCTGGCACACCATGCCAGACTATGTCAAAAGCCTCCTATAGTTCTTCACAAATCACTCCTCTGTCTCCTAGTGAGAATATGCAAAGAAACTGAGGGAGCAAGGGAACAAGTTATGGCCACCTGGTTTCCCTAACACAAGTAGTCTGGGGTTATCTCTACTGCCAGACCTCTGGAGAGATAATCAAGCCCTGTGACTACAGCATTCCCAGCAAACAATTGGCCCACTCTAAGGACAGAAGGTCTAGGCCTCACTCTAGCCATATTGGATTTTCGTTACCAAGTTGGAAGCAATATAATATAACTAGAGGCCCGGTGCACGAAATTCGTGCATGAGGGGGCTGTCCCTCAGCCCAACCTGCACCCTCTCCAATCTGGGAACCCTCGAGGGATGTCTGACTGCCCGTTTAGGCCTGATCCTACTGGGATCAGGCCTAAACGGGCAGTCAGACATCGCTCTCACAATCGAGGACTGCTAGCTCCCAACTGCTCAACTGCCTGCCTTCCTGATTGCCACTAACCACTTCTGCCTGCAAGCCTGATCACCCCCTTACCACTCCCCTTCCAGCCTGATTGATGCCTAACTGCTCACCTGCCAGCCTGATTTCCCCTTAATGCCCTCCCCTGCTGGCCTGGTCACCCCTAACTGCCCTCCCTGCCAGCCTGGTCCCCCCCAACTGCCTTCCCCTGCAGGCCTGGTCCCCCCCAATTGCCCTCCCCTGCTGACCCAGTCAACCCTAACTGCCCGCCCCTGCCAGCCTCATCACCCCTAACTGCTCTCCCCTGCTGGTCTGGTACACCCCCCCCAAACTGCCCTCTCCTGCAGGCCTGGGTCCCCCAAAACTTCCCTCCCCTGCAGGCCTGTTCCCTACAACTGCCCTCCCCTGCAGGCCTGGTCACCCCTAACTGCCCTCCCCTGCAGATCTAGTCCCCCCCAACTGCCCTCCCATGCAGGCCTGGTCCCCCCCACAACTACTCTCCCCTACAGGTCTGGGTCCCCCCCAACTGCCCTTCCCTTCAGGCCCGGTTGCCCCCAACTTCCCTTCTCTGCCAGCGTGGTCACCCCTAACTGCCCTCCCCTGCAGGCTTGATTGCCCCCAACTGCCCTCCCTTGCAGGCCTGTTCCCCCTCAACTGCTCTCCTCTGCAGGCCTGGGTCCCCTACAACTGCCCTTCCCTGAAGGCTTGGTCACCCCTAACTTCCCTCTCCTGCAGGCCTGGTCCCCCCCAATTTCCCTCCCCTGTAGGCCTGGTCCCCCCCAACTGCCCTTCCCTGCAGGCACAGTCGCCCCCAACTTCCCTCCTCTGCCGGCCTTGTTACCCCTAACTTCCCTCCCCTGGGGGCTTGATTGCCCCCAATTGCCCTCCCTTGCAGGCCTGGTCCTTTCCAACTGCCCTCCCCTGCTAGCCATCTTGTGGCAGCCATCTTGTGTGTTGGAGTGACAGTCAATTTGCATATTACTCTTTTATTAGATAGGATGGTAAAGTACATGAAGAGATAATAGATGCCAATTCCTCTACAGAGAGGAAGGATTCAGATCTCTTGAAGTAAATATCCTAGCCTTGGTCATCTTCTAATGTACCCCTTTTTAACCAGGGGAGGTATGTAATGGAAACTTATGTTATATACTTAATACCTGGAGTGGCATTCAGAAGTAATGAAGATTGATCTGAGCCAAAGCAATCCTATAAACTGATACCGTTGTATAGGATCTTGAGGTAACATCTCACTGAGAGAGATATACCAGAAACTTATTTGCACCAAGTTTAGGTAACTGGACATTAACTGGTGAACTGTTTGGTCAATGGGAGTTACTTCCTCTGCTCACTGATTAATAATTTAAACTTGATATTCATAAAACAGGGCTAAGATGGGAGAATCACTGGCTTAGCACTATCCTATCTAATAAAAGAGTAATATGCAAATTGACCATATCTCCACTACCCCCACAAGCCATGCCCACCAGCCAATCAGGAGCGAGTATGCAAATTAACTCAAACAAGATGGCTGTGGCCACAGAAAGAGCAGGAGGGAAGCTTGGGTTTCCCCGGCAATGGAGGAAGCCAAGCTTTCCGCACACCCTGGCCGGCCCAGGCCTCCATTCCAGGCTACAAAGTTTCAATTATAGAAGATAAATAAATCCCAACAGAAATGGCTGCCACCACGATCCAGCAGAAGGCTTGGCTCCACTCCAGGCTACAAAGTTTCAATTGTAGAAGATAAATAAATCCCAGGTACCAAGGCCTCTGCTTGGGTCGCCGGGGGGTGTGGCCAGCCTGCAAACCACCACAGGCTCCTCACCCAGGTTGTCCCATGCCCCAAGGGAATCCCCACCCTGATCTTGGACACCTTTCAGGGCAAACCAGCTGGCCCCCACCCATGCACCAGGCCTCTATCCTATCTAATAAAAGAGTAATATGCAGATTGACCATCACTCCAACACGCAAGATGGCTGTCCCCATGTGGTCAAAGATCCTGCCCCCATGTGGACACAAGATGGCCACCACAAGATCGCGAGCAGGGGAAGGCAGTTGGGAGGGACCAGGCCTGCAAGGGAGGGCAGTTAGGGGTGACCAGGCCTGTAGGGAAGGGCAGTTAGGGGCAAAGAGGCTTGCAGGGGAGCAGTTAGGCATCAATCAGGCTGGCAGGGGAGTGGTTAGGGGGTGATCAGGCTTGCAGGCAGAAGTGGTTAGGGGCAATCAGGAAGGCAGGCAGTTGAGCAGTTGGGAGCTAGCAGTCCTCGATTGTGAGAGCGATGTCTGACTGCCCGTTTAGGCCTGATCCCAGTAGGATCAGGCCTAAACGGGCAGTCGGACATCCCTCAACGGGTCCCATATTGGAGAGGGTGCAGGCTGGGCTGAAGGACAACCCCCCCCCCATGCACAAATTTCATGCATTAGGCCTCTAGTTACTAATAAATGGTAACTCCTAAGTGTTTCATATTCCCATCAACTTCCATTTTTGGTATATCTATTTTTAAGTGAGGAAATTAAAACTGGCTTCTATTTCTTATCATGGAGATATTAGAGGCCCAGTGCACAAATTTGTGCATGGGTGGGGTCCCTCTAGGTGGCCAGCAGGGTTAGGGTCGAAACCTGCAGTCCAATGACACCTACAGCTCCTACCTATTGCTCCCGCTCATCCCGGCCCCCCTGTGCCTGCTGCGGGTTCACACCCAATCAGTCCTAATCGGGAGAGGCTTGGGCTGCTGCGGCAGCGCTTGCCAGCCATGAGCCCTGCATCTGGCGCCCTCCCAAGGGGAGTGGCCTGTGGGATTGGGCTGAAATCGGCTCTCCAACATCCCCTGAGGGGTCCTGGATTGTGAGACGGTGCAGGCCAGGCTGAGGGACCCCAATCAGGCCAGGGAAGGACTGCGGGAGGGCTCCAGGGTGTGTCCGACCCATCTCGCTCAGTCCTGATCAGCCAGACCCCAGCAGCAAGCTAACCTACCAGTTGGAGCAACTGCCCCTGGTGGTCAGTGCACATCATAGCGAGCGGTTTAGCAGCCTTAGCATATCATTAGCATATTACGCTTTGATTGGTTGTTCAGTTGTTCTGCCGTTTGGTCTATTTGCATCTTACCCTTTTATTATATAAGATTGGGAATGTCATAAAGACCAAGATCAGAACCTGGGGCTAGATTGACTCCAAGGCCTATAAGATTTTTGCTGTACAAGGCTGCCCAGTCTTTGAGGAAAAACTGCCTTCTGAGCCATGTTTGAGAAGTTAATTAGCCAGTCTCCAATATCACACTGAAATATACAAAAATTATGGCTTAATATTCAGAGGTCCAAATGAGGTAGTAAGGTCACTCAAAATTCAATCTCTTAAAAAACCTAGATCCCTTGAACCTATTCCTGCAGGCAGGATGACAAAGAATATAGACAAATTTCAGACTGGTCTTCACCTTACAACAACAACAACAGCAACAAATTAATGAATTCCTGATTTTTCTAACCCAATTGAATGGGAGAAGCTGTCATAGGGCAGATGAGCCATGTTTTAATTTCAATGCTGGCTCAGACGGTATTCTTATTTATCTAAGATTACTGGCATAAAGCCAACAGTCCAGTTTGACCCTCCATATTCTTTCCATCTACTATTCCAAAGACTACATTACATGAGTGACCCATATGCTCTGTGGCCATCTGGGGAGACCTACTGCCCATAACAACAGATCTTATCAGTGATGTCCACAAAGTGTGTTTGTAAACTGCAAGGCCTAAGAATTTTGACTTCTATATTCTATTTTGACCTGATTCTACAGGAGACCAGAGATGTTTCTGGTGGCTGGTTTAAAGCAGGGTAAACTCTCCCCATAATCTGTCTCTTTCCCAATGCTATAGAACAGTGAAACCCAGCCTCAGCTCAGCACTGGTTCTTTGTTGGGGATATAAGTGTAGACACAATGAATTGCTTTTCAGCTTAGCCAGGTTGCCTGCTTATAGATCCATAAAGTTCATCTCAAAGGCTTATGGTTCTCTGATGGAACTGGATTACAAGCTGCTGCATTCCATGCCTCGCTGCAAGCCATACTCCAGTGCTTCAGAAATCCAGGTAAGAGCACCATGGGGGCAGGAATATTGAAAGGATTTATAGATTGACAGACTATCCCTGCCTGATTCTTAACTATTCATTTCTTAGGTACATGACAGATAAATGATCAGAGAGGAGACATTATCCAGATGAAATATAGATATGGGAGACAGAACAGATGTTCAGGAAGAAACTATAACAAGGGAACAGAAGTAATAAGTAAACAGACATACTTCAATCTATAACAATATAAAAATTATCCTGAGGAACGAGAAAGACTTCCTTTCTTCTTTCGCCAACCCACCAAAAAGAATTCTGTAAATGCTCTTGCCTAGAGGGGAAGGAAGGGGTAAGTTTATAGAAAGGTTTATTATTCCTTTATATGGATGAACTGAGCCTTTTCCCTAAGATTAAAGAATCAAAAACCAAAGAAAGGGAGGAGAGAAAAAGCCCTCAGCCCTGAATAGAAGTGTATACACTGTGGAGGTGAGGGAAAGTGTCACAGAGACGGGCAGTTGGAGGGCAGAAGATTTCAGTAGGTGTTGCTATTGACCATGGCTTTTCATTTAAGGTTGTTCAAGAGTAGAGGAATTACAAAGGATACAATTCCTTCTCATTACTTATGCCTCTACTATATCCAGTGACCTGTTAAGATTTGAGTCATGTTAGTCTCCAACTTAAGGTGGGTTCCACTCATCTGCAATCTGAGTTTCCCAAGAATGGCCTTCAGTGTCCATTCTACTCTTTATTTACTTCTAATGATTTTTAAAATTTACAGCTTCATTGCCTTCTCTCATAAATGTAGCCATTTCATATCAATCTTTTTTGTGTTTTCTTACTGTTCCATAAAGTGTCTATTTTCTCAAAAGTCTAATCTTAAATGAAGAGAATCATCGGAAATGTTTCAAGTTTCACAAGGTATGTGCCATCTGTGTTCTAGACTAGAGACATTGCATAGTCCCTGACTGAATGATTTTTGTGTCCACCAGGTGAAAAATAGAGGACAATTACTAATTCCAAGAATGAGAGATGAGTGATATTAAAGGATGTTCAAAATGCTTTGGGAGCACAGGGAGGAGGTTTAATCTAAGGAGTCACACTTCACCTCCCTGGGAAGGTCTTCAGTCAGTTGAGACCTCCTGAATGAGTGAGTTAGGTCCTTTGTTGTCAAATTCATACATTCTTTTAAAAACTTATTCAATATTTAATAATTTATGTAAGAAACATAAAGATATAAAGATGGATAGATTGTTCCCCACACACACATTATAGTCTATCATTAGTAGCCTAAATATCTTAGCACTATGGGTTTCATAATTCTAATTTTTCACTTAGACAAAAAGTCAAACTGATTGTGTTTATCTGTTAGGGAAATACCTCTTCCCCAAACTCTTAGCTTCATTGAATCTCATTTTTAACATTTGCCTGTTTAATCCTGAATTAATGAGAAATGATCAATAATTTGTTAATAACAGCTCTTATATTAAGAATAAAGTGAGGCATAAGAGTAGGACTTTGAAAAATTCTAATTTTGCATAGTAAGTAAGTGACTTTAGTTTTCTTGGATTAAATAGATCTCAGCCATTACATTTTCCAGAAATTTAGACCTTTTAACATTCTTCTGTTGATGTTTCCATTAGCACCTGGGCCTGAGCGAAGTGGGTGTATAAACAGGCTTGGTTGTGTGGCTTTCACTGTTTCTAGTTGCTGTGCCAGGGTTGACTAGCTTTCCTAACAATTTTGTTGAACTCTTAAGGTTCACCCTCTTCCTAGTAACATAACCATATCAGGAAAAAGTATTGCTGGTTTTGACTTAAGACTGAGCTCCCATTTTCCTAAGTAGTCATTGATATTAATCCACAATAGCAAGGCAGTGACCAATCTTGACTTCCATCCCATCCCATTGGTTATATGCTATCAACAATTTCAAGAAATCCGCTTGATGTCATGTATTCTTCTTTACCTGCTAATACTACAGACTTTTCCTTATTTTCATCTCTGATCATTTAAGTGAGGTTTTGTTAGGGGTGGGAGAAGAGTTTCACCCCTGAGCACATCTGCCTTAAAAGCCTCTGAAGGCTAGTTTGGGATGAATGTACAAATCAGGCTCAGTTTGATATGTTCCTTTTCTCCTGTTTTGTACATGCCTACTGGGAGCTTTTAAAGAGTTTGAGCAAATGCAACCATTCATCCATACAAAAGTACAAGGGATCAGTTCTTCTCATTACCACCCACAATGGTGCAGTTAGGGAAGCAGAGAATTATCTTAACCCCATCTAGACTCGTGGCCCCAACTCTGTGGGCATGCTTTCAAACATTACTATACCTCCCTTACTCTCCAAGATCACAGCCTGCTAGTGCAATCAATTTCTGGGAGCATGATTGACCTATTTTTCTCTGCCATTCAGGCTTTCTCTAAGCAGGCATACCTCTAACCCTTGGCATGTAAGTTTTCTAAAAAAAATGTTTTAATCGAGTTACTTTACAAATGGCCATGTTAAATGTAAAATGGAGAGAATTCTTTTTAAAAAAACTGTCAAATGGGGAAGGCGTGGAACACATGGCTGTTACTACTAGCATACCAGACATAGAGTGAGCACCTAATGCTCTCTTTGGATCTTGCAGACTTAAATCTAATCCTCCAGGTCACACTGCATCCAAAGATTCAGATTCAGCTTATACTTTCCTTTTACCTTCCTGTGTCTTACTCCATAGGATAAAAGCGTTGAGTTTCTGTAAGAGAAGGTGATAACTAAAGCAAAAGAGAGACATCAAGTTGTTCATTGTATTTCTTTCTTTCCCTGCTTTCTGAGAACTCAATCTATAAGAGGTAGGGTCTGAGATGGAGATTCGCAGGCAGGAGGTCTTTTAGAGAGTGCTCTTGGGATCCTCCACTGGGGAGGGGAAGCAAGTAGGACTAAGAAGAGGAAGACGTCAAACTATAATTCTGTCTGGAGAGAAGATCTCAGCCAACCCTGTAGGAAGATCTTCAGAGCTGCCCACAGCTGGGACAAGAGAGCTAGACTTCTGTACCCCTGGGACAATCATTTATTGGATATAGTCCTCCATGAAGGCGGCACAACTTTAGACAAGGTTGTTCCATGCCACCAAGGAACCCGAGAAGGCTGATTGAGGGCTGTCTGCCTGCAGCACTCTCAGCAGCTTGGGAATCAGTCCATCATCCCTGAGTGAGGATCTGAGCAACATATCACAGCAGCCACCACACTGCCTCATGTATACCTGTAGAGATATTTGTTTTCAAGTTCCCAAAGATTTGAACTTGTAGTCTGAGGCAAGTGTATCATGTCCATATGCAAGCTGAAATATTTGTGAATATTATTCACCAAAAAAGAAATGATCTCTTAATCCTGAATGCATTCCTGGTGGGTTCAAGGGAATCTGGGTTATCTTAGATTGGACCTCCCTAAATATATACCCTAAGGCAAGTATATATTTTTGTGGGTCACTTCCCAAATAATGTACCTATATCCAGTAAAGTAGAAGAGAGAATGAGACAGTGATGGAAAAGAGAGAAGATACAATAAAGACCGTATTGCTGAGTGAGCTACTACTGAGTAGCCAGAGCTCTGACCTGCTTTTAGGGATCCCTGTAGAATATGCACTTGTCCACCAAGGGGGCAGGAAAGCTGGAGTATTTATCTGCCAACTTCCATTTCTCATTGGTTGACGGTTCCCTTGGGAACTATCTTCTGGGCTGCTCTGCACATGTGTTTACTAAGCCCCCAAAGCACCACAGAAAGCCCTTAGGTAGAGGAACACAGATGCAAGTATTGAAATGACAAGCTATCAGTATGCATAGAAACTATCCACCATTGCTCTAGGTATACTTAGGGCTAAAGGTTATAGGGCAGAGCTTTAACAATATCTGACATTCTAAGGTTTTAAGCTTCTCAATCTCATCCATCCCACAGTCCCCACCTCAGAGACCTAAACTTTAATTATCAGAGCCCAAAACAGGAAACTTATATACTACTATTTTATTGGAGAGGATGGTCCTAGAGTAGGAATGAGTGACAAGGGAAATGAAGCAGGAAAAGAGAAGACCCAATATAAACAAACCTATGGCTGATTTCTCAAGCCCATGGGACCCTCCCAAAAAATGATATAAAAGTATCTAGGGACCTTCCATAGGAGGAGGGAGAAAGTGGAGCTAGTGGTTAAGTATTTGACCAGTGGGAATGAGCAAAGGTTTGCCCTTTGAGGTGTTAACTTTCTACGCATCCAGGATGACTATGTGAGGGTTCCAAGAAGGGTCCCAAAGTGGGAGGCAAGAGGTACCTGGCCCACGATGAGATGCTGTCAGACTGCATCTGTGTAAAGTCAGTAAGGTCCACAGGAGCTTGTTGTTGCAGGACTAGCTGATAGAAGACAAATGCGGCTGAGGTGTGAAGTAGTGCATGAGAGATGTCTGACCAGGAGGCTAAACAGTATAGAACTAAAATATCAGCAATAACATGGAAGGTGAAAAGAAGATGTATTAGAATTCTTTTGATCTTTATCTTCCTCCTGACTAACACTCAGTTCAAGATCAATCTTCCTCTAAGTCAACATTTATGATAACACACAAAGGTAAATACTAAAATACTAAAGATAGAATCAATGAATTCCAAACCAGAAAAGGAAAATGGGAATAGAGGATTCATTCAATCCAATAAGTCAACAAAAGAGGGAAATAAAAGAGTAAAAAACAAAAACCATAAGGCAGTGGGATCATTAAATGTAACTATTAAACATATGTTTAAAAGACAGATAATCTGAATGGCTCTCTAAAAATTAGTTATTGGTTTACTAGGGTAAGAGATACACCTAGAAAATACTAAATGAAAGATTGCTAGTATCAAAATATTAATGTAAGATTGAGTAGTGGTATATCAATATGTGCTGTTTATCCCTAACAATGCATTTTTACTCATGGAAAATGTACCATGAACTTGTGTGCTTACAATATCACCTCAATATAAAGCAAGAACTGACAGAAGATTTTTATTGTGATTGTAGATTTTTCTATTTCTCCTTATATTTCTCCCAAATTGACTTAAATAAATAGGCAAGTATAGAGAAGATCTGAACAATCAATATGATTATTTCAATAAACATATCTACAAGAACCCTGCAGCCAGCAAAAATACAACACTGCTAAAATCTGATTTATATATGTGGATATATATTATTTATTTTTATTCAAATATATGAAAAAAAAATTTTGGTTTTCAAACAGTTGTTTCTAGACCATTGTTTCTAACTGCAAAGCAATTAAATAAGAAGTCAATGAAATTTTTACAATAACTGTAAAAGATCTTTTACTAATTTGCCTACTTTTATGTTTAATGAACCCCCACGTACTCATAATTTATTAACTCAGAGCCAATTTTCTTTCATCTATACCCCACTTACTTTCCTACTTCCATATTACTTTGAAGCAAATCTAATAAATCAGCTCTTGGAAACATACACTGAAATATCTATGAATAAAATAAGCACTCCAGTCTATAAGGTGTTTAACATTTCTGTAGCTTACAAGTTTGCTTTAATAGTTCTTTTGTTCTTTGTGAAGACTTAGAAACAAAGAAATATGGAGGGCCAACAAAGAAAAATTCCATTCTATTGATCTATGCTCTTAAAAATATTTTTCTTTACTTCTAATTTATTCAAGTATTTTTGCTAGTCTGAAATTATTTTATATAAATGTTTTAAAATATTCCAATGATAACTTGTTTATTTTCAGAATTAAAACTTAAATGTAGTGCTTCTAAATTGTAAGGAGGAAATCACTCGTAAACATTCAGAATAAAACCTTATCTTCTTAAAGTAGACAAGCTTCTAGTCTAGCCAAATGGAAATAAAAAAGGATAACATAATTGAGTTTAAGGTCCATCATAAGAATACAGTGAACAAATTTGTCCTTGTCATTTGTTTTCAAACCTATTAGCATAATTTATCTTGGTGTTTTTGATAATTTTATGTTAGGTAGAAAACCTGAATTAATCAAGAATGATAAATTTTATTATAGATTTGAATGTTTTCTGAAAATAGCAATAAACAATCAAGACTCTATTTTGGGTAGAGGAAATGTGTGTGTTTGGCTATGGTATGAAGAAGGTAGGATCATGGAAAGCAGATAATATCCCACCAAGTCCAGATTTAAAAATGTTTTAAAAATTAATGAGAGTGAGATTTGTTGTTCCATTTATTTATGCATTCATTGGTTGATTCTTGTATATGTCTGGACTGGGAATCAAACCTATAACCTTGGCATATTGGGACCCCAAGTCTAGACTTTTGACAGGAAAGCTTTACCAAATCTTTTCACTCAGTTTTGGCATTAAGTTTATACTCACTTCAATCTATATAAAACAAGGGTCTATTCCTTAAAGTGAGTTGCATTCTTTCTTTTGTAGCTATCAAAGTAAACATGTATAAAATGTTTCCATAAACATGTAAACAAAGATCTTAAGTTTAGTTACTAGTACTTAGGTTTACTTACTATGCATAGACAAAATAGTGCATCATATGCAAAGAAAATTAAATATCATATAATATGAGATTTGAAAGAAAAGCCATATTCTTATTTTAATAGGTTCATTAAAAACTCTAGTAAAATATAACACACATTCATGACTATCCTAATAACTATGACTAGAAGGGAACTTAACTTGGTAAAGAGGATCTACTAATAAGTCACAGAAAACCTCATGATTAATGGTGACACTAATTTAGAAGCAATTCTACTGAAGGGAGAAACAAGGCAATGATGTCCACCATCACACCTAATAGTCAACTTTGTACTAGAGTTTCTAGTTAATGCACTAAGACAAAGAAACTTGGTATAAAGATTGAAAAGGAGGAAACAGATGAGCAATTACATATGTTATTGTCACCATACAGCAGCAAGGGCCTCAGGTGAATTTTATTAGTTCTACTAGAGGCCTGGTGCATGAAAATTCATGCACTGGAGGTGGGGTCCTTCAGCCCAGCCTGCCCCCTCTCACAGTCCAGGAGCCATCAGGAGTGGGAGGTGACCTGGCGATCAGGGGAAGGCGACGCCCCCATCATACCTCTGCTGCTGCCACTGCTGGCAGCGCAAGCCTCAGCCGGCCCTGGTTACCTGAGCTTTGGGTGGCCCTGGACAGCTGGGCAGCTGCCATCCGAGGTTTGCCTGCACCTCAGGCCATCCCTAGGCAACTGGGCAGCCAACATCCGAGGCTTGCCTGCAACTTGGGCCAGCCCTGGGCGGCTGGGGGGCTGAGGGCAGGTCCGGAAACAGCACATGCCTGCCTTCCCCCCCCCCCCCCCCGCCTGGGATGAAAGGACTGGGGGACTCCAGCGGGGCTGAAGGGACTGGGTGCCACCATCTTGTGGCTATGGGCACTACCATCTTTGTGATGGCATGATGGTCAATTTGCATATTCCCTCTTTATTAGATAGGATAAGCTTGTCTGCAAAGTTCATTAAAATCAAGTGTTTCTATATTCTAGCAAATACAAATTATGGCAATGAAATAGGAAAAAGGTACCCCAATAAGAATTTATACATTTTATTAAATTTACTTCTAAGAATTTTATGTGGAAAATTATATTGCTCTTATTGACCTTATTAAAGTTTTAATGGAAGGAAGCATTGAGTCTTTCCATCCATAAATATGGAGTGTAATGGTCAATTTTCTCCCCAAAATTAATATTTATGTTAAATGCAATTAAATCAATTCTGATATTTTTCAGAGGTGACCAGATATCCAGCATGAAGAATCCTATAAAGCCACAATAGGTATATATGGTAATGATTTTTTTACCAAAGGTTTTTTAGGCACATACTCAGGGAAACTATATATTAGGGGAAAAAGAACTCCCAATATTTTGAGAATTGTTGGAAAAGGGGTACAAAGTGATAATGAATGCTGGAAACTCAAAATATTCTGATGACCCCTGTAGGAATTGAGGCCTATAGGGGCCAAATAATAAATGAAGTCCTAGATAAAGTCCAATTTACAATGGCTCAGCTTGTTCTGATGGTTATTTCTCCATTTCCAGAAAGTATGATTTTAATTAGTATGTTTGACAAATGGTGCAACTCCCATGTTGGCACCATGACCTTCCCCGTGGTGAAACTTTTAATTCCACATACTAAGTAAAAGCTTCTAAAACTAACCCACAAGTGACCAAAGTAGTAAATCAAAAACAATATCACATCTTGGAAAGGGTGATAGTGGATATAGTATATCTTTAAGATTTCAAGGATGCAAGAATGATGATTCCTATTGTATCTGTGTAATTCACCCTACCAAACCCAGACAGATCGTTGAGGATGACTATAAACTACCAAAAGCTCAACCAAGTAACAGCTGCAATCATAACCACTTATCCTAACTCTCAATGACTCACTGGGGGGTGGGGGGAGCCTGAATTTATGCTTCCTTTTCCTGTAATTCCTGGCAAAGTCACAACATGAATAGGTCCTGGTGCTCAAAGAGCTATCACTTTCACAGAGGACATACCAGGCATCCCACTGAATTGTATTCTATAGTTGGTTCGTGGGCACTTTGGCCTCAGAGTATCCAGGGACTAGCAAGCAAAGAAAACAGACTCACAATCTTGGCAGGAGAAATTGACCTTGATTATCAGGAGGAGGTAGGACTGCTCTTACACAGGAGAATCACTTGGGCACTTCTTGAAACTCAATTGCTCAACTGTGGCTATGAATGAGTAAGTACTACAACCCTAGCGTATGGTAACCAAGGGCTCAGATGCTTCGGAGGAAAATATATGAATAGATTAATGTTTTATAATAGTTTTCCAAGACTTAAACAAATGTCTATGATATGAATAATGTTACTATACAAATATTCTAGAACCTAGAACATAACATTGCATTGACTTCTTTTTGCAGAATTTTAGATTTGAGTATCTTTATTCCCCATGAAGTTAATAGTAGAAGTATAAACATGGATTTATTCATTTGTAAATTTTATGACCTTTCACATCACAGCACCTCAGTTAAAGGGGTTTTATTGTTCAGGAAAAGAGATCCTCTTAAGTAGGAGGTACCACAAAAATGAACTTATGCTCTTGCCTATTTCTATATCTTCTCTTTGAAGGTCACTGTAGAAACAACTGGAAACTCAGACCATGACATTTGTATAAACACTAACCAAAGGTTTATCTTCTCTCTAAGGTCAGGAGATGTCAGAGAGGACACAGTGAGGAAGAGGGCCTTCAGATACAAGTCGTAGATTCAACTGAGGCTTGAGATGCTATTATCTCTACTCCACATTGCATTTCAGGAATCTTCACCATTTGCTTCCATTCAAATTCCTGTCCTTGCAGTATGAATATTCTGCACACTCCTGGGGCATCCTAAAATTTGTATCTTAGACCCAATGAATATTGGCAATCTAGGGTCATCTCCCCTCTGTACTGGAAACACATGAATAGTGCTCTCTCTAGGTTAATTTTCCCAGGCCCTTTATACCAGTTTAATAGGTGAGGATAATATTCACATTTAATACTACTTCAAAATCATCTCCTGACTAAACTTTTATATCCCTGTAAATAGATTCTCAACTTCTTTTCCTTGGCTTCTACCTAATTTTCATTATTCTGGGCTCAGTACACCCTATACACTCACTAAAGCATTATCATACAGTAATTTTATCCTTAGTGTTCTGTTTTCAACTTTAATAGCTTTCTAGTTCAAACAAGATTTCAACAGAACTCGTGGTTCAAGTTGAATGGAGTTTGATTGAACAACCCTAATACACAGTGCTGCAAAAATATTGATTTCTATATCTTCAAATAGTAACATATTCAAACAATGAGCACTTGTGCAAATGGCTTATCTGCAAAACTTCACTGACTTCTGCTTAAGAATGAACTTCAAGGGGTAAAGTAACTTCAAGATACTGATCTTTAAGAAGTATTTCTTGTATTTTAATCAAACCAGCAAAAATGTAGCCTAAAACATCAAAGATGCATATCCTATGAATACCAGCATGATTAAAGACTCATACCTTGTTACTGATTTCTGTACCCTGCAATGGCAGAAAGAGCCATGAAAGAGGCAGGTGGCAATACCTCTCAGACTTTTGACAAGCTGTAATCAACAGTAAGGACACCCTGATAGTGTTACTATGGCAACCCTGCAAACAGACAAGATGGAAATGGAAGAGACTCTCAACACTAATAAGAGGTCAGCTATTACTCCCACAAATCCTGCTTCATCAGTAAACCAGTACCCTCACATCTTTACCAAATTTTCAGCTTAGTGGTTAGTACAGGTGAATTTTAGTCCATTATATTCCTTCTAAGTATCCTTCAATCAGGATACTCTAATACTTCAAAGTTAGATGTGTTTTTTAAATGAAGGAATACAATTTCAACCTGGTGTTATTTAGTTTGAATAGGCTAAGATATAAGGACACTGTAGGCTCTCTAAGAATTCACATTTTTCTATTACTTTGAGAGATTATCTGACAAGTTTTTAATGCTCCTTCCTTACCATTCAAAACAAATATCTGAATCCTTATTAGTGTATATGACTGGTTAATAGCAGATAAAAATGAACTCATTTATTTATTTCATAATTTGTTGGTGAGTCAGAATCATTTTAAGTATCAACAGATGTTCTTTTATGAGCTGCATTTATTCTATTAGCATTCAAATATTATCAATTCTCAATACCTCAAAACTTTGCCACCCATCATTCCTTCCCTAAACCATCAGCTATGTGCTGGGACAGACTACATGTTCTGTTGAGGCTCCTTGTGAATCCAAGCATCTAACCCAGCGATTTTCAACCAGTGTGCTGCAAGAATTTGTAAAACATGCAATACCTAACTATTTAGTCAGGGCACTGAGCTTTCCCTTAGACTGTCAAATTTAAAAAAATAACAATAGCCAACACAACAATAACCATCAGATATGAATGAATCAAAATTATACCTATGTTTTGTCAGATTGGCAAAAAATATATCTGTTGGTGTGCTGCAGAATTTTAGTAATTAGTTTATGTGTGCCATGAGATGAGAAAGGTTGAAAATCACAGATCTAGCCCAAAGAGCATCAAGTGTTTGAGTGAAATTTGGCACTTGATCATATTTTTCTATTCACAGAATCATATAATGTTAAACGTAAGTGGACCTGAGGTTGTCTAGTCTATTTACCCTCTTTATGAAAAAACTTCATTGCATGTACAGTGAGTGACTTTCCTTAGGTCAAAAGATCATTGCATGGCAAATGTGCACTAGAAATACAGACTCAATCCTGAGACAGATGACAAATACTTTGTCATTTCTGAATCCGATCTGAAACCCTCCAAGAAATCATCCTCTGTATTACCTGAATGTGATTTTTGTAAACCACGACTGCATCAGCATGCTACAGAACTGCAAAACAGATTTGCTTTGACTGTTTACCCTATCTGTGGTACAGAAACTGCTCACCTGCTTCTCCCAGGCCAGCCTGTAGTGCAGATTTATGGTGCTTTTAAATCCTGCTTGCTAATCCCTTGCTACTCTGCTTTTCCAAATCAAATTCAGTCAGACTTATCTAGCTCTGTCTGAATGTGTCCCTTGATTGAGTGATGTTAGTTCAAGAAAAAACACTCAAATCAATTTAATGCAAATTCCCATTCACAGTCTGGTTGACCCATCAGGATACTGACAATAATAGATTGGAGTACTTAATTCCTCAGGCATGTGACTCATTGAAGGCTTAGTAATCAATTTCCATTGCAGTGACTGCATAATTCGTCTTGGCTCTCTTAAGCTCTGGAATACCAAGTACTTGTTCATTTTTTCAAGGCCCATACATTCATTTCCAAATAGCAAAGCCCTTTCCATGTCTCTGCAATCATTTCCTTATCTAAATTTCCATATGCTGGCCCAGCAAGGTGTCCCACCTATAAAGGTTTTAGATCAATAAAAATAATTGGCATGTTTTGCCTCCAGCTGCAGATGCCTGGAATAGGTTATGTGCTACTCTGGCAGACAATGGAAAGATGAAATGGAGGCTGGTCACTGCCTCCACCCACATTAGTCATTAACTCTATATAGGACAGCCAGTGGGGATTCTTAGAATGAACCCCATTTCCCAAAGGTCCTAATCTATTTTATACTCTAAGCATTGAAGTGAAGGGAAGCATATACAAATAGCCAATTAGCAGATGTCCCTTCCATTTGAAAAAAGGCATGCTGTGTTTCATCTAGACTGCATTTGTATCTGCATTTGTGTGTCTTTTCCTTTGACAAAAGCATTATGTTGAAAGCTGATTATGCCCTGGGAGTTCTTCCTGGCAACCAGGTAAGTTTTTGCCTCAATTCTTGAACCCACAGGTAAGGAAGTCCGTAAGAAATTAGGTCAAATCAATCTGTAGAAGAGAAGCAGTCATTGCACTAACCTTTTATCCAAGGGCCAAGTCCTTCCCCATAATTTTGTTCTTACCAATGTAGGAAAACAATCAGGCATGGTTCCCCTGTGTCACCCATGGGAGCTACAGTTACCCATGAAGCTGTAGTTTCCATTAGGATGTTAATTATATCCCTTTCTAAGTAAACAATACATGTATTACAGGAATATTTAATGCTCAGAGGCATTAAATATCATGCCTTTGAGGACGTATTTCTCTCACACCCTTGGCCCTATCTTGTGATGTAAGTCTGCATCCTCTCATTTTATCAATGCAGAAACTGATGCTTAAGACAGGAATTAGAGTAAGACAAGAATGTTAGTGAATCTTTAAGGTTCCTCTCTATTCTGAATCAGTAAGGAAAGCTTGAGAAGTTTTTAAAAAGTACTTATGGAAATACAAGGAATAAAATTGCTTCTCAAACTTCAGTAGACTCCATTAACCGGTAACATTCTTGTAGTCACCTAGTGTTAACTTGCATTTATATATTTCAATATGCACATACATACATTTTATATGCTCAGTGTATATGATATACATAATATCCTAAGAATTTAGCTAAAATTAAACTCCTTTCTCATAAAGTTTACTGCCATAGTTTGGACTGCTATAAGAAAATACCATAGGCTGAGTGGCTTATAAACAACAGAAATGTATTTCTCACAGTTTGGAAGCTGGGAAGTCCAAGATTAAGGCACCAGCAGATTGGGTGTCTGATAAAGACTCATTTCCTGGTTCATAGATGGCCGTCTACTTCCTGTAGCTTCACATGCAGAAGAGGTGAGGCAATTCTGTGGGGTCTTTTTTATAATTCCTTTCATGAGGAC
Source organism: Ia io (assembly GCA_025583905.1). NCBI lineage: Eukaryota > Metazoa > Chordata > Mammalia > Chiroptera > Vespertilionidae > Ia > Ia io. The sequence continues at coordinate 63,927,960 of JAJQQW010000008.1, forward strand.
TCCGTCCTCATGACCTAATCACCTCCCAAAGGCCCCACCTCCACATGCACTCATATTTTGGGATTAGGTTTTAATATATGAATTTGGGGAGGACACATTCAGTCTGTAGCATTTAAAACAGTGAGTATAAACTTAAGGAAATTTTTGTGCTACATACTTGGTATTTGGTGCTAAACAAAGCAGTGTCCTACATATAGTAGGAATTTAGCAAATATTGAAATGAAGACTTCTTATTCAATTATAAAACCAAAGCAAATTTATAAATTCATTTAAAAACCTAAAAAATAACATACTAATTAATAGCATTAATGTAATGTGATCATTTTGGCTTAAAAATAGTTCTACTATTAACCACATGGAAAAATTTGTACTTGCCAACTTGATACTTTGGAATTTAAGCATGATGGACCATTATTTGTCATTGTAAAAAAAATATAATATATTTATTGTAATAGTAGATATGAGGTACATTGTAAACTCAATGCTCTCAGACATCACAAGTTTGTATATATATGTAGAATTAAGGCAATATGTTTGTTTGAGATTAGTGTGGCAATTACTGTATAAATGGGTTCATTCTTTTGTGTTTGTACATCAAAATTGATATTTCATTCCTGAAGATGATAGTTCTAATATTAGTAAGAGAAAAAAATGAACACAGTCAACTGCCCTTTAAAAATAATTTAATAGCCTATGAAGTTCAGAATATCTAGACAAAGTTATATCATTAAACCAACAGAAACAATATGACCCTAAATTTTTCCAAAGGGGAGAAACAAGTCACAAAAAAAGAATGATAATCAGAGTGTCTTCAAAGCTCAACATCAACATTAGATGCCATAAGCAATGCCTTCAAAATTCTGAGAAAAAGTTATAATTCTACCCTCATATTTTTAAAATATATATATTTGTATTGATTTCAGAAACAAAGGGAGAGGGAGAGAAATGGAAACATCAGTGATGAAAATCACTGATTCACTGCCTCCTGCACGTCCCTCTGCCTTGCACTGGGGATTGAGCCCGCAACCAGGGCACATAGCCTGACTGGGAATCGAACCATGACTTCCTGGTTTATAGGTTGATACTAAACCACTGAGTCACACTTGCCAGGCTACCCTCACTTTTCATGGGTGGCTTGTATATGCACAGAAATCCAGGTTGAAAAAGGCATTTTAGATCTAGAACTAAAATAAACTTTTCATGAACCTTTCCTTAGATGCTACCAGAAGATGCATCCTATCAAATCAAGGTTATAAACTGCGGGGGCCTGATGTGGCGGGGATCTCCCTTTTCTGTGGCCAGCACAGAAAGAGAGATGAAATTGGTTCTTGGTAGAGGTGGCCGGGGATTGAGAAATAATGAAATAAAGAGAGTTGACACAGAAATAGACTCAAAGCTGGGTCCCGGGTGAGTCGCTGACCTCTTCTACTGGAGAGACAGACAACTACCCTGAGCCACGCAGCACATTTATTTATTTTCCAATATACAAGGGGGTTTCACGGGAAAACTTAGGATCAAAGGAGCTTGGGAGGGCCCAGGTGTCTTCCCAGGGGGCCCTCTACAATAAACAAGGATAACAACAATAAAAAATAAGATCTAGGATTCAAGATATAGGAGCTCAAACAATGTAGAGAAGAAAGTCCCAGATGAGTAAGAAGTCATGCCCAGAGAATAATAAATCCCAAGTGGTGCTAGAATACAGAGACTGCAATAGGAAGTTATCTAGCAAATAAAGGGAATTGTTGGATTTGTATTTTGACATTTAGAAAATAGGTACATAGGAACCTAAACATTGTACAAGAAGAGAATCTTACAGTATACACGCTGCAGAAAGCAATATTTCTATAGTCATATTGTAGATGCTAGCTTGATTTGACCAAAAATTATGATAATCATGTTGAGAAAAAACATTGGAATGGGCAGACTAAGGCCAGGGTTAGACAGTTTTACACCCTGGCTATGTATAGACTTAAAAGTCAGGGCCTTAATACGAACAAGCTGGCATACCTGATGAGGTAATCTCTGAAGAATCCCTTTACTAGATATTCCTTAAATTATGGACAGGATACAGGGAAACAAAAAACAATCCATAATCTCTGGGTCTAGTAACACAGGGAGACATTCTAACCCTAGGCCTAAGGGAAAGAATAGCTTTAAGAACCCAGGAAAGTTAGATAAAAGGAAATGAATAGGATACAGTAGATCTTAACCATGAAAAAGGGTTCCTAAGGAAGCCGCATGGTATGATGATGTGCAACCTTCCTGAGGAAGCAGCCTATATGATGATGTGCTGGACAAATGCAAGCCTGGTAAGCATGAATAGATCCCTTTATTTCATAGAAACTCCAACAATCCCATGAAGCCAGCAAAGGGAATAGCTTTGTGATCTTAGTGATGTATCTATTTCTTCATACATACCTCATAAATACAAGGCCCCCTGAGATCCAAGAAGGAAAATAGTAGAGATTAATATTGCTATCGTCTGAAGTGTGTCCCCCTAAAACACATGTTGAAACCCTAAACTCTGATGTGATGGCATTTAGAGATGAGACCTTAGATGAAGTCATGAGAATGGGGCCCTAATGATGGAGTTAATACCCTTGTAAAAAGAAAAAGAAAAAAAATGAGGCACCAGAGCTTCCTGACATGTGAGGAACAAGAAGGAGGCCATCTGCAAGCCAGGGAGAGAGCTCTCACCAGAACCCAGCCATGCTGACACCCTGATCTCAGACTTTCAGCCTCTGGAACTGTGAGAAAATGATCTCTGTTGTTTAAGCCACCCAGGATGTGAGATTTTATACTACAGCCCAAGTTGACTAATCCAATGATCTGACTGCTGCCTCTTTATACCCAGCTATGGTGAAAGCACTGGATTCCAGTTCTAAAAACACTGCACTGACCATGAGAATAAAATGTGGCCAGAGAATGCTAATGTGGCCTGTCAGCTACTATATTACATAGGAATACTTCCTGGTAAAAAAAAAAAAAAAAAAAAAAAGCTTGAAGGTACTTTTAAAATGGGTTTATCTTTCTCACATAATAAGAATTCTAGAGGCAAGCTCAATGTTGATGTCATGGGCCCAGGTTCTTTTTTTCCACAAGGTTTTCAATTTGTGATAGCAAGATGACCTCCATGCATCTCATTTGACTTCCAGGCAGGAAGAATGAGGCAGGGGCCAAAGGCATCTCCCTCCTAGGGCTCTGCTGAGGATGGTTCCATTTCTGAATTAAAGTGACGTGTTCCCCTATAGTTCATTTGCCAAGACTGAGTTGTGTTGCCTGCCCTTCTCCTCCCCTGCACTTCCATCAATCTGAGGAAATAGATATCCGTGAGTGGTTTAGACAAATCATGATTTATCAGCTGGGATAAGAGCCTAAGCTCCTTGAGTTCACAGATGGAGCCCTATCTGCTCCCTAAAAATGAGGACTTCTTTAAAAAGCAAAAAGTCATGGATAGGGAAGCAATATATCTTACAAGCCTACCTTCTCTGCCTGCTGTACTTAGAATAACCTAAGGGCTAATGATCAAATACCTCATGTTCTGTCAAAGTAGCTTAAATTTCTATGTAGGATTTCCCCACACACACTTGGTTGCCTTTTATAATTAAGGCCCCCCAAATGAATCCCCAATGGTAATTTGTCTTAAGTTATCTATTAAAGCAGAGTAACATTTGAGGGCAATAGTGTAACTGACAGCTAGCTGGGAGTGATGCGGGCTCTGAGGGAGCGTGGGGAGGGTTGGAGGAAAAAAGTATAGGAAAGGGAATTAGTACAGTCATTGCTGATGAATGCTGGAAAACCTACCCTTCTTTCTAGAAGGAAGTAGGCAGATATTTAACCCTATCAGTATTGATTTATAACCTCTACCAGGAAAAAGAGTAACAGTTGCACCGTGCTAAGTACTTAGAACTAGCATGGCTTCAGCAAAGTCATACAAGATTTTCAAAAAAACAGGCAAAATATGGCTATTAATATAACTGCCCAGTATATCTACAGCTAAACCAAGAACACTATGCTGACAGTGAATCTCTTTCAAACTCTAATAACCACCTGCTCTAACTTTATATGTGAAGTCAACGAGTTTCAGGATTTGAATTGTGAGCTTTCAGAAACCTCGTATGTAATATTTTTCATTACATTAAGTTGTGTACAGAGAGATATAGAGGCTTTTATAATGCTGGGTAAGTGCTGTCTTGCTTTTTGATGGAGTTTCTACAACAGCACTAGTTTATTACACCCTCGAGCTACATCCCTATCTGATATGGTACAATAATGAGATTTTTAATACTTATTAACCTCATGAATTTTGCAAACCATAAAAACTGAAAGAAGAAGCATCTATTGCATCACAGAGATTTTACTCAATGACTCTGTGTCTAATATGTTAAGGATATTACTGGTGCCTCCTTTTTAAAGCTTAAAGAATAATTTTGAGCTATTCCACTTGATGTCTTTTCGACAAATCCTTCTATCATAAAGTATCCTTCTTTGCATCCAACTTGGATACAAGTCTTCGATCAAAGCCAGTTGGCTGCACAAGTGACTGCCCTCCTCAGCTGCTGTGTCCCCTCTCATATTAAGTACCTAAAACTCCCTGAGCACTAGTGCTGGTTCGTTTTAAAGGAGACGGGCTACTTTTGTTTTTACATCCCCTTGCAGAATCAGCCTGACTGCCCAAGGTTAAAGATTAATAGATGAAATATTCATTTCCTGTAGCAGATATTAATAAACGCAAACTCTCATAGGGTACATGGGGCTTTTCAGAGAGCTGTTGACAACACTTTGTGGTAAAGTAGTTTACACTGAAGCCAAGCTGGTGAGGACAAATGAAACCTAAAAGTCTTTTGAGGGAGATACATAAACTTATGCTGGATTTTTTTTTTAAATGAGTTTGGTTTAATTGTGAATAGTGGTTTGGAAGCATTATCATTTGGGGTAAGGAGGAAAGAGGCTTTAGTTTAGAACCAGGCCTGTAATGAAATATATCTGGACCCTTTTTCTGTTCAAACATGAAAACAGGCGGTCAGAACAAAAAATGCAAAAGCCCTGAGCGAGATAATGGGATTTTTCTTAATTTGATTTGCTGTGGAGCATGCCGGCCTATTTAATACATCCATGTGGAGTTGCTGTTTATATTTTGGTTTCTAATTAGCATAGTCATTCTGAAGCCTCTAGCTGATGACCCCTTCCACGTAAATCTAATTTGGCCTTGAGGAGGGTTATTAGAGCAGCAAAAGGAGCACAAACAAAGGGAAATGCCTGCCAAACCACAGGCAGGCTCAATGCATCAGGGGCAGGCACCCAGGCCAGTGGCCAGGCTGGTGTGCTGGGCTGAGGCTAGCAGGAGGGACCAAGGGAAAGAGCCAGACAATAAATCAATCATCAGCCTACCTCCTACCCCCGACCCCCACCCAAGCCCGCCCCACCCCAGCCTGCGTTGCCTGGTTGAAGCAATTTCATAATAAAAAAGAGATGATATTGAGGAGATGTGAAAGCTATAAAGAAAAGATTTAAAATTGATTTTGAAAGTTTCTAAACTAGGCCATAGAATGGATGGCCTGTATTGAAGTAACACTCAGTCTCCCTCCTAAAACTCCTTGTAAAGAGTGACATTTCAATTTTCCCTGGCTTTGGGAAGCTTTTTATATTTTTTATAGTTCTGCAACTCAGTCTCTGAGAAGCACCTTGCAGCAGTGATAATAAAGTATAGTGAGTGGGGATATGGACAACATTGATAAAGAGGCACTAATCCTTATTCTGTGTGAAAAATAGTCTGAAGGCAGATTCTATCCCAAAGGAGAAGAAAGAAGAACGCTAAACATGACTAGCAGTGACCTATTTTTCACCAAGCAATTGGAGCTCAAGTACATTTTGACTAAAATGTTGTTGTGGGAAGAGCAAGGGACTTAAAACTCTTTGTAAAGGGTATTGAAGTACTAACTTAAAATTTTGTGATAACTCTAAAGAAGAGAGATAAGGTTCTTTTGAGGATATTGAGGGGGTCCACTAACATTGATCTGGCAGTCGTCTCTGGGATCTACATTTGCAGTTGGCAATTTGTCGTAGCTGGTTCCTGCATCCTTTATAAAGTTAGTAGAAACAGCTTGCAAGGACTCAGCAAGCCTTGTTTGTAAAGGTCTATGAGAGCTCTGATGAGCATAACTTATTGCAAAAGTTTCCCCTACTGTGAGGAGCAGAATGCTATTAATGATCTGAATCTGTTCTTTATCCAGAATAGTGAGAACTACAGCTCCCCGTAGAACACATTGAAAAGTCTCTGGGATTAAACTTTAAAAAAATGCATGTCTGTCACATGCTGCATATTCTATTTAAATACATATCTATCAACAATTTATTGTATACTGACAGTGGTAAGAGTTGCAAACACTTGAGCTTCATATATCAGTATCTAAGAAAAGGAGAAATCAGACATGATAGATGATGATAGAGATAGATAGATAGATAGATAGATAGATAGATAGATAGATGATAGATAGATAGATAGATAGATAGATAGATAGATAGATAGATATAGATATAGATCAGGTATATAGATATTTAAAAAAAATGTTTTGTAGGGGACAGTGGGGGTAAAGGGGAGAGATCAACCAAAGGACTTATATGCATGCATATAAGCCTAATCAATGGACACAAACAACAGGGGGGTGGGGGCATGAATGGGGGGTGGAGGGTAATGGGGGAATAAGGACACATATGTAATACCTTAATCAATAAAGAAATTTTTTAAAAAAGAATAGATCCAGAAACAAATAGTAGGGGGGGCGGTTAGAGAACAACCAAAGGACTTGTATGCATGCATATTGGCATAACCAATGGACACAGACACTGGGCGGTAGGGGCTTGCCCGGGGTGGGAATGGCTGGGGGTGGGGTCAACTGGGGATAAAGGAGACATATATAAAACTTTAGATAAAAAAAAGAAAAGAAATAAAATAAAAGAAATAAATAAAATGTTTTGTAACTTGTAGAAATTTTTTAGTCTGGGGAGAGTAGAGGAGAGGGAGTTTCTGGGGAGAAAAAGATAAATGGAAGTACCTTTTCTAGATATTTCTTATGAGGATGGAATAAGAGAGCAACATATCCAAGACTATTTGTCCAAAGTGATAGTGGTAATATAAATTAAGAACTTTGCTGAGAGTTCAAAACATCTTATTTTTTACTCTTTCTACCCTACTCAAATCCAGAGTTTGCTTAATCTCACTGTTCAACTACCCATGAGATCAGGCAAGTTGCCTCACTGCCCTTGGCATCTGTTTCTTCATCTGTCAAAAAATGATTAGAGTGAATCTCTAAGGGGTTGGGACGGGTGCATCTTCTGGGGATTTTTCTTTTCTACCGGATCTCTGTTACAAGTTGGAATGTCTCAGGGGTCAGTCCTAGGCTCCCATCTGTTTGCTTCTTACACATCTCCTTAGAATAGCTTTTCTACAAGTTCAAATACCATCTACAGGCTATGTGTTATCAGCTTTGAGATGCCTATAAATATGTGAGTAGAAATGTCAACTGGGTTAGAAAAGTAGGTCTGGCTGTCAGAAGAGTTCTGGCATAAAGACAATATGTCTAAAGTCGAATTCATGGCCTGTCTGCCAGCCCCTAGTGTCAGAACAGAAACCTATTCCATCTCTAGATTCCTTGGCTCAGCAGGAGGCAGCATCTTCACCCTTGCTCCCTTAGAGGAAGTCTTGACAGTTTCCCCAAGCAGCTCTGACCTTGTCCACAGACCCTATATCTCTACATCCTACCCCACTGATTTCAGACACATTTCATCTCCCGTCTGGCCACATAATGAACTGCTCCAAACCTGTCATTTCCCAGCCATTCTCCACACAAGCCGAGTGGTCTTTGTAGTATGTACATGTATTATCACGTCCCCATTTAAAACTTTCAGTTGCTACCTGTTTTTCGTGGGGATTTGGGGCATTATCCTAATTTGCTCTCTATAGCTTACCTGATTTGGTCCTGCCCACACCTCTTTCCTTAGCTGTTTTACCATGGCTCAGTGCACTCTCTTCACAGTTGTTTTCTTTCCACTCCTTCAACAAATTCCTTTCCACACTATACAATCCTACCTAATAAAAAAGTAATATGCAAATTAACCATCACTCTGTACACCCACCAGCCACGCCCACCAGCCACACCCACCAGTCAATCAGAGCGAGTATGCAAATAAACCCAACCAAGATGGCTACAGCCCCAGAGAGCAGGAGGGAGGCTTGGTTTTCCCAGGCAATGGAGGAAGCCAAGCTTTCCGCCTGCCCTTGCTGGCCCAGGCCTCCACTCAAGGCTACCAAGTTTCAATTATAGAAGGTAAACAAATCCAAACAGAAATGGCAGCAGCCACAGAGTGAGCAGGAGGAGGCTTGGCTCTGCTCCAGGCTACAAAGTTTCAACTGTAGAAGGTAAATAAATTCCAGATACTAGGGCATCTGCTTGGGTTGCCAGGGGGCGTGGCTGGCCTGCAAACCACCACAGGCCCCTCGCTCAGGCCGCCCCATGCCCCAAGGGAACCCTCACCCTCATCCGGGACATGCTTCAGGGAAAACCAGCTGGCCCCCACCCGTGCACCAGGCCTCTATCCTATCTAATAAAAGAGTAATATGCATATCTGTCCCGTGGCCCACTCTATTCTAAACAGAGGCACCTGAGGCACTCATCAGATATTTTGGGGTAAACTGTAGTTGGCTTCACTAGATTCAAGTCCACCTGGCCAGTCATACATAAGTACACCTTCTATAATCATTTTTATACTGCTATTAAAATAAAAGTGGAGACTTTCAACTCTGAAAAGAGTCATGATGATTATGGAAGAGCTGTTTCCTGGATGGCAGTTCTCAGAATGTAAATAATAGTGCAATGCATGATTGTTAGACAATCTGGGGTAATCAGACCTGTCAAACATTGAGCCAATATGTATACACCCACCAAGTCCATTTGATTATAATCCATTAGAATGTATTATATAAGCAATCAGAAATTTATATTATTAAGATGCTAACAGTTTTCAAGATGCAAGTTTCAGAGTGTTGGTTTTTTTTAAGCATCAGACATTCTGCTTCAGCCAACTACACCCAACACTAACTCTAAATTATCTACTGCCTATACTGCTGAAACCTGGCTCCTGGCTATGGCATAAATATGGCACTATCAAGGCCAAAAAATCAATTTTTGGATGTTGTATTAGTCTCCCAGGGATGCTGTAACAAATACCGCAAATTTTAAGGCAATAGAAATGAGCTCACTCGCCATTCTGGAGGCTGGAAGTCTGACATCAAGGTGTTGGCAGCGCCATGCTTCTTCCAAACCCTCAAGGGAAGGACGCTTCCTTGCCTGGTCCAGCTTTCGGTAGGCTGGGGTGTTCCTTGGTTTATGGCAGCATAATTTGAATATCTGTCTGGGTCCACATTTTTTTGCTTATAAAAACACCAGTCATGTTGCATGAAGGGGCCACCCTACTCTAGTATGAGCTCATCTTAACTAGTTATATATGCAAGGACTTTATTCCTAAATCAGTTCACAGTCATAGGTACAGGAAGTTAGGAATTCAACATATCTTTGGGGAGAACACAATTCAACCCATAACAGATGTGGTTAAAAGTAGAGCTAGGGGTAGTTTTATTCAGTGGAAAAAGAAATAGGCTAAGAATCAGAAAACCTTGATCTGAGGTTTAGCTCACTAAAGGTGGAAGTAAGTAACTTTAACTAGTTAACCTCTTCTCTTCTTCTCCACTCCTTTAAAATTAGGGTGTTAAAAGAGATGACCTGTAGCTACTCAGATAATTTGGACCAGATGAAAATGAGACTAAAGTTAAACAGTGAACCTGCTCAAATCATAGAATCAACCATATGCGGAACCTTGTTGGTCCTGCCAGTTTCCTTAAAGGTTTAACAAACCATTTTATTCTTTAAATGCCACTGCAAAGGGTGAGACTTTACATCTGACATCCACTAGCTAATTGAATCACATCAATGTCAGAGGCTCAGACCTGTAACTGGTTACTAGTTAGATCTCCTACACTCAATAAATCCTGTAACCCTGACACAGAGAGCATTTCAACACACTCTTTCAGAACTGAGGTCAGAATCTAACTACTCTATCCCCTTTAAAATTGTCTTTGATGATAGACTGTACAGCACACAACTCTAGTATTCTCTCATATGGCTGGCTAGTTTATCATTATGTTTTTTTCAATTGACCCTAGTTTAACTCAAAACTGTAAACATTGATGTCTTTTAGTTATCCCTCTAATGTTCCATTAGGAAACCAGTTAAATTGCCCTATCAGAGTTTTAAGAGTAAATGGTTAACTGGACCCTCCCCCCAACCCCCCAAAAAAGCCATAATCAGACAAAATGTAGCCTTAGAGAGTGGTCTTAGAGGATATCATTATTGGTCTAGATCAGACTTACATCCATTCTCTTTGGATAATGAAAAGGGCTGAGTGAAAGTTAAAAGCAAATAAATGGATGTGATATCTGAAGATGGTCTATAAAGGCAGTGTGGCGTAATAGCTAATGCTTATAGTACCTCCTAATGTGCAGTCACTGTTCTAGTTGGTGTTACTGACATGGGCAATGTTCCTTTTACCTGGCTATTAATTGAATGCAAGGTAATCTTGGAAACTTGCCATCATTTAAAAATCATAATCTTTACTATCTCTGAATATTCTGATCTTTAATATCTGGAGAGTATATTACAGTCTAAAAATACTTGAATATAAAACACTCCATTAATTTTCACGAAATACTTGTGAGTCAAAGAACTTCAGGATTAAAAGAGTCAGGAGATTTGCACAAGGTTGCATAGCCTGGACAAAAACTTGAGTCTTCTAGCTCTGTATCCATGCTCTAAATGCAGTATGTATAGACACACACACATGCACATTTCCATTTAATTCTCATAACTCTGTATAGCTGGTTAAGAACTATATGAAACTCTATAGAATGGAATAATGTGATTTATTTAATCATTTTCCTGTTGGTGGAAATTTAGGTTGATTTCATTTTTGTCATACTTATAATACTTTAAATAATGAGTTTCCCATGTATCTTTACATGTACTTCTCTAGAATTAATCCCTAGAATTATAACTGCTGTTCAAATAGATTGTATATTTTTAATTTGAAAGATTAGCAAAATTTACAATTTATTTTATTAGGATTCATCTCTCTCATTAAGAGTGAAATTGGCCTATACTTTTATGTGTTCAAATTGTCTTATTTAGGTAAAAAAGTTATGCTAGACCTACTAAGTGAATTAAGAAGCTTTGCATCTTACTCTATGCTATTTAAATAATAATAATGTTTCCTGAAGTTTCTTTAAAACTGGTTACTGAAAGCATCTAGGCCTCATGCTTTAACTGTAATAGCCATCAATGATATTAGTGGCTATTACAGATTCTAACCTGCAGTCAGACTCAGGAGACACAATCACTTGAATCCAATACTGTGTTGACTTAGCTGTACAGAAAGATGAAGCTCAAAAAATGGAACATGTTTACCTTTCCAGAGGGCCAACAGTTACCCAGGTTTATGATTTCTTTTGCCCTTTCATACATAACAGGTGTATACAACTGCCCTGAAAGAGAGCCAAGGTGTGTGGGGGGTCACCTTGACATATAGAAGCCACAGCTTCTATTCCCCACAGCTTTAACAACATTCTAGTCATGTAGGACCAAGGCCTGACCGCAAGCTCACATCTACAGCAGTGCAGAGTTGTCACTTAGATCCGGTTCACAGCACACACAGTTCACACTGACCTTAACCCTGTAGTTTCCAAAGGGGACCCAGAAGTCAGGGAGGCTTGGATCAGATGTGATAGTAACCCATTACTCACACTAGTGGGCCTTCAGGGACTTTTCATCTTTTTTTGAGTCAATTTCATCCTAGAGAATTATGCATTTTATCTATATTTTCAAGTTCATTAGCAAAAAATTGATTTTGCCTCAGGAATGTCTCTTTACTGATATTTTTAGAGAAGTGGCTTTCAAGGTTTTATTGATCATATATTGGTTTCCCTAATCCCTTCAACCCTAGAAATTACTCCTTTGTCTCTGTTGATGTTTACATCCACTTTCTTTGGATTAATTCTTTCCCCTAGATTCTTGAGTTAAATGTTTAGTTTATTTTTCTTCTGTCCTGTAATGATTAATATTTTAGAAAATTTTCTTCTTAGTTCTATTTTAACTGCATCCTTAAAAGAATTCTCATTTTGTTAATTTCTGAATGGATTTTTAACAAAATTTACACAAATTCACCTAAGTTATTTAATTTTCAGGAGTGATTTTTTTCCACTTATTAACTACTAAATTACTTATTTATTTTTTAATTAAATTTATTGGGGTGGCATGGGTTAATAAGATTATGTAGGTTTCAAGTACATAATTCTATGATACATTATCTGTATACTAGAGGCTCATTGCATGAAGGTCCATGCAATAGGCCTTCCTTCCCCTGGCTGCCGACACCGGTTTTCCTCTGGCACCCAGGACCCAGGCCTTCGCTCTGGCCACAGTGGAGAAGCCAAGCCTTGAGGCTTCTCCACTCCAGCTGCAGCAGAGAAGCCAAACCTCTTCAGTCTTTAGTCTTCAGTCGTTTTCAGTCGTCAGTCATCTTCAGTCTTCAGTCTTCCATCTTCACTCAGCCAGAGCCTTCAGTCTTCGCTCCAAGACTGCATATCCAAATTAACTCACCATCTTTGTTGGGTTAATTTGCATACTCACTCCTGATTGGCTGGTGGGCATCATGGAGGTATGGTCAATTTGCATATTTCTCTTTTATTAGTGTAGATTGCATTGTGTGTCCACCACCCAAAGTCAAATCTTCTTCTGTCACCATATATTTAAATCCCTTTACCCTTCACTAATCCCCAACCCCTTTTCCCTCTGGTAATCACCATACTATTAATTTATTGCAATGGAATTAACATGTTACATTGTACTTTCTACTTTGTTTTTGAAATTGTTGACTTTCCTTAGTCAAATCCTATATAATAAAAGACTAATATGCAAAGTGTCCCCTTGGGAGTTTGACCAGGAGACTGGGAGTTCGACTGCTTGCTATGATGTGCACTGACCACCAAGGGTCAGCACGGAACAGGCAGGCAACCAGTGACAGCAGCGGGGCGCTGAGGGAGTGAGGGAAGAAGGAGGCGGGGCGGCCGGGAGGCAGGGAACCTGATCACCCCTGATTGCCGCCAGGCCTAGGGACCCTACCCGTGCACAAATTTCATTCACTGGGCCTCTAGTTGTGTAATAAGTCAAGGTTGTTGTTTGATCAAATCATTTATTTTTTTCTCTACTTTGATCTTCTGGTTTCCAATAGAAATGTGTTAAAATTACAGTGTGATTGGTTTTATCAGTTTTTCTTTCTTTTTTCTTTTTCTTTTCTATTTAATTTACTAGAGGCCCAATGCACAAAATCCATGCACTGTAGGGTCCCTAGTGGCTGCTGGCTGCCAGCCAGTACTCCCTCCCTTCCTCCTTCCCCCAGCCACCTGCTGCTGCCACCACGCACCGCCACTGACCTGGATCTCCCTCTCTTCCCCCAGCCAGAACTGCCCACTGGTCAAACTCCTGGTTGAGGGGACAATTTGCATACTAAACTTTTATTATATAGGATTGGGGTAACACTAATTAATAAAACCATACAGGTTTCAAGTCTACAACTCAATAAATCATCATCTGCACACTGCATCACACTTTGACCACTCAAAGTTAAGTCATTTTCCATCCCCCTTTATTCCCGCTTTGCCAACTTGCACCTCCCCCACCCAACTTTTCCTCTGGCTATCACCATACTGTTGTCTGTGTCTATGTGTTATGTGAACTATATTTTTTTGTTTAATCCCTTCACCTTTTTTTTACCCATGCCCCTAATCCCTCTCCCCTCTGACAGATTTCAGCCCATTCTATGTATCTATGCTTCTGTTTATATTTTGTTACCTTATTTTATTGACTAGATTCCACATGTAAGTGAAATCATCTGGCATTTGTCTTTTACTGAGAGACTTATTTCACCTAGAATAATAATTTCCAGGTTCATCCATGCTACTGCAAAAGGTAAGATTTTCTTCTTTTTTATGGCCTAGTAGTATTCCATTGTGTAAATGTACCACAGCTTTTTTTATCCACTCATCTACAGATGGCCAAAAAACTATGAAAAGATGCTCAAAGTCACTAATCATCAGAGGCATGCAAATTAAAACCACAACCAGATATCACCTCATGTCTGTCAGAATGACTATCATCAATAAGTCCCAAATGACAAGTGCTGGCAAGGATGTGGAGAAAAGGAAACTCTCATGCACTGTTGGTGGGAATTCAGACTGGTACAGCCATGTGGAAAACAGTATGGAGTTTCCTCAAAAAATTAAAAATGGAGCTACCTTTTGACCCAGCAATTCCACTTCTGGGACTATATCTGAAGAAACCCGAAACACTAATTTGAAATAATATATTAACCCCTATGGTTTTGTTCAATTTTTTTGGTTCCTAAAAGTTTGTATATTGTGGCACATTCTCTACATAAATATTTGACTTATGTTGGTAGGACATGCCTCATCAATATTCAATTTACCTCTCAGTTTCCTTTAATATTTATACCCTTGTGATAGTATTACTATTAAACAAAATAAATTATTTGCTTTGTTTCTATTTATTTGTCTGATACTTTTTCATATCTTTTTACTTTAAAATTTCTGTGTCATTTATGTAAAGAATATAATTACAACATTTTTTCTTTTTTACATTTGGATCTACTATTTTGGGTATTCTTTTGTAAAGATTATATTATCCTTTACAACCATATTATCCACAAGTATTTAAATACTAGGTTTGATGTGTTTTTTTCTTCACTACTGTTCCTAGAAACTGAGAAATAAAAATATACTTACACATCCTTCAGAATTGAAGCATGGGGTAAACTAAATTGTATTTCCAAAATGCTCTATATTGTCTTTATACTTAAATAATTTGAGTATAGAATTTTAGACTCAATCATTTTCTCTTAGCAATGTCCTTAGAATTCTTTTTTCGTATCTTTTGATTGCCACCAAGTAAATGATCAATATATATCTTAACCTACATCCTCTAGAAAGCAGAGCTGGAGTCAGAGATTAATCTTTAACTGATGACATCTTATGGATGGTTCAAGCCAGGGCAATAAAAATGAAGGGAAAAAGAGAAGTAAGGTAAGCCAAGAAACAATGTGACAGGTTACTGGGCTGGTCACCATCTCACGGTGTGCCATGGAGAATTATCACCTGTCTCAACAGAAGTGATCCAAATTTTTCTGGGAAGTTTGCATGGAGAAAATGTACTTTGAACATGCAGTCTTCATACAAAGTTTTGTTGCCCAGTTCCCTCCTGTTTCCTCATGGTGTAGGTCCACCCCCTGGGGAGCCCTTTTACACTCTTCCAGGCGGCATCACCCTGACACTCTGCAGCCATGTAAATGAAGTAGGATTAATCTCTGACTCCAGCTCTGCTTTCTAGAGGATGTAGGTCCAAAAATGTAGGGATGACAAAGACAACAAAAAGGCACCATAGCAGCCAAATCCTACTTCATTTACATCTAAAATAAACCTATCTCTTCTTCTCTGGAAAGTTTCCAGATTCACCTTATATTTCCCAAAAGCACCTAAATCATAGTCCTCCTAGGGAGTCTAACATCAGATTTCATTAAACAGATTTCAGAGTTACTATTTTAGATCCCATGGTTAGTATTTTCTGTAATTATAAATTTTCACTCACATTCTGCTTGAAGTAACCACAAGCCTCAGAAGTATTTATTAGCTTCCAAGTAAATGAGTCTCCATTCTGTATCTGTGGTCTAAGTTTCTTAGTTACCATCTACTGAATGTGACCCTACTGAATTTTACACATAGAAAACTTAACAACTTGTCAAAAAAACTTGCACTTTTGATACTAGAGTACCCAGGATTTTTCCTGAGTTTCCCAGAAGCAGACCCTAAGATAAGAACTTATGTACAAGTGACTTATTAAGAAAATGCTACCCAGCCTGGCCAGTGTTGTGCAATGGTTGAGCATCAACCCATGAACAAGGAGGTCAAGGTTTGATTCCTGGGTATGGCATACGCTCGGGTTGTGGGCTCCATCTCCAACAGTCAGGAGTGCAGGTGTGCAGGAGTCAGTAGATCATTGATGTTCCTATCTCTCTCCCTCTCCCTTCCTCTCTTTGAAATCAATATTTTTTTAAAAAGTAAATGCTCCCCAGAACATATATGCATAACCCATGAACAGACAGTAAAGTGTGATGAAGGTCTGGGGAGGGGATGGGAGTGGGATGGAGGGGATCAATGGGGGGAAAGGAGGACATCTGTAATACTTTCAAATATATAAATAAATAAATAAATAAATAAATAAATAAATAAATAAGCAAGCAAACTCTGGCGGGCGGGGGGGGGGGGGGAAGGCGAGGGAGAAAATGCTCCCCAGAGAAACCAGTAAGGAAATGGAGTAGCAGGTCAGGGGCAGGGAAGAAGATGTCAGGGAACCATGATGGCTGCAGGACTATGAAAGCCCAGGTCTTTTGCTTCAGGTTAGGGAAAGTGCTGAGGAATAACTAACAAGCAAAGCCAGCTCTGAATGAAGCTGCAGGAACAGGCCAGTAGAGGGTCTTATAGAAACAGCAAAAGGAATCCAAAGGACCTTCATGGATGACTGACAGCTTCCACTATCTATAGCTTCCTTGCTTTCTGACAAGATATTTTCCACTTAAAGAATACACAGTTCCTTGGAAACGTAACTGAATTCACTTTGGGGCAGAATTCTAGTCTTATCTAGGGCATAAGAATGGACCTGGAATATTGAGAAACTCTAATAGTCTGGGCAACGGGGATGTTCATTATTACTGGTTTGATCAAAGTCTCTAGTTGGTGCTTTTCAATTGACAAAGATAGGAAATAGATATTTTTAAAGAGGCAATAATCTTATTTCAAATTCAAGTAATTGATGAGACACACCATGACTTTCAAAATGGCAGAGTCCATCTAATGTTAGATTCCCACATCAAAGTCCACCTCATTCTCCTGGCAAAACTGCTTTCCACTGCCTCTCTTTTTTACATCCCCAAATAAACAAAAAAGGCCAATTAACCACCTCCTTCCCATAAGCTAATGAAACTTAATCATGTCCCAAAGGTCTGGGTCCTCAAATAGGCAAAGGACTTCCATTCCTCCAGGCTGATTCATCTTCCCAAGGGTGACTGAGATGACTCATGTTCCTAAGGTGAAATATTCCCAAGTAGATAGGACCTCAAAGATAATGAATTCTGTTTGGCCAAGAGAAAATATTCACTATGTAGGATTAGGTTTAAATGCACAATAGTGACAAAATCTGCCTCAAGATAGATGCTCATGCTAAAAGAGCCATATTATCGCTGTGTATTTGTGCCACCATTTAACTTCATCCGTACAGTAAAGGCTGGCTTGGGGTTCAAAGGATCTCAATCTGTCAGTATGACAAATTATAGTCCATATGAAGCCAGATTTTCTTCCTGCTTCAGTGTTGATTGAATCCTAGGGTCTAGCATATGTGGGGCCATAGAGATATACTAGTAAATTAGCTTTGAAAGTTGAAAGAGAAAAGAGTTTTATATGAGAAGTATTTGAAAGTGAATGAAATTGACCTGAGAAATGTGTCAGTTCCACTCCAAAGAAATGAGGGCTCTCTGTTTCCCTTAACTAGTCAAAGGGGCACTAGAACCAAAGTGGAAGGAGAGCTGTTCTGTACTCCCATAATTTCCCTGGGATTGGCACACTCACTCTGAAGAAGCTTGTACCTTGTAAAATATCACAATCCTAAAGACACCTGGACTCTCAGCCCCCTAAACTGGACTCTGAAGTTAAATATCAGCTTATAGTGTACTTCCCAGGGATTCTAACCCGCAACGAATATTAGCATGTAGCAGGCCTATCAGAAAGCTCTTGGGATCAATGCTTATGGAATGAAGGAACAGGATGTCAGAGGCAATGCCATCACCACAAAACTTCAGTTGAAACTATCAGGCTTTCTAAACCTGGGATGACATTTCAAAGCTTTCCCTAATTGGAGCAGGAAGGCCAAGTCTTTTTACACCCCACATCAAGGATATATTGAATGCTGACCACTCTGGAAAGAGAGGATGACTTTCAGAAATGTGGTTCAATGTGGGCCAATTGCTGAGGACTCACTGTCTTTCCACAACACTCCCAGCAGCTATGGTAGTAAATCTGTTTTTCCTGTCGGGGGCTGTGGATGGTATATGACCCCACTACATAAATCTTACTACCTAGTCCCATAAACACAGTCCCATTCCCTCAGCCTCAGCCTATAGGAATAATTTACATTATATAAATAAGATGGATTAATCAATCCCACTGAAATATTAGCTGTACATGGGTGATTTGAGTGGCATCCTCAGTCCTACATCATGCCTAACCCTTTCTGCCTGCATCCCAGCTTAACAAATCTTTCTCTTAAATAAGTGAATGTAAATTGTATTGATGACCAGACAGAAAAGTTGTAGATCTCATCAAGCTGACATCTGTTATACCCATCTTCCCTCTACCTCTCATTGTTTTCTTTTCCTTTCTGATTCCATTCTAGAACCTTCTCCTTGTGTAAATAAATTCAGTAAATCTGAAAAACTAACAAGGAGTAAATTGAACTCTCAAGGTAGCTTAAGTTCTCATTCAATTAGACTATTTCCATGGAGGAGATTCCTATTATCTGGAGCAAAGCCTCAACAATGAGAAATTAGCAGAATCAGGGTAGACAGGAAGAACACAAAACACTAGTGAATTGTATTAGTCATATAAAGATCGATGAGACTTGTAGAATAAGTGGAAGTGATCCTCAGCATCGTCCTCCAACCCTGCTGCCCCTATCAGATTCATTGCTGTAGAGCTTGCCTTCAGGCTCTCCTGGGTTCGTGTCCACATCCTAAGAGGACAGTTTCCAGAATCATGCTGGGTAGTCAGATATAACCCACTGTAAGGACAGAATCAGATGGAAAAACAGACCAGATACTGATCTTTTCAAACCTTAATCAGGTGTTCTTAAGGAATCTCAAGACAAACAGAAACATCCACGGGCAGAAGAGCAGAGGGTCAAAGAATTTAAGACTTTCAGTGCTTTCTATAAAAGCTGTGAAAGTGGACCTTTTCAGAGTTTTAAGCAGTGACTTGGTGGCCAGGCATTCACAGATCCCTCTTATTTTTACTATCCAGCACTTTGAAGCGTAATTACCAGGCTTTAGACATGTTTCTCACTCTGAGAGAATGGGATTGGTTCAAACTCTCCAGTGATGGAGGTGTAATCCGAGTGCAGCAACTGTGATATGAGGCAGAGAAGGGACGCATGGAAAGAGGGAAGGAGGTAGCTACCAAGCTGACAACAATTTCATAATAAAATAATAAACTAGAGCTCATTGTTGAGTCCCATGGTAAATATTTTAGACAGACCATGTGGAACAAACCACTTTGCCTCAAAACTCAATAGAAATTAGAGACAGAAAGAAGAGGCAGATGATAAATCCCACTCCTTTTTTCCCGCCAATGAAGTTTGTCCCATGGGATAATAATAACACTATGCCTACATGTTGTTCTCCAGCCACTCTGGGAAGCCACTGTAGAAGCCAATTGCATACCCTATTAGCACTGTGCTGTTTTGGAGTCCAGAAAAGGTGTGAGGAGTCAAAACCTTTATGGATCTGGTTAGGTTGGCTCTAGATACTTTAACCACCATGACTCTTGCTAAGGAGGTGCAAATCCTGGCCCTAACTCTTGAAGAGGCTGAGACAGCTGGTGGTGTTAGGAGATGAAAGAAAAGCAATGGCTTCTAACCACAGTGGCTCTTAGTCTTCCTATCGAGAAAGTACCAAAGCCAGAGGGGTAAATGTTACCAAGAAGATATTGGAAGGACCAAAAACTGGCTTTAGTACAGCCACACATTTAGAAATGAGTGCATAGTTTCCCCAAAATATGGGATTCACCACAGCCCTCATCACAGGCAGACACCAACCACACGGAGACCCACCAGATTGAAAATCCATTTTCTTGTACCGGAGGCCTAACATGCAGCAGCTGTCACTCCGCTATGGGCCATGTTTGACCTGCAAGGGAGCTACTTTCCAGCCAGCTCTGCCACCCTAACCCTCCAGATTGGAACGGCAATCTTAAATGTCATCCAGTTAATGAACCCACAGCAAGGACTACAAAATAAGTAACAGAACCTGGTCATAGAATGAAAAATTCTACCAAGAAAAAGGACATTTAGCAATACTTAAAGCGAAAATTCTGGTGGGGTAACTATGGCCAGTTAGTAAGATAATGTAAAGTATTTATTCCAAAATTGAACCCTATACTGATAAGGGGCATACACAATTTTATAGAGAAAAACTTTTGATGAAATTTTAGGCTGGATATTACTTTTGAAAAACTTCATAAAATTCTTACCTGTATTTCTATAGACGTATGGTACCATATCTTTGAAATGACATCTCTTGAAGATGAGCCTGCTCTTCTCTTCGAATACTTAAAACTCTTTTGCTTTGATTTTAAGCTTTAATTAAACTATGAATATTTTAGAAAAATGTATTGCATTAGGACACAGGGATGATGCTTACTTAAATCACTGACTGTTGACAAGCTACTGCTGCAGATGGGACAAACTCTGTATGCTTGTGTGAGTGTATTTTCCTCCTGCCAATTTTTATATTAAACATACAGAGAGGAGAGCACCACCTTGGTGCAGCAATACTCTATCCTGACTACATGAAGCAAGGTGGGGGGAGAGGGGGAATGTATCCTGTGTTATTCCTCGATGTTACATTGAAGCAGTATCTTGGGTCATTCCTTCATCCAGTTGTGAGTGCCACAGGTAGTGATACAATAACAATTGCTATTATTGCTATGACGCTGCCAAGAATCCCTGAGAACCATGGTCAACATCTTCAATGAACCATGGTGGGAATGCACAGCACAATGAGGTTCAGACATCTGGGTAAGTCAACCAGTTAGTCTTTCATATTCAACAGGCTTCCACAACCATCTAAACATCTCAGAATTTAGTCCATTCCACCTCCTAGGTAATGCTATAGCTTCACATGTATGTGTTGTCTATAATGGAGTACTGTAAGAGTTCTAAATAATGTTTCAATGACTATTAAGCTTTCTGATGAAACTTTCTGTCTTACTATATTGGAAAATCAAGGTAGCAGGGCACCCTTTCCACCCAGCCTCCAACCCCCTTCCCTGTGACAGCTCTCAGTCTGTTATCTGTATCTATAAATTTGTTTCAATTTTGTTTATTTTGCTCATTAGACTCCACATGTAAGTGAAATCATATGGTATTTGTCTTTCTCTGAGTAGCTTATTTCACTTAGAACAATACTCTCCAGTTCCACCCTTGCTGTCCCAAAAGGTAAGATTTCCTTTATTTTTATAGCTGAGGTCCATTGTGTAAATGTACCACAGCTTTTGTTATCCACTCATCTACTGATGGGAACAGATAACAGTATGGTAATTATCAGATATAAGGCAGGTAGAGTGGTAGAAGAGGGTAAAAGGGGGATAAATGGTGATGGAAGGAGACTTGACTTGCTGTGGTAAACACATAATACAATATACAGATGTATGATAGGATTGTATACTTAAAATGTATATAATTTTATTAACCAATGTCACCCCAATAAATTCAATAAAAAATTAAAAACAGTAGCAGGGCACCACCAAGAAGAAATCTGTTGTTGGGTTATACCACATTGTTCCTAAAATAATCTCAAAGGAGTTGGAGCAGTAGCAAGAGCAAGCTCAGGTAGACAGGAAGTACACTCAGAAAGCACAAAATTGAGTGATCAAGCCACCTCTAAAACAAAAGGGAGGTTTCCAGTAGCCAGCTTGGTGAGTTGTAAGAACCAAAGATGTAAAGGCTTAAGAACTGTGTTAAAGAAGAGAAGGGGAAAAAAACAACAACCAATTTATCCAGTTAATTACACCAATGAACAGAATACCCCATCAAAGGCAATAGCAAGGATTTAAGGAGGTATCTGTTACTTCAAATGCAAAAAATAGCAATAAAAATCTACAAAGAACATAAAAAAATCAAGGAAATGTGTCATCACCAAAAGATAATGATTTTCTAATAATTGAGCTCAATGCAATGGAATTTTACAATCTAGCTCTAGCTGATATTCAAAATTACTGTTTTGTTCCCCTGGAGAAATAATTGTTGGTATTAGGGCAGCGGTTGCCAGTGGTTAGATATAGGGACAATCCAGGGGAGGGGCAATGGCTTATCATTGTCCATTATTGATGGGGACCCTAGAACAATAATGAAAAGTATCCATCATCTTAGCTATCTTTCTCTGATGAGAAACAGCACATTCCTAAAATATGTATGGTTCCTTCAATTTCTTCAGAGATAAGAGAACTTCTTACATTTTGATCCTTACAGCTACCTAGGGAACTTCATATTGTTATTATTCCCATCCACACAGAAGAAATTGAGGCAGTGTATGGCAGAAACTGGCTAAAAGTTCTCCTGAATAATCAAGAAAATGACCTTTCCCAGACTCCTTTGCAGTTAGGATATGGTCATATATTTGGTTTTTGGCCAATTGACTGTGGGCAGAAGTAATAGAACTCACAGGCAGGCCAAATGGTTTTCTCTGTTATCCTCCATGCTCTGTTTCTTTACCAGTAGACCAGTTAAATGAAGAGGATTCAGTAAAGGATTCCAGGGAGACCCTTAAAGATAGAACAGCCTCCACATGAAAGGAAACTGGATCCCTGCATCATGATGTGGAAAGCCACCTGACCTTCATTGCACTGCAATGTGAGTGAGAAGTGAACGTTGATTACGTGAAGTTGTAAGATGCGAAAATGTGTTTTTGCTCTTGCAGCATTGCCTAGCCTATCATAAGTTATAAAAAGTGATTGGCACAAGGTCACCATGAATAACTTAGGTTACACCATCCTCCTGTAACTCCAGCTGTGCAGTCCTTAAGTAAGCTCAGGAAATTCTGTCTCTGATTTCTTTGTAGCTCATCTCTGTTTTGTGCTGTAGTGTCCTGAAGGCTGGGGGCTGGAATCATCTAATGCTCACCTCCCCCCACCCCCGCCAGATTTCTGGAGGTTGGTGCTAGCAGTTGCCTGGAACTTCTGCTGGGGCTGTTGGTCAGAAAACCTATACGTGGCTTCTCCATGTGGTCTGTCTACTTTCCCACAACATGGTGATTGAGTTCCATGAACAAGCATCCTAAGAGGACCAGGGGGAAGCTGTATCACTTCTTATGACCTAGCCTCGAAAGTCACACAGTGCCACTACCAACATAGTCACCAAGGTTTAAAGGAAAGGACCATAAATCCCACATCTCAGTAGAAGAGATGTTGGGGCATTTTAGGGTTGTAGCCATCTTAGAAAATACAGTCTTCCATACGTGGCTAACCAAGATACACTGTAATAAGAAAAAGCCTTGGTTTTTCTAGTCGGTTTGGCTCAGTGGATAGAGAATCAGCCTGCAGACTGAAGAGTACTGGGTTCAAATCTGGTCAAGGGCACATATCTTGGTTGCAGGCTCCTCCCCCGCACAGGCCTTGGTTGGGGCTCATGCAGGAGGCAATCAATTGATGTGTTCCTCTCATATCAATATTTCTCTCTGTCTTTCCCTCTCTCTTCTACTCTCTCTAAAAATCAATGGAAAAATATCTCTGGGTGAAGATTAAAAAATAATAACAACAATAATAATAAAAGAAAGAAAAAGCCTGGTACCAGAGGCTTTGGTCAATTTCCCTTTCTTAACAAGATTTTTAAATATGTGTGTGTGATTTTTAATTTTTTTCCAAGCTAAAATAAGCCAATCAGAGAAAGATAAATATCACATGATCTCACTCATTTGTGGACTATAATGAACAACATAAACTGATGAACAAAAATAAATACAGAAACCGTCATTGAATAAACCGTCAAACCTCAGAGGGAAGGCAGGGGAGGGGCGGTTTTGAGAAGGCAAGAGATCAACCAAAGAACTTGTCCTCCTATATAATAAAGAGGTAATATGCAAATTACCCTCATGCCCTCACAAGAGGCTGCCTATGACCAAGCCAGCAGGGCGGTTAGTGAGGGACAACCAAATGACTGAATAAGCAGGCTGCGTGGGGCCACCAGGCTGGCAGGGGGGTTAGTGAGGGATGATCAAATGACTGAACAAGCAGGCTGCGTGGGCAACCACAAGGAACGACCAAACAGTTGAACAAACAGGCTGTGTGGGGCGACCAGGCCAGCAGGGGGGTTAGTGAGGGATGACCAAACAACTGAACAGCAGGCTGCGTGGGACGACCAGGCTGGCAGGGGGGTTAGTGAGGGATGACCAAATGACTGAACAAGCAGGCTGTGTGGGGTGACCAGGCCGGCAGGGCAGTTAGTGAGGGATGACCAAACAACTGAACAAGCAGGCTGCATGGGGCGGCCAGGCCGGCAGGGGGGTTAGTGAGGGACGACCAAACAACTGAACAAGCAGGCTGTGTGGGGCAACCAGGCCGGCAGGGCAGTTAGTGAGGGATGACCAAACAACTGAACAAGCAGGCTGCATGGGGCGACCAGGTCGGCAGGGGGGTTAGTGAGGGATGACCAAATGACTGAACAAGCAGACTGCATGGGGCAACCAGACTGGCGGGGAAGGGGTGTCATGAGGGGTGACCAGGCCAGCAGGGGGGACAGTTGGGGGTGACCAGGCAGGCAGGCAGATGAGCGATTAGGAGCCAGAGGTCCAGGATTGTGAAAGGGATAACCGGCAGTCATGGACCTAAACCAGCAGTCGGATATCCCCTGAGGGGTCCCAGATTGGAGAGGGTGAAGGCTGGACTGAGGGGCCCCCCCACCCCCATGTATGAATTTTGTGCACCAGGCCTCTAGTATGCATATAAGCATAAAGAATGGACACTGACAATAGGGGAGGGTTGAAGAGAGGGGCTGGGGGGTGGGGGCAGGCTGGGAGAGAACAATGGGGTTGGGGGTAAGGGGGCATATGTAATACTTTCAACAATAAAGAATTTTTAAAAATAAAGATTTTTTAAATAAAATTGCTGTTTTGAATAAACTCAACAAACTACAAAATAATTCAGAAATATAATTTCAACAAATTCATAAAATAGAGGTTCAAAATGAGATACTTTCTAAAGAGATAGAAATTCTGGAGCTGAAGAACTCAATGAATGAAATTTTAAAAATGCAATAGAGAACATCTGCAGTAGAGTAGCAAGTGGAAGACAGAATAACTGAGGTAGAAAATGGGAATTTTGAAATAACCTAAGTTAAAGGAGAACAAAGGAAGTAGCTGACTCTGGCAGCAATATGGAGGCTGGGCTGGAAAGACTAGAGAGTAGATGCCACCAGAACAACCTGGAGATTGTTGAAATAGTCAAAATGATGACAGGCTAACCTAAGCCAGCCTTTTACTTCTTTTTATGTTGTTAATTTTTTTTTTTATTGTGGTAAGAACACTGAACATGAAATTTGCCCTCTTAACAAATAAGTACATACACAATACAGTATTATTAACAACTTTCTATTCTTGCTACAAGTAAATAAGAATTATCTCTGTGAAGTATTTGGAGGCTGATTCTGTGAGAGTGATTCAGATAAGATATTATCTCCAATCCACCAAGTCCTGGAATGTTTTGCAAAGTCATGAACTAGAGTCAAAGTGTTGATAGCCAAATGCTATTTAATTTTAAGAGTTAACTATACATAATTTGCTGTCTCTGGCTCACAAAGAGCTTTGGGATGCACAATCTTCTATTCAACAAGTTGATTATATATCTGTTCCTTTTGCTGATAGTTGTATATACTGGAGCAATTAAATCTGTATATTACCTACAAATCCATAAGGGCATTGGACGTTTGCATAGAGACCCAGAGTTATTGGATCTTACTTTCTGAGCCTTTTCATTGTCTATAGGATCAGTTTTACACTTGCTGAAAAAAAATATTTGAGTAATGTATTTTACCAAGCTACAAAAGATAAATTAATTTCTGTATAATACTACAGGGGCAATGCATTTAAAAAGAAAGAAGACACTTTAGTTATAGAATGTGAGACTCTGGGTTATGTGGTTACAACCACAGGGGAAAACTCTAGAGCTTCCTAACATGCAATTGAACAACAAAAAATAGTACTGAAGAGCCTTTATGAAGCTTTATAGACTACAAGACACTGCTAACTAGGTATTATGCAGACATACTAATAAAATTAAAAATTCAGTTACTGTTCAAAAGATCAGTGATGGCATAAATACCATAAAAAATGCAAACGGCTATGAGGATTCCAACACTCAGTTGTGTGAAGCACAGATAATAAGAACTGTAAAGATAATATCTTAAGTGGGTATTGAAGGATGGTAGAGAAAGTAGAAGACATTCTGCATGGATCAAATGGTATGAATACTGTAAAAACACCTGACATTTTCAGGTGAGTTGTAAGCAAACTGGCCCAAATCATAAGCTCCAATATAAAAGTATTATAAAAAGATTTCCTTAGCCTACCCTTCCACTCTTAAATAAGACACTGAACACAGGGATAACAAATTTACTCTTGACTACGGAAATATAATCACTGGAGGCTTTGAAAAGAGAAGTGAAGATCAGAATTGTATTATAGAGAAATTAACTTGAACAACAATGGAAAAGTACCACAAGGGAACTTAAGAATAACAAAGAACAGGTAGGCTTTAGAGCAGTAATAAGGGACTTGTGATTATTTCTAATAGTCTCTGGGGCAGTTCTTCTCAACTTTCTAATAAAACATTTGTAAAGGCACAAAGTCTACTTAGAGAGGGACTCCACCAGCGTAGAAGTAAATATAGGCTTCAGCGTCCCCCAAAGTCTGCCCCTAGATTATGGATTAAAGAGTCATATAACACTGTTATTTAGCAGCCGACTCTTTGCCTCAAAAATCATTACCTACAACTAGAGTATTGTGTCCCTCTTGGCCCCCATCAGTACCTATTTCTATATATACTCAAAAATGGTAACTCCAAAAAAATAATAGAAAAGAAAATGAAAGTGTTAGAATCCCAGAATTTGCCAGCAGCTGAATGCTTCACCTCTCTTGCCCACATTCGATAGATATATTTCTCTGAATATAAAATATCCTATAACTATGCAGTGAGGGTAGAGTAGGACACTTCTATCACAATTGAACTGAGGTAAAGACAAAAATCTGAAACACTAATAATTGGGTAGGGAGCTACCCTTATAGCTATAGATCTGATCATGGGATTTGAGTAGGACTGATGCAATCCACACCACACATTTAAACACGTCTTTAGCCAAGAAAGGTCTCATATTGGTTCCTTCTAACAAGTGAAAAGCATACTGCAAAAAAAAAAGCATATTATAAACTCAAGAGGAACAAACTCTAAAATTATTTTTTATAAAACGTAGAATATTGTTTGAGGAAAAATGGCTTGTCATCCTCACTAAAAAGCGTGAAAATGTGGTCCCTAAGGAATAGAAACAAAAAGTTATAAGAAAATTCAACAGATGAGACAAGAATTGACTTTAAAAAACTAAAAATGTAAAAGAATAATTAAAATCTGCATTGGAAGGAGATCTAAATAGCATTCAAACTTCAGATAATGGATTCAGTGATATAGAAGACATTTCTTTGAATGCAGGAAAATGGGTCAAAGTAAATATCAATGAGGTAAAAAAGCCAATATCCATTTCCCCCATTTCTATAATATATAATTATGCATATTATTCAGGAATAATGAAATAATAGCAGCAGCGAAATAACATAAATGAAAACTTTTCTGAGATGAAAACCTTCATATGGGATTAAAAATATTCTTCAAAATGTAAGTAAAATTAAAAGACCAATGCTGAGACATATTTGAACAAGATTTTAAAATTCCAACTATAGGAAAATATTATTTAAAGTAAATAATAGTCACATCTATTTCTTACTGATGTACTTCAACATACAGTGGGTAATTTTCTGGTGATGGGTAGTGCGTTATTTATTAATTTGTTGTTCTCTGAAAAATGGCCTTGACAGGTCTCTCTGAGTCACACGTATATGGGATAAATTCCAGATGCAAGACAATTGAACAAAGAATTATCCCTGAGAAGTTCATCCAGAAAATATGAGAGAGAGAAATGGGAATATAAAAGAAGCCCTGACATATATCTAACAGAACTTCCAGGAATGAGAAGTTAAGCAATATTTACATATGATGATATGACTTTCTATCTAAAGATGTGTTCTTCTTCCTTCCTAGCAAACTTTTAACCAAGGTCTAAGTAGAATAAAAATAAATCTGTATCTAGAAAAAGTACAGACTATTTATGATAGTCTGTAGATTATCTTAGTCTAATTGCATTCTGAGAAGACATCACCACATAAATACATTACAGGAGAAAATAGACTAAATTCTGAAGTAAATATAAAGTGTCATTTTTTTAAAATCAGCTAGATTACTGCTCAAGAGTAAGAAAGGACTAAGCTCTTTCTTTCAATGGGATCTGGGGATGGAAACTCTATTAAATAACTGCTACGGACAAGAGGACAGGAAGGAATGGAATGCAAAACAAATGGTGAGCAAAAAACTAAGTAAAATATTGATCAATGTAATAACTGAAATCTTATTATTTGATAGGTAGAACTAAGTTTATAAAATTAATAGAAAAGACAAAAGGGGTAAATTTGATATCTTTGGTCTTTTCCTAAAGAGGAAACACCAGTACACCTATTATACACTGTATGACTATAGACTTTATTATAAAATATAATTTTAAAATGTTTAACATTTAAATCAGTGAAGGGGGAGAAATAGAATTTTATCAACCCAAGAGAAGGTAAGAAAGAAAAGAGTAGGTAATAAAGACAATACAAAATAAGCTATTAGATATGTCTAAATATACCAGTAACCATCACAAACATAAGTGAATTCAACTCAGCTATTCTATCGATGAACAGCAGATAAAACAGGCAGTATGATTCAAATAAGATATTCCTAAAATGAAGCAAATAAAATATGTGATATTTTAAAGTCTTCTATATCCCACCTAAAATATTGGCCCCCCAAAGAAAGCTACTTTAAAGATATTATCTATTAAATTGCATTTTTTTTCAATTCCCAGGTATCTACACCTAAAACATGGAAAATATAAGATTAGACACACGGGTGTTGAATCTTTAGGGTCATTCCTCTGAATAAGGGGAGTTTCAGAAAAAGATAAAGGAAGGAGGAGAAACTTATTAAAAACACTAGAAAAGACTTTTCCAAAATGGAAGGCCTTGATAGAAAAATTATCCATGTTGAAACATCATTGTTTAAGGATAAAAACAAGTTTCTACAAGCTGCTAGAAAAGAAGAAAACCAGGTCATCTACTGTGGGGTAAACTTTAGAGCTAGTTTATGAGCTTGTTAGTACAATTCCAATAAATATTAGGACACTACCTCCTATTTTGATTTTGCAGTACTGAGTTCAGGAATATTTTTTAATCAGGTGCTACTTTCCTGGAGAATATGAGAAGGATAAATGAAGAGTTTGTAAACTATGGTGGTTAAATGAGCCTTCAGGGGACTGTTGTACCTTACAGTCACATTATACATTAAACTAGAGGCCTGGTGCATGAAATTTGTGCACGGGAGTGGGGGGTCCCTCAGCCTGGCCTTCACCCTCTTGCAATCTGGGACTGCTGGCTCCTAACCGCTCACCTGCCTGCCTGCCTGATCACCCCTAACCCCTCTGCCTGCCAGCCTGATCGCCCCTAACTGCTCCCTGCCGGCCTGATCACTCCTAACTACCTCTGCCTCAGCCCCCACACCCAGGACCCAGGCTTCTGTCCCTCTGGCCAGCCACAGGCACCCAGGACTGCAGGTGGCTTCACCCAGGACTGCGGGCAGAGCTGCCAGGGCTAGCCGCAGCTGCAGGCACCGGGGACCACGGGCAGCTTCTCCTGGGCTGGCCACAGCCGCGAGCACCCGGGACCGATGGGCGACTTTGCCTGGGCCCGGCTTTGTCAGGAAGGATGTCCAGAAGACGTCTAGTCTAATTAGCATATTACCCTTCTATTAGTATAGATTACCTGGATATATGCTAAGGCCACCTCACCTGCTCTCACTGTTTGTGCAGAACCACTTCAACTATGTGTGGAAGTCTGGACCTAGAGGGGGACAATTGTGCCTCCAAAAGTTCTGATTGGTCCTTTCCTCCGAGCGATGTCATTGCCTGCATTTAGGCTACTCATGGCATGGGAGTAAGGAATTGTGTTTCTTTCTTGGGGAAGGTTAATGACCTTCCTTCTGAGTGCTGTCTACATTGAAAGAGAGAGAGAGAGAGAGAGAGAGAGAGAGGGAAAGTCAATACAAGGATGCAGTATTGAATGGATTTACTGTTGTAGGTAGCTGATGCTAAACCTTCAGAAGAGTATGAGTTGTACATCTCAGAACTGCTTACCCAAGGGGTGAAACCCATTTATCCATTGACTTCCATGCCCCATTTGGTTGAGGATTGCTCCATAAGTAATCAACCCCCCCACACTTCTGAGTTGAGAATGGAACGTCCAATGGGCTCTCATAGTGTCCTACATGAATGACATCCAAAAACCCAGGCAGGAAGCAAGAGGCTCACAGTGCAAACTTTAGATGATGTTGATGTAAAGCAGATCAGAGTTGGTGTGAAATTCTTGGCCATAGACATTGTTGGAATCAAGTGAGCCAATAATAATGTGAGACTTTACACAAAAGGAGTCTGATACAGCAACGCTACTACATTCCTTACCTGTGTCGACAATAGTTACGTAGTCATTATATGAAGTCTGTTGTGCCTACACAAAGGAGTGAAGACACTGTAATGTGAATTGGCTCTTACAATGCCCTGGGTTGGTGCAGTGTCCCTTGTGTTTCCTTTGTAAATAACCGTTCCTTGAATTTTCCTGTTTTGAGTGTGCCAGCTGATTTTTGTTTAGACCCTGATCTGGAAAGGTAGAACATTGTTCTGATGAAGCAAGTGAAGGACATCCTTCACACATTGTACTGATCCACAACTATTCTCTATGAATAAAGACGTATGTGGCTCTGATTCAAGTGCAACTTCATGTAGCAATGCTCTGCTTTGTTGTACTCATAACTAGTGTTCTGACAATACTGATCCCAATGCACCATTTCCCCCCGCTTATCATTGAAAAGATTTCTCCTTGATAACACAGC
The DNA here is from genome assembly GCA_025583905.1 of Ia io. NCBI lineage: Eukaryota > Metazoa > Chordata > Mammalia > Chiroptera > Vespertilionidae > Ia > Ia io. The sequence continues at coordinate 63,959,197 of JAJQQW010000008.1, forward strand.
TCACAAAATGGGTTTTTAGTGATAAATGAGACAAAAAGCAGTGCCTGGTATTTCTTCCTCATGTGCTATATACATTCGCTGGAATTGGTTATGTCCAACCATAAAAGCAAATTATTTGTAGCACCTAAGTGACTGTAAATGCTTTCCCACATTGTATGCCATTGATATAAGGCAATACTCAAAATATCGTTTTAATAAAGAAATTGTATCTAAAGCGCATACAGAAAGGATAAGCTATATTTGTCATGGGTGGTTTTACAAGCTTCTTCATAAGAGTAAGTATTACAACTTTGATGTTTCTGATGTTCTGATCTCTTTTCTTAGCAACAATTAATCAATTTTTTGCTAGAAAGTATTATTTTATATATTTCCTGAATTTTTTTTTGTTTTGCTAGAGTGATCATTGTGCTTTGCTTAAAGAAGAAAAAAAACATGTAAAAGTTTTAAGGGTTTTTGCACTATAGTTCTATCCAATAAAATCAATATTCAAATTCATCCTTATTTTTCCTTGGTTGCTTATGGAAAATCAGCACACTAACCAAATCACTTTTTTCAATAGATATGCACTTTTATATTCACTGTGATACTATACAGTATTTACAAATTTAGCATTACTTTGAGTTACAGTAATGCTACTTCATTTGCTTCCATTTCTTTACGAACTGCTTTTACACTGCACTACTGTGGTACTGCAAACTTTAGTAAACTGTAGATATAAAAACAGTGAAGAGAAATTAAAATTTATTTTCATATTATCTTATTTTCTGCATAATTTTGTTCTTAAATACAGTCCATCTTAGCATATGTAGAATTTATCAGTTAATGTTAACTACAATGGGATGCATTTTATATAATTTAAGTAACTGTTTACAATTAATAGTGTTAAATATAAAACTTGTGAAATATATGAAAAAAGTAATTAAAAATATAAAGCTCCCCTGTGGATTATTTGGCAGGAAACCAAGGATCACCAACAAAGTATATCCACACAAAGAAACACTGGTCTAGGTGTTAGAAAAAGGGTTCTGAAATTTGGATCCTGGCTTTTCCACTTACTAGCTGTATGATCTTCAGCAAGTTGTTACGTGCCTTAATTAAACACTGCTGTGATCACCGTTTTACAATTAAAAAGCTCATTTCATTGTGTGCTACCTGATTATTGTTGTTTTTATTGGTTTTTTATCCTTAGAATAAAGCTTGATGCATGATATATGTGCATATATGTGAACATTTATATATTAGGACACTACCTAATAACCTAGCCCGTCCTGATTTGTAAACCACAGCAAACTGAAAAATCTCAATGGTTTTATATGACAAAATGTATTTTTTGCTAATGCTACTGTTCAGTGCAAATCAATAGGTAGCATCACTATCACTCTGAGAGCCAGATTGATTTAAAAAAATATCCTCAATACTCCATAATCACTATGGTAAGATTGAAGAAATATAGAAAATTATGCCTTGGCCCATAAAACTTGTGCCTGATCCTTCCCACTTCCCATGTTTCATTGGCTAAAGTAAAACTCGTGGCCAAGACTAATGTCAAATATCACAGACAAGTATAATTCTAAGTCCCAGAAAGAAAGCAAGAATGTTATAAAACTTAGATTAAATAAGTATTTATAAATTAGGAGAAATATTTATACAAAGAAGTTTGTCCCAATATGTGTGACATTTTTGTTTTTTTGTTTTTATTTAAATTAATTTATTTGGTTACAAATTTCTGGGATATGTATTTCTGATTTTGTAATTTTGTGATATAAAATATAAGGCACTGGTACAATTACCCTCCCTAGTATACACACAAAATGTGGAAACTTTTATGGTATTTATAAACAACTAGAGGCCCGTTGCACGAAGAGATTCGTCAATAGGCCTTCCTTCCCTTGGCTTCCAGCACCGGTTTTCCTCCGGCACCTGGGACTCCGGCCAGAGTCTGCCTTCTTCATCTTTGCTACAGACTCCAGCTGGAGTCTGCCATCTTCATCTTCGCTGCAGACTCTGGAGTCTGCAGTCTTGTCTTCATTGCGGCACTCCACTCCTGTAGATCCCTTCGCCCCCTGCCCTCCCTCTCATAGCAGGCGTCCTGCCCTGCCTGGCGACTCTAAGCCTGAAGCAGCTGGGCAGCCGCCATCTTTGGCCTTCTAATTTGCATACTCACTCTGATTGGCTGTGGGCATAGCAGAGGTATAGTCAATTTACATGTATGTCTATTATTAGGTAAGATGACAGTTTCTTTTTTTGAAATTTAATAAATCTTTATTGTTCAGATTATTACAATTGTTCCTCTCTTTTCCCCCCATAGCTCCCCTCCACCTGGTTCCCACCCCACCCTCTGCCCTTACCTCCCCTCCACTGTCCTCATCCATAGGTGTACGATTTTTGTCCAGTCTCTTCCCACACCCCCCACACCCCTTTCCCCCCAAGAATTGTCAGTCCACTCCCTTTCTATGCCCCTGATTCTATTATATTCACCAGTTTATTCTGTTCATCAGATTTTTTATTCACTTTATTTTTAGATTCACTTGTTGATAGATATGTATTTGTTGTTCATAATTTTTATCTTCACCTTTTTCTTCTTCTTCCTCTTCTTAAAGAATACCTTTCAGCATTGCATATAATACTGGTTTGGCGGTGATGAACTCCTTTAGCTTTTTCTCATCTGTGAATTTCAGTGAAGTTGCACCTGCACAAAGCTGGCTAGGGTGGAACTAGTCATTTCAGTAGTGGCTGGAATAAAAGAAGTTTATGAGTCTTTGAATGTATGTAAATTTTGCCTGACAACATCTTGATTATAAACCTGAGTTATTAACTAAAATGTTGACAGCTGTCTGGCTGATCATATCCTATAAATAGGAGTCTAGGGCCTTCATGAGTCTGTGGGGGAAAGAGAAGCATGCCTTGCTGTGGCAGGCTCAGTGAGATGAATAGGAAGGAAGCCTCACAGACATAAGATAGCTGTGGAGCTTCTCATGGACTGGAGGAGTGTGTCTAGGATTAAACAGTGTTTTCTCCTTCTATCCCTCCAGAAGGAGTATAGTTGATCCCCCAAAAAAGAGGAGGATAAAAGAGAAGAAGAGCATAGTAGATCCTCAAAATGGAGACCAATAGAGACAGGGATGGAGAAGATGGGAAGAGATTAACCAAAGAACATATATGCATATAGGCATCGCCCATGGATACAGACAATAATATGGGGAAGGCCTGAGGTGGGGCAGGGGCTGGGTGGAGGGGGGCAAAGGAAGGGAAAATATAGGGGGCACTTATAATACAGTCAACAATTTTTTAAAAGATATTAAGGAAGATTTAAATAAATGTAAAAACATCCCATGTTCATGGGTTGAAAACATGTTATTAAGACAGCATAATTCCTCAATTTTATCTACAGGTTTAACCCAATCCTTATAAAAATCCAAACTTGGATATTTTTGCAGAAATTGGCAAGCTGATCCTAAAATTCATATGCAAATACAAGGGACTCAGCCAACTAATTTTTAAAAAGACAAACAATGTTGGAGGGTCACATTTTTCTATTCCAAAATCTACTACACTAATCAAGTAAGTGTAGTATTGGCATAAGAATGAACGTATATATCAATGAAACAAAATTAAAAGGCCAAAAATAAACCCATTGATTTACTACAAGGGTAGCAAGACAATTCAATGAGGGAAGGTATAGCCTTTTCAACAAATGGTGTTGGAACAAATAGATATCCACATGCAAAATAATGAATTTAGACCCCTATCTCATATCACACACAAAAATTAACTCAAAATTTATCAACAACCGAAATGTAAGAGCTAAAACCATAAAATTTCTAGAAGAAAACATAGTAGTAAATCTATGTGACCTTGGATTAAGCAATGTTAAATGATACCAGCAAGTTAGATATGATACCATAAGCACAAGCAGCAAAATTAATATATAAACTGAACTTAATCAAAATGAAAAACTCCTGGGCTGCAAAAACCACCAAGAAAGCAAAAAGACAACCACACAATGGGAGAAGACATTTGAAAAATATCTGATAAGAGTCTTATATCTAGAATACATTTTTAAAACTCTTATAATTCAACTAGTGGCCCGGTGCATGAAATTTGTGCACGGGGATGGGTTCCCTCAGCCCAGCCTGCACCCTCTCCAATCGGGGACCCCTTGGGGAATGTCCAACTGCCGGTTTAGGCCCAATCCAACTGGCAGTCGGACATCCCTCTCATAATCTGGGACCACTGGCTCCTAACTGCTCACCTTCCTGCCTGCTTGATCACTCCTAACTGCCTCTGCCTGCCTGCCTGATCGCCCCCAACTGCCCTCCTCTGTCGGCCTGATCTCACCCCCAACTGCCCTCCCCTGCAGGCCTGATCTCGCCCCCAACTGCCCTCCCTGCCAACCTGCTCACCCCCAACTGCCCTCTCCTGCTGGCCTGATCACCCCTAACTGCCTCTACCTCAGTCTCCACCACCATGGCTTTGTCCAGAAGGAAGTTGGATGTCTGGAAGATGGCCGGTCAACCTGGTCTAATTAGCATATTAACCTTTTATTAGTATAGATAGATTATATAGGATAGGATTGCTTAAATGGAGGGAGGGGGGAAGCCTTTTTCAGCAGGAAGAGATGCTCTTGGCAGACAAAAATACATAATCCTTATATATCTGGACTAATAGCCAGCCATATGCACTATACTGCCAAACTGGTCATTAAAAATTGAACCACTTTCTTACACCTTACACCAAACAGCTGTTGCCTTAAAACCCCTCCTCAGTCCCCACCTTAGGTTCTGCCTTCGCAGTTCACCCAGATTTGGTTCTGATTGGTCAGTTTCTATGCCAGTCAGTGTCAAAAGCTCCACCTTCTAGGCAGCCATTGGCTCCTTGCACTTCACCCAGATTTGGTTCTGATTGGTCAGTTTGTATTCCAGTAAGCATCTCCACTATCTCCGGGCCTGATCAGAGAGGCGGGGCTAATCAGCAGCCCCTGCGAGGCCCAGAGAGAAGGAGAGGCACGGCTGCTGGCCAGGTCCAAAGTGAAAGAGAGAGGCAAGGGCTGATCAACAGCTGCCACAGAGGCTATGGATAAGACCCTGCTTCTCTCTCCAGACCTGATCTGCAGCCCCCTCAGCAGTCAGTGCTGGGTCGCCACGGCAACCCAGCACTGACTGCAGGACTGACTTCCAGTCGGTGGAGCCTTCGGTCATTTTGGAAGTTACAGACCCTGGGTTTTTATATATTAGGATAATAAACATAAAAATAAGCCAATTTAGAAATGAGCAAGGGATTTGAAAAGACTTTTCTCCAAAGAAGATATCAAAATGTCCAATATGCACATGAAAAGATGATCAACATCATTAGTTATTAGAGAAATGCAAATCAAAACCACAGTGAAATACAACTTTATATGCACTAGGATGGTTAAAATAAAAAAGCAGACAATAACAAGTGTTAATGAGGCTGTAGAGAAATTGCAACTTCACTAATTGTTAGTCGTAAATGGTGCAGCAATTTGAAAAATAATTAAGTAGTTCCTTAAAATGATAAATATAAAGTTACCATAAGACCCATCAATTTCATTCCCAGGTACAAACCCAAGAGAAAAGAAAACATGTCCACACACAAATTTATTCACAAATGCTCATAGCAACATTATTCCCAATAGCCAAAAAGCAAAAACAACTCAAATATTAATCAATTGAAGGATTTTAAAATCTGGTACAATATTTATTTTTAGGGTAACAAAAGTGTTCTAAACTTAGTTGTGACAGTTGCATAGCTGAATATACTACAAACTATTGAGCCGTATACTTTAAATAGGTTGGCTTTATGGCATATGAATTATATTTCAGTAAAAAGTGTTTTTAAAGGACACCATACATAAAAGCAGCTTTAAATTGCCATAAACTACATGAGGCAAAAGATTTATTATTAATCATCTTCACCATAGAAAGGCCTCTGAGGAATGTCTCCTGAAAGGATAATCAAAGCACCCTATGCTTGGGAAATTTGCCTTCACCAACTAATTGTATATTCCTTCATTAATGGATCTTAGACCAATAACTCGTCTTAGCCCCAAGATCAATGGGACTGGACTGTTTTTATGTCTGGACTGGATTCCACCATTTTAAGCCCCATAAAAACTGCAGTTGAAAAAAATCCCTACCTTACTCCCCCACTGACTCTTATGAGCTGATATGCAAGGATTTTTAAACTAAAAATATGTTACCTCCCACAATAAGAGATTGGATGTAATTATACTCAACAAAGCCCTAGCAGCCTAGCACTCAGGAAATTGTACTTCTGGTGGAAGCAATCCACCCTGGAAAAACACCTACATAGATGTGTAGGTTTATGTATTTTCTCACAGATACAGTATTAACAGTCACAAAAATTACTCTTCTAGTTCTTCTGTGGTGTCCTATAGTGGAAAGAACATGGGTTGGAGAGTCACATCTGATTTTGAATCCTTAATTTCCCAATGACCTTGGGCAAGTTATGTAGCTACTCAGAGCCTCTGCCCATCATGCCTACTGTTTAATACAGGAGGAAGAGGGAGGAATTAATTATGAAGATATATGTGAGGCAGGAGGCACAAAGCTGCTCAATAAGTAATGTCCTTCAAAATTCACCTTCCACATATGAGTGAAACAAACTGAAGCAGTCAGACAGCTCCAGTGGTGGTGGTATGTTTGTGGTGTGTGTGTATGGGGGTGGGGTGCTTTGAGGGATTGAGCAAAAAGAGAGAGAGAACTCATGGACATGGACAACAGTGTGATGATTGCGAATTGGGGAGGGGGTGTGTGGAAGAGAGCATAGAGGGGACAAATTGTGATGAAAAAAATTAAAATTTTAAAAATTTTACAATTCACCCTCCCGTTTCAAAAAGACAATAAACTTCTGAGTAGGGATAAAGTAGTGTCCTTTCTTCCCTGCCCCTCCCACCAACATACTCTTCCCCAGAAGCATTTGGTACTCAGTAAATATTGTTCACTGAATTTTAATTCACTAGCATTCTGTGGAAAACCAGACTCTGGGGTGCCATATCAAAGAAATATTATAGTAATAACACCTCCAACCATGAACATTTCTAGGTTCGCTTTCTAGTCGCTGGTCTTACCTCCAAGCAGATTTCCTCTCTGAATGCACACGTAGAGCTTGGAATGGGAACCACACTGTTTAAGTGCTTGCCTCTTCCTTGAATTCTAGCAAGAGTACAACCCTGGGCATATTTAAATCTTTCATTAACCTTGTCTCTCTGGCTCATCTTAATATAGTTACAAAGAGTTGATTGCCAGGCACAGAAGTGCAAATACAGTGTTATCTTTTACATCTGTTCAGATTCTGATTAAAGTGAAATTTTCTCCCTTAACTGGTTTTGAAATGTTAGAGTCTACCAATTATCTTTCACATTTCTAGTTCAGATGAGCATTCTGACCCTGTCACCTAAAACCTGAAATTCTGAGTTAGGGGGCTCTGGGCTACTGATAATCCCTCTACATATACAGACTGCTGAGATTCCAAGATGATTTGTTTATAGTTGTGTAAAGACATAGTTAAGTCAGAATTCTTGGCAAATGCCTGTTTCTTTAACATGAAAATAAGCCCTATGGCCTGGCAGAAAACTGGTATTAAGAGCTCGGCCAACTGGGAGGAGTTATGAACCTGAGTGTTCCTTAATAGACCACATTTGCCAAATACATCTCAACTTGATATTTTATTTATGAATTAAGTTTAATTAGCATAACAATAAAGGAGTGCTTGAAAGGCATTTTGAATAAATTTGACTTTTGAATGTTATTACTACCCTCTCTAGGCACATCAAAATCTTTTATTCAAGAACAAAAAGTACAAAAGTACATAGTATTAAATTATTTTGTACATGAATTTTTTCATCTTGTTTTCACAGCTAGAATAATTTAAAGATAACATTTCCATTTACTTTTTTAAAGGTTATCTTATTGACTTACTTCTCATTTTGTGTTAAATTGTTCAATATCTATGATAATTTTACCATGAAGAATTTGGGCCATGTATTCATTAGCTCCTTCTTTGCCAGGGATGAAAATTCTTATTCAATTACAAAAGGTGGTTTCAAAGCAATAAATTCTTGAGCATGTTATCAGTTGGTCATTGCTGTATGACAAACCACCCCAAAGCCTAGTAGCTTAAAAGTATAATATTTTCTATTGTTCATGTGTTCATAGGTTATACAGATAATTTTTTTCTGGTTTCTGATGGACTCATAAATGTGCATATGGTCTTCTGTACATTGATAGGCAGCTCTGCTATCTCGGCTTGGAGCTCCAGTTCTTTATATGGTCTCTCTCTCTCTCTCTCTCTCTCTCTCTCTCTCTCTCTCTCTCTCTCTCTCTCTCTCTCTATCTCTATCTCTATCTCTATCTCTCTCCTACCACCCCCAAACTCCTCTTCTGCTGTGCTGTGAAAACAAGCCCAGGTTAATCTGACAGAAAATAAGAGCAGAGCATAGATTCTTGAAGCATAGATTCTGAATTAACTTTTGTTGACCAATGACCTTGGCAGGACACAACTCAACCCTGCTTCAAGGGGTATGAAAACTGCAATTTCTCCCATCAATAAATAGAGTCTGTAAGTAATATTGCAAATAGTATGGCTATAGGAAAGAGGCATTGACTGTACACTGGGTATTAAGCTATAAAAGTACCAAGATAAATAAGACTATTATTTTGGAATATTTGAAGTCATAGATCATGAGGAAGTTAGGAACACAGCTCTAATGATATAGGTCACATGGTGATAAGTAATAAGAAAACGGTATAATTGGAGGAAGGGGAATCATGAAAGACTTCAAGACCCAGTTTTATGGCTTTCCTCCATTGAAGGATTGGTAAGATTCTAAGAGGCTGGATGGAGCAAAAGCAAGAAGGGCAATGTAAGAAATACATGATAAAATCAGGAAATTCCAGGAACCCAGTATGTGAAAGGTAAGAAACTGGGGAAAAATAGCATTTTTAGAGGACTTTCAATTGAACACCTAGTTAATCTTCCAGCATTTTCTCTTACGGAGAACAGCTGCTTTTTGGCTCTCCATCTGCTCAAAAAGAGAGCAATGTAATTAACACAACTAATTTTTAGAAAAAAAAATAAATTAGGGCATATTAGAGACAGTTTCAGGGGCAGAGTTGTTGTTTTTTTAGCCACTAACTTATTTAAACGATTAAATCTCCCTTCAGTTATTACCAAAACCAACTATAAAATTAAACCTTTTAATACAAATTTAAGTTGGTGCATTCCACTGAGCAGGAGCTCCTATGGGAGACACCTTTGGTTGTCTATGTTCCAGCTACTCTCTAAGAGAAAACAGAACCCACAAGGAAAGAATGTGGGTAAAAAAAGTTAAAAATGCCAGATCTGCATTTTGCCAGCCACCTTTCCACTAAAACATAAGAATGTGACCCAATCTGAGCCATATTTTCCTGAGAAGAAATCATTATATAAGGCTCCTGGGAAAATGTTTCTTCCTAAAAATCAAAGAACCTATAGTTTGGGGGTTTTCTGTGTTGTGGGTAAGGGTTCTTTCTTGAGCGGGTGGAGGGAGTTGACCAAATGTTATCTACATTTACTATCTGGATTGTGGCAGCCAAGAAGGCTTGTAGCCATGCAGGGATTAGCCTAAAAACCAAGCCACAGTGTTAACGACTGTCAAAGGAAATAAAATTTTCTCACCAGCTCAGACAGGGATAAATAAATGAAGGGTTGGATGAATGATTTTAGATAGCAGTCTGTACACTTAACTTAGTTTGTATATAAAGTCCATCACTAAGAAGCTTGTGTCCTGAATTGACCACATGGGTGAATTCCTAACTCAAAATCCCCTCTGCCCCACAGTCCATGAAGCCTGAAAAACATTTTTTTTAAATGATACAAAGGCCAACAGGTTTGCTCAGAGTGTTCAGTGGCTGCTTGCTTACTTTAACATTGCCAATCAATAACTAATTAAGCACCAAGTTTATAGATATGTATTATACTATCTTTGCCTTTCTATCTGCTAAAAGTATGCATTGTAAGGAACATGAGGGTGGGAAGTCAGATCTGAGATCAGTCCCTTGATCTGTCATGTTTGAGTATTCATTTATTCAACAAATATTTATTGAGTCCCCATCATGTGTCAGGCAGGAGATACTAAGAATATCATTCTAAAAAATATAGATGTGGTCCCAACCATTCTGAGACTTTAATCCAGTGAGGGAGAATGAATTTACTAGTAAATGAACAAGTAATTGTATATTTAAAGAAAACTCTAAGACACTCTAGAAAACAGATAATGGAGTCAGAAAGTCACCCTGAGGAAATAGTGTTTGTGTATAATTACTCAATGTAAGATTATTGTCTTACTAGAGGCCCGTTGCATGAAGATTCATGCAATAGGCCTTCCTTCCCCTGGCTGCTGGCATTGGTTTTCCTCTGGCACCCGGGACCCAGGCCTTCACTCTGGCCGCTGCCTTCAGTCTTCGCTCTGGCCAGAGTGCCACTCCTGTAGCTCCCTCCACCCTCCCCCTCATAGCAGGCATCCTGCCCCGCCCAGCTGCTCCAAGCTTGCATGTGTGCTGCCCAGAGGCCCGAAGCAGCTGGGGGGCGGGGCCACCACCATCTTTGTTGTGTTAATTTGCATACTCACTCCTGATTGGCTAGTGGGGCATCATGAAGTGATGATCAATTTGCATATTTCTCTTTTATTAGTGTAGATGTGTAAAGTGGTGGACAATGCTTCACAGCATGAACAGGATTAAATAACAGTTCAGCAAAAAGCAGCAGGCAGATTCATAATTTTCAAGTTTAGTTAGTATCTATTCAAACTTAGTCTCCCTTTTCTTTCAAGTACCTGGCCCGAAATATCTCTTCTGTATTTCTCACACCATTGTATGGTAGGTGTGTCATAAATGTTCATTTAATAGTAACACCTTGCCTTATTTTTAAATCTAATAAATTGAGCTTTGGGTTTCAGTGCCATTTGGACACTAGTGGCCAAGTTAAAGGCACAGAAAAGAAAGAATGCCTGTTTTTCCACCCTGGCTTTCCTGTGAACTCTAAAATTTCATCAATCTTTATTACAAAGAAATGCTCAACTGTGAAAAACTAATGAGAGATTTTAGTCCAAATCCCATTAAAAGAGGATGAAGGTGGGAAAACTTACCATTGAAGTGCCATTGAGAAGCACACAATTTTGTGTGTCTAGAATAGAGGTTACTTTATTTCTTGCCTCAATGAATTTGTTTGAACTATTCATAGAGGGATCAGATGCATCCCACATTTAGCCTAAACCAGATAGACTTGCTGCTCGAGGACTTACCTTCTAAGTAAGAGATGATTACGAATTATTTAGAAGGGCCATGATTCTCATCTGCTAGCTCAATAAATCAGCAAAGATCATGCTGAATGTCATGAAGGGCCTTGGATGGCATGCTAAGGACTTTGAACTTTACCTTTGACAGCCTAAATTTTTAAATAAGACAATGAAGTAGCCACATTTGTGTTTTATTCAGATAATTTCCTGCACTTAAACCTTTATCTCGGGGTCTGCTTCTGGGCAACCTAGGCTCAGGTAAGATTCTTGTCACAGCCAGTTCCTAGGGGAGGTGATGCCAGAAAACACTGATACTGGAGTGACAAAGGCTGGGACAGGAAGGGTGTCATTGAAGTTTACATTATTGAGAAGGTTACAGCTATGGGAAACTAAAGTTTAAATCCATAGGGACCTCTGGGAGACCATGTAACATATGCCTCAGAGTTTCCCAGCAGAGTATCTACCTACCAACTCCCATCCGACAGTGGTTGATGGCTGCTACTGGGAGTATTAACTTCCCAGAAGTTCCTGGAACACAAACTCAGCAGTCTCCAGAGGCCAGAGAAAACCTCAGACAGAGTTGCAGGTGCGCACTGTAATAAGCCTTTGGCAAGTCTGGGAAGAGTGAATGTCAAGGGATGTAGCAGCGCACTGACAGCATCTGCTACAAACCCATAATAAGTTATGAAGCTGCTGCTCTAGGCAGGCAGAAAATATGGGAGCCAAAAAAATGGCAGTAGGATGGGGAGAAGAGGAAGTATTTGGAAATGAACTTGAGTCAAGGGGACTGGTAACCAAAGCAATAACAGTGATAAAGAAGAGTCCAGAGCAACTCCCAGATCTCTACCTTGGGTGTTAAAGTGGATGATGGTGCCAATAACTTGTTTAGGAAATACAATAAAAGCCTCTTTCCCAAAACCATGTTATGTCTAGGCCACTGGTCGGCAAACTCATTAGTCAACAGAGCCAAATATCAACAGTACAACGATTGAAATTTCTTTTGAAAGCCGAAAATCGACTTCTGCGCATGGGCCACGAAGTTTCAATCACACTGTACGTGCGCGCCTGCACGTGATATTTTGTGGAAGAGCCACACTCAAGGGGCCAAAGAGCCGCATGTGGTTCACGAGCCACAGTTTGCCAACCACTGGTCTAGGCACACCATATTCGTGATCTGTGAGTATCTCAAGTTGGATTTCCTGGAAAGTTGACTCTGAAGTGGAGATTAACATGCAAGAGGTACATTAGAAAATGCCCTTAAATCAACTCAGGATAAAGGGAAGGGGAAAACGCAGTATTGAGCAGCAATGAGACTCAGTGGAAGCTCCAGGCATCCCTATGGAAGGTTTAGAAGATGAAACAACCCTCGCAATTATCCCCATTTGAGTGAGAGCGTCAGGCATTTATACCCTTATATTGATCAGTCATTGGAAATATTAAGCTTCCTCAGGAAAGAAGCATGAAGTTGAGCGAGATACCTCTCTTCAGCCAGGACAGTCCCTGAGGAAGGCTGACTGCTGTGAACACTCCCATGACTAGAGTAAGAGATGTTTTAGTCCTGAAAATAAATCTGGACAATACAGCACAGTGTCCACCACAGGAGATATTACAATCACAAGTGTCTTTAGTGCACAGAAGAAAAGTCTAGGCTGGCAACATATTTGGAGATTTATCATTTTAAAACAGTGTTAATAAACAAATTTGGCAGATGGTATAGAGAACAAAGATTTCCTTCTAAAACACTCTAAATATGATTACTCTATGGTAAATAATAGTAATTCTCCCTGCTCAGAAAAGATGTAAATAAAGTCATTATAACACTATATGGTAGGTTATAGATTATCTGTTGACAATAAAATGAGGAGAAATATAACTTAATTGCTTTCTTTCAAAGGTAGATAAGTAAAACAGTAGAAATGTTATGAAGAACATAAGCACTTATAGTAGGCATGAATGTTTCTCTTGGGAATCATAGCAAAGAAATTGCCGAGTTTTTCTGTAAATTTCATTCCAATATTAGATAACACCTATAAATGTGATTAAAGAAAATATTTTTTTAATACTCATGAAAAGTATAGCAATTTGAAACAAAAATGTGAAATATTTATCTATTAAATGCTATATTTTACATTATGAAAAAGTAAAAAACAATACAAAAACACGAATAAGTATGAACAGTTTCTCTAGGACACCCCAGCCTGGCACATACAAAAAGGAACTGAGGTCTCTCTAAGTAGTAAAGCAGTTTCCCTAGCAGTTGTCCCCCTCCTTCTGACCTGGGTCATCCATACTTCCTTCTAAGAACCTCTGTAGATGAGGCACAGGGTATTGGTCAACACTGCTGATCTGGAAGTTAGACCCCCTCTTTCTCCACCTGCTAGACTTAATCATGAGATATGCAAGCTTCTCAACTTCTCTATGTCTCCGTTTTCTCACCTGTAAAGTGAAGGTAATGAAAAGGTCTACTTCTCATTGGTATTGCAAAACATTTACTGGCACATAGTAACTTTTGAGAAGCTATTATTATGGTGGAGGGTGGGCAGGAGTAGAGTGATGAATTGGAAGAGCACAGTATTTATAGGGCAGTGAAAATACTCTGTACGGCATGAAAATGATGGCTGCATATCATTACATATTTGTCCAAATCTATGGAATGTAAAAGACCAAGCGTGAACCCTAAGGTAAACTATGTACTTGGGTATTAGGATGTGTCAACATAGGTTAACCAATTGCAACAAATATACCACACTGGCTGTTGATAACAGGGGAGATTATGCATGTGTGGGGTTAGGAGATATATGGGAAAGCTCTGTGACTTTCTCTCAATTTTGTTGTGAACATAACTGTTCTTTTAAAAAAAAAGCTATTACTGTTTATGTCATTACTATTTTTTATCTGGAAAGGGCTGTGCAAAGCCACATGTGTGCCTCACTTCTGCCCTCAGAGCTTTCCAGAAAACACTTGCTTCCATGAAGGAAACAAGTAGTGCTAAAGTCCTCAAGATGCCAAAGCCACCTCTGCTATTAATGCCTCATATGCTGATGACCCCTTAATTTCACCATACCAAGAAGCAAGCATGGATTCCACATGCTGACAGAGTGGCAATGGCCAGAACAAAGGCACCCCGATAAAGCACCAGTTTTCCCTTTACACCCAACTCAGATGCCATAAATATTTAGGAACTCTGACTAGGAGGCTCTCCTTTAGCATTTCCATCCCCTAGGGTCACAGGGTTCCATACGGTTGTCTACAATCAACACCAAACAGCTCTCAGCTGCAAAGCAGCAGTGTGCATGTGAGACATGTCTTACCAGATTAGAAAGTTTAGCAATGTACTAAATCACAGATGTTTCATTCTAAAAAAACACAAATGACTAATGATCTTGATGCTTCCACTTAAGGGAATCCTGCCCAACATCAAGAGCTACTAGCTCTTACACTGAATTCTGTGCTGGTAAGACTATACCTGCATCTGGAGAAGAGGGGGCGGGAAATGGTGCTCTGACATTCCTGCCTCCTACCTGTGGACCACCCACAAAGCCTGCAGTGTCTTTCCAAACTGATGCCTGATGTATCTTTTCCAACCTGATAAAAAGACTGTTCCACCTTCTTATAGCCACAGAGAGACTCCTTTCCCCCCAACTTTGTTTCACATTCTCAAATCTGAGTGTTAATCACCCTCCACCTGCACCATTATTGAAGCATAGTTTAATTCCCCATCCAGTGAGTCTTCCTCAGGGTACGTCCTCATTTTCTTTAACAAATACAATCCTGAAAGTCTTATTAACAAAGCTCTCTCCAAATATTGCAAAAGTGCCTGGATTATAAGGTAAGACCAAGGTAGGCCCATGCTGTTCTCTGATTCATTAAAAAAAAAAAAAAATGGGGAGGGCTAGCTGGTTTGGCTCAGTAGATAGAGCGTCAGCCTGCGGACTGAAGGGTCCCAGGTTCGATTCCAGTCAAGGACACATGCTGGGGGTGCAGGCTCGATCTCCAGTAGGGGACATGCAGGAGGCAGCCAATCAGTGATTCTCATCATTGATGTTTCCATCTCTCTCTCCCTCTCCCTTCATTTCTGAAATCAATAAAAATATATTTTGAAAAAAGAATCATAAAACTATATTAAGGAAAAAAATGAGATTATAAAATAAATAGGAGTGGGTGGCAAGACTTCCTTGAAGGTGGTGTGAAGAGCTCTGTAGAACCGTGCTAAGAGAAACAAACATAACTGATGATATATGTATAGACATACATACCTACTCATATACACTGAGTGGCCAGATTATTATGATCTCTGAACGCATAATAATCTGGCCACTCAGGTTATATGTTCATATGTATATGTATATGTATATGTATATGTATATGTATATGTGTATGTATATGTATATATGTAAAAGAATAATTTAAAGTTTCTAGAAAATTTTCTAAGCGAATACCACAAATGTAGAAACATTTATTCAAAAAAATCTATTAAATATTTATGAAAAGGTAAGAATCTGTGGCATTAGAGCCATGAAATGCTTCCTTGCCCCTCCTCCCTGCCCCCAGCTCTGTGTTATAAAAAGTCTACTATGATATATGCAGCCAAGATAAAGGGAATCCCCCAGTTCTCAGGGGCTTCTTTTCTCTCTGAAAGAGACAAGCCACCAACATTTCTCATTCCCATAAGTTGGTGCTACAGAAGCTCTTTCCCAGGAAATGCAGCTGAAAGGCCTGGGGCTCCCTTCTTCCACCCTCCCTCGCTAATGGGGTAGAAGCTCTGCTCCCGGCACTGAAAGAAAAGAACATGGACATCTTATCCAGCTTTGTACCAAATCACACATAGAGTAGACATTTCATGCAGATAGGGGCAAGCCAAGAACAGCGGTTCCTACCCCCCACTCATTGACCTGCTTACAGAGCAGAGTTGTCAGTGAAAGAAGCAGGCTGTAGTTCCTGCTCCCAGGAGAGTGGCACAGTATTTCTGTTATTGGGAAAGACAGGCAATAATAACAGAAATTCAAAAGCTTTCCCAGTGAGAACTGACTTTATTTGGAGCAAAGCAAGGAAGTTCAAGCCAAGAGTGATGACACAAACAATTTAGATTATGACAGTGAGCAATTAACCAACTGGTGGTAGCTTCATAATAACAAGCAAAACGGTAGACCAACTAGTTTCACAGAGAGAACCAGGTAAAGAGACAGTTAAGAAGTTTTCCTGGGGTTGGAATAAACCTCAAAGACAACCCCTGCAAAATAGCCTGGACTTAAGTGGATCGACTATAGAACAATTTATGCTTCGGGATATTGTAGAAAAACAATAGAAAAATTATCAGATACTGGAGGCTAGAAGCTAGATGTGATAGCAACAGAGACAACCCAGTTAAAACCAGGTAACAAGGAGATCAGGAAAAAAGACATCTATCTATCTATCTATCTGTCTGTCTATCTATCTATCTATCTATCTATCTATCTATCTTTATTATTGAAAGTATTACAGATGCCCCCCCCCTTTTTTTTTCTCATTGACTCTCTCCACTCAACCATTTTCAACCCTGAGATGGAAGGCAAAGGGGTCTGAATGACTGTGAACATGCCCAAGGGTGTACCTTCTGAGAAACAATATGAAGACTGCATACTGAGAGGGCAATAAACTTCACTGAAATTATCCAGGCAAGTCACTAAACAAATTAAATAAGCAAAATAGCAAAAACAATAAGCTCCAGAAGGGTAGTAGGGGAAATAAGTATCCAGACTTGCTACAGTCTATTATCTAAAACTAGAGGCCTGATGCATAAAATTCATGCATGGGTAGGGTCCCTAAGCCTGGCCTGTGATCAGGGCCAATCAGAGCCTTCTGGCTGCCAGCCGGGGCCTTCCTTTGTTCCACGCCGCCCCCTGGTGGTCAGTGCACGTCATAGTGTGCAACTGAACTCCTGGTCTCCCAGTCAAACTCTCAAGGGGACACTTTGCATATTAGCCTTTTATATATATGTAAGAAGATGTACAGATTTCGAACAGAAATGATGAAATATGAAAAACAACAAGAAGGTGTTACATACAAGAAAGGAAAAAAAAGAAGGCAACAAAAATAGCCTTTGATAGGGCACAGATGTCAGATTTACCAGACTTGAAAGGAGCTATTATGAATATGTTCAAAGGACTAAAGGAAATAATGCTTAACGAATGAATATATGATGACAATGTTTCATCACAAGGAATATCAATAAAGGTAAATTATATATTTTTTAAATCAAATAGAAATTCTGTGAAACATACCATAACTGAAATGAAAAATCTGTTATAGAGATCAACTGCAAATCTGAACTGGCAAAATAAAAAGTCAGTGAACTTTTAAGGCATATCAATTAAGATTATGAAATCTGAAGAACAGAAAAAAAAGAACAAAAATGAACAGAGCTTCAGAGAAATATAGGATACCATTAAGTGTACCAATGTTCAAGCAATATGAATGCCACAAGGAGAGACATAAAAATGAGCAAGGGGGGAAAATCTAAGAAATAATATCTAAACTATCCTTCAAAAATGCAGGTGTCCCTTCTCACAACTCTTATTGAACAATATACTGGATTCCTAGCTAATACAATAAGAAAAAATAAATAAAAGGTATACAGACTATAAAGAAATGAAATATGTCTACATATTAAATAATGGTCTCTAAAGAAAATCCTAAAAAATTGACCAAAAAATCCTAAAACTAATAAGTGAATATAGCAAGCTTGAAGGATGCAAGGTTAATATAAAAATTCAATTGTTTTCTGAAAACCATCAATAAACAAGTGAAATTTGATATTAAAAACATATTACCATTTATATTAACACATCCCTTAAAATCAAACATTTTGTTATAAATCTATAAAACTCTGATAGAAATAAAAGCTCTGAAATAAATGAAAAATAGTCCAAGCTCATAGATAGTGATAGATAGTGATCCTATCTAATAATAGACAAATATGCAAATTGACCATACCTCCGACACGCCCACAAGTCATGCCCACAAGCCACACCCACCACCCAATCAGAGCGAGTATGCAAATTAACCCAAACCAAGATGGCTACAGCCACAGAGAGTCAGGTTTCCTAGGTAACAGAGGAAGCCAAGCTTTCCGCCTGCCCTGGCCAGGCCTAAGCCTCCACTCAAGCTACAAAGTTTCAATTATAGAAGGTAAACAAATTCAAACAAATGGCGGCAGAATGGAGCTTGAGAGAGCAGGCCAGGGTTGCTGCCGGCAACAGGGGAAGCAAAGCTTTCCACACACCCTGGCTGGGCCCACCCACTTAAGGCAACAAAGTTTTAATTATAACCCCAACACAAATGGCTGCTGGTGGAGGGAGCCCAGGCTTGGCTCCGCTCCAGGCTACAAAGTTTCAATTGTAGAAGGAAAATAAATTCCAGATACCAGGGCCTCTACTTGGGTTGCCAGGGGGCGTGGCCGGCCTGCAAACCACCACAGGCCCCTCGCTCAGGCCGCCCCACACACCAAGGGAACCCCCACCTGATCTGGGACGCCCTTTAGGGCAAACCAGCTGGCCCCCACCCCTGTACCAGGCCTCTATCCTATCTAATAAAAGAGTAATATGCAGATTGATCATCACTGCAACACACAATATAGCTGCCCCTATGTGGTCAAAGATCCTGCCCCCATGTGGACACAAGATGGCCACCACAAGATGGCCAGCAGGAGAGGGCAGTTGGGAGGCACCCGGCCTGCAAGGGAGGGCAGTTGAGAGGGACCAAGCCTGCAAGGGAGGGCAGTTGGAGGTGATCAACCCTGCAGGAGAGGGCAGTTAGGGGTGACCATGCCGGCAGAGGAGGGAAGTTGGGGGCAAAGAGACTGGCAGCAGAGTAGTTAGGGGGTGATCAGGCTGGCAGACAGAAGCAGTTAGGGGCAATCAGGAAGGCAGGCAGGCAAGCAGTTGGGAGCCAGTAGTCCTGGATTGTGAGAGGGATGTCCGACTGCCCGTTTACGGGCAGTCGGACATCCCTCGAAGTGTCCCAGATTGGAGAGGGTACAGGCTGGGCTGAGGAACAACCCCCCTCCATGCACGAATTTCGTGTACCAGGCCTCTAGTACTGTTATAATTAACTAGAGGCCCAGTGCACAAAGTTCCTGCACATGGGGCGGAGGAGAATCCCTCAGCCCGGTCTGCACCCTCTTCAATCTGGGACCCCTTGGGGGATGTCCAACTGCTGATTTAGGCCCAATCCCATAATCCAGGACTGCTGGCTCCTAACCGCTCCCCTGCCAGCCTGATCGATGCCTAACTGCTCCCTTGCCGGCCTGATCTTGCCCCCAACTGCCCTCCCCTTCTGGCCTGATCTCGCTCCCAACTGCCCTCCCCTGCCAGCCTGGTCGCCCCCAACTGCCCTCCCCTGCCGGCCTGATGGCCCCCAACTGCCCTATTCTGCTGGCCTGGTCACCCCCAACTTCCCTCCCCTGCCAGCCTGGTTGCTCCCAACTTCCCTCCCTTGCCGGTCCAGTCGCACCCAACTGCCCTCCCCTGCTGGGGCCTGATTGCCCACAACTGCCCTCCCCTGCTAGCCATCTTGTGGTGACCATCTTGGGGCAGCCATCTTGGGATGGCCATCTTGGGGCAGCCATCTTGGGGCAGCCATCTTGGGGTGGCCATCTTGTGATGACATCGTGGCAGCCATCTTTTGATGACATTGCACGATGCCACCTAGGCTTTTATTATACAGGATAGCAGGAAAGGAGCAAAGGGAAGGCCAAATATTATAGGCATGTCATTTGGGCAGCTTCTCCAGGAAGCTACAACTTTACATTCCCCAGGAGTCCAACAGAGGGAAGATAAACGCATGCCCAGTAATGCTGGGGTGACATAGGGAAGGTACTTTTCTGTCAGTCACACCTGGGAATAGGTCACTGGCCAGAAGAGGCATGGACACTGCAAGCCTAAGAACTTTAAGATATTTAATCCTCTGAACAAAGAAGTTCACTCTCTTGGCTCTCTTGGAATCTTGTTGCAGGGGTCATGCTCTCTTTGCTCTTCTACATTCCCCCACATGGCCCATGGCCACGTGAACCCTACACACAATGGACTAATAGACTACAACAAGCCTGATGCTGAACTGGATGTAGCTGCAATATGGCACAGTAACTCTGGACACTGGCTTTGCTTCTAGCTCTACTGAAACCCGAGCTACACTTCCATAATTGGACAAAGGAAAGGGGACTTTGGAAACCCAGGGGATGTAATTCCATGCAAATAAAAATCACTCATCCTCCCATTTGAGTCTCAGAAAAAAAGTTTTCAAGATGTCATAAGAATTCCACCCCCAGTATCCAGTGGTGAAAGGATACGCCAACTTCACCAATAACAATAGGAGACTCAATATTCTTAAGATATCAATTCTTCCCAAATTTATCTATAGATTCAATGCAAACCCAATAAATATCACAAATAAATTATTTTGGCATATCAACAAACTAATTCTAAATTTTATATGGAGAGACAAAAGACCCAGAATAGCAAGCATGATAATAAAAAACAAAGTCAGCCATAGCCAATTTGGCTCAGTGGATAGAGCGTTGGCCTGCAGACTGAAGGGTCCCAGATTCAATTCCAGTCAAGGACACATACCTCAGTTGCAGGCTCCTCCCCAGCCCAGGCCCTGGCTGGGGCATGTGCAACAGGCAACCAATCAATGTGTTTTTCTCACATCGATGTTTTTCTCTGTCTTTCCCTCTCTTCCACTCTCTCTAAAAATCAATGCAAAAATATCTTCAGGTGAAGATTAAAAAAACAAAATTAAATAAATAAAAAAACAAAATCAGAGGACTAATACTACCCAACTTTAAGACATTTTATAAAGTTATAGTAATCAAGAACTGTTGTAATAATGAAATACATAGACAAATAGATCAATGGAACATAACAGAGAGCCTGTACATAGACTCACACAAACCCATTTCACTAAACTTGGACAAAGAAGCAAAAGTTATCCGAAGGTGAAATAAGTACTGAAACCACTAGACATATACATACCAAAAAAGAACATACACAGTGACCTTACTCATTTGACAAATATTAGCTCAATATGGATGGTAGATCTAAATGTAAAATACAAAGCTATAAAACTTTTACAGTATAAAATAAGAGAAAATCTAGGTGATCTTGAGTTTGGCAATGTGTTTTTAGATATATCAAAAGCACAATTCATAAGATGGAAACTATTAATTTAGACTTTATTAAAATTTAAAACCTCTACCTTGTTTAACACATTTTTAAGAGGATGTGAAGACAAGTGACAAACTGGAAGAAAATTTTTGAAAAACATATCTGATAAAGGACCTGAATTCAAAAATACAAAAAAAAAAACCTCTTAAAATTCAACACTCAGAAAACAATTCAACTAAAAAGTGGACCACCTGACTTGCATGGCTCAGTGATTGAGCATTGACCTATGAACCAGGAGGTCATGGCTCAATTCCTGGTCAGGGCACATGCCTGGGTTGCGGGTTCCATCCCCAGTGAGGGATGTGAAGGAGGCAGCCAATCAATGATTCTCTCTCATAATAGATGTTTCCATCTCTCTTCCTCTCTTCCTTCCTTGCTGAAATTAAAATATTTAAAAAAATAAAGTACACCAAAGAACTTAGACACTTAACCAAAGGAGACATACAGATAGAAAATAAGCCTATAAAAATGTTCAACATTATATGTAATTAGGGAGTTTTATATTATAAACTAGAGGCCCAGCGCAAGATTAAATTGTGTAAGTTAGGGTCCCTAGGCCTAGCTGCAATCAGGGCCATGTCTGCCGCCCAGTGTCGCTCCTCCACCTCCATGGCCCCTGCCCTGTGAACCTCCACGCTCACAGCCCCCGCCCCACGAGGCTCCTCTGACTCAGCCGTCCCCACCCCCTGAAGCTCCATGCTCACAGCCCCGCCCCTCGAGGCTCCTTGGCCTCTGCTGCCCACGCCCCACAATGCTCTTTGCCTCAGCCACCCCACGAAGCTCCACACTCACAGCCCCCACTCCGCTCCTCCACCTCACCTCTGCCGCCCTGCGACATTCCACACTCGCCACCCCCGCCCCTCAATGCTCCTCCACCTCAGCCACCTCGGGAAGCTCCACACTAACAGCCCCTGCCCCGCGAGGCTCCTTGGCCCCAGCCGCCACTGTGACACTCCTCCACCTCAGCCACCCTGTGAAGATCCATGCTCACAGCCTCCATCCCATGAGGCTCCTCAGATCTCTGTGGCCCCTTCCTGCCACGCCATGAATTTGGGCCCACAGCTCCCTCCTCAGACCCAGCACTGACTCCTGCCATGCCAGCCAGGACCCAGGACTGACTTCTGTCACAGACTGACTTCCACCATGCCAGCCGGGACCCTAGCCTGGTGTTTGGTCATCCATCCAGTCATTTAGGTCGTGATGGACCCTGGGTCTTTATATATTAGGATGATGAGATACCATTACATACCTATTAGAATGGCAAACCTCATACCACATAGGATGACCCCTAATGTAAACTATGTACTTTAGTTAATAATGATGTATCAATATTGATTCATCAATTGTAAAAAAAAAAAATGTATAACACCAATGCAAAATGTTAATAATAAAGGAAACTGTGAACTAGAAGAGAAGTATATGAAATTTTGTGCTTTCTGTTCTATTTTTCCTATAAACCTAAAACTGCTCTAAAAATAAAATCTATTAATTTAAAAAAAATTTTTTTAAATTAAAGTATAATATATACACTTTCAAGTAAACAAAGACAAAATTTGTTGTCAACATACCTGTCTTATAAGAAATACAAAAGAAAGTCTATTCCAAACAGAAAGAACATCAAATGAAAATTCAAATCCATACCAAGAAATAAGATCACCAGAAAAAGATTATACATAGGTAAGTAGACTGTATAAAAATATCCTATTTGTCCTTTCAATTTTACTTAAAATATTTAAAGTTACATAAAAATAATTATAAAACTGTGTTGTTGAACTTAAACAGTTTGCATACTTGACAATAATAGCACAAAGGAAGAGAATAAAACTATTTTAAAGCAAATTTCTATATTTAAACAGAATTTGAGATAAATGTAAATTAAAATACAATATAGTAAAACATGGGAGCTAGGTAAAGCAGTTCTGAGAGGGGAAATTTATACTATAAACATCTATAATACAAAAAATAAAGATTTCATATTAATAATCTAATGTTCTACCAAAAGACACTGGAAAAAGAAAGAAATTAAACCATATCAAACAAAGGAAAGTAATAAATATTACAGAGAAAATTATTGAATTACATAATAGAAAAAGAATAGAGAAAAATCAAGACCAAAAGTTAGCTCTTTGAAAGAATCAATAAATTGATACTTTGCTGGACTTAACCAAGAATAAAAATAAAAGACTCAACTTAATAAATCATGAATTAAGAAGGAACATGACTATAAAATATACATAAATAAAAAAGAATTACAGGGGAATACTATAAATAATTATGTCAACAAACTACTTAGATAAAATGAACAATTTTCTTGACTCAAAATATCAAGGACCATATATGGCTTCACTGAAAAATTCCACTAAACATTGAGTGAAGAATTAACACCAATCCTTTTCAAACACTCAAAAAAAAAATTGAAGAAGAGGGAACCCTTTGTAAAACTCATTTTACAAAGCTAGCACTACCCTTAATACCAAAGCCAAATAAGGACACTAACTACAGAAAATAGAACTATAGACCGATATCCATGATGAATACAGATATAAAAATTCTCAAAAAAAAAAAAAATGTATAAGCAAACTGAATTCAACAACACATTAAAAGGATTATACATCATGACAGATAGGAATTTATTTGAAACGCAAGGATGTTTCAGTACAACATATCAATAAATTTGACATGCCACTTGAATAGAATGAAAGATAGAAATCTTAAGATCTAAATAGATGCATAAAAAGCATTTGACAAAATACTCTTTTTATGACAACAACCCTAAACAAATTGGATGTAGAAGGAATATACCTCTACATAATAAAAGCCATATATGGCAAACCCACAGCTAACATAGTCTATGGTGAACAATTGAAAGCTTTTCCTTTTAGATCAGGAGTAAGACAAAGGTAACCACTCTCACTACTCTTAATCAACATAGTACTGGAAGTCCTAAATAGAGCAATTAGGGCAAAACAAAGAAATAAAAGGAACCCAAATCCAAAAGGAAAAAATAAAATTGTCATTATTTGCAAAATATATAAATAAAAAATATATATATAGATATATATATTTCTAAAGACTACCAAAAAAAAAAAAAAAACTGTTGGAACTAATCAACAAACTCAGTAAAGTTGCAGAACATAAAAATCAACCTACAGCAATCACTTGTGTTTCTATGCACTAACAACAAAACATCTGAAAAAAAACAAAAACTACCCCATTCATAATAGGATAAAAAATAATTAAATACTTAGGAATAAATGTAACCAAGGAAGTGAAATATGTGCAATATGAAAATCACAATAATTTGACCCCCCAAAATTGAAGACAACACAAACAAATGGAACAATATTGTGTGTTCATGGATTGGAAGAATTAATATTGTTAAAATGTCCATACTTCCTTAAACCATCTATTGATTCAATGCAATCTCTACCAAAATTGCAATGTCATTTTTCATAGAAATAGAAAAAATAATCCTAAAATTTGAGTGGCACCACAAAAGACCATAAATAACCATAGAAATCATAAGAATAATAAAAATACAGGTATCACACTTTTTGATTTCAAACTGTACTACAAAGCTATAGTAATTTACACAATGTGGTAATGACATGAAAAATAAACCCATCAGCCAATGGAAGAGAATAGAGGGCCCAGAAATAACTTATGGTCAACTAATATTTGACAGGGGAGCCAAGAACCCTTAATGGGAAAAGGATAGTCTCTCCAACAAAGTGTTGAGAAAACTGGTAACCATATGCAGAAGAATAAAATTGGACCACCTATTTAACACCACTTACAAAAAATAACTGAAAATGTATTAAAGACTTAAATGTAAGATCTAATATCATAAAACTTCTAGAGAAAAAATATAAAAGAAGCTCCTTCACATTGGTCTTGGCAATAATTTTTTATGTATGACACCTAAGGCACAAGCAACAAAAGCAAAATTGAACAAGTGGTACTGCATCAAACTTAGAAGCTTCTGCATAGCAGAAGAAACAATAGAATAAATGAAAAGGTAACCTAGAGAATGGGAGAAAATATTTTCAAACCATATTATCTGGCAATGAATTGAATATCCAAAATATATAAAAAATTCATACAACTCAATAACATCAAAGCCAATAATCCAATTTAAAAATGGGCAAAGAAACTAAAAAGACATTTTTCCAAAGAAGACATCCAAATGGTAACAGGTACATGAAAAGGTGCTCAACATCACTGATAGTCAGAGAAATAGAAAACAACTACAATGATATATCACTCACACCTGTTAGAATAGTTATCATCAACAAATCAAGCAATAAGTGTTGGTGATGATGTGGATAAAGGAAACCTTTGTATCCTGTTGGTAAAATTGCAAATGGTTGAGCCACAATGGAAAACAATAGGATGTTTTTCAAAAAATTAAATATAGAACACATGACCCAACAACTCCACTCATGGGTGTATATAACCACAGGAAAATGAAAATAGGATATCAAAGAGATATAAGCACTTTCACGTTTACTTCAGCATTATTCATAACAGCCAACATATGGGAACAACCTAAGTGTCTGCCAACAGATGAATAAAGAAGATATGGTGTATATCTATCTATATAAAAGCCTAAGCGACCGTCGCAACTGAAAAGATGACCAAACAGGCTGCATGGGGTGACCAGGCTGGCAGGAGGGTTAATGAGGGGTGACCAAACTACCAAACAGCAGGCTGCGTGGGGCAACCAGGCTGGCGGGGGAGGCAGTTGGGGGCTATCAGGCCAGCAGGCAGATGCAGTTAGGGGTGTCAGGTTAGCAGGGGGGGGGGGCAGTTAGGGGCAATCAGGCAGGCAGACAGGTGAGCAGTTAGGAGCCAGCGATCCAGAATTGTGAGAGGGATGTCCGACTGCCGGTTTAGGCCCGATCTCCAGCCTAGTGATTATAGACAGCAATACCATATTATAAATCTCAAAGGTGATAAGAGGCTAAATCTTACTTGTTTCCACCTCAAAAAGGAAATAATAATTATGTTATATGATAGAGGAATTAGCTAGCACTGTGTGGTAATCATATGGCAATATATAAATGTATCAGATCAACAACTTGTACACCTTAAACTTATACAATGTTACATGTCAATTATAACTCAAAAGTCAATTTAAGTGAAAGTGAAAAAATAACTTACAGAATGAAAGTATTTGTAAATCATATATTTGATAAGGGACTTATATCCAGAATATACAAAGAACACTTACAACTCAATAAAATGACAAGTAATTCAATGTAAAATTGGGAAAGAGATGTGAATAAACAGTTCTCTAAAGAATGCATACCAATGGCCAATAAGCACATGAAAACATGTTCAACATTATTAGTTATAATGAAAACCACAGTGATATACCACTCATACCTACTACAATGGCTAAAACCAAAAAGATAGATAGCAAGTGTTAACAAGTATGTGAGAAATTGTAACCCTCGCATATTGCTGGTAGCAATGTATAATGATGCAGTCACTTTGGAAAACAATTTGGCAGTTTCTTAAAATGTTAAGTGTAGAGTTACCATATGTCCTAGCAATTCCAATCCCATGTATACACCAAAGAGAAATGAAACACGTCCAAACAAAAACATACACAAATATTCATAGCACCAGTATTCATAATAGTCAAATGTGGAAACAACCCAAATGCCCATCAATTGATGATTATATAAATAAAATGTGGTAGATCCATATAATGGCGTACTAAGCAATAAAAAGAAATAAAGTACTGATACATGCTTTGATACTGATGAACCTTGAACGTATTATGTAAAGTGAAAGATATCAGTCACATATGGTTACATTTTATTATTCCATTTCTATGACATATCCAAGATAGGTAAATCTATAGACCGGAAGTATAGATTAGGATTGCTTCAGGCTGGGATAGTTGGGGGATGGGGAGTGACTACTAATGTATATGGACTTCTTTTTAGGGTGATATAAATGTTCTAAATTTGATTGTGGTGATGGTTCCATGAGTGTATATGAAAAATTGACTTTTACACTTTAAGTGGGTGAATTATACCACATGTGAATTATATCTTCATAAAGCAATTTTTTAAAAACTTTAAAAAATGCTAGTGTTAGGTTGGGTTCTACCAGAAGCAGACCCAAAATTAACGATTTGAGTACTAGTACTCTATTTAGAAGTTGACTCCAAGAAGTAGCAGCAGGAGACTAGGGAAGTAGGAAAGAAAACAAGGAAGCCTGTATAGGGGACAATAATGAGCAAATTACCACTGGGAGCAACTGGGGCTCGGTCCCCCTGGGACCTCTGGGAAGCCCTGGGAGAATCTCGTATTAGTTTTCCACTGCTATGTTAACAAATCACTGCAAACATAGCTGCTTAAGACAATAGGCATTTATTATCTCAGTTTCCATGGGTCATGAATCTGGGCACAGATTCCCTGGACTCTCTAATTAGGGTCTCACAAACAAGATGTCAAACCAGCCTGCATTTCTTTCTGGAGTTTGGGGTCCTCTTCAAGCTCACATGGCTGATGGCAGACTTTAGTTCCTTGAGATGACCTGCAGTTCCCTGAGATGCCATGCAGCCCTCTTACACATGCCAGCAGGAGAACCCCTCACTGCAGTCTGCTAAGATGGTGCCTTATATAACAGTCACACAGGCGTTACTATGCCATCATATCTGCCATATCATTAGGCAGAAGCAAGTATTAGGTTCTGCCCCCCCCCAAGAAAAGGGGATCAGCCAAGGCTGAGCCTCACTGTGGGTTCCCAATTCAGAGCTGTCCCACGCAGAGCAAAGAGATGGAGGTATTTATTCACTGACCGATTCTCAGCTGTCACCGGTTGATGGGTGCTCCTGGAGTCATTGCTATCTAGCATTACTGACCTGCTCCACATTGAGCAAATGAATGTGCTCCTGCACCCAGGGGAAGCCCTGGGGCCGGAATCCCATGTGCTTGAATGTTTGAGAAGTCGGCTGGGCTCTAGAGCACCTGCTGCCCTGCCAGAAGGGAGAAGCCTCACAGATTTAAAAGAAAGGTGGAGGGACAACACACAAGTTCTAATATTTTAAGCACTCATTTTTTAAAGGTGCTTAAAATATTAGATACAAATGAAAATGGTTAGGGCTACAGAGTATGAAAATGGTTAGGGCTACAGAGTATGAACAAGTTAGGGCTACTTGTAACATATGTATGAAAGACATCGTATAATGGTAAGTACATAAGAAGTGTCTTAGTTAATTTTTAAATCAAAGAAAGTCACAATGAAAATGCAAATCAGAAAACATTTACAACAGATTCCCAAGCTCCAGGCCCCAGCCAGGTTTTTGGCACAAGCCATTCCTCAGAGGTGCTGAACAAAGGCCATGACAAAAATGCCGAAGGGTATCATAGCGGAAAAGGCAGAGGTCATTGAAGCCTTCGGGCTTCCCTGGACCTTGAAGGATGGCATGGAGGTTCTGTTCTATATCCACGGCCTCTCAGTCTGTCCCATAATACAGGGCATCCTCTTGTTCCCCAGCGCTGCTCTTTCATCTTAGTCAGTGGTCGGCAAACTCATTAGTCAACAGAGCCAAATATCAACAGTACAACGATTGAAATTTCTTTTGAGAGCTGAAAACCGACTTCTGCGCATGGGCCACGAAGTTTCAATCGCACTGTACGTGCACGCCCACATGTGGTATTTTGTGAAGAGCCACACTCAAGGGGCCAAAGAGCCGCATGTGGCTCAAGAGCCGCATGTGGCTCAAGAGCCGCGGTTTGCTGACCACTGATCTGAGTTAACATTCAGGTGTTCAAAGGAGAGTAATGAACTCTAGCCTGCACCCTTTGGAGTTGAATCCTCTCATAGTCATGCCCCTCCCTGAGATGAGTATTAACAGGTCATTTATGGCCAAGGCTGTGATTATTACTGTATCCCTCTTCCTGCTCTACGTTGGTAAAAGCAGGTACGATATAGCAGTGCATGTGATGGATAAAGATTCCTAGGTTTATGTCCTGGCTGTCCCAATTATAAACTGTGTGATCTTAAGTAACTCCCTTAACCGCTTTGGCAAATAGTTTTTTTAATTTGAAATAAAGATACAGAATAGCACTGTCTGACAGAAGTTCCTCTGATAATGAAAATGTTCTCAGTGTTATCCCATACGGTAACACTAGCCACCCGGAGCTATTGCGCAATTAGAATTGGGTAGTGTGATGCAAGAACTGAATGTTTTATTTATATTAATTCTAATTTAAATAGATAGATGTGGCCAATGGCAACTGGACAGCACAGCTCAAGAGACACAGGCGTGGGTACAGAGAATAATTATCTCCTTACTAATACGTAATCAATCAGTTATTCCATTTTGTTATTCATAGAGTTGCTATAAGGATTAAATGAGAATACATGTAGAGAACTTCAAACAACACCTGGCCCATAGTAAGCACAAAATAAATGTTAGCTTTTCTATTAATACTCTTATGTAGCTGGTTGTTAAATTTTAATTACTAACCAACTTTTTATAGTTTGATAAGATAAACAATAGATTTATGAAACTAAGCAATTATCTCCTTTGGTTTAATATTTATCTTCCTGGGGAAATGAAACCTGGGGTTTGGGAGTGTGGTAGAAAAAAAACGAACCAATTTGTGAGAATTTAATGGCATAATCCCCCAATTTCAGACTAAAATTCTCTGTCCTTTTATGGAATAGTTTCCATTTGTGATGGTACATTTTTTTAGTTTCAGCTCCATTTCCTCTGAGCCCTAACAGGGTCTCAGCCTCTGTTTCTGTGGCTCAGTAGTTTTACAACCACCGAAAATAGCTCATTTTACCTCTTGTTAGTGCCCTCCCGAGCAAGATGAGATGGCTAATTACATATGCCATTAACTGAATGCAATTCCAACTAATTGACAAAAAGTATTATACGGCAGCGGTTTTTGAAGAACAAAGTTGTATGAAATACAAGGTCGCACTTCCGAAGTTTGTTTCCAGAACAAAGAATTCCAAACATTTACTGTCTTGCTGTGAATTAAACTAAGATCCATCCGTGCCTATCATGTGGTAACTGGAACTAAGGGAGCTTTACCACTTAACCGAAATTCACTGAGGGCCTGCTGCATGTAAGAAGCCCATTAAGCGTCATGAAGGAGACAAATGTGTCTAAGATAGTCCCTGACCCTCAGGAAGCTTGCATTCTCTTTTCTATACTGCTTCAGTGACTCCCCTTTGCCCTTACCATATCTGTAGCACAGTCTATCCTCTATTGTACTCTAGTCCCAGATTTACCACTCAGTCTGATCCCCTTCTTCCCCTCTGCATCCTGTGCCTCAGCATCACAAAAATACAACTGTTCTCTTTCAATGGTGCATCCCTTAGCACATGTAAGAATGTCCCCAACTTCCCAACATCTGTTACCCTACAGTCTCATCGAGGCACATGGGGGAGGCAACCGGTTGAGTCTCTTTCTCACCTTGATGTTCTCTGTCTCTTCCTCCCTGCCTCCCTCCCTCCCTTTCTCCTTTCCTTTCTCTCTCCCCCCCTCCCTCCCTTCCACTCTCTCTAAAAAATCTATACTAATAAAAGGGTAATATGCTAATTAGACCAGATAGACCAGACATCCTTCTGGACAAAACCGTGGTGGCTGCGAGGGCCAAGGGCAGCTGCAAGAGCCAAGGGCAGGTGACCGTGGTTGCTGGCAGTGGCAGCAGCAGTGGGGTGATGGGAGCGGCGCCTTCTCCTGATCAGCCTGGTCCCCTCCCACAGCGGGAGGTCAGACTATGGCTTAGGCCCGCTCCCCACGGGTAACAGGCCTAAGCCGTCAGTAGGACATCCCCTGAGGGCTCCCAGACTCTGAGAGGGGGCAGGGTGGGCTGAGGGACACCCCCCCGCCCCAGTGCACAAATTTTTGTGCACTGGGCCTCTAGTATAAAATAAAATAAATCTAGAATTTGGTCTCAGTGTTCACTGACATTTAATTTCTAAAGGACCATTGAGGGCCTAACCTGCTTATAAACTAAAGTGTGGTGACGCAAAGCTTGGTTTCAACATAACAATAATTATCATAAAACTGTCCCAAAAGAAGCTTCCTAATATAATGGGAAGGTACATGACAAAGCACCTATTGTATGCAGGTCCCTGGAATAGTCTTGTAAAACATATGGCATTTGGGACTTACTTTGGTCACCTGTAAAACAGAGAACGAAAAATGTCACTGTCTCCTCTACCAAAAGCAGCCATTTCCTGTTCTAGTCAGACTTTCTTCCTCCTGCTGCTGCACAGGAAATGTCTGGTGCTGTCATTAAGTTTGTGACTTTGGACTTGTCACTAGAAATTAGTATCCTAAAGCAGGAGAAGACCTAGAAAATGTAGCTCAGCTCCTCCACCTCATAGGTAGGGAAACAGATTTCAAATAAGCTTAAAGAAAAGAGCTGAGAGCATTAGACAGGCTTTGTTGATTTCTACTGATACGGAGAATTCCACTGATGGGTTTAGTGCCTCAGATAAACTTGGCTATACCATTTGCTTAAATATCCTTTAAAATGCCTGTAAGAAAAATAAACCAATTTAGAAGTTTGTCATTGTTGACTCTAAATACACCTCAGGTAAAATAATAAATAAATAAATAAATAAATAAATAAATAAATAAATAAATCTGCTAAAACTTGCCAGGAAGTTCTTCTCTGGAGACTCTTAAATAAATAAATGCCAAAGTCAATAGAGACAGCAAGTATCTTTAGTTGGACTGGGATTTCTGCATTATTTATTATCTCATTATGTACCCACATATTTTAATGAGTTCATTTCTCCTGAGGTCCGTTCAGCAGAGGGTACAAGGAAGAAGGGAAGGTCATAGGGAAAACAATGAGGAATGTGTTCATGCTGAATGAAACACGAAAATTCAATTTGGGGCACTTCTATCAGGTGGCTACTTTTTTTTTTAATATATTTTATTGATTTTTTACAGAGAGGAAGGGAGAGGGATAGAGAGCTAGAAACATCGATGAGAGAGAAACATCGACCAGCTGCCTCCTGCACACCCCCCACCAGGGATGTGCCCGCAACCAACGTACATGCCCTTGACCGGAATCGAACCTGGGACCCTTCAGTCCGCAGACCGATGCTCTATCCACTGAGCCAAACCGGTTTCGGCTCAGGTGGCTACTTTTTCATTGCCTTGGCACAGTAAAGGACAGAGACAACATACACAAGCACTCATTCCCCCAATCTTCATTTCTCTTGGAACATGGCTGGGAAATATTTTGTTTCATTTTACATTTGTGGTGTGTGGTTTTTTTTTAGCTAGTTAACAAACATATTTCAGCTTCCTTGTTAAAATCTTGAAGAAAAATCTTTATTTAAAATATTAGCTTCATATATATTTGAAGAAACTTTCTAACAGTGGCTTTTTTTTTTTTTGCTGACTCATATTTACAGCTGCCTCCAAGACATTTGCTCAATTTTACCATCAGATTCAGACATATACCAAAGCTAACATTTGAAATCCACAGTTATTTTAATGCTACTTCCATTCTTCTAGTAATTTAGGTTCAAAACCTTGGCCATCTTCTATCTATCTTTTCACCATTACTTGATTATGTGTCTCTCTAAGATTCTCACCATACGCAAACACACACACACACACACACACACACACACACACACACACACACACACGAAAGAAAAAAAAACTCAAAATGGGGGTTAGGGTGAACAAAATGGATAAAAGTGGTTAAAGGACATAATAAAAAAATGTAACTATGTGAGATGATGGATATTTACTGAAATTTTATTGTGGTAATCACTTTGCAATATATTTATGTATCAAAGCATCATGTGCATCTAAAACTAATACAATGTTATATGCCAATTATACCTCAATAAAATTGAAAAAAAATCAAATGTATCACATATCATAGTACCATGTACACAGTAACATCCCATTTGATTTATTGCTGAACTTTATCCTATTTTGAAAAAGATTTTAGGTCTATGTAATTATTATATATGCAATTCAATCTTTATTTGTAAGGGCTCTTTGGTTTTGAGACACATTTAACTAGTTAAAGCAAAACAAATTTATTGTAAAATCCTAAGTTTGTTTCACAATCAGGATCCAAAAGAAATTAGAATCTCCAGAGCATAGGTCATATAACAGTCTCATGATCTCAGCAGGAAAAAGAAAGCACTTTCAAAGGCATATGTGAATTACTTACAAAGGTTGAGTACAGGGTTAAGAGAAACCAACAAGGCAAGATGAAGCTCCCTCCTCTTTCTCCTTTAGGCCTAGAATCTGCCTGTTGCTAGACCTGGGATACATTTATTGAAACAGAGTGAAATCTGTAGCTATTGCTGAAGGAGAAAATCACCCTATAAGATCTGTGACCTTGCTACAGAAAGGCAACTACTGCAAATCTGTAGCCTTAAAGGAAGGAGGCAAGGAAATAAGTACTCCAACTTCTCATGGTTTTGATCTCCTAGTGATACTTTATAATGACTAACCCTACCCAGAAGCCAGAGGGTAGGGGAGTCACGCAGAATCAGAGATGGGGATCAGCCTCCTGGAAACAAAGCAGAGTGAATGAAGAGAGGTGAAGAGGGGATCCAGAAGAGAAAAATGAAAATCATCCCTGGCAGTCTCTCTTCATACATTTCCATAAAAATGGGGAAGAGCAAAGAAGCAACATAGAAAATAAAATCGGATTGGCTTTTTAGCTTCTCCGTCCAGATACCGGGGGAAGATGGCCACCCTGTAGCTCCCAGGTTTCCAAACCATCTAGTGAGGAGACCAGCCTCATCTCTTTGGTGTTCTCTACCTCATACCTGAGAGAGGATGTTTGGCCAAGCCTCAGTCAAGTATTCACTTCTCACTCAACAACATGTGACTGCCCAAATGACTCAACTCAGATTATCAGTAAAACTTTCAAAGAATCAGAATAGCACAGGCTTCTCCAAGGAATCTGCAACCGAATCCTAAGGACATATTGATTGATTGATTGATTGATTGATTGATTTAGAGGAAGAGAGGGAGGGGGACAGGGAGAGAGGGAAAGTGGGAGGGAGGGAATGACTGGGGGAGGGAGAGATTGGGGAAGGAAAGGAAAGAGAGAGGGAAGGAAGAAGAGGGAGAGGAAAGGAGAAGGAGGGAGAGAGAAACATCGATTTGTTGTTCCACTTATTTATGCATTCATTGGTTGTTTCTTGTATGTATCTTGACCCAGAGGTCAAACCCCCAACCTTGGAGTATCGGGATGACACTCTAACCAACTGAGCTACCTGTCCACGGCTCCTAAGGACATATTTGAAAGCAACATGCTCAACTTGTGGTTGTGGTCATCAAGTTACCACGAGTTCATAAGGAGAAAAATACACAGGAAATAAGGCATTCACTATCCTCTGGGCTCTATCATTAAGGCAGCAAAGTGTGATGCCCACCCTATTAGGCTCTAATGCACTGAACAGATTAGCCAATCTGAAAGGAACATTTTCATTTACTAACAGACTCAGTGTTAAAAATGCACTTGGGTGCTGTTTCTGTTTATTTGCTTCAAATTCTGCCTCAGGCTCATTGAGCACTGCTCAATGAAAGGAGCATCTCAGAAATAGTTCAAGGCAAAATTCCAACCTCAGGAAATGTATTGACAACTCTAAAAAAGAAAAAAAAAAACTGAGAAGAAAAGGTATACTGGGATCTTAATCTCCACTGTGCAAAGAGCAAGTGACTCTTTTACCACACTATCACCCCCAAATGCACTAGCAATAAACATTACAGGAATCTAGTATCACTTACACTATAGAGTTCCTTGCTGTCAAATGTATATTAAATTGAACTTAATGGAAGAGCCAGAAACTGTTCCTTCCAACAGTTAGATCAACTCTATTTTGAATAACAAGACAATCTGAACCCCTATTCTGTCTTCCTGAGTGGTTATTAGCATAGTAATTGTGTGTTGCCTCAACCATGTATGCAGTGTTCATTTTTAACTTTAATTTCCTTGAAATGAAATAAGGTATCCTGAAATTATCTTATGCTTTGGAGTCAGACTTGGACTCAAATTATGAATCTGCCATTGGTTCTGTGAGTGACCTAGTCCTTCAGGAAGCAAAAACTGGGGAAAGGATTAAAGTGCTAACATCTTATTAGGGAGATGCAGACCATGTTGGTGAGGATGAAGAAGAAAGAAATGAGTGAAGTGTGATGTGTTATAACCCAGCTGGCTAGTCACATGCTATGAAAAGACAAAGCAAGTTAAGCATGAGATGCATTCCCTTGGCACATAAGACTTCTTTAGAAGGGTTACAAAGAAAAAGGGGGCGGGTATTAGAGTAGTCCTCTAAGGGTGGAGGGAGAGGGTGGGATTTGGGGATTTATGCTTATCTACCTCCCACCTTTCACTTCCAATTGGTCAATCTTTATCCTGGGGGAATTAACATCCCTTTACTTCTGGACTGTGTCACCAGACTCCAGCATTCACTCAGGAGACTAGGTTCCATGTCCCATGATGTGTTTCATCTTATATTAGTTTTCCATTGCTGCACAACAAATTGCTACAACTTAGCTTCCTAAAACAGCATAAAGTTATTATCTCAGTTTCAGTGGTTCCTGTGTTTATGGTGTCAGAAGGTTGAAATCAAGGTGTCAGCTGGCTGCATCCTTATCTCAAACTTGACTAGAGAAAGATCTATATCCATGCTCCCTTGGTTTGTTGACAGAATCCATTTCTTTGTGGCTGACAGGTCTCTGGCTTCTTGCTAACTGTTGGGGGAGTGGGACCAGTTCAGTTCCTCGAGGCTGTTCCTGGGCCTGGGCCATGTCTCCCTCCTCACAGCATGACAATTCCCTCTTGCAAGGCCTGAAGCAGCAGCAGCCACTCTCTAATGCCCAGCTTTCCTTAAAGAACTCCCCTGATTAGGCCAAGCCCACACAGAACAATTTCCCTTTCGATTAACTAAGTCCATGGATTAGTAACCCAATCATGGGAATAATATTTTACCATATTCACAGGTTCTGCCCACTCAAGAGGGAGGATTATACAGGGCTATCAGGGGCAGAATCTTGGGGTTATCTTAGAACTCTGCCTGCCATAATCCAATTCCAAGAGGAGAAGGGTAGCCAGGTGTTCCAGGGGCACCAAACAAGAGAGAAAAAGGTGGAGTCAGGGGATGCATAAAACGTTTTTGTCCCAATCCAATGACCTTGATCAATTTTCTCTAGTATTTTCTCCACGAGAAAAACGGGCAAACTGAAGCTAAGGACTTGTAACATTTGGTAGGAGGAAGTGTTATATTAGGGTGTATATTAGCTACCATTTTTTCCTATTTCCTCTGTGCCAGACACTATGTTCTGCACTCCACATGCATTTTCATTTAAGCTCTTCCTGACTCACCACTGAGTTTGGTCTTCTAAGCCTCATTTTGTAGATGAGGCTATCCATCTTGTTGTTACAGCCTATGTATCATGAAACATACCACAGTGTCTCACATAAAAGCATGTTTTAAATGGTGGCTATTCTTTTAAGAATTGTGTGAAGAGTTGTATATGATCTTTGGTGAATCACTATTTTACATTTGTATAAAATTTAAGAAATAGGAACCATCAAGAATCCCTATGCCTTCACCCAAAATGAAAGAAATAGGCAACCACACAAAAACTTCTTACAAATACCTAAAAGCATTTTTGTTTGTGTTACTATTCTAAGTACTGAATTTAATTGAAGGAAATAAAAGCTTATCTTCACTGTGTGTGCGTGTGTGTGTGTGTGTGTGTGTATGTGCGCGCGTGCGTGCGCGTGCGGAGACACAAAATGTATGCTATCTGGAAGTGTAGATAGAGCCAAGCGCAAGGAAGCCTCGTGTTTTTCCTTTCATCCTACCCAAACTACAGAACGGACTCCTTACAGCATTATTTTCAAAAGAATTAATAACATATATCTTCCAAAAATGCAAATTCAAATTAGCAATTTATCTGTTTTTCCTTCTAATTACAGAGCTGTTGTTATCCCCACTCATTATCCCAGCCCCAGTCAGGGACTATTTACCAGCTCATCTCTATTTCCCTCCCCCTGTCTTCTTTCCTTTTCCTAGCCTCTACTATTGTCACAGAAACAAAAGCAAAACAAAACAGTAAAATGACCAGATTATAGGAATGAGATAGAATGGTCAATTTTATTTTAGCAATATTCCTACCAGAGAATTACTTCATTCTGGTGTCCTTTCATCATTTTTAAGTGAATGTATCAAGTCTCCAAACAGAATCTGCACAAAATAAATCCTATGAAATTTTACTGTTATCAGTCAGTTTTGGCTAAATTATGCTGTGATAACAACCTCTCAAAAAAAAAAAAAATCCCAGTTTCCTCAAACAGCAGAGATTATTTCTCACTTATTTTGCATTTTCATTAGAGTCAGCTGTGGCTCTGCTCCATGAACCTTTATGTCTAGACCCAGCCATAGGGAACAGCCCCTAACTGGAATATTTCTCATCTTATAAAAGAAGAAAAAGGGGACAAGTAGCAGACCATTCAATGACTCTTAAAACTTCTGTTCAGAAGTGACACACATAATTTTCACCCACTGGCCATTTCACTTCATTGCAATGTACACAGCAAAGCCCGAAATCAAAGGAGTGAGTGGGGATATATAATCCTTCTTCAGGGAAAAGCAGCAAATACTTTGAAGAACTTAATCTACCCTGGTAGTTCATTTTAATTCTATAAACGTAAATTACTGCCCTAACCAGTTTGGCTCAGTGGATAGAGCGTCCGCCTGTGGACTCAAGGGTCCCAGGTTCGAATCCGGTTAAGAGCATGTACTTGGTTGTGGGCACATATCCGGTGGGGAGTGTGCAGGAGGCAGCTGATTGGTGTTTCTCTCTCATCCATGTTTCTAACTCTCTATCCCTCTCCCTTCCTCTCTGTAAAATATCAATAAAATATTTTTTTTAAATAAAAAAATAAAAGTAAATTACTCCACCATACTCATACTCATATTTCTTTTATCTCACCAATGAAATGATTCCCTAAAGGAAAGATTTTGAACTTCTACCAATTTTGGTACATAGGATCCTTAAAGTAGGTCCATTTCTATTTAGATAAAATCCTGAAGGATAATAGAAGACCATAACCCAACAGCACAAGTCAAAACTTCAGGAGCAACAGCTGTTTAACAACCATGGAATGAAACCTCTCTGTCCAGCACTATTGATTCATCTCAGAATTTGCATGCCTAGCTGGCTATTGTGTGTCCAGTGTGGTCCATTCAAAGTCAGACAGTTGTGAGGAAGGCTTCACTCTCTCTATGGAAAGCTCATGCATAGGGAATACTGACTCACAAGGGACTTAATGCCCAGCTTACATATACATGGCAGCCAAACATTCTTGCTATCCAGCCACCTCTAAGATACTGTTTTCAAGCAGAGAAGTCTACTTATAGGACTTGGTAGTATGTCCCTTTTCCAAGTGTGAGGAACCCAATATAACAGAAAGAGTAGGGATGTTCCTCAACCCTGTAGCACTATTCCTTTCTGTCTCTGGAATAATACCTCTTAATTTTCAGTGAGCCTTGTAGTAGATGCTTCAGTGTACCACCCAAATCCCCCACAGGACTAAGACACTCATTCCTCCAGCCACAAGGGGTATTGGCTACTGGTGGCTCATAGCTGTGTCCCTATCAAGGCATTGTCTTTGACTGAAGGAAGCTTCAAATATTAATTTTTCTCTTCAGGGGCAACCCACATTTAATAACTAGTTGGCATGCTCTTACAAAAGACTGGCTCCTCCACTAAATGGGGAAAATCACTGAAGGGCTAGTTTAAGCATTTCCCATAACGTTGGCTGAAGCTGATGTTGCAACTGCATTGTAATTCAGTTTCTCCGTCAGCCCAATTCTGTATTCATTGTTCCCTCAAAGGTGTTGATC
This sequence comes from Ia io, assembly GCA_025583905.1. Taxonomy (NCBI): domain Eukaryota; kingdom Metazoa; phylum Chordata; class Mammalia; order Chiroptera; family Vespertilionidae; genus Ia; species Ia io. The sequence goes on from JAJQQW010000008.1 coordinate 63,998,611, forward strand.
TAGAACATGCCTGAATAAACACACTGCATGAAATATCAATGTCTCAGAGTCCCATTTCCCAGAAGCTGATCTGCAACAATTGATGCTGGAAATGATCCTACAAAGCAGCTTCTCAAATGGATTTTGGAGTTGGATCACTCACTTACCAGCTGGCAAAGAGGAGCCCATTATTGGTAGCAGGAAGAGTATACCAGTACACAGGCCATGGCTTGCTGTGGTGGTCCAATTGTTAAAAACTCTTATGGGTGATAAACTGGAATGGAATATCAGCAGAAGGGAGTGTACTGCCAGATGCAGTCTACAAGGCATTTGAGAGGTACAGGGAAAGCATTTATAATAACGAATATAATAATGCTGTTGCTGGGCACACCCAATACATTGAATAAAGTAATGAAATGCTGAGGATCATTAGCCACCATTTAAGACAATGTGTGAAAGCCAGAGGCTCTCCTTGACAATATATTTTTTAAAAATCTCTTATCTCCTGCAAGCAAAGAACATAAAAAAAAAAAAAAACTAGAATTGGACCCAGGTTTTAATAATAGTACAAGAGTAAAAGAACTCCAAAAGGGCTTGAATTCTAAACCTCAGTTAAGTCTTCTATTGCTAAGAGAGTAGATCATAAAAGTTCTCATTACAAGGGAAAAAATGTGTAACCATGTGTGGGGATGGATATTAACAAATTATTGGGGTAATTATTTTATAATACAGCATATACATATATCAAATCATTATGTGTACATCTAAAACTAATCAATGTCACATGTCAATTATATCTCAGTAAAACGAAAAAAAAGGTCTTCAAGATTGGAGCTCTAATTGAGAGACGTATATGGGGATAAGATACATACAGAAAAGTACACAGCTCTTCAGTGTATAGCTCAGTGACATTTATATCTGTACACTCATACAGCTATCACCCAGATCAAAATATAGAACATTTCTATCACCCCAGAAAGTTCTCTCATGTCTCTTTACAGCACCTAACCTACATCTGCTGAAAGTAATAACCTTCGGATGTTTATACCCATAGTGTAAATATCAATGCCTCTTTTAAACAGAAATCTAGTAAAAAAAATAATAATAATGTTCCTAAGATATTGGGCTCTCCTTATCATGGTTGGGGTGGGTTGAGAGTAAGGGGGAAGATAGGAGTGGGAATAAAGATTTGGATATTCTCCTAGAATAGGGAAGCCAGGAAAAGTTTCCATCCCTTCTGAGTCTACAATAGCAAGAAACAACCCAAATTCAGTTCTCAAAGGGTGATCCTATTACATTAAATTTTTATCATATTATCTTGCTATATTATATTTCATTTCTGCATGACGTGGACAAAAATAGAAACACCCACAGAGATTTAAGAAATTGATCAGCAAAATCCAAAAGAGAAACCTGAGCTCTGTAAAAAACATAAATATGTCAGAAATAGGCAAGTCTGTGGGCTAGTTGAGGACTCAAACACCACCACATAAGCCAAGTAAAATTGCCCTAATTTTAAGCTAATTTTCTGAGTAATTGACTGGAGTTAGTGGTGGTAATCACAGTACAAAGAAAGCTTAACCTTTAAAAGCATATGCCAAAAGTTAAAATTAATGGATTAGAGTGTGACCTATAACTAATCGGTCCCCAGTGTATTGGGCAAAGAAGGAGAGCAGGAAAAATGGTAGAAAAGTATTTAGTATATTTAATATTTATTTTCTTCCCTAACAATATAATACACCCCTCCTCCCATCTCCTAATGCAGATGTGGCCTTGGTACCTCACCGGGACAGACCAATGCTTCCTGTGTTTCTTGCTCTCTCTCTGTGTCTAAGTCATTCTCCTTCATCAAACCTCAGGAGTAGCTGGCTAATGATTTTAAAAATTAACTCTATCCTAATGGAAAAGATTAACACCTTAATAATAAGTTTTCCAATCTCTTTCTCTTCTATTTCCAAACTAGGGCACTCACTTCAGAGACAGCTTGATTTTTGCTCCAGACCTCAACTGTTTTGTCTCCTTCTAGAATTTGGAATATTTTTTTCAAGGAGAATGAGAATTATATTTTCCTTATACATTCCACTTTCCTTTTGTTGTAAGCAAGATTTTCCAAGAAGCAGACTCTGATGGAGTTCAGTAGTCAGTATGTTTATTAGCCAGTGCCCTTGGGATCAACACAGGTAGAGGAAGGGGAAGGAAGCTAGAGAGGGCAGAAGTCAAGCTACAACACAAACCCACTGCCTCAGCCAACCACAGTTCTGGAGGGGCTGGACAGGCCCATCAGAGTTTTCCCATGTTGGGTTAAAATGACTGGGCCTTCTATTCCCACCTTGATTAGCCATTAAATGTAACACACCTGTACAGACAGGATTCTCCAGAGAAATAGAACCAATGGAATATATATATATATATATATATATATATATATATATATACACACATATACACACACACACACACACACACACACAAACATATATATATATACATACACATATATATACACATATATATATACATACACATATATATACATACACACACACACATATATATACATACACACACACATATATATACATACATATATATATATATGGAGAGAGAGAGAGAGAGAGATTGTGAGAAAGAGAGAGAAATTGATTTCAAAAATTAACTCACAACTGTGGAGGCTTGGTAAGTTTGACATCCGCAGGGCAGGCTGGCAGGGTGGAGACCCAGAGGAGCACTGCAGTTGGAGTCCAAAGGCAGCATGCTGGCAGAACGCTCTTGTCCTCTCGAGAGGTCAGCCTTTTTCTGTTAAGGCCTTCAGCTCATTTGATTAGGCCCACCCACATTATGGAGGACATTCTGCTTTACTCAAAGCCTACTGATTTAAATGTTACTCTCTTCTAAAAATTACCTCCACAGAAACATCTAGAATAAAATTAGACCAAATATGTGGGTATAGTGATCTAGTGAGGTGGACACATACAATTAACTATCACACCACCCCAGAAAGGCATGCTCGTGGGCAAGGTGGCTCTTAATGGCTGAGGCCATCCCTAAAGGAGCCAACAGCTGAAAACAATCTCCTGAGAGCATTCCCAGCAGCTGGGGCAATGAATCCTTCCTTGAAGTGAAACCTGAGCGGTGCCTTTCTGTGTTCACCACACTGACGAGGTTAATTAAATATATTCAATAATTGAATTTACAGTTAAAAAGTTTAAACAATACTGTGTTTCTAAATGAAAGTTAATAAATATATATTATGATATAGACATGAAGGATACATACACCTTTTTGTTTCAAAGAAGTGATTAAGTAAGGATGTTTAAAATATGTGAAATTATTTACAGATGCAGTAAACCAAATACAGGGTCCATGCCATCGGTGCTACTCAGAATAGTTACCATCACTCACCCATTGAGCCTCTTAAGGTGTCTGGGCTAAAGAAGGGGAAAATGGACAACTTAGAGAAGCCCTGTGATTTAAACAATTATTCAACCATATTTCCTGGAATCAACTAGTGAGTATTAAGTAGCAGTAACTTGTCAGGACTCAGAACAGAAACACAAATCCAGAGAGCTCAGTTTCTATCTCCCTCATTTCTCTTCAGGCCATAGTAGACATTACAGCAGACGTGAAGGATCCATTAGGCCAGGAGGTGATCGAAGTGGAAGAATAATCATTTGGTATGTGCCTCCCCTGTTTCCCCCATCTAGTGGAGCTGATGCCTTTAGAGCCGTGGTCGGCAAACTGTGGCTCACGAGCCACATGTGGCTCTTTGGCCCCTTGAGTGTGGCTCTTCCACAAAATACCATGGCCTGGGCGAGTCTATTTTGAAGAAGTGGCTTTAGAAGAAGTTTAAGTTTAAAAAATCTGGCTCTCAAAAGAAATTTCAATCGTTGTACTGTTGATATTTGGCTCTGTTGACTAATGAATTTGCTGACCACTGCTTTAGAGGATTCACTTGTCCTCCAGCCTCTGCTAATGATATTTGCGTGGAAGTGATTCCTCTCCCTGTTGGCCCTTGATTGGCTTGAGAAAGAGGCACGTGATGGAGAAAAAGCCAATGAAATATTTACAGAAACTTCTGGGAAAGAGGGAGAGAGAATCAGCATAGTAAAAGTTGAGATTGTTGCAGCCTTCCTGAGCATGAGGTGGGATGACAAACAGCCTTGCTGGCAACATTTGAGCCTCTGGATAAAAGACACTTAACCTTTTGCACTCGGATGTCGAGATTAAAATTACTCTTTGAATGTATCAATAATTTGAAATATAAAAAAATCCAAATAAATAAGTTTGTATGAAAAGAAACTCCAGTTTTTTATCCTACTGCCGTGCTTTGTAAAATCTGGGGTATTTAAAAAATTAAATCCCGAGTAGAATAAAGGAATCAAGAAAAAAGAAAGCGAGTGCAAAGGGTTAAAGTTAGTTTTACCTCTGAATTTTTCAATTATGTGAGTCTATGAATTTTCTTTTTTTCTCTTTTTTACTTTTTATGAGATATGTCATATAGACAAAAGAGAACTTAAAATATATGTGAAGATTAAAGACAATTACCAAGCACCTGGCCTGTGTTGCTCAGTGGTTGAGCATCAACCCATGAACCAGGTGATCACAGTTTGACTCCTGGTCAGGGCACATGCCTGGGGTTGTGGACTCGATCCTCAGTGAGGGGTGTGCAAGAAGCAGCCAATCAATGATTATATCTCATCACTGATATCTCTCTCTCTCTCTCTCTCTCTCTCTCTCTCTCTCTCTCTCTCTCTCTCTCTCTCCTCTCAAATTAATTTAAAAAATATTTTTAAAAAGACAATTACAAAGCAAACACCAATGTAACCACCAATCAAGGTAAGAAACAGAATATTGCCACTGCTCAAAAGGCACCTGTATACTTCTCCCCCTGCCCCACCCCTGAGGTAGCGACTTCCCTGTTAACTATTTCTCCTCTGCACTGCATAGATTCCCTTTGCCCTCTAGATCTAGTGTCCATGCTTCGCCTTGATGCACTCCTCAAGAGAAATAAATGTATGAATTACAACAATAGATTCTCTTCTCTGATTTCCAGTTGAGTGTGATGTGACCAAAGGGAGGTAGTGTTGGAAGATTTGAATGTGGAAAGAGAGGAGAAAAGAGGGAATTTCTTTGCCTGGCAGCATCTGACAGCAGCTATGCCCCTTCATTGTTTGCAGCTCCTGCTAGGGATAGCCCTTCCCTTTGTGGTGCTTATGCCATCATGGCTCTAGCTTCTACCTAAGGGCCCAGCTTCTGGTGTCTGATAATAACCCCCTTTCCTTATGTCCATCCAGCCCAAGGACTTCCTGCTGTTTCTAATCACTGGTAAAGTTCACCATCCCTTCTTTGGTTTCTCCACTCTTCTGTCACCTGTATAATCATTTCCCTGTATACTTCATTCCCTCTACCAAAATAGTTAGAATGGCTTCTCTTTTTTTCTTTTCCCTATCTGGACTATGATATTAAAAGAAACAAAAACATATCCACAATATCAGTCAAAGAGGAGACTTTGAATATTTCACCAGACACCAATAAAATAATCACTTAAGAAAAGGTGTGCATAGACATGGTGCTGTGAGAGTATATAATAAGGGAGAGTGTCTTAACAAGCAAATCAGAAAAAGCTTTTAAGGAAGCAATAATTGAAGTTGTTAGCTTCTGTGGAAAGCATATTATTATTTTGACTTTTTAAAGGAATTAAGAAGTATAGAGAAGACTTTTTTTCTGTTAATTCTAAATTGTTCATTTAAAAATAGCTGTGAACATGAAGGTCTCTAGGTTGGTTAATTTGAAAATCAATCAAGTAAATTGTTTTAAACCCTGTCCATGTCAGTGAACTCTACATGGGATGATTTTTAACCACAGGGTCATGCCCTAAATCTAAGCATTCATTTCAAACAAAATGTCAGGTGCATTTCTCTCATGTTAGCTCTTTCAAATTCTCTCTAACACCTTTCCCACACAACCATCACTATTATAAAGCTAACTACGGCCATCATCAAATACTAAAACTATAAATTAAAGATGGCATCCCATTTATCCATATTATCCTAGTGTCTGTTATTTTAGACAAAGTACAATTGGTCATGAATTATTTGCCAGCAGAGCTTAAGAAATTGGCTCCATTGAACAACCCAAGGAACCTCTGCTTCCTCAACACGAAACACTAATATGTGGTAAGCATTATTTTCAGGACATGCTTTTCCAGTGAAGTGTTTAAGATTTATGGGGCCATTTTTTGTGATTATTCCTGATGTTTTTCAACCACATTCACCATTTTCAGAACTCAAAGCAGCAGCTCCAACTCACTAAATCATGCCTGGACTTCTCATAATTCACTCTAGCAGCACACTAACTGAACCAGAACCATTCTGTGTCGCCATCCACAAAGCAAGGTCTAGGGCATGAAAAAGTTTTAGTATTTGAACCAAAGTAGGGCAATTCTATTTTTTATAAAGGTCACCTTGAATTTTCCCCCCAATACATCTATTTCTCCTCACTTCACCCAACTCTTTCTAATACTGTAGAAACTCATTTTTAAGGGGTGCATTTTAAAATGCAGAAACATTGGAAATATCACAAGTTTGTATTTTCTTCATATTAAGCCAATCAGTTTTAAAATGTAATTTGCCTATCAAGATGTAATTTTCACCTGTGGATATTTCATTTAGAAAATGGTCATATTATGTTGGACACATTGCATGCAGTACAATTCCAAAAATAAATACTATGAATTATTGTCAGCTATCTAAAACTTAGACCAGAAAGGTAAAGAAACAACCTGTTCACACCTATTATATTTAATCACATTAGTTTCAAATGAATATTGATGATTTTGAGTTAAGCTGATGGTGATGTTTATTTTTTTTATTTCTTCATTAATGCCATATTTGTATAGAATTGGATAATAATTTGTCAAGGTGCTGGAATACATTTTATTGAATATAATGTAAATATCTTTGTTAATTATAAAATCCATTTCCATTATAAAACTGTTCTTCACGTAATTCTGAGAAAATTTCAGAGCTATTGTTCAGTAATTTCTTTATTCTCACCCAAGGATATGTTTACGGAGAGGAAGAGAGAGAGAGACATCGATATGAGAGAAATATCCATCGGTTGCCTCCCATATTCGCCCCGACCTGGATGGAATCTTCTGGTGCATGGGATGATGCTCCACCAACTGGGGCTTAATAACTTCTTAAAGATACATTTCAAAGTTTTAGTTAATGGTGGAGACATGACATGACATGACATGACATGTGTACTGAAATGAAGTTCATGTTAGTTCTACTTCACATCACTTGAAAGAAAATGTCTATAAAGCAATCATGGAAGAACAAAGATATTTTTCAAAGAGAAATGTAATGAACAAGCTGGTCATTCCTTTTATGTCTTTCCTTTGGAAGAACAGGATGAGTGACCCAAATAACCCCCTAGCAATCACTTGTAATTTCTAATGTTAACCCAAAATGATATTGTTATGGGACAAAATAATACGAGGTGATGTTGTGTGTGTGCTTTCATATCTCCAGCTTATCTATACCAAATACACAGATCAATAAATCAGACTTGAAAGTAAAAATTTTAAATCATGTCCTCTTACCTTTAGTCTCCCCTCCTGAGGCCTCATTTCTCCCTGCTTCCCTCCAGCTTTTCTGGAGAAGGGGATTTACAGCCTTGGCAGAGTACAGAACCAGGCTGGAGTAATGTCTAAAGCTCTAAGATATGTTATTATTCTACAAAATATGTTAGAGTCACCAACACAGATTGATTACTGATTAGTTTAACCCTTTCTGCTACTGCATTCAACTGGCTCTATTTCCACAGCTATGTGTGCTGTGCCTGCATCTTTCACCTGACTGGTATTTAGGGCAAACTTGGATGTGGCCATATATAAATCAGGGGTCAGAAAACTTCCAGAAGTACTTATCCAAGCAGGCATCATCCCTCCCCTTCCCAAGGAAGATTAGAAATGTGATCAGGAACACCTGTAAGTCTGAGGCTGTGAATTCGCCTTCATCATCTCCTCTACCACCTGAGCAGTGAGTCAGCCTGCAGGATTCCCGTTTAAAAATACAATAACCCTACAACACAAGGTTGCTCGTTAAGTCTTTACCAAACAAATTTTTCATTTTTAATTTTCATTTTTAACTTAATTATACTGAGCTCTGTTCATGACCCAAGTCCACTCTGTACTGCTGTCTGCTAAAGCTCCAGAGGACCCTGTGGGGGAAGTGTCAAGATCTGGGACAGAATCTACAGCTTCTATCCCCACCCTAAGAGAGATGATTCCCAGCACTGAAGAATCTACCCAGGCCATGGACAAAAGGCTGACACAGAAATCTAGGGCCAGACCAAAATAAATGAGCCCCCATGCGAGCACAGAGCCCACCTAGCTTCTCTTCCTTTCAGTGGTCTGGGCCACCTTGGGAATTAAGATAGCCAATTTTTCCTTCATCTTGGGTCTGACTTTGGTAGCTCCTGCAATGTGCTGGTCAGAACCGAAGTGAAAGAATTGATTCTTGCCAAAAAAACACAAGGTAATCTTCAGTCCAGGTTTCCCAGGGCCTCTCCAAGTAGTAGGGGAGGGGGAGCATCTATCTGGTCTATTCCAGTTCTATCAGATATAGATGCTGAAGACCTACTATCCTCGAGGTTAGGCTCAGGTACCCTAAACCAATGAGGACTGAGGTAGACAATACATTAAAAGACACAGCTGCTGACCCCACAGCAGAAACTGTAGGAATACAAAGGCAAACATTCACTGATCATAGTCTCATTAAATAACTCCAAACTCCAAATGTTTTCTTATCCTGGTAACTATTAACTTTAAATTGTTTAATGTCTTTCAGTTCCTTTTTATTGTTTCTACCTTCCCCTAACTTGCCAATCCACACACACATCTTGAGAATGGTTTACCACTTGTCTTCTTGTCAACCCATTTTCATACCTGAAGGACTCTAGGTAAGAAAACAAGTGCAGGCTTTAATTATGCAAGTGATGAAAGGTATGTAGAAAGAGCATTTTTCCACTAATACCTCATTAGTTGAGATGCATATTGAAAGGAATAATTCTGGCCCCGAGATGTCATTGAAAGAACATAAAATGCTATTTAATTAACTGATAAAATATTTATCACATCAGTTGAAAACTATACTAAAAATGTGGTACTTTGCCACCAGAGCTGAAGTAACTGCTATCAGGTGGTGGGCATGAGGCCTCACTTCCCCAGAGTACACTCAAGAATGTGTGTTACAAAAAACTCCTCAGATACCTAACCGCATTGAACAAATGTCCTCCCCGTTCAGTTCCCTGAGGTGCCTGAGAAGTCATTATTAACCTCCTTGAAATGTTCAGGTTACATACATGATTGCATCCACTTAATAAGATTGCAAATCTGTCTTAAATTGCCCCAAAAGCTTCTGTCTTTATAGTTGAAGTTAATTAGACTGAAGCCCTCACCAAATTTACTGACTGATTTCTAAATTTCCTTCATTCAGGTGATGAAGCCTTAATTGAATGCAAAATACTTGACAGGTGTCCCAAAAAGTTTCATCTCTAATCCAAGAGGTATGGAACTCAGCCAAAATTCCTACAGTTCCTACAAGCATGAGGTTCTGGGGAAACTTCGGCAGCATACAGAGTTGGGTTGGAATTCTGACCAAGACTTCAGCCCAACCCAGCCTAGCCTTGGAATTCCGTATTAAGAGAAAATGCATATTTCATAAGGTTTGTGTGAGAAAAAGCATTTATGCTAGAGTTCCTGACACTTAGTAGGTGCTCACATGTTGATTATGTCCATTCTTTTATCCTAAAGGTCACAAATACAAATACCTGAGGGCCCAAGCATAAGGGGTCAGGAAGGGCTTGCCAGACAGGTTGGAGGTTGGGCACTCACCACCACCACCACCACCCTCCCCTTCAAGGAGCTGCTACTACCCAGCATTCCTGGAGAAGATGGCTCCAATGTTGATGAAACTTCTGGTTTTCCCCTCATTGTGGCAAGTCTGAATTCTTATGTGAAAATATCTCAACTTTTAACTATTAGTTTAAATCTTTTTAAAAACATTGTGTAGATATAATAAAACATGCCTGCTAGAACAATTTCAGCTGTGTACCACCAGCTTGCAAAGCTAGTTTTATCTTTTTCCTGTTATTTACTTAATCAGAAAAAAAGCCAGAGAGAGACAGAAAGAGAGAGAGAGAGAGAAAGAGAAAGGAAGAGAGAGAGAGAGAGAGAGAGAGAGAGAGAGAGAGAGAGAGAAGCAAGATAATGCCATAGCAAAACACAGAAGAGAATAAATATATTATTGACATAGCCTACAGATCAGAAGGTTTTAGACGACATGGTTAAAGGGAACTATGTTAAAAACAGTTTTCACATTACAGATTTTTTTACTTCATATATTGAATCATCCAGTGGTTCTCAACCTTTCTAATGCCGTGACCCTTTAATACAGTTCCTCATGTTGTGGTGACCCCCAACCATAAAATTATTTTCATTGCTACTTCATAACTGTAATTTTGCTACAGTTAATGAATCGTAATGTAAATATCTGTGTTTTCCGATGGTCTAACCGCTAGCAGCGTCGCCTAAGACCATCGGAAAACACAGATATTTACATTACAATTCATTAACTGTAGCAAAATTACAGTTATGAAGTAGCAACGAAAATAATTTTATGGTTGGGGGTCACCACAACATGAGGAACTGTATTAAAGGGTCACGGTATTAGAAAGGTTGAGAACCACTGATTTAGGCTAAAGCAGTTGTTTTCCAACCTCGTTGCACTTTTGATTCTATGGAAGGCTTTTTTCAAACACCATTGCATAGCCCTTACATTTGGAAATTCTCATTTACTTGCAGTGAGCAGGACCCACATGTGAGTTGTATTTTTCAAAAAAATATCTCCACCCTCCTACCCCTCACCTCCACTCTGAGACTTTCAGCCAAGATTAATGACCATATATAAAGCAGTGTCTCTCAAACTGGATGGATTTTTTTATTGCACTTAGACTTACAGAATCAAAAAACTAGAAGTTGAAGGTCGGATAAAGGAATTCGCCTTGCTAATTTGCTCCCAGATGATTCTGATGCAGGTGGTCCACAGACCACTCTTAAGAATATTGCTAATGTTTGGTTTGAAACGCAACGCTTTCATCCTACTTAGCATATTCAATATGTGCACATTTTTTAGTATCATTTCATAAAATGGGGTAACAGGGAAGGGCCAGAAGTGTGCTCACCGGAAAGCATGGTGGGGCTGGCATGGAGACTAAATCTAATATAAGTGAACTTGGATGAGGGCAGCAGAGGGGTAGCAAGGACAAAGCAAGTAGAACAGAGAGTCGGGAACTTGCTGTTCCCCAAGGTCTATGCCAATGCCAAAAAACACCAAGAAACACAAGCATCAGACCATATTTGCCATCAGGAAGGCAGCAGCTATTTCTGAGAAAGCCACCTAACAGCAGGACCCTCACCAGTGGGAGGAAGGCAAAGGATGGAGGTGGTGTGAGCAGAGTGCAGGGAGCGCAGAAGGTCTGGGGAAGGTGGTAGTAGAAGGTCAAGGCGAGTTCAAGGAGCTCAGCCACCCACTGGTGGTCTTGGCAGGATTTTTAAGCAGAAATCCTATATGGAAAACAGGCAGCGCCCAATAGAACAAATATGCGCCTAGTTGTTCCTCCTAACTATAACAGTTTTTGAGTCTTTTCCTCCTAGTTTCCCAGCATTGGGAGTTGAATACTAGGTTTCTGTAAGTTGGATATATTTAACTAAATGGACTAAGCTTATTTAAAATTCACAGGCCAGCCACATTTTTTGTTAAGCATCAAATCATTCTTTAAAGGTTTGCTTTCCTAGGTCCCTCTATCAGTGTAATTACTTGAACATCTGTTATGTATACTGAATTGTGGCCTAGGTGTTACACTGTGAGACAGGAAATAAAGGTACAAACTTGTCCTGTATGCCGCCCAAACTCTCCCTACAACCATAAATACAACTGAAAATGACAAGAGAATACAACCAAGGAGATACGGAAATAAATGTAAATTCTCCTCTGTGTTATACCTTCTTTATAAGGCTGGTGTTCTTGGGCTACTGCCAAGGTCATTCAGGCAGCGGCAGGGACTGGCACCACGTGGCTCTGTGGAGCCTCAGCTGACTCCCATGCTGCTGAGAAATCAGAAAACATTTGACTGTGTTTTCTGAAATCATGAATGCCCTAAAGCAAAAGCCATTTTCCTTACAGAAGAGTGAGGGTGGATTCTCTCCCAATTGAGTTGTACTTTCCTTCGAAGGCACCAGAGCTGTGCTGCTTATGCCCCCAAGATCTCTAAGCTGTAGATGTGAAGCAACTTTCCATTTTTACCTACAACCCACCCTTCTTCCACAGAACTACTGGTCAAGAGGCAAATTTGAATGGTTTCCAGAGCAGGATCTCACCGGTGATTCAATATTGGCTACTGGGTAAACCTTGTCTAATTCTCTCTTCCTTTAAAACAAAAGACTTCTCAGGGGGCTCCCATGTCACTCATGTAAACTTGGGTAGGCATGCTTCCTGTAACACTCAGATGTCTAAAAACAACATATGTACAAGCTGTATCTTCTACCTCCCACTCACAGCAAGGAGAAAGGTTTAAAAAGGTGGAGATGTCTATCACTTACTTTTGCTGTCAAGTTCACTAACAGGATGTACAAAATTTGCTAACTGCAAATAATCTAGAGAACGTTAACGGCAAAGAATATATGAGAGTGACTAGATGAATTAAGTTCATATGTATACAAGACCTAGTGGTTATCTGCTTTCTTGTTCTTAAGAAGATGTATAGCCTCTTTGATTCCTTGAATTGTCTCACTCCTCTTAAATCCAGCAGGAGAGCATTGGCTTAATCTTTCTGGTTCTTAAAGGCTTCTTTCTTGCCTTTAACATAGTCACTCTTGTTTCCTAATCAGTTTTTGTTCTGATTTTCCACATCAGCAGTGAGACGCTGTGTCCTTTTGAAAAAACACGTCTTCTTTTAAATCACTCTGTCCAGTACTTCTCAAACTCTAGTGTACATTAGAATCACCGGGGGGTGAAAACATTGCTGGACGCCATCCCTACAGTTTCTGATTGAGAAGGTCTGGAATGGGACCCGGGAATTTGCATTTCTAACACATTCCCAAGCGATGCTGAGGCTGCTGGTCCAGGTGCCACAGTTTGAGAACCACTGATCTAAATAACATCCAGTTCCTTTAGGTTTATGAGCTGAATGGAGAATGGAACACTGCAATGAGCATGCATAAGGCAGATGATGGAGTTTGTAGATTTGTTCATCTCAGACAGCATCTCACCTTGAGCCTGCACCTCCTAGGCACTGGTTCCAGTTCTGCTAAATTTTGTATCTCCTGGCTTTGGTGATGAGAATCAGAATAGGATGTTTCCGTAGACTTTTCATATACCCAATTATCATACCTCCATCTGTTGGACCCAGTGGCTTGAAAAATATTTAAAGCAAAGATTTAGTGCTATTTCCAACTAGCTTTACAAAACATAAAATGGGAGATTGCAGGAGCAGACAAACTAGTAGCCTCAGGTTCCCTATGCATCTGCAAGGTCAAAATGCCTAATTGCACTACCATAATTACAGTCACCCTTGCATTCGCCTCACACATAAGGAATTGCACAGAGAGAGTTATTAAAAGCCTACTTGTAAAAACACACTATGGGTTCATACTTGGCCTCCATCAGTCCATCCTAGCAGCCGCGACTTTTAAAATAAATTTTTAAAACCCACTGAATCTCCAGGCAATTGTAAGTATCATTCAAAATAAACATTAAGAAAATACAAAAATGTCTACTTTCCAAACAGCAGACATTTATGTTTTACTAGAGGCCCAGTGCATGAATTTGTGCACGGGTGGGGTCTGGCTGGCCTGCCCTGATGGGGGCCCATTATCAGAGGGGCCGTGGGTGGTTGGCTGGCCGGCCCCACCCCCAATCAGGGTGTTGGGGGCCAATCAGGGCCCGGATCAGGCTGATTGGCTGCTGCAGTGCACATCATAGCCACCAGTTGTTCCAGTCGCTGGGCTTTTATATATATAGATGTTATTCTAGTCCCAAACCCAAAGTTTTAATGGTGTAAATGTAATAATTCATGGTCTGGGGCTAAGACTCAAAGGAGGAACAATTACTAACTGCTCTGTTGGTTAAAAGCCATGCTCTAACTAACCTGGAGAATAGGCTTTCCCCACTCCTCCATCAGGAGAAGGTAATAATTTAGAGTCAAGAAATGCTTGCATGATATGAGGTCAGGTATTTACAAAGCCTCTTGTAGGTTGGGGGAAAAAAAAGAGGGCAGGAATATGAAAGAACATCATGTTATCCCTTTCTATGCAGCAGCCATCTCCACTGGGACAGGTTTTACAGAGGCTGTGGATGCTTTCACAGATGCCAGTTTGAGGTTTCCAATAGATCCTTTTTCTTTTGGCATCCTTTCTAAAACTGTAGCTGAAGCAAAGAGTAACAATTTGTTCAAAACTCAACATATATTTATATAGTACCTCCTATGTGCCAAGCACTTAATAATACACATGTTAACACTTAATTCAAATGTGCCTTTAAAATTTCCTCTACTCTCCTTAGATTTTAGCTATAGAAGAGGCATTCTGGGCTGATCTAGAGCAAGAGCTGGACTCTGCACAGCTGAAACCTGGGGCAAATCTACCTGCCCTGGCCTTGAGTTTTCCTCACCTGAAGAAAAGGCCAGGTATACCATGGCATTGGTTCTCAAACTTTAGCATGCATCAAAATTGCCTGGAGGACTTGTTAAAACACAAATTGTTGAAGTCCACCCCCAAGGTTATGACTCAGTGGATTTGGGATGGGGCTTAGGAATTTGCATTTTATGAAGGAATTTGCATTTTATTATGGTGATTGCTGCTGGTCCAGTAACCATAGTTTGACCACAGTATAGTTATTAATGTCTGAATTTTATTTTTCCTATTTTGTCTGTGACTATTGGTGTTTCTGCATTGCCAATGTCTTCAGCTAAAGTCTATTTATGCAACTAAAAGAAAACTCAGGAACTCCTCACTGTCCATTCCCAGGTCCTGAGATCCCAGCCAATCTGCTGGCTTTTTCCATCCTTCAGAGTCAGTCTTATGTTTTTGTTATATAAAATTTCCAGGTATTTAGTTGTACTTACCAGGAGAAATAGGGAAAAGTGTGATAAGTGTATCTACTCCATCTCCCCCGACACAGAAGTCTCTGAACCCCTTTTTGAGTACCACTACATTAGATGATTTCTCACATCCCTTCCAGCTCTATACTCCATCATTATGATTTTTAAAAATATCTCCATGAATTCATAAGATACATGACAAAGCATATACTGAGCAACATAGAGAAGAGATGGGGCTGGCTCTCTGGACTTCTTTATCTTTTCTTTTGTTTTAATTAGCATCCAATTAGCACTGCCAGGTGTGAGGCCTGAGGATCCTCAGCTACCTTCCAGATGCCAAGGTTCAGCTACCACACCTGGCCAACCACACCTCCAAATAAGTATTCTGAGTTCTACTATTTGGTAACCTAGGAGCTATTCTCTGGAGCCTCCCTCTGTTCCAGAACGAGTCTGCCAAACCTTTCTCTGTGTGGTACTCGTGAGAGCTAAATGGCCATCTGCCTCCCAGATTATATTTTTACAGGGACTTTATTTTTCCTTAACTCAGAGAAGATATTGATGATGATTTAATATGTTTTGCATTTTTTAATTGATTGTTTTTAGAGGGAGAGGAAGGAAGAGGGAAAGAGAGAGAGGAACATCAATCTGCTGCCTCCTGCACATCCCCTACCTGGGATGGAGCCCAAAACACAGGTATGTGTATTGACCAGGAATCTAACCCATGACCTTTTCAGTGCAACCAACTGAACCACAATGGCTACATATTTTGAATCATCCTAGTAAAAGTTGGCATCACTTCTTCCCCAGTTTTTCAAAACTGCTTCACAAGTGCTCTTTTTCCAGATACTCTTGCCCCCTCCTAAGCTCCTTTCACCATGGAAGCTGAATGAGATTCTCACGGCTTGCTTAAGTTTTAATGACTTCCTGTGGCTCTGAAAACAAAAACTAAAGTTCTTGGTATGTCTGATGTGGCCCTGCCTGGCTCAGGACCTGCCCACATCCCAGCCTCTTCTCACACTTCTCTCCTCTATGCTCCCGGCACTTAGTCACAATGCCTGCATTGGTTTTCCCTAACAACCTTCTTTGGTCCCATACACCTTTCTTCGACTGGGCTTTAGCTCTTGCTGCTCATTCTCCATGAAATGCTCTCCCTATTCAGCTATTTTACTCCATTCATCCTCCTTCTGATGTCAACTCAAGGCTTTCCCTAATCACTTAGACCTGGTCATGTCCTGCTGTTACTCATGTATAGCACTGTTTTCTTTCCTTCATTGCACCTATGTTCAAATAATCACAAAATCTCTTTTTTTTTTCTTGCACTATTATATCACCAGCACCTACCACAATGCCTGGTACATAAGACATGCTCAATAAATCTCTCTTGAATGAAGTATATTACATCAGGAAAAAGTTCCCATAAAATAACACATCTTAGTCACATGTGCTACAAAAAAAATTATTTGTTTTACCTTAATTGATAGTGCCCAACACAGAGTGTTTTTTCAAACATGTTGAAAGAGATAGAAGATTTTCATATTTCATTTCATTTGTTAAAGAGATAGCATAGTGTTTAATACTCAAAGTAGTAGAGTTTTGCCATTCATAGGGCTCTGTCTGGAGACTTTGGCTAATCCTGTAATACATGAACAATCCCAAACATTATTTACCCCACAAAAGTGTGGTTCAACCATGACAGATGAGCTTTTAATTCCCAAGGCTTTAATGAAATGACTGTTCAGCCTCCTGACTTAAAGTCTGATTTGCAAGGAGACTCATTCCACTTTCTTAAGTATATCTATGACCACTGAGATAACTGCTGGGTAACTATTCACTGAAGTTTTGTCTCTTACCTGATGAGCCATTTTAGACCTAACCAAAGCACACACTGAAATTTTATAAGTCACTACTTTTGTTCCATAGAGTGTATGGTAAACTTACCAGTCAAGAACAGAATAATAGCTAGAAATCATCTGGAGTAAATTAAATATGAAGCATTGAATTCAATTAAGAACCTTCATTTCTTTGACCTTGACTATAGTCACAGACATCATAAGATGAAGAGCCTCACCCAGGGCCTCACAGGTACAGGAATCTTGAAAAACTGCAAGCTTCAGATTAAATCATAATGATGATCTCTATGTGAATAAGATGCCAGTTCATTTATTTAACTACAACTTAACAAACTATACATCAGTTAGCATATATTTCCAGCAACTTTTAAAAGGCAATATGTTTTGAGGCATTGTGTTAATAAGAATTGAGCTAAAGGCAGAGGAGAAAAAGATGGCGACCGGCAAGAAGGTAGGGAGAGAGAGAGTGTGAGTGAGGAACCCATAGAGGAGAGTGTAGACGTGTAGACGTGTGTGGTGTGTGTGTGTGTATGAGCTAGGGTCAGTTAGATTCTGCAGGTCTTCCAAGGGGCTGCCTAACTGGGCACTCCTAGACGGCGGAGCCCCGTGCACAAAGGGGACACTTCTCGGCCGCTGGTGTGGACGCAGAGACCACACCATCTTGAGAAACAGAGCTGCCTGAGACTCGGATCCTGGCTTCTGACACAAACCAGGACCCTGCAGCCACTGGAGACAGAGAACTGCTATCACAGCTTCAGACGAAGAAACAACAAGAATCCAGACTTCCCAGCAGATTCCCGTGAGTCAAAGAGCCTATCCCCCTCCCCTCAGGCACTCCCGGATAGCGCCATTGTAACTGATAGACATGCCCCTCGCACAAGCTGCAGAGCTTTGCGCAGGGACGCGCTCCGCCTTAGGGAATTTGGCGCACGGGACAGAAGCAGCTCACCTTCAGGGAAATCTGTCAGTGCACACAGAGGGCTCCTCTTCAGGGAAATTGGGGGGAATTTGGCTTGCGGGTCACAGCTCCCCTTCGGGGAATCTTAGAGCGTGCACAGAGGGGCTTCCCTTTGGGGAATTTGGTGCGCAGGACGGACTCAGCCCCTCTTCAGGGATTCTGGAAGAGTGCACAGAGGCAGCTCACCTTCAGGGATTTGAGAGTGTGCTCCCTAGCCGGTTTGGCTCAGTACTGAGAGCACACACAGGACACAGCTCCACTTCAGGGAATTTGGCATGCCGGACACAGCTGCCTGGGATCCCTGACTCACAGCGCATTCACACTAAGAGCCAACGACCCCAATTGTTGGTGCATGCACACACAGGGACCCTGATTCTCAACGAGAAACCGCACAAGGCAACAGAGACTCTGACACTCGATTCTTGGTACAGACACAGGGAAACACTGACTCCTGGCACATGCTAAGGATCTCATTTTCGGCACATACCAACAGTGTGGTGCAGACAGGGCCCCTGATTCTAAGTGTGCACACGAGACCACACGGAACACTGGGGACAATGACCCTGGGCAAGTCTGGTTCCCACCAACCAAAGGCAGCCACACGTCCTAGTGTCAGAGCACTTCAGTGAAACTCGGGTGGAGCGAAGTCCCCACAGCGCACGGCCCAGGTCCACGCAAACGGAAGCTTGAGCTTTCTGGTGATAGCCAGAATGGGGAAACGAAATAACTTACAGAGGAAAGAAAATGTGGAGTCGCCAAGAAAGGAAATTAGTGAAACTGAAGCTTGCAATATGACCGAAAAGGAGTTCAGAGTAATGGTCGTGGAATTTATACATCGGATGGATGAGAAAATCAACAACTTATGCAAGAATCAGGAAGAAATGAAAAGTGATATAGCTACAATCAAAAACACCATGGAAAGTTTCAACAGTAGACTACTAGAAGCAGAGGACCGAATTAGTGAGTTAGAAGATCAGGTACAGAAACAAGCTCAATCTGAACAGCAATTGGAGAAAAAAATTAAAAAGCAGGAGGAAAGCCTAAGGGAGCTTCGGGACAACATGAAACGAAGTAACATGCGTATAATAGGGCTGCCAGAAGGACAAGAAGAGCAGCAGGGATTAGAAAATCTATTTGAAGAAATAATGACAGAAAACTTCCCAGATATGGGAAAGATAAAAGTTACGCAAGTACAGAGAGTCCCAAGCAGGATCAACCCCAAAAGACCCACACCAAGACATGTCATAATTTCAATGACAAATATAAATGATAAAGAGAGAATCTTAAAGGCGGCAAGAGAGAGACAGAGAGTTACCTACAAAGGAACACCCATCAGATTGTCAAATGATTACTCAACAGAAACACAACAAGCTAGAAGTGAATGGAAGGAGGTATACAAAGTGTTGCAAAGCAAAGGACTGAATCCAAGAATACTATATCCAGCAAGACTATCAATCAAAATTGAAGGGGAAATCAGGAGCTTCGCAGACAAAAAAAGACTCAGGGAGTTTATCACCACCAAACCAGCAATGCAAGAATTGCTAAAGGGAATACTGTAAAAAGAAGAAATAAACAGGTAAGAAGGAATACAGACACAAAAATAGATATGACTACAAACAAATACCTTTCATTAATAACTTTAAATGTAAACAGACTAAAGGCTCCAATCAAAAGACATCGAGTGGCTGAATGGATAAAAAAACATGACCCATATATATGCTGTCTACAAGAGACCCACCTCAGAACAAGAGACTCACACAGATTGAAAGTGAAGGGATGGAAAAATATCTTTCAGGCAAATGGAAATGAAAAAAAAGCTGGGGTAGCAATACTTATATCTGACAAATTAGACCTCAAAGTAAATGCCATGACAAGAGATAAGGAAGGCCACTTCATAATACTAAAGGGAGAAATCCAACAAGAAGAAATAATTCTGGTAAACATATACGCTCCCAATATAGGAGCACCCAAATACATAAAAAAACTCCTGGAGGATATCAAGGGAGAGATTAATAGCAATACAATCATAGTAGGAGACTTTAATACCCCACTATCACCATTGGACAAATCCTCTAAACAAAAAATCAGCAAAGAAACAGCAATCCTAAATGACTCACTAGACCAGATGGAATTAGTTGACATCTTCAGAACATTTCACCCCAGAGCCACAGAATATACATTCTTCTCAAGTGCACATGGGTCATTTTCAAAGATAGACCATATGCTGGGTCACAGGCAAAGTCTCTTCAAATTCAAGAAGATAGAAATTATATCAAGCATCTTCTCAGATCACAGTGGCATAAAACTGGAAATCAACTACAATAAATACAATCCAAAGAAATCAAAGTCATGGAGACTAAACAGCATGCTATTAAACAAGGACTGGGTCACCAGAGAGATCAAAAAAGAAATAAAAAACATCATGGCAACAAATGACAATGAAAACACAACAATCCAAAATCTATGGGACACAGCGAAAGTAGTCTTGAGAGGGAAGTTCATAGCTCTACAAGCCTATTGCAAAAAACAAGAAAAAATGGTAATAAATTACCTAACCCTACAACTCAAAGAGCTAGAAAAAGAGCAGCAAGAAAAGCCCAGTGTAACCAGAAGGAAGGAAATAACAAAGATCAGAGCGGAGATAAATGACATAGAGACCAAAGAAACAATACAAAAGATCAACAAAACCAAGAGCTGGTTCTTTGAAAAGATAAACAAGATTGATGGACCTCTAGCCAGGCTCACCAAGAAGCAAAGAGAGAGGACCCAAATAAACAAAATCAGAAATGAAAGAGGTGAAATAACAACAGACCCCGCTGAGATACAAAGGATTGTTACAAAATACTACGAACACCTCTATTCCAACAAACTGGACAACCTGGAGGAAATGGACATATTCCTAGAAAAATACAACCTTCCAAAAATCAATCAAGAAGAATCTCAACAGCTCAATAGGCCAATAACTATGGACGAAATTGAAGCAGTCATCAAAAAGCTTCCAGCAAACAAAAGCCCGGGGCCTGACGGCTACACAGGAGAGTTTTACCAAACATTCAAGGAAGAACTAAAACCTATCCTCCTCAGACTATTCCAAAAAATTCAAGAGGAAGGAACACTTCCAAGCTCCTTCTATGAAGCCAGCATCACCCTAATACCAAAACCAGATAAGGACAACACAATGAAAGAGAATTACAGACCAATATCCCTCATGAACATAGATGCCAAAATCCTCAACAAAATTCTAGCAAATCGGCTCCAGCAGTACATCAGAAAGATCATACACCATGACCAAGTAGGATTTATCCCAGGAATGCAAGGATGGTACAATATCTGCAAATCAATAAACGTGATACATCACATAAACAAATTGAGAAATAAAAATCACATAGTCATATCAATTGATGCAGAAAAAGCATTTGACAAAATCCAACACCCTTTCTTGATAAAAACTCTCAACAAGGTGGGAATAGAAGGCTCATACCTCAACATAATAAAAGCTATATATGATAAACCCACAGCAAACATCATACTCAATGGACAAAAACTAAAAACATTTCCCCTAAGAACAGGAACAAGACAGGGATGCCCAATCTCACCACTTCTGTTTGACATAGTACTGGAAGTATTAGCTATTGCAATTAGACAAGAAGAAGAAATAAAAGGCATCCAAATTGGAAAAGAACAAGTAAAGCTGTCTTTATTTGCAGACAACATGATATTGTACATAAAAAATCCGAAAGACTCTGTCAAAAAACTAATAGACTTAATAAATGAATTTGGCAATGTAGCAGGATACAAAATTAACGCCAAGAAATCTATGGCCTTTCTGTACACCAATAGTGAACTTACAGACAGAGAGACTAAAAAGGCAATCCCATTTACCATCGCACCAAAAAAATTAAGATACCTAGGAATAAACTTAACTAAGGAGGTAAAAGACCTATACACGGAAAACTACAGGACACTGAAAAAAGAGATAGAGGAAGACATAAACAGATGGAAGAACATACCATGTTCATGGATTGGTAGGATCAACATCATTAAAATGTCCATACTACCCAAAGCAATCTATAGATTCAATGCACTCCCCATTAAAATACCAACGGCATATTTCACAGACCTTGAAAGAACTCTCCAAAAATTCATCTGGAATAAAAAAAGACCCCGAATAGCCACAGCAATCCTGAGAAAGAAGAACAAAGTAGGAGGGATCTCAATACCAGATTTCAAGCTGTATTACAAAGCCACTATTCTCAAAACTGCCTGGTACTGGCACAAGAACAGACATATAGATCAATGGAACAGAATAGAGAATCCAGATATTGATCCAAACCACTATGCTCAATTAATATTTGACAAAGGAGGCATGAACATACAATGGAATAAAGACAGTCTCTTCAATAAATGGTGTTGGGAAAATTGGACAGACACATGCAAAAAAATGAAGCTAGATCACCAACTTACGCCATACACAAAAATAAACTCAAAATGGATACAGGACTTAAACGTAAGACGGGAAACCATAAAAATACTAGAGGAATCCACAGGCAGCAAAATCTCAGACATATGTCAAAAGAACTTCTTCACCGATACTGCCCCTAGGGCAATGGAAGCTAAAGAGAAAATTAACAAATGGGACTACATCAAAATAAAAAGCTTTTTTACTGCAAAAGAAACTATCAACAAAACAACAAGAAAGCCCACTGCATGGGAGAACATATTTGCAAATGGCAGCACTGATAAAGGTTTAATCTCCAACATCTACAGGCAGCTTATACAACTTAATAAAAGGAAGATAAATAATCCAATAAAAAAATGGGCAACAGACCTAAATAGAATCTTTTCCCAAGAATACAGAAGGAAGGCCAAGAGACACATGAAAACATGCTCAACGTCACTAATTATCCGAGAGATGCAAATCAAAACAACAATGCGGTACCATCTCACACCTGTCAGAATGGCTATCATGAACAAATCAACAAACGACAAGTGTTGGCGAGGATGTGGAGAAAAAGGAACCCTCATGCACTGCTGGTGGGGATGCAAACTGGTGCAGCCACTGTGGAGAACAGTATGGAGTTTCCTCAAAAAACTGAAAATGGAACTCCCATTTGACCCAGTAATCCCACTCCTAGGAATATATCCTAAGAAACTGGGACACCAATAAGAAAGGATATATGCACCCCTATGTTCATAGCAGCACAATTTACAATAGCTAAGATCTGGAAACAGCCTAGGTGCCCATCAGCATATGACTGGATCAGAAAACTATGGTACATCTACACAATGGAATATTATGCTGCCATAAAAAAGAAGGAATTCTTACCATTTGCAGCATCCTGGATGGAATTGGAGAACATTATGTTAAGTGAAATAAGCCAGTCAATGAAAGAAAAATACCACATGATCTCACTCATTTATGGATAATAAAGAACATTAAAAACTTGAACAAAAAGATAGATACAGAGGCAGTAAAGCATCAAACAGTCTGTCAAATTACAGCAGGAAGGTTAGGGAGAGGTGGGGAAGATAAGAGATCAATCAAAGGACTTGTATGCATGCATATAAGCATAACCAATGGACGCAAAACTCTGGGGGGTGAGGGCATATATGGGAGTGGGGGGGGGGCAACGGTAAGATATGTACACATATAATACCTTAATAAAAAAAATTGGGGAAAAAAAAAGAATTGAGCTAAAGATTGTCCCATATTCATAGAAAAAAAAATTTTATATACTATAAAACACATGAAACAGCACTATTGTGAGAGTGTTCTTCAAAGCTACAACTCAGTGAGCAAGCCTGATTTTGACATCAGAAAATTCAACTGATAAGAATTCTGTATTGCCTAATCACAAATGACCATGTCTGTACCCAGAGGAGTTTGTATATGCCAACCATCAGAATTTAGTAGTTAAACTATAGCAACAGTTGTAATGTTTTATAAATTACAAAAATCAATTGGAAAGTGTAAGCCATCAAAATATAGCTCCCAATAAGGGAAAGTTCATGGTAAGGCCAAAAATACTGATTTGAGTCATTGAAAACAAGGATGAAAGGTGATTTGAGAAAAATCACTTTGGACTAAGACAAGAATAGTTAACTAGTACTTTAAGTGCCTACTCCAATGTATTGGTGGGACTGCATAGTGAATTAGGCTTCAAAAAATGTTGAGGTAGGGGCTAAACTTAGCAGGAAAGAATGAATGGTCAACTTGCAATGTCTGCCATGGGCTTGAGAGAAAAAGGTGTGCAACAAATTCCATGTTTTGTTGACCCTAACCTACGGTCTCTAGTTTTGGAGCTATTTCTAACTCCTCCTTATCTTTACCAGCACAAACAGTTGACTTTATTGGGGTGATATTTTTACAAAGAACTAAAGTGTTTGTTTCACTTTAGCATAATTTCTACCCAGAGGCTTATGCATAGAGGACAGTCAAACCCCACTAGAATGCAATGAGGTATACCAGCTAAGTGGCTTGCTGCTACACACTAATCTCACAGTATAATCAATTCCAGTTCTTGCCTAAGCATTTTCCAAATGACTACATGGGCATTTCCGGGTCATTCTCTGTTAGTTAGAAGTGTGCTGGTTAAATATGTAAATGAGTTTCACTTCTTGGTTTGTGCATGTGATTGTTTGCTTTTAGACATAGGCCTTGATACAAATTGACAATTTGAGCTGTGAGAGTAGTTATAGTTGATAAATGCACACAGAAGTAATGCTAACTCTGCAAATGTGAAGAAAAGAGTTCTTTCTAACTTAGCCTTAAAGGATTAATAGAATGTTGAAAGCAGGTTAGTAGTAAAAAGTAAAGCATTTCAGGCTGAGCAGCCCTGAAGAAAATGTTTTAACCTTAAAACCTGCTGCTTCCTGCAAAGATCCTATGGCTACTTGACCAATACTACTAACGCTAATTTATGTTAACTCTCTACTCTTCTGCCTTTTGGCTGTGTATATTAGTAGGTGTTTTCCTAGGACATAGTAGTACTAATGAGAAAAACAAGAAACTTCTCAGAGCAATAAAACCACTGCTGTGGTCTGTGTCCCTCTCTAATTTTTCACAACTTACACAAGCAGAAGAAGACATGAACAGGATGTGAAATGTATCATGTATCCCAGTGTTCTCAGGATGATGAAAAAGAATTGCAGAAATTCAATAGATTTGACAAAGACTAACACTGCCTTGAGACTTCAGAACCCAAGACACACAAATGGTTTCATGTATTCGATGGCACAGAGAAATTTCTGAATGATCTGAACAAAGCAGCTAGTTAGGAAGGTGCCCAGCCTAACCATAGACACTTGCCCAGAGTAGATCTTCCATGGGTGACAAAAGGCCTTAAACCTGCATGTGTTATCTACTATGTACTCAAGCAAATCCAGTGCTTATGACCAAGAAGAATGTAATGTGGTAAATTGTTTTGTATGCTTCTCTGACCACAATTTATAATTTAATTGTATTAGTGAAAACTTAACGATCCTACTTTTCCATAGAAAATATATAATTCAGTGTAGCCTTTTGTGCTTTGCATTTTCTATTAAAAACCTGTCCAGCTTATGTCATAACACTGTATCTAAAGAACCCTAAAGATTCCACCAAAAAACTACTGGAACTGATAAATAAATTCAGTAAAGTTGCAGGACACAAAATAATTATCCAGAAATGGCTGCATTTTTATACACTGATAATGAACTATCAGAAAGAAAAACTAAGAAAACAATCCCATTTACAATTACATAAAAAAAGAAAATAAAAACCCTAGAAATAAATTTAACCAAGGATATAAAAGACCTGTACTTGAAAAATTATAAAACACTGAAGAGAGAAATTTAAGAAGATACAGATAAATGGTAGCATATACCATGCTCATGGATAGGAAGAATTAACATCATTAAAATGTCCACACTACCCAAAAAAATCAATAGATTCAACACAATTCCTATCAAATTACCAATGATATATTTCACAGAACTAGAACAAATAATCCAAAAATTTGTATGGAAACACAGTAGTCACTGAATAAGCACAGCAATGTTGAGAAAGAAGAACAAAGTTGGAGGAATCATGCTACCTGATATCAAACTATACTATAAGGGCATAGTAATAAAAAAAAAAAAAACATGGTACTGGCATAAAAACTAACATACAGATCAATGGAACAGAACTGAGAGCCCCGAAATAAACCCATGCTTGTATGGTCAATACTTGATAAAGGAGGCAAAAACATATAATGGGTTAAAGACATCTATTCAATAAATGCTTTTAGGAAAATTGGACAGATACATGCAAAAATATGAAATTAGACCATCTTCTTACACCATATATAAGAACAAACTCAAAATGAATTATAGACTTAAATGTAAGACTCAATTCCATAAATATCATAGAAGAAAATATAGACAGCAAAATCTCAAATACTTCTCTTAGCAATACTTTTTTTTTATTTTTTATTATCGTGATGAAAATCATATAACATACAATTTTCCATCCATTATAGCTCACATTCAATATTATTCTGTATTAGCTTCAAGTGCACAACATAGTGGTTAGACAATCATATACATTACAGAGTGGTCCCCCTAATATTTCAAGTACCCTGGCCCGTACATAGCTATGACAATATTATTATTTTTCCTCCATTGACCTCTCTCTGGCCACCCCCTAGCAAATGCCCTCACCTCCTAGTGACTGTGTCCATTGGTAATGCTTCTATGCATGCATACAAGTCCTTTGGTTGATCTCTTACTAACCCCCACCCCTGCCTTCCCTCTGAAGTTTGACAGTCAGTTTGATGCTTCTCTGTCTCTGGATCTATTTTTGTTCATCGGTTTATGTTGTTCACTATATTCCACAAATGAGTGAGATCATGTGGTATTTATCTTCCTCCAATTGGCTTATTTTGCTTAGCATAATGCTCTCCTGATCCATCCATGCTGTTTCAAATGGTAAGAGTTCCTTCTTTTTTATAGCAGCGTAGTATTCCATTGTGTAGATGTACCACAGTTTTTTAATCCATTCGTCTGCTGATGGGCACTTAGGCTGTTTCCAAATCTTAGCTATGGTAAATTGTGCTGCTATGAACTAGAGGTGCATATATCCTTTCTGATTGGTGTTTCTAGTTTCTTGGGATATATTCTTAGAAGTGGTATTACTGGGTCAAATGGCAGTTCCATTTTTAATTTTTTGAGGAAACTCCATACTATTCTCCACAGTGGCTGCACCAGTCTGCATTCCCACCAGCAGTGCACAAGTGTTCCTTTTTCTCCGCATCCTCTCCAGCACTTGTCCTTTGTTGATTTGTTGATGATAGCCATTCTGACAGGTGTGAGGTGGTACCTCATTGTTGTTTTGATTTGCATCTCTCAGATGATTAGTGACTTTGAGCATGTTTTCATATGTCTCTTGGCCTTCCTTATGTCCTCTTTCGAAAAGTGTCTGTTTAGGTCCTTTGCCCATTTTTTTGATTGGTTGTTTATCTTTCTTTTATTAAGTTGTATGAGTTCCCTATAAATGTTGGAGATTAAACCCTTATCAGAGATAACATTGGCAAATATGTTCTCCCATGCAGTGGGCTTTCTTGTTGTTTTGTTGATAGTTTCTTTTGCTGTGCAGAGCTTTTTATTTTGATGTAGTACCATTTGTTTATTTTCTCCTTAATTTCCATTGCCCTAGGAGCTATATCAGTAAAGATATTGCTAGAACAAATGTCTGATATTTTGCTGTCTGTGGTTTGCTCTAAGGTTTTTATGGTTTCCCATCTTATTTTTAAGTCCTTTATCCATTTGAGTTAATTGTTGTGTATGGTGTAAGTTGATGGTCAAGTTTCATTTCTTTTTTTTTTGGATGTATCCGTTCAATTTTACAAACACCAATACTTTTTCTGATATATCTCCTTGGGCATGAGAAAAAAATAAAACAAATAAGACTACGTCAAACTATTAAGGATAAGAACAGAAAATTATAAAATAGAAAACTGGAAAAAAAACAATAGAAAATAATCAATGAATCAGGTTCATTCTTAAGATCAACTTTAAAAATTAATGAACCTCTATTCAATCATCCTGATTCACCCCAAGAATGCAAGATTGGTGTTTGTTTTTTTTTTTAATTGCCATATTAGCAGACTAAAAAAGAAGAGCCAGAAAAGTATCTATTAAAAAATGTCTAAAAAGCATTTGAAAACATTCACCATCCACTTGTGATTTTTAAAAAAATCCTCAGTAAACTAGGAATGGAAAAATTTTTTCTCTGAACTTTTATGAGTGGATTTGAGCCAACTGACAACATATGTCAAAGCAATTCAATGTGGAATTTTTGTCTTTTCAATAAATGGTGTTGAAACAATGGTATATTCATATGCAAACAAGAATCTTGACTGTTACCTTAAAACACACACAAAAATTAATAGTCTCTTAAAATAACATTGCCTTATATTAATATCTCAGAATATACATGCAAAATATTAATAAAAATGATATGATCAATAGATCATAGGCCTAATATGATCAAATGAATCATAAACCTAAACTATAAAACTTCTAGAAGAAACCATAAGGAAAAAAACAAAAGTGAATCTTTATGGCTTAGGTTAGCAAATATTTATCTTTTTATTTTTATTTTTTTATTCTTTAAATTCTTTATTTCATATGTCAGTTTCAGCAATGTTGAAATAGGTTTCTCATACATGCACTCATTCTTTTTATAGGTTTAAAATATGAAATGGTGAATGAATGTTACAAATTATAATCAAAATATATAACCAAGTACTTTTAGAATAAGATAATAGATTTAAGAATTATGTTAAATTTCTAGTGCAAATATAACACAAGAATAAAGCACATTGGTGATGTTAAGATTCAGTCTAGGTTTCCCCCATCTTAATTTCTCTGCTTCCTCCCACTTAAAATCTTAAAAATTTTCATTATAAATTGGAAATACAGAATTCTTAGAAAATAATAGGGTGATGAGTTGTATGATTCTCCTTATAGGTACAATCTGGTCTTCAGCAATCTGTAAGCCATTGACAAAGTAACTCCATATCCAACAAAAAAAACCAAAGCATGATTTGGCTGGGGAAGGGGCAACAAATATGAAATTATGTGGTAGATCCGTGCTCCAACAAAGAGTCTGAAGTGCCGGATAGCTGTAGAGATATCTGGACCACTTAAGGAATAGAGAAGGCCAATCCCAAGAAATGGCACAATATTTTCAAGGTCATTCAGGTCGGCCCTTCATATACGTTCTACTCTGTCATCAACCCGAAGGTACTTCTTGGCATTTTCTCCTTTGCCAAAGCTTGCACAGTCTTCCGGGTTGGCAAAAACCTTTTTTGTTATTCTATAGAATGCAGTTGCAGTACTCATAAACATCATTTTTGAAAGAACAATCGTCGCATAGGAGGCAAATGCCATGAATACTTCATTTTCTATTAGCTGGGCAAGGTCAACCATTTTTTCAACTTTGATCGTGGGTCCCATGGATGCCAGCAGGATCAGGCAGCAAACCTGTCCCCGCAGGCAGGTGGCTGAACTGCGCAAATATTTTTTTAGATAAGGCACAGAAGCACAATCCATCAAAGAAAAACATTGATAAACTTGACTTCATAAAAATGAAAAACTTTTATTCTTCAAAGGATACTGTTAACAAAATGAAAAGGAAGACTACAGACTGGGTTAAAATATTTGCCAACAAGTATCTCCTAAATGATTTTATCTAGAACACAAGTCAGCAAATTATAGCCACCTATTTTTGTAAGTCAAGTTTTACTATCTATCTATGGCTTCTTTAAAGCTAAAATGTCAGAGTTAGCTAATTACAATCCAGACCTAATGGCCCACAAGCATAAAATATTTACAATCCAGCCCTTTGGAAAAAGTTTGCCAATACCTGGCAGAGAATATTTAGAGGACTCTTAAAACAAAATAGTAAGAAGATAAATAATCCAATTTTTAAATAGATAAAAGATTTGCATAGACACTCCACCAAAGAACATACACAAGTAGCAAATAGTTTCCATTGTACTAAATGAATAAATTCTAGAGGTCTACAGTACAACATAGTGCCTATAGTTAACAATACCATATTATGCACTTCCAAATTTGAAAGGGTGCATATAAGCATAACCTCAACAGGGGGTGAGGGTGAGGGCATGATTTGGGGGGTAGGGAGGGGGGCGCTGGGGGGATAAGGACACATATGTAATACCTTAATCAATAAAGAAAAAATAAATAAAAAGAAAAAATTGAAAGGGTAGATCTCATGTTAAGCGTTCTTATTACAAACACTAAAACAAAAGGACATGAGGAAAGTCTGGAAAGTGTAGTATACATGTGTTACTTTGATTGGGGTAATGGTATCACAGGTATTTGCATACATTCAAATTCATCAAAGTGTATACATTAAATATGTGCAGTTTTTATATCCATTATACCTCAATAAAGCTGTTAAAATGCCAAATAAGCACCTAAAATATGCCAAATATCATTAGTCATTAGGAAAATGTAAGTTAAAATCATAATGAGATACCACTATACATAAGCAGAATGGAAAAATCAAAAAGACTCACAAAACCAAGTGCTGGTGAGGATGTGGTGCAGCTGGCACTCTCAGTCTATGCTAGTAAGAGTGCAAAATATTACAGCCACTTTGGAAAATAGTTTGAAAGTTTCTTATGAAGTTAAATAGACATCATTTCACCCAACAATCCTACTCCTAGATAGTTATATAAGAGAAATAAAAAATAAGTTCACACAAATATGTTCAGACTAACCAGAAATTGGAAACAACCCAAATGTTTATTGACAGGTAAACAGATAAACTGTGGCATACCTTTCTCATTGATATCTGATGGGATCAAGAGTACCTATCTACATCATAGAGGTTTTTTGTCAGAATCAAGCAAGATAATTCATATAAACTGCTTGACACAAGGCCTGGGACATAGTATATACAATGAAACCTGGAAAATTTAGATAACCTTAGTTATTTTTCCCCAAATTCCAAAAAGGAAAGAACTAGTAATACATAGAACAACCTGGAAGAATCTCAAATCACTATGCTAAATGACTGAAACCAGAGTTTAAAACTACATACAGTATAATTTATTTATACAAAACTTTAGAAGAGGAAAAACTATACTGACAGAAAGCCAATCAGTGGTGCCAGTGGCCAAGGAAGGGATTAACTGCAAAGAGACACAAAATAACTTTGGGGAATGATGGAAATATCATTATTGTGCTGGTGGTTACACAATTATATACATTTGCCAAAACTCATCAAATTGTACCCAGTAATTAGTGAATGTTTTGGTAAGCTGATTTTTAAAAATTAAATAAAGACAGCAACAAACATGCAGTCTTTACATTTTGCTAGCACAATTCTATTTATTCCACTATATACACCAGATTCTTGACTCTAAGAAAGTTGCCTAACTTATGATGAAAAAATAGAATAAGACATTATTTCTTGGCCTACTACAGTAGTTACCAAACAGATATGCTTCAGAATTTCTTGGAGATGTTGTATAAATGCAGCTCTCCTGGCCACAGACCCTGAAGTTCTGATTTAAGGCCAGGTATGGGGGAGGGACCACTGTGGTCTAATGGGCTCTCCAGGCGATTCTGATGCATGGCAAAATTTGAAAACCTAATAATGTTGACCTTGGAGTAAACGTAATCGATGTCAGGTTCTTTCCATTCAGAGACTTCTGAGAATAATATCAGAAACATCACAAAAGATCTTAAAGCAATAAATTGCCAATTGTATTGGTTATCACTCCAGAAGGAGGCTTAAGGTTTGGCAAAGTTGCCTCCCAAAGGTTCAAGTCTTCTAATATTCCATCAATGCCATTCCCTGACCAAAGCCTGGCTGAAAGCATAGTAATCTTTGAGCCTTAGTTTTCTTATTGATATATGATGGGATCAAGAGTACCTATCTACATCACAGAGGTATTGTTGTTTTTTTGTTTGTTTGTTTGTTTGTTTCAGAATCAAGCAAGATAATTCATATAAACTGCTTGACACAAGGCCTGGGACATAGTATATAGAATGAAACCTGGAAATTTTAGATAACCTTAGTTATTTTTCCCCAACTCCACACACAGCAGGCTCACTTTGGCCATTTTATTAACTTTATGATCATGAGCCCCTAGATTTCATGCTTTTAAATTGCTTGGACCCCACATACCATTTTCCCTATTCTTGATCAATTTCATCTCTTAGCATTTTCATTATTTATTATATTTATTGTTGTATTTATTACCATTACCATCATCTTAGTGATTCAGATGTCAATAACTCATCCTCTTCTTCCTGCCTGGATTTACCATGGACAGTATTTTGGGAAAATAATCTTCTCTTGAGTATCCAAACAGATATCTATTTGCCTATCAACATGGAACCCTTTAATAGTCATTGTTTACTTTTAACAAACAATTTCAGACAATTCTATAAATGCAGGTAAAAGATGATTTCAAAACTTAGGAAAATACAAGAATTGAATTGGTAATAAAAGAATGACATTCAACTTTCTCCAAGTCTGTTATTTATTGACCTAAAATCAGCCCAGATGGTTACTTCAGATACATGTTACTTTTTTTTCTAGTCTCTGCTCTCCAGGGCTTCATAGAGGAGGTGATTAGAGCTGGTGTTGTTGATAGAACTGAATGGAGGTGATTCAGATGGGTAGTGACTGCTAGGAGGCATCAAGGTCTTCCCTTTACTTCTCCACTGCCTTCCCCTGAGCTGTTCTTCCAGGGTCAAGGTCAACAACTAGCATGTTTTCAGGTACACATTATCAAGCAGAGCATTGTGGTCAATCCTGAGGATGTTGTATATCCCTGTTGCTATGGTTTTTACAATATAATACTTGATGCTTGAGAAAGTGCTCAGTAGTCTCTAAGGCAGGAAGATATGCTTATTTTCTAGGGGAGGTGACTGAGGCTCAGAGAGGTCGTGCATTGGTGGAGATGACCCAAGGAGTGTTATGACTTAAACCAGATTTCATGACTCCAAAGTTGATGGTTCTTTTCACTCTCCTATAAACCTTTTCAGTTGGGAGGGAGGCTATGTTAGCACTTCTCAATTAACAGCTTATAGGGGAGCCAAAATTTTGACCCCCCTCAGCCCTCAAGATGGCCGGTCAGTCCACTCCCAGCAGTGAGCAGTCCCTGGTCTTCAACCCAGTGTGCAATGTTGTCTGTGATGTGGAAAATGTCAGGAGGTGTTGATACATGCTATTTGGTGTTGACATATTAGCCATTTTATGTTCCTGCTTTATACTTCAAAGGAGTGCCATTCATACCTTAAACTACTGGGACTCAAAGAATTAAAAAAACTCTGTTCCCCTCTGCCCACAAGTATGGATGCTGACGGAACCAGACCTCTTATAGGGACCCCCAGCCTAGGCCAAAGGGAACAGTTAGACCAGAGCGGTCACTGAAAGGCAGAATTTGCACATTATTAATCCCCTGGGTATTCTTCCCAGGAACTCCCAAAGTACCCCATATTTCAGCATATTACATAAGCTATCACACTGAATTATGATGTTTATTTTCTTGTCGAATTTCTCCCCATTAGACTGTAGTCTTTTTAAAAGCAGAGGATTACTCACTGTTTTACTCTAATTATCCAGCACAGTGCCCAAACCACTACAGTAGCTTCCTAATGAGCCTCTCTGTGTCCACTCTTTCCTTCTGATAACCTTTCATCAAGTTTGAGTAAGGCTTTTAAAATGGGGTAAATAAGGTCATGTAATCCTCATGTAAAACCCTCAAAAGGCTGAGAATGTTCTGCATCTTGATTTGACGGGGATCATATGGCCACAGGCCTTTGTCAAAACTCATAAAATAAAACTATATACATTCACCACCTAATTGTACATAAATTGTAATTCAATAAGTCTGACTTAAATTTTTAAAAATTAAAATTCCCAGTGCCTTTCTATTGGACTTACAATAAAATCCACACATGTTGCCCTGGCTGATATGAGTCAAGGTCTCACAGGCAATAGGTGACATATTCAAATTAGGGAAAACATGTAAATACCTTGTTGAACTCTCTCAAAAGTGTGGCTGGGCTGTCATGAAGCTTCAGCTAAAGTAGAGTCCCCAGAGCTAGTAACCACGGGATGCTGTTAGCACCCCAGGCCTGAAAGAAAGGTTACCTTACCCATTACCTACATATAGAAGGGCTGTGTAGAGCTGAGACTTCCAGGTGAATACTGAGCCCCTCCTTTTGCCCATCTGCTGGGACTTCTCATTGGCTGGACCCAAACAGAAGGAAGAGGGCACGGGAAAGTCACCCCCAGGACACAGAGCAGGGTGAAGAATGGACCTAGAGGAGCAAATGGGAGATTTCCACTGAACAGTGGTAAATGGCCTACCTTCTCTTCACCTCTATAACTTCATCTCCAACTCCCTACAGAAGGCATCCCTCCCAGTAAAATAAAAATAAGAGATGTGGGGGCGGGGGGTTGGTTGAGGGGGAATAGCCCCTAATCTCTTAGTGTGGTAAACATTTAGTCAGTGAGCTATATAGAAAGTTAAAGGTCTTTTAACCAAGTTGGTTTAAAATTAATATCTCTACTTCCCAGAAAGCTTTGTTCTTAGATTATTGTTATGCCTTATTTCTAAAAACAATTAATTGAGGCAATTTTTTATAATTAGAAAAATGCATTTGTAAAACTAATTTCTCCAAATAGGGTCTGCTTATTTCTTGCTGCTTTTTAGCTTTTATTCTCCTTTATTGTTCTGTAGGCAAATAACATTGCAAAATTTTTTTCTAGCATTTACTCAATTTTGTCCAGCGCTGCTAAATTTTATATACAATAATTTTCCTCTTTTGCTACAGAGCAGATCTCATGAATTGCAAAATTGTGAACATTTTGAATTAAAATAAAGGTTTCCGCAAATCATTTTCTATGTATGAAATTGCCTTTCATTCTCAGCATTCCCCAGTTTTGAAAGAACTGACTATCCCAAATATTGATTGGGATTCTTCTCTATGTAGTTTAGAAGACAGCAACATTGATTACACTGGGCTTTTTTTATTTACCACCTTTTCATTTGTGATGGGCCATCTGGGTATTCAGTATTTAGTTATGTGTGTCTAAACTTTTTGAGGAAGACAGTTTGTCAGACTGCAAATATCTAGAGAGCTACAAACAAGTTTCTTTCAACAGGCAATTGTCAGACTTCTTCTGGCTTGGAACATTGCCAGTCCAAATCCTCTTGGGTGGCACTCTTGGTCTCACACAAGTTGGCATAACAGACTCTGGATCTGGCTTAGATCCAAAATTTAGCCCCAATCACCAGAGTCCACAGATGAATTTGTTGGGCAAGATGGCTGGAACTCAGTGCCCCATTTTTCTTCTTTTTTCACTATAGTATGCTTCCTTCTCATGAGGATAGTCAAGGAGGAAAACAGTGCTGCATTCAGAGAATATATATAATTTTGGAAGCCGAGAAATCCCATGATCTGTTGTCTGAAAGCTGGAGAACTGGAGGAGAGGAAGGAGGTAATGGTATAAGTTCTGGGCCAAAGAATAACCAGAAATGCTGATGTCCAAGGTAGGAGAGGATGGGTGTACAGCTCAAGCACACAGCAAGTCTGCCCTTCCTCCACATTTTTGTTCTATTCAGGCCTTTGGCATATAGAACGATGCCCACTGGCACTGGTGAGGGTGGTCTTTACTCAGTCCACTGATTCAAAGGCTAATCTCTTCCAGAAACACCCTCACAGACACACGCAGAAATAGTTTTACCAGCTACCTGGGCATCACTTAGCCTAATCAGGTTGACACATAAAATTCATGCACCTCCACACCTCCACCTCCACCATGAAATTCCCATCTCATAGATTCCCTTGGGGGTTATTCATTCATTTATACAAGTACTGCTTTTCAGCATCTACTTTGTGAGCAAGACATCCCCTTCCTCAAGAAGCCTGCAGGCCACAGGGGATGACAGGCAAGCAGGTGTCACAATAAAGGTAGACATATGGACGGCTGCCCTCCCCTACTTGTGTGGTGAATGAGGTGAGACAATGTGGAAAGTGATGTCTAACTAGATGCTGAAGAAGCTAAGTGAGGAGAGAGCAGCAGGGGCATAGGATGCATTGAAAGGAGTTCCAGGAAACAGCAGGGACCAGTAAGTCCAGACTAGGGAGAGGTGAGAGGCTAAGTGAGGCTGAAGAGGTAAGCTTGGGTCATGTTAGATAGGGCCTGTAGAAGCCACAGAAAGGATTCGGGCAGTGTGGTGCAGTGATTAGGAGGGCAGGATCTGGGATCCTGAGCTTGCCCCTGAATCAGGGCTATAACATGGAAACAAAAAATTCGCTTGTGTCATAAGGATGTGGTGAGAAACTACTGAGCCATAGCGAATGTCAAGTACAGCGCCGGTCATATTCAAAGTACCTGGTAAAAGATAGCTGTGATTATCATTGCTCTGATTCCGATCTGAGGATCATGGGAGTCACAGAGGCATTCCCAAAAGGCAAACAGCATGATCAACTTACACTTTAGAAAGGCAGCTTGAGGGTCAGTGTGGCAAATACATTTACAAAGGACAGGGCTGAAGGCAGGTGGGATGAACAAAGGAGCTGTTGGACAGCAAAACCCCTTCTGCATTCTTCCTGGCACATAGTAGATAGATGTTTAAGTATGACGAGCAACCATAGCTGTTAAAGGGTAAACACTTTATAGCAGAAATACATTAAGGAACTTCCCATGGTTAATACCTGCATGTATTATATATTAGAAATAAATTTTAAAATAGGAAAAAAACATAGCAAGAGAGTCTGGCACACAGGGAATCAGAGAAGGGCTGAGGGTGGGGGTGGGGCTGGTGGGTGGGGGGCAGAAAGAGACATCCAGATGAGCAAGAGGACCTTACATGTTTGGTAAGAGAACACTTGGAAGTCAGGTGGGAATACAGGCAGATGGGGTAATGGGAGGTGCTCTAAATATACATTCTGCCAGCTTGACAGTTTTGCCCAGAAATAGTACTCCTGGGTTTATGTGTTGTCAAAATGTAAGCCATGTGCTCTCCCTCGCTGCACTCCCAATTTCTCACACTGATGTGAGGAATGCTTTTCTGACTGCATTAAGCTACCGTTCCCTCCATAGGAGGCAATCTTCGGGAGCAGACCCTGATGAGGAGTTTGTAATCAACACCTGTGAGCGGAAGGGTGAGGTAGCAAGACTGGGCTGCTGTCCCTGGCTGGAGAGTGCGATCTTAGCCTGACTTATAGGCCTAGTAGCCAGGAGGGGAGGTGGGCCCCATCCAGAGAGGTGCACGTGCTGCCTTTCAGAGAAGAGGCCTCTGCTCTCTCTTCCAGCATAGAGGGTGGGAGAATGGCAGTTCTCACTAGAGAATGTTGGAAGGAGTCTAAGGAGACAAATATTCAAGGGTCCACACTGAAGCCCCCATCCATTGTGTTAGTATCATGTTTTCCTAACCTCTGCCCTGACCTCAGCATAGGATGCCCTCCTTGTTTGTGTATTTATCTTTCTATGAAGTTCAACCCCTTTGCCTTCTAAATCCTGGGCTTGGTCCTTGGATTTCTCAGTCCTCTCCCTGAAGGAGATGAGACCCAAGCTACACTTTTATTTGTCCTCGGGTATTAGTTATCTTTCTGTTGTATCCATGGCAATTAGCCATAGCCACCCAATCCTACTGTCCAAAGAGCTACTATTTCCTCCATAGAGCTTGAACACCTGACACATCACACTCGTATACCTCACATTCCCTTTCACCAGCACATCATCCTGACTTACCACTGACAAAGGTTTTCACCCCTATACTGCCACCTGGTACTTGGAGCTGATCATGCCTCACCTTCTACCAGTGATGGGGAGCTCAGTGCCAGCCAGGACAGAACATCTCCTCCAAGTCCCAGTCTCCCTGCCAGCTCTCTCAGAGACAGGCACCAGCCGCCACAGGTTTCATTCTCCAGAAGTAGACTTCAAACAAGTGTGTGGGATGCAGGATATTAAGAGTCAACTCCTGTGAAAGGAAGGGTGTGGAAGCAGGAAGCAGTTGAACTGCAAAGCAGACACAACAAAGTATCTGGGAAGCTGGCAGGAAGTTCAAGAGCATGTATTGCCAGTCTGAGCTAACTCATGGACTGAAACAGCCGGGATTTGTCCCTCCAGCTCACCCAATAACTAAATACAGGCTGTCTCAGGAAGGGCAGCAACTTGGCAAAGCAGCTCTCTGTAGCCGAGGCAGATCCCAAACCAGCTGACAGACAGAAGCCTACTTACTGACCACCCACAGCCCCACCGTGGAGCCAACCTCCTTCTCCAAAGGGTGACACAAACCTGTCTACCACACTTTTCCTTCCTAACTTGTGAGGATATTTTTTAAATGTTTATTTTGTCCCAGGTTATCTTAACTCTGGGATCTTTTTTTTTTTCAAAAAACATTCCCATAGGACTCAGAGAATCAACACACACATACTCACATACACACACACTGTATTTCAAAACACTTCACAGTATGCCAATAGAAACTGCATGTTGTAAAAAGATTGCACATTTTGTTCTATGGAAGTTAACTCTTGTGGCTATGCAAGGAAGGAAAGTCCTAGAAGAGACGTCTGCTTCTCCTTTGATTATAAAAGTTGATTCAGTTGATCTGTTTATCTGACTGGTCCTAGAAAATGCTGGCTCCTGCTTCATTGCTCCTCAGGCCTCCCTCCTAAAAGTGCAAATTTGAGCAAAAAGATGACCTTCCCAGAGAAAAGAAATAGTCCTCAGTATAATGAATCAGTGTAAGCAAACCAGCTTACATTCAGAACTTGGACTTTGGCTATATATATATATATATATATATATATATATATATATATATATCCCAAATATGCAAATAGACCAAACGGCAGAACAACCAAACAACCAGTCACTATGACACGCGCTGACTACCAGGGGCACATGCAGAACATGGGGGGTGTTGGCAACAGGCAGCAGAGCATGGAACATGGCAGGAGTTGGCCCCAGTGGGATGGTGGAGCAGGTAAGCAGGGGCGCCAGACCAAGGCAGGGCGCTGGTTGCGAGCCTCTGGTAGTTACTGAAAATTCTTTGCTCCCACGCGCCGCGGTCCCACCCAGCACCCGCACCTGCTGCTGGTGCCGGCCCCGCTCACACCCGCAGCTG
This sequence comes from Ia io, assembly GCA_025583905.1. Lineage (NCBI taxonomy): Eukaryota > Metazoa > Chordata > Mammalia > Chiroptera > Vespertilionidae > Ia > Ia io. The sequence continues at coordinate 64,037,721 of JAJQQW010000008.1, forward strand.
GCACCAGAGCCTCTGCTCACACCCTCTACCAGCACCTGGCACTGGCCCCAATAGCTCCACACCATCAGCGGTGCGAGGGGGGTCGGCACCATCAGCACGTGGGAGCAGCGGCTGCTGGCAGACAGGGAACCAGGGTCCTCAACAGGAGGGGCCGGGCAGGGGTGTGGAGGATGGGCCAAGACCTGCCCCTGTGCCCACCGCAGACTCGTGGCCCACAGTTCCTTTCAAGGTGCACGAATTCATGCATTGGGCCCCTAGTAATAGATATAAATGACATACAGGGAGCAGGGGTAAGAAAGACTATATTGTGACCCTGATCTGATCTTCACTTCATTTCAGTCTCTCCTCTGGAGCCAGTATCAGGAGGTCTGGCTCTCAGCTAACAGCCTGATCTAATACACCGCAGCATCGTCCTGAGGGTTGTAACTGTAACCTCTTAATTATAAAAGACACATGCAAAATTTTGTTCTGTTCTTTTAAAAATAAAATTCAATAAAGTCACTTTCTGTTTACATGGCTCTTAACTGACTACCCCCAACCCTCTCAAACAACTCCATTTTGTGTTTGTAACACTTAAAGAAGAATTCCCCACAGTGACGTGAATGTCAGCATTGATGAATTGTATTTAATCCTCTTCACCTGTTGCCTTCCAGCAAGCATTCCTATACCCCAGAGCTTCTTCCACAAAATAAAGCCCAGGATGGATGGCTCGTATACCTCTCATCAGGAAGAAAACACCAAAATAGAAGAGGATAAAAAAGGAAGGATAGAGAATCAGCTACTGCTTTGTTTTAAGAGAACTTCTCAGGCATCAGGATAGCTTTCTAAAAATCACTGCAGGGTTAGAGAGAGAGATGCAGGGCCACCCACGTGGTACCTGGGCAGGGCACCTGTGATGAGCCTCCAAGAGGGGGCTTAGAGAGAGAGAGAAAAAAATTCTATTTTTTTTTCTCCTGTTGGTATTCTTAGAGATTTCCTTACTTTACTTGTATCTGAAAAAAATTCAATTATGGGGTTCAGGAGAGCCACAGAAGGGAACATACATTGTGTCCTAATCCTGGAAGTCTACCATCACCCGGAGCAACACAAAATACAGGCAACAAGGGTCTGTTGGACACAGATCCAAATGAGTAAGACTCTGTGGTCAGGACAAAGATAGAGGAAGATTTTTCTCCAGTTCCTTGATCTATTTCTGTTTTAAAATATTCAGTAGCAAGACTTACAGTAGAGTGTCCCTTGCCAACTAAGCCACAACTCTCTATTATGTGGTGTTCCAGGAATTGGTTCTAATCTGCTCAGTGATGCTTAGACCCATATAAGGAAAATAAAACTGATGTAGGCCCCTTGGAAACTTCGGGGAACAAGCTCTACACATTTATATACCAACACTGCAGGTGCACAGCGGCATAGCAGGAAGCTCTGAGACCCCAAGCAAGATTTTAGAAAGGCTCTTTTCTTCTTTTACTGTAAAATAAATAGGCCTCTAACTCCATGCACTAATGTGGTTTGTGGGGTAATATTTACACCTGTGGAGAGAGTGGAAGATGCAGCTAAGAGGACCAAAGATTTTCTCTCAGGCTCTAACTTGCTTTCCCTTATGCAACCCAGAGACCCCAGTGTGTTTTACTCAAGCTGTGTAAATAGCACCAGGAAAGGGGAAACTTTAAAGACTTTGGTTAATAGGTAAGTGCAAGATGTTGGCTGTCCTGAGCCCCTCTCTTTCAGAGGAAACTGCCACAGGGTGGGAGAAACACACTGGCCATGGGCTCTGCAGCCCTGTGCTCTGCTGGATGGCCTTGGATAAGTCACCTAAACACCCTGAGCACTTCTCCCCTTATGTGAAATGAGAGAGGTGGCACTGTAGGCAGTGACTGGTCTAAGGACCAAATGGGAAGATACGTGGAAGCATGTTAAAGGGTATAGGATTAGGAGTCTTCTAGAAGTTTCATGTTCCTTGTTTAGGTGGTACAAGTTTTGGTACAATGTGGAGAATGGTTTTCAGATGCTACTATTTCAATGTCTAATCCCCAAAACTTGTATCTTGAAGATAAATGAAGCTACACCAATATGCTTGCTTTTCCTCTGTACTTCTTTCCCAGTCTTTTAAACCATCTCCTTCTATTCTGAAATCCCAACCCTCTTCTAGTGCCTTGTGTTCCCTTCTTGCCCCAACATGTTATTAGTTAATACTGTGGTATTCAGGCCAATGACACGATGGCATGCTTCATGCAGTGGATTGGCCCAAGCTGGCTTTAAGAAGCTGTTCCCTGTTGGATTCCACAGTAAGTAGACTACTGGATGGGGACTAGTGGCGGGAGGCTTGTTAGTGAGTGTACTTGGGGAAGGACGCCAGATTGGGTGGAGGGAGAAGTTTAACTGTAATATAATTTCAGTAAAGGCTTCTTTCAACCATATAGAGAGTTCTGAATCCTGTAGTGACAAATGGACCAAGCTCTCATATCGCTGTGAAGATCAATCATTGGATGCAGCCAACGCTGGGCAGGGGCGCCAGCCAAAGCAATAGGACGCTGACAGCTGCGGTGTTTCCTCCATCAGCACTGGCAGGAGGACTAAATCTTTCCTTTCTGACTGGGGATCTGAGTGGTGCATCTCAGCACTCTTTCTCAGAGGCCATTAAGCCACTATGGTTATACCCAATATTACTAAGGGACTAATCTGACCCTTTGTTCTTCTGTGTAAGACGTATTACCATACTGTGGCATCAGACACAGCATTTAAATCAAGAGGCTCAGGCTAAGGGCCCAGGAAAGATCAGGCAGGGATAAGTCTGGGAGGTTCTCATTATCTGGAGCAAGAAGAAATTTTGGGAACCAGGAGACAAGGTCAGGAAGATTAACTAGGCCCCAGGAACCAAGATGGGCAAGAATGTAGGTCTAGGTATAAGTACAATTGGAAGACCCAGAACCAGCACTAGTGAGTTTACTCCTGGGGCAGAGGCAATGTCTACCCTCACTGTTGGTAATCACCTGAATGCCAGGCTCTTCTCCTCTTCTCCAAACAGGAGGCTAATGTTCCTTTGGTGCTGTGAAAACATGTAAGGAACATGTAGTGATATAATGAGCAATAGATATCTATTGACTAAATCCTTCTCATGAATTTTTTAGAGTCAGAAAAATGGTTGACCACCATTGGATAACATGTTTCCCTTTACTGAGCTGTTAAAACAGAATTAGCCATTGTGATTTTCCTCCCCAGCCTTGGAGTCCAGAAAGCTTAGGGTTAATTTCAGTATTGATCTTCAACAACTACCTTGTCACAGAATCCTGGCAGCGATTACTTTCTTTTCTCTGTCACTTTCATCTTTTTTCTCATCTTTCCATTTCAAACTCAACTTTTTTAGAGGTAGAGGAAGTGTGCCATAGAAGAAAGGAGCTCGGGGAACAAGTTATAGCAAAAGAAGAGCCCTGGGAGCTTAGGAGAGAGAGAGAGAGGAGGGTGGAGGGATGCACTTTGAGAGAAAAAAAGGGAGGAGAGATTAGGGTGTACTCGGAGAGAGAGGAAAAAAGAGGGTGGGGAAAAAAGGGGGTGGGGAAAGGAAAGGCACAGGCATACTCCACAGAGAGAGCCTCTCAAACTCAATATTTTAATTGTAATGTATCATTTATATTTTACTATCTCAAAGCTATTAGTAAGCAAGGACATATTTTACAACTAGTGGCCAATTTTCTGATCTGAGCCACAACTCTGGGCTGGGAATATAAATTGTATCTATTTGCAAAGGTGCATAACCACAAGCTTAGAATTTCCAGTCAAGGGTAAGAGCTAAGGGTATGTTTACTCTTCCTTCCCTGAAAGCCATAGCTATAAAAGCTAAAGGAAGTTTAATCTAACGTGAAATTAGGAAATGGCTACAACCCCCAATTACAGAAAGCAAAAGACATTCTCAAAATATATCAAAACTTAGACCTAAACTAGAGGGAGTAAAGACCATTCATGCTTCCTTGGGTCTTGGTAAGAATACAGATTTCCCTGAAAATAAATAAGAGGGACCTAAAGGGCCTAGATTTACCTGGAAGGATGGTTATGAGGACATGCCTAGGCCATGTGGAGACCATCCGAGGGGCATGTTACACACTGAAAAAAACAGAAAGAGAACAAGCTTGAAGAATTGTTTTTGTCTTTACTTTCTCTAGATAGGACTCCTCTACTGAAACCAGCCCGAGGTGAGGCAAGGTTGAAGAGAAATCAGAAATAGAAACCATCCCACCTGCTTACTACACCCAACTGAGCAAGATAAATAAGTACAAAATAAGTCACCAAACAAAAGACTTCTGAGCCATGCAGCTGTGCTATGAAGATACATAGACCTGCTGGCTGGTGATCTGCTTACCCAGAGAGGGAGAAGGGGCAGATTAACCTGAAATCAGGGGGATTATGATAGCATGGGGGATTATGATAGCCTAGATCAGTGGTCGGCAAACTCATTAGTCAACAGAGCCAAATATCAACAGTACAACGATTGAAATTTCTTTTGAGAGCCAAATTTTTTAAACTTCGACTTCTTCTAATGCCACTTCTTCAAAATAGATTCACCCATGCCGTGGTATTTTGTGGAAGAGCCACACTCAAGGGGCCAAAGAGCCACATGTGGCTCGCAAGCCGCAGTTTGCCGACCACGGGCCTAGATGCTATGAAATATCAAAAGGAGGAAAGAAAAAGAGAGGTAAAAGAAAGATGAAAAATACACAAGTTAGGAAAAAGAAGGTTAAGTCAGAAAAAGAATATAATAAAACCATTACAAAATGGAAACCATTAAAAGCAGCAAAGAAGAAAATAGATACCTCTGAAATGCAATGACATGGACTTTTTGAGACAACTAGGCAATACAATGGGAGAGAAAGGACAGGGGAAGACGTTAAGGGAAGATTAAAGATGTGGAAGATGGAAGCAAATGCCTAATACACATATATAATTGATATTTTTCAAAACAGGAATGGAACAAATGAAACCAAAAAATTTTTAAATATAATAAACCTTGGCAGAGAAAGAAATAAAACCCTAAATCTGCAGTAGCAATAATTACATTGTGTCCTAAGAAATTTTGCAGGAAAAAAAAAAACACACAACAAAAACACTATCCTCACTGCAAAAATAAATCACAGGAGGATATGGAGAATCAAGGTAGTACCTGTGTTTTCAATAGGGACAATATCATCCCCAAGGGGACAAAAATCAGTTTTTGAGAGGGGATGATTAACTACCTTAAACATTATAATAGTTTATGGCCCTCCTGAGGCCCATAGTACATAAACAAATATAGAATATTAGAGACCCGGTGCACAAAATCGTGCATGGGTAGGGTCTCTAGGCCTGGCCAGCGATCAGGGCCAATCTGTCAGGTGACCAACAGGGTGATGGGGGCCCCTGCTCACACCTGCCTTGGCCTGGCGCCGCCTGCTCACCAGCCCCACCCCCTGCCGCCTGTCGCGGTCTGTGGGGGACTGGTGGGACCATTGGGTCCCCTGCTCGCACCCGCCTTGGCCTGGTGCCACCTGCTCACCTGCTCCAGCATCCCACCATGGTCCCGCTCTCATCAGGGCCCATTGGGGCCAGCAGCGCCTCCACTGCTGCCTGCTGCCAGCACCACATCGCCGATGCCCACCATGTTCCACGCCACCCCCTGGTGGTCAGCGCACATCTAATTTCCGGTCAGTCGAACTCCCACCTATAGGGACAATTTGCATATTAGCCTTTCATTATATAGGATAGTTGTGGTATTCAAGGCTCTTTGAGAGAGGTTGCAATAATGAAAATGGAACACATGTTATGTGTGTATATATATAAATATATATATATGATATATGTATCTATATATATAAAAGCCTAAACAACCGAATGACCTAACAACCAAACGACCAGTCGACCGGTTGCTATAACGTGTGCTGACCACCAGGGGGCAGATGCTCAACACAGGAGCTGCCCCCTGGTGATTAGTGCACTCCTACAGCCAACCTCCTGTGGCCAGCCAACCTCCCGTGGTCCCTTCCCCGAGCCACCGTCCAGCCTCCTGCAGTCCCTCCCTACCAGCCAGCTGCCCCTCCCTACCAGCCAGCTGCCCTCTGCCGCGCCCCCCCCCCCCATCAGCCCTGATCACCAGCCAGGACAAGGGACCCCACCCATGCATGAATTCGTGCACCAGGCCTCTAGTATGTAAATATAATAATAATGAAAATAGAAACTGGATTAGCATAACACAGCCACAAAATATTCAATGCAAGAACTATGTTTAGAGTCCTAGAAGGAAGAAGCATGACTCTGATTTTTCAAGTCAACCAATTATCAGTCATGAATACAGTCACTAGCCATGCTTTTGCAACCATACAAATAGTCAGAATGTAACAACCATAGCCCTTATAGGAAAAACTGATAGAGAATGAAATGAACCTCAGTCAGCCAAAAGATGAACCAAAATAAAGCAGCAGAAATGAGGAAAGCTGTGATATTCAAGGATTGATGGTGAGCACTGAAGCCACTGGAAGTTTATAACATTTAAAATAAGTGTTGTAAACTTTAACATTGTGAATATAAAGGAACTAAAAGGCAAGATAGTGATATAGGGGTAGTGTAAGGATGGATAAGGGCATGAATTTCCCCCATATTTCATAGCAAGGAATCAATAGATGTGGCTTTAAACATATTTACAGTCATAAGATGGCTACTAAAGGAACTAAAAACTAGACTATAAATCTATCAAAATATAAATAGGAGAGCAGCAAAATCAAAATAAGATATAACCATACAGCAAAACTAAAATACAACAGAAGTATTAGAAAGAGAAAACATAAGATGACATGATTAAAGCAGGTTTCATATATAATACGTGTTATATATGTATATGAAACAATAAATGTTTTAGATATTCTGGAGTTGTTAAAAGGATTGATATGTGATTCTGATTTTTCCTTTTTTCATTTATTTGTCATCTCTTTGCCAGACAGACTTCAAAGCAAAAAGCATTAAACAAGACAAATGAGTAGTTTGTCATTATAAAAACATTCAATCCACAATGAAGCTATAACTACTGTTATACTTTACATTCCAATTTATTGTAATATAAGAACACATACAGTTTAAAATGCAGGAAATTTAAGCAGATTCCTCAAAAAGAGGAGGATTTTCATTTATTTTTCTCAGCCCCAAACAAGTGAAATACTTAAAATGAGTGAGGATATAAAGAATCTGGAATCTAACCCATTAGATTAACATTTTTATAGCTCCAACCCTGACAACAGTGAATAGATCTGTTTTCATATATTTGTGAAAACATTTATAAAACTTGATCACATATTAGGTACCAAAACACACCAAAAAACAAGTAGCGATAATAGCAACAACCATGCCCTCTGGTTATAAAGCAATAAAATAGAAATTAATAAGTTAATAAAATTAATCAGCTGAAATGTTATAACTCATTCTTTAACAATTCTGGTCATGATTTCTTTATTGATTCTAAAGTTACAGAATATCTAGCAAATAATCATATTAAAAACACTAAAGACCCGGTGCACAAATTTGTGGACCAGTGGGGTCCTTCAGCCTGGCCTGCAGGATTGGGCCAAAACTGGCTTTCCAACATCCCCTGAGGGGTCCTAGATTGTGAGAGGACACAGGCTAGGCCGAGGGACCCCACTGGTGAATGATCAGGGCCAGGGAGGGACATGGGAGGTTGGCCAGCCAGGGAGTTACTGCAAGAGGGCTCCAGGGCATGTCCAGCCTGTCACGCTCAGTCCCAATTGGCTGGACCCAGCAGCAAGCTAACCTACTGGTTGGAGCTCTGTCCCCTGGTGGTCAGTGCACATCATAGCAACTGGTCGACCAGTTGACTGTCTGCCCCCTGGTGGTCAGTGCAAGTCATAGTAAGCAATTGAGCGGCCTTAGCATATCATTAGCATATTACACTTTGATTGGTTGAAAGGCCAACTGGTTGACTGGACACTTAGCATATCAGGCTTTTATTATATAGGATTACATCAATAAAATCCAGGGTAAATAGCTAAAGCACAGGAGAAAATAGGAAGTTCTATACACTAATATTACTAAATAAAAATTCAACTTAATAATTTTTAAAAGATAAAACCTAAGGGAAGCAAAAGGAACAAATTATTCAAGATAAAAGGCAGAAATTGATACATTATAAAACAAAAAAGACAAAGAAGAACTAATTGATAAAATCAAAAGGTGATTCTTTGGGGAAAAAGTATTAAAGGTAAGTCAGCAGTTAGCCTAAAGAAAAAATAAAAAGAAGAAAGTATAAACACAAATAATTAACAAGGAGACTAAGGAGGGAACTAAACCTCATATAACTAAGATTTTTTAAAGAATTGTATTTTGTAAAAGCTCTATATAAATAATACTAGAGGCCCGGTGCATGAAAATCCGTGCACTCAGGGTGGTCCCTCAACCCAGCCTGTGCCCTCTCACAGTCCGGGACCACTCAGGTGATGTCCAACTGACGGCTTAGGCCCACTCCCCAAGGGATCAGGCCTAAGCTGGCAGTCAGACATCCCTCTGGCAGCCCGGGAGCCCTCGGGAGCCTAAGCCATTAGTTGGACATCCTTAGTGCTGCTGCAAAGGCAGGAGAGGCTCCCACCACCACCGCTGCGCTGGCCAGCCAGCCATGAGCCAGCTCTGGCTGAACGGCACTCCCCCTGTGGAAGCACACTGACCATCAGGGGGTAGCTCCCGAGTTGAGTGTCTGCCCCCTGGTGGTCAGTGCGCATCAGAGCGACTGGTCGTTCTGGGTTGTTCTGCCATTAGGGTCAATTTGCATATTACTCTTTTATTACTAGTATATAGGATTGAATTCCTAGATGAAATGGATAGTTTCTAAATTATAAATTATAAAAATTGAGAGCATTCTTAATTTCTCTCATGACTATTGGTTTATCTTCTTTCTCTTCTGGGGCCAAAGAACAACTACTCCCAACATCCCCACCCCACACCCCAAGAACCCTAGGTCAAAAGGCATTTTTTTCTAATCTTTAAGGAACAAAGAATGTAATATTGTTTCTATGATATTAAAGCATAGAAAAGAAACAATAGATTATCTTGCTAATTAATATTAATGCAAAAATCTCTAAAGTAATATTAACATTAGCAAGTAGAATCCAGCAGAACATTTAAAAAAAAAAAAAGATACCATGACTAAATAGGGTTTATTGCTAAATGAAAGGATGTTTCTAGAGTAATTAAAGGCCATGACTTTCTATCAGATATTTATCACTTTTTCCCTGGACCAGTCTTATAACTGGCTTCTTCCCCTCTAGGTTCATTCCTCCTCACTGTCTCCCCATCATCCCACCACAGTTATCTTCTATATTGTTAACAGAGTGAGCCTCCTGATAAACAAATCTCTATTTTTTTATTTCCCTATTTATACACTCCACCAGAGATTCTCCACAGCCTTCAGAACAAAGTTCAACTCCCTGATTGTGGCATATGAGGGAACCCTGTCCACCTCTCTAGCTTTGTTTCCAACCTACGCATGTGACTGACTCTCTAGCTATTGTAAAGTATTGGGAGGTCCTCAACTCTTTCTGTTTCTTGCCTCAATGCTGCCCCACATGCTATTTCCTCTAGAACATGTCTCTTCCTCTCTTAGCCTCCTCCTCAGCTTATTCTGGCATCGTCTCCTCCAGAAAGCCTTCCCCCACTAGGCTGAGTTGTTTACTTGTCCCTCCTCCCAACAGTATCTTGATCATATGTCAGTGGAATGGTTAGTTTGTAAGGCAGTCTCCCATTCTACACCTTAACCTCCCTGAAAATGAAGAGTTTTCTTTTCTCTCTTTCACTGAGCATGTGCCTGCTATATGTAGCAGACTTTAAATAAGTGCGGAAGGAATGAGTATTCCCAGTCTGGCAAAAAAATCATCTCCAAATTGAGAAAGTCACTGCAAGTAGTTAATGAAATCACCCAGAAATTGGGTGTCTGCTTAAAACTACTCTATTCTGATTTCTGACTATAAGAGAGTTTTTTTCAGGACTATCACGACTTGAGGAATAGATGATTATCTCAGAGGAGGGGGTGTTCTCACGAGGCGTCTTCCTATGTTTGTGAGTATTAGGGACTCAGAATTTCTTAGTTGGAAGGTGACAGGATGCTGAAGACTAACTGAGCCATCTAAAAATTCAGTTTGGAACAAGCCCAGGTTTATTTTCCCATTACCACACGAACAGCACATTGTACACAAAGGTTCCTGATTTGACGTTTTAGAAGTAGGATCTTCCACTCAGCGCATCATATTATTTTACATTGCAGATTGTATCATCAACACAGGGAAGAAACCATGGTCCCCGCTTACTGGGAGCCCCTATGGTGTTTCTCAGTAAGGCTTCATCTGCATTTCTGGACACTTCTTGGATATTCCTGCTTCCACAGCAGTTTCACTTGTCTCTCTTTCATATAATTTATTTCTCCCTGCAATTTAATTTAAAGATCACTTACAAACTTTTTGGCAGAAAAGCACTCATTTTACAGATAAAAAACATGAGGCCAGATAGATAAGTTGAGTTTGCCCACATAGCTAGTCATTCAAATCCAGAACCATAACATAAATACTAAAATCCTAGACACAATGTCCTTTGTTTGGGGAGAATAATACTTGTATTTATTTCTACTTTACTGTAATGATCTGTTACAGCACAAAAGTCTATGTGCTCATTGTCTGAGACTCTTGATACAGCATAAACTACTATTTTATTCAATTATCTGGCATAAGAAGAGGCATATTTTCTAAAGTATTACTCAAAGACAAGATTTAAAAACCTGATTTTAACAACTAATCAGACAATACACACACTCATATGAGGTTACCAGGCACATATCTCGAGCACCTGGAAACTACCTAGCAGATTTCTATTCTAATCAAATCCATTGTCAATAAATCACAAAACAAATTAAAATGCAACAGAGAATGAGGGAAGTTAACTTCAGGGTCCACCAGTATGTTCATTCCAGCACCATCTGTGCATCTGTTACATGATTAGACTCTGTGTTGGGCAATATTTAAATAACTGGGCAGCCCTACCATAAAGACCATATGCTTACAAGTGAATTAGAATTGTCAATACAAGAGCCATCAACTGCTCTGCAAAAGAATCTACTCTGAGAGAAATCTGTAAAAGTTGTGTTTTTTCCTAAACTGAAGTAAGATGGTAGATTTTGATTGATTGCTTTTTTTTTTTTTTTTTTTGCTTTTTTTTTTTTTGGTGTTTTGGGAAATGTTTGTGGAGGCTGGAGTAGAGGCAAGCTGAGAGTGTTGGAAAGGGACTTCTTTTAAAGACCTTATACACAAGAAATACATTAGGCTACAGTGCAGTTATCACATGTAATCACAAACCAAGTCACCCTTGTATGTGCTTGGTAGACACTTCAGTTATGCTTTCAGACTTTATAGAACCACCCAGCAACGTTTCACATAGCTCTGAAGAGGAAGTATATTATAGTGAATCTCATGCATAGTTTCAGTGTTTACCATATACTTACAGGCAAGACCATCCTTTTATGTATTAAAAACATAGTAAAAATTTTTCTACTCTACTCTTTTCAAAACTCATTGCAATATAATCTCTTGCCAAATCATATCTTACCAAAGAAGCAGATATTTTCCCTCCTTTAATATGGAATCATTTGTTTTTTTGTTTGCCCCCGCCACCACCACCACCAGACAGAGAACGATTTTGTAGAACCACCACCTTGCGCAGTGGCTGGCACATATTAGATACTCACTGACAACTGAAAGGGAAAGGATGATGGAGAGGGAGAAGAAGCAGGAGGAGGGAGGTAGCACTTGAATCATCAGAATGAGAGCAATATGGAAAACACAGAAAAAAGTACAGACCAGAGGAGTTGTAAGATTACTTCCATCAGCACATGGGCTGTGGAACCTCAGTCTTAATGAGAGAAAATTGAAGACTGACATCAAGACGTACAGTATATCCTGTAAGTGTGTGTGAATAGTAAATTATATACCATTGTCATTTCAGAATGTAAGCTCAAAAGGATTTGTTTTAAGGGACAAAAGTCTTTATGAAGCCCAAGTTAATAAACCTCTTTGGGTATCGTTACTTACCTGGAGATACATTGCACTTTTATTTGAGTCAAGATTCTAGGGCTGAAAGTAAGCAAAACTCCTAGCACTCAGCCTGCACCTCCACATTCACCGTTAGATAAACTTTTCTAAGCATGTTACCCATTCATGAGTCTGAGCTGACAGCCTGAAGTGAGCACGTGTGATCTGGTCTAGCTATCTAATGCCATTTCAAGAGGCAGTAGCCAGATAGAAGGCTACTGAAAGAAGAAATCAAGTCTAAGATAAAAAGTAGAGATGGAATAGAACCAAAATCTAGAGTGGCCTTGATGCCCCAAAACTGACCGTCCAAAATGGAAATATTAATGAAAATGTATTGAAATTTCACCTGATGTTATCTACAAAAGTTTGAAATTTCCAAGTCACAAACAGGAAATAGATTGTATGAAGTATGTTAGAAAATGACATTTCATCAGAAAACACTGTGTAGCAAACATAACTCAATGAATAAAATTCTTAAGCATACACTTAAATATTTCAGTTCTGTAAGAACCTTAGTTCATATTCAGATCCCTAACTTTACAAAAGGGGGAAACTGAGATTCAGAGAGTTTTCCCTTGGTCTTTGAGTTAGTGTCAGAATGGGATTCCTAATTCCGACTAGAATGCTCTCTTCTTTCTGTACATCTGAAATAATTCACTAATTATTCATCATTTACTCAAATAGCTTAAACAATGAGGAACTACCTCTCTAACAGATCCAGAAATAGAGTAGGTTCCAGGTATCTAGGGTCAGCAAGTCAGTGATGTCATCAAAAACCCAGGTTCTTTCTATCTCTCTATTCTGCCTTCCTAGGCATAACTTCTTCCTAAATCTGACTCCCCTCAGGGTTTCAAGATAGCATGGATTGCTTCTTTAAGTTGTGTGTTTGCTTGTTAATATTGGTCATGGGAGGCAAGGAAGGAATATAAATCCCTTTCAATTTGGCAAACTTAGATCTTATGCTCACTCCTGGTCCTTTAAAGCTAGAGATACTTCAATAGATCCAGAGTGCACTTATCCACCTACAGAGTTAGGTAACAGATTCAACTTGACCACTCTGTGTCTGTGTCTCAGTAACAGTTCAATTCAGTATGCAAGCAGCCAGAAATCCAAGCTGCTCTAGGTACAGCTTAAATGTTCCCACCTCTACCCACCATTCCTCAATGTTTCCTTTATCAAACTTCCAAAATGAGATAGCATCTGGGGTGAGAGAGAAATTGATGTAAGTAATTGTACCCATTTGCCTGCAATTTCTGCTTCTGGTTGGAAGAGCAACTTCTTCAGTTTTCTTTTGGTGGCACACATAGCAGACTCCACTGAATCCAGCTTTGGGGGCTTATGTAAATCAGTGTTGCACATTAGAATACTGATAGCCTACACACCACCAGCAAATCAATTAAATTAGACTTTCCTGAAGGTAGAACTCGGGCATAGCACAAGTATTTTTTACAGCTTCCCAGATGATTCTAAATATACAGCCAGGGTTGAGAATCAGTAGTTATTAAAAATATTGATTAGGTGAAGGTCTCAGTTAATAACCTTGAATTGTCTAGTTATGGCCCTAGATTTTGAATTCTGGTGTGTGTTGTTGTTGTTGTGTTGTTTTGTTTTGTTCTGTTTTTGCAATTTTCCCGGGTGACTTAAAGCATAATCCATTTAAATAAAACATTACCTGTGGTATAACTACCATTTTAGGGAAGGATGCTGTGTCAGCTTCCTTTTAGAAAATGCTGCTCAATCAATGGATGAATGTCTGAACCAAAATATTATACAGGCATGAGGGTTTTTGTATTGCTTTCTATCTATTTCTGGGTGTAGTGTAT